>JAOTON010002155.1:0-731251 GCA_034440635.1 Lepas anatifera
TTTTGGAAACGCCAGTAGAGGGACTGACGTTTTGCGCGGCTGCTTCATATCCGGCGCATTTCTAAACAAACTCCTTGGTCCCTACACGGTTCCTATGGTAACGGATTTTCAGTCGTGGTCTACATTTAAAGGCCTTGGTCGTGGTACACTCGTGAAAGAGCGTGGTTATACGTGACGTTGGGTGGACGTGAATATTGAAGACTGGCGTTATTTTCTTGTTTGTTATAATCTTGGAAAGTTCAAAGAAAATGGAGAAGAGACGGATAACCATTAGATCCAATCAGAAATGCTGCGTTCCTCAGTGTGTATCCTTCCGAAGAAAGTGTCGAAGTCTCAGCTTTCACAAGTTTCCTCAGGATAAGGTGCTGTCCAAGCAGTGGAAGTTGAAACTGAGAATTGGGAAGAAGATAGGCACAAGTGTACAAAGTATGGCATTTTCGACGAGATCTCGTCGGCGCGAGTGCCCTTGGAGACAGGACCGAGTGGTGCGAATTTTATCAACCTGGTGCGAATTTGCAAGGTTAGTGACACTTAAAATAAACAAACAATGGCTGAATGGCTATAAAGACACAGGAGGGGCCTTATAAAAAGCCCTTAATTGACTAATGATTGAGATAGCATTGCATTGCAGGGGTAGGAATGGGTGCATTTTTTCCCCTGGTATGTGGCATATTGGTGCGAATTTTTGGAGGATGGTGGTGCGAGAATTTTAGATGGCTGGTGCGACTCGTCTGGCCTGCTGCCATACTTTATAGACTGGCTATGGGGCAATCTCCAGTTCCGTTTATGCCTCCTTCCACTCCCTTGAGCCTGCTTCTAGCAGGAGTAGGCCTTTATCCTTCGGCCATCATCAAAGGCGGATCCAGGATTGCCGATCGCGGGCACCTTCCCGGGGGGGCGAGGCGCCATTCTTGACCGAGAAACCCTATCGGATGGGAGCAAAACCCTATCGGTGGGAGCCGACTTTCGCATCCTGGGGTGGAGGGGGGGTGGGAAGCGAAATTTCAGGGGGCGTGGCCATTTCAGGGGGCGCCGAGGGTCAATGGCGGGGGCACATACTCCCTTTGCCCCTGGATCTGCCTATGCCACATGCCCACTTTGCTGTCCCCTTGGATCCGCCTATGGCTGTATTCCTTTTAGCCCGGGAAACTGACATCTTGAAATAATTCGGTAGATATACGCCTTTATTCGTTTCAAGCTGTCTGAAATTTCAGTTTGAATGTACGATGGAAAATGCGTTTCCAAACATAAGCGTCGCCACCGGCAAAAAAGTGGGGGGGGTGCAGCAAACTTTAACCTGATCCTGACTACAAACTTTGCTCCTTGGGACCAAAAACTCCTCGAATTTGGGCTCCTCACTGCCTTCTGCAGCGGCTGGTTATAAGCCACTGCCACATACCAGGCATAAAACACGTATAATTCACCGCTTACCATGCTATTCCCGGGCCGACTAACATTGTTTACCTTTCGGAGTCCCTCTTTCGCGGCCATCTTTGGCATTTTTGACGAGATCTCGTCGGTGTGAGTGCCCTTGGAGACAGGACCGAGTGGTGCGAATTGTATCAACCTGGTGCAAATTTGCGAGGTTGGTGACACTTATAATAAACAAATAATGGCTATTAAGACACAGGAGGGGCCTTATAAAAAGCCCTTAATAAACTGACTAATGATCGAGGTAGCATTGCATTGTAGGGGTAGGAATAGTTGCATTTTTTCCCTGGTATGTGGCAGATTGCTGCGAATTTTTGGGGGATGGTGGTTCGAGAATTTTAGATGGCTGGTGCGACTCGTCTGGCCTGCTGCCATACTTTGCGGACTGGCATGTGGGTAGGAATGGGTGCATTTTTCTTCCTGGTATATGGCAGATTGGTGTGAATTTTGGTGGCTGTCGGTGTGAGAATTTTAGATGGCTGATGCGACCCGTGTGGCCTACTGCCATACTTTGCAGACTGGGGTGTGAGGGAGGGGACACTGAAAACCAAATGAATTATGGCTGAATGGTTATCAAGACACAGGAGGGGCCTTAACTAAGAAGCGAGGTAGCATTGCATCATGTGGGTAGGAATGGGTGTGTTTTTCCCCCTGGTATATGGCAGAGTGATACAATTTTTCATGGCTGGCAGTGCAACAATTTTTTACAGTTGGTGCGACTCGTCTGGCCTGCTGCCATACTTTGCAGACTGGACTGGTCCCTGCAGTAAATATCATGTTACCTAGCATCAATTTATGCAAATCAATAAATATTATTTGCAATGTGTTTTTCCAGGAGTCTCTTGAAACTTACAAGGTCAGGTGTGCATACAGCATCAGTAAGTAGTGAATTCCAGATAATAACATAAAGCACGGAAAAGGCATTTCTCACAGCAGCCACAATAGGTGCCATAATATATGGTCTTCATCCAGTCTGAAAAGTATGACAGCAGGCCAGACAAGTCACTCCAGCCATCTAAAATTCTCGCACCACCAGCCACAAAAAATTCACACCAATCTGCCACATACAGGGTGACCCAAAAAAACAGTCATCACCAAAAGTCAAATGATGTCCGAAGTTTTATTTTGATCATGACCAAATTTCATCCACAGTATGACAAGGCTATGAGCTCAATATCCACCAAATTCCAAGTCTCTGGTGAAAAACTCTGATTATTATTGGCGCTTCAAGATGTGCTCCAAGTGAGCCCCCGCCATTGCAGGCACAGTTGGATCCAGCAGGTCTGTGACAATCAACACCGAGCGGTATGTCCAGGCGCTTGGCGAGTTCTGCACAGCACTTGGTTGACAGATAGGGGTCATTCAGGGCCCTCCAGTGATTCCAACAGGATGGCGCCACCCCCCCCCACACATCAAACGAATCACTGGCATGGCTACAGCAGCGTTTCCCTAACCGACTGATCAACTGCAGGTGTGACCCCGAGTGGTCACCGCATTCTCCGGACTTAAACCCCAGATTTTTGTCTGTGGGGGTACCCGAAGGACAGGGTGTATGAAGATAACTCACAAACCATTCTTGCCCTGAAGGCAGCCATAAGAGCGATCCCAAAGGAGAATGCGGGCGGGTCATCGAGAACTTCGCCCGCCGGATCCAGCTGTGCCTGCAGCGGTGGCGGCTCATTTGGAGCACATATTGATGCGCCAATAAAAAGTCGAGTTTTTAAGCCAGAGACTTGAAAGTTGCTGGATGTTAAGCACATAGTCTTGTCATAATGTCGATGAAGTTTGTTTGTGATCGAAATAAAATTTTGGACGTTATTTTACCTTTGGTGATGACTGTTTTTTTTGGTCACCGCCTGCAGCGGCGGGGGGTTCATTTGGAGCACATCTTGAAGCGGCAGTAAAAATCAGAGTTTTTAAGCCAGAGACTTGAAAGTTGCTGAATGTTGAGCACATAGCCTTGTCATAATGTGGATGAAATTTGGTCATGATCTAAATATAATTTTGGACGCTATTTTAATTTTGGTGATGACTGTTTTATTTGGGTCACCCAGTACCAGGCAAAACATCCATTCCTACCCAAACGGTGCAATGCTACCTCTCTTATTTGTTAGTTAGTGGCGGACTTGTAGCCCTAGATCATCGATATGAAAAATCCTGGCATATATTTTGTACCACTTGGTGAGTCTATTATGTGGTATAAGTTTCAATCCGATAGATTCACCCGTTTCTTATGCCACCTTAAACATTTTTGGAGGTGAGGTCACTTGACCTGCACTGGTGACCTGACCTGAGATGACTTAAACTTAAAATTGTAGGGAAAGGTGCGGAATTGATCAAGGATAAGGTGTGCCAAGTACGGTGGCGCTTGGCGCCGCCGTTTTTTTCGTGCCGCCGGAAAACCCGAGGGGATGTTCAACCCCACCCTCCTCCCCCACCGGGGCGAGGGTTAAAGGGAATGTGGCACCTTCATAATGTGATTTTAACTGAGATAGCCAAGTTGTAAAGCAAGTCGGAAAACCCGGTACTCAATATATCATTTGTCTTGGATTTCGAGATTTCCGTAGAAAAAGCTTAAACCTTCCTGCAATTTACCCCTCATGTACCCTTAGTAACAGTTGTCATAGCTGTTAGTGTGACGACGTATCCTGACGTCACGGTGAGCATCAGCCAATCGAAACCTTTGCAGCGTTTCGAGTATGGTAGTGGTTGCCAGGTCATGACATCATCCACAGGCAGATATTTATTTCCTTTCCTAGAGGACCATTTTAAAAATCAAAATATTGAGCTTATTGTACATTTTTCGGATAAATCATGAGTGGTTTCATTATTTTCGGCTAAAAGTACGCCTAATTACACTAAATTCCAGGATTCGACCAAGGTGTCACATTCCCTTTAAGGAATTCCTGGATCTACCCTTGTTAAGTTGTTTATCAATTGAAAGATTTTGATCTTTTTGAATGCTTAATTGCTTCTGTTTTAATTTTGCCTTCAATCAGCACTTAGCAGCTTGAGTCAGTGAGTTGGCTTTCGTTCACTGTGAAATATTTTATTGGGATTCAAACCGGCAGCCAGCCAGCTCTGACTCTGAGCTGACTCATCAAATCTCATCATTGCAGTACACCAATTCAACCCGGGTATGATTCTCGCGATACTTAGTGAACCTACCCTTTCCGGGCACAGTTGGTTATTGTGTTGAGTGTTGCTGCTGCTCTCAGGTGCTGCTTGCAGCGTTAGCGGACCTGGTGGGTGACTGTAGTGATGGGACTCCGTCTGGGCTGGAGGGCTGGCGGTCTGCTGCGGGAGGTGTTGAGCCTCCGTCCGCCGGCCCGCCACCTCTCAGTCACCTTGGCTGCTGAGAGGAAGACCCGCTGGATGCCAACAGCGCCCTCCAAGCTGTTTCGCGTGCCGCCCCGGCGACAGTTCTCCTCGCCCGAGGAAGCCGAGCTCCACAAAAAGACCTACAATAACTACCGCACGCAGATGAAGTCCCTCATGTACGGTAATCCGCAGAGGCTGGTGTTCCCTGTGTGTTGTGGCTTGGGTTCCCTGTGGCTTATATTACATTTTTTGCTGGAAGCCCGCTTGTCGATATAAGCGTCACTCCCTCTGTTTTGTTTTTTGTTTTTTTATTCACTCGGGATATTTCCCTTTTAGAAACGGGAAACCTAAACCCATTGATGTTATTCTAGGCCTTCAAGCGAGTTGTAATGAATACAGTGTATGTTGTTTGCTTAGATGTTTTACGGATATATCAACTGATATTATTAGTATGCTATTTGATAGCTTTGTAGGTAATTGGGAAGAAGACCAGGTGCCGCTTGCGTGGAGTGCAGTTGATAGTAAGCCGGCGGTGGTGGTGAGACAGGCAGTATCTGCGCACCAATTGGCAACAGCGGCAGCTGAGTCGCGCCCAGCCCGGACACCTGCTCTCGCCGGAACAGGAGGAGGCCGAGCACCGCCAACTGATGCAGCTCAACGACGCCGAGAACCGGGGAATGGCCCAGCTCCGGCAGCAGCGGTGAGCGCTGTCCCGGCCGCTTGGCCGCTGCGTATGTCGGGTCCCCGCGGATGTCGCAGATGGAGTGGTGCTGGAAAAGGCTTTGGGAAACTCGTTGGGGGAATGCCCAGCGAAAGTTTGTTATTACTGGTCACCGGGTATAAACATGAGTTGTAGAAGAGTAGCTGCTGTATTGCATGTAGGGCCGATCACCGTCCTGCGTTTCAAACTGATCTCTGACTGTGTGCCGGGCCGAGCACTGTGCTGCGTGTCGGGCCAGTGAGACCACTGTGCTGCGTGTCGGGCCTCTGAGACCACTGTGCTGCGTGTCGGGCCACTGAGACCAGGGTTGGCAAAATACCGGTAAAAACTAGGTTTATGCCAGCCAGTGGCATAAACTGGTAAATACCGGTATTTATAAGGAAAAAGTGGCAAGAAGTGGCAAAAACCTTTAAACTGAAAATGATAAACCAGAAAGACAATTAAAGGTCATAGAACAGTTGTAAATGTGAAGCAAATGATGGCATTGACATGGTCTCTGGTCAAGAATAGTGTGTAAGCAGGCATTTCTTTCTAGGCATCTCCTCAGGCAGGTACTCTATTCTAGGTATCATCTTCTAGGCAGGTGCTCAGGTTGTAGGCATCATGGTTCAGAATGCTATGAATAACCAGCTTACGCCCAAAACTCTTGAAAATGTCAAAAGTGATCAATTCTAATCAGTAGGTACGAGACGTATGTCACTGAAAACGTGGAAAGGTGAGATTAGAAAATCAGCCTTGTTTCAAACATTGCCAAATCCTACCTTTCTTCTTCTTCAATGACGGGCACTCAGGTTCCAATGTCTGAATATGCGTCTACTTTGAGCCTTTGATATATTTTTGTCCAGTATTAAGAATGGAAGCTGATTATTCCTTTCATTTTTAAGTAAGCAGTTCGTCGATTTTGCTGACTGAGCAAACAGAACAGTGGCATTTCTGAATGGTACACTTTGAACCCTCCTCAGGTAGTTGGTGTTCAGAAACGGATAATTTAATGACATTTGATATTCAAGTAAAGCGTTTGACTTTCTCTGCTGTAAAATTCAATTCTAAAGAAGTCAAGGCTCTTTAGTTGCTTGCTTAACGCGGCATGTCGATTGCTTTCGAGCTCTTATGCTACTGATTATGCAAATCTGAGGAGATAATTAGGAATGTTTCCATATCATCGATAATTTTCTGGTCAGAATTCCTTGCCAACTATACTGGACTGGGAAAAATTGGTTGACCCTCTACCACCAACGAAGTATTTTTATGTGCCTATCACATTTCATATTCTGACATGGGTAGTCCAAAATCAAAATACAGGCAAGGGCCCATGAAATCATTTCCTAGTTATTCGCTGGGTTAAGTTACGGCAATGTGAGTAATTTCACTGTACTTTTCTCGCCCTAGTGGGGAGAGGGTGATTGAACACCTCTCGGGTTTTTCCAACGTTGCCGGAAAACAGCGGTGCGAGGCGCCGCCGTACCTGGCATCACTTATCTTGGACCAAATACGCAACCTCTCCTGAAAATGATATTTGGGGTCATCTCAGGTCAGGTCACCAGGCCGGGTCAAGTGACCTCACCTCATAAATTTTGTTAACACGCGCATTGACGGGGGTGGGTACCCCCCCTCGGGTTTTTCGGAGATAGTAGAAAAACGGCGGCGCGTAGCGCCGTCGTACTTGGCATACCTTTTCCCTCATCATTTTCACAACTTCTGTGAAAATTTTAAGGTTAGGTCATCTCAGGTCAGGTCACCAGTACAGGTCAAGTGACCCGACCTCAAAAAATTTTAAGATAGCATAAGTCGGAGCAGGGTGAACTTATCCGATTGAAGCTCATATCACATAATGGCCCCACCAAGTTCTCTAAAATATGTTCCGGTATTTTTGATATCGATGACCTAAGGTCAGGTACGAGGCATGACCTCTACATTGGAAATACATGGGAAAATGTTTGTTTACGGAATAACTCAGTAACGGATGGTGATAGAGCATTTATTTTAGCTGCATTAGACTCGCCTGGGCTTTGCGGTTCTAATGATATGCATTTTATATAACTTGACCATGACCTGACCTCAGGTCAGGTCAAATCCTTGATTTGACCTAGCAAGGTCAAATTATGTATCATTCGATTCGGCTTGCTGAGAGGATTCATATAGTTCAAGTCGTTTTGCTCTATCTTTACTTGTTCAGATGAAATGGCCGAAAAACTGAATTTACATGTTATCCCTATGACGGCATGTTTTGACATCTCGTGACCTTAAATGTGACCTGACAAAAAATGGTTCAAATGTTTTCGATGGAGATGTGGATGGGCAGCCCAACGCCGTTTTTCGCTACCTACTGTGGTTCTCGAGATCTTAGGGGGCCCCCGTCAATGCGAAGGTGGCTCAGGCCCCCGTCAATGCGCGTGTTAAGAATTGCATAAGTCAGGATCTATTGATCTGAAACTTATCACATTATAGACCCACCGGGGGCTAGAAAAAATATTTCGGGATTTTTGATGCCACAAATCTAAGGTCAAATACGTGTCATGCATATCCATTGGAAATGCATGTAGAAAACGCAAGTTAGTCGAAAAATGGCTCTATTTCTGAAGATACCTACGGCTTAAAAGGACTTCTTTTATTGAAAAGGTAGTATCACTCGCTTTGCTGTAATGAGAGGAATTGAATGACGCTCCAATATTGGCTCCAAGTTAACCCAGTCTGGCGCCAGATTAAAAAAGTATTCTCAAAACTTTCACTCGCTTGGCTCATCATGACCTCAGTATTAACATGAGCAAAAACATGTTACTGACATAGTATCCTGATAATTTTTCGTGGCCTATTCAGCGCTTTCGCGTGCTTTTTCGTTCTTTTTTGCTTCTTCTTTGAGGAGCCGAGCTCGAGGGGGTGTTCAACACGCGCAGTGACGGGGGCAGGTACCCGCCCCCATGGGTTTTCGGAGACATAACAAAAACGGTGGCGCGCAGCGCCGCCATACTTGGTATACCTTGTGCCTGATCATTTTTACAACTTTTCCAAATTTTAAGGTTAGGTCATCTCAGTTCAGGTCACCAGTGCAGGTCAGGTGACCTCACCTAAAAAAGTTTAAGATAGCATAAGTCAGAACTCAGAACAAAGTAAACTTATCCGGTTGAAACTTGTATCACATAATGACCTCACCATATTCTTTAAAACATATTCCGGTATTTTCGATATTGATGACCTAAGGTCAGGTACGAGCCATGACCACGCCATTGGAATGGCACGGGAAAATGTTTTAAATAAAATAACTTAGTAATAAATGGTGACATAGCTTTTATTATCACGGCGCTAGTTTTGTATCATCCTTGCAGTTCAAATGATATGCATTTAACCTAATTTGACCTTGACCTGATCTCAGGTCAGGTCAAATTCTAAGTTTGACCTGATTTGACCTAGCAAGGTGATATTACAAATCATTTGATTCGGCTTGCTGCGAGGATTCCAATGGCCTACATTTTTTTGCTCTAACTTTACCAGCTCAGATGTAATGACTGAAAACCTTTATTTACATGTTATCTCTATGGTGGCATGTTTTTACCTATAGTGACCTAGAATGTGACCTGAAAAAGGTTGATTTTTCTGTAGGGACTTGGATGTACTATCCAACGTCGTTTATTTTTTCGCTATCTAGCGTGGTTCTTGAGATCTTAGGAGGGCGGGGTACCCCCTGTCAATGCGAAAGTGGCTCAGACCTCCGTCAATGTGCGTGTTAAACACCCACCCCCCCGCCAGTGTGCCAGAAACCGGTTTTACGACACGATGCCGAGTGTAAAATTCATATTGGAAAATATAGCCGGCGAGTGGAATTATCAAGTAATATTTTGAGTCATGCAGAAAACAAAAAAACCTTATAACATCCCTTACCTATTTACAGTATAGGAATGAACTTCCCCGAAAATTGTTCTTAGTTCCATACTTATGATGAGTTCATAAAAACCAGGGCCATTGAATTCGGCTGAAAAGGCAACACTTGAAAATTGAGTGGGGAAATAACTAAAAATAACACACAGAATTGAGTGGATCATCCAACTTGTTCAGTTGCGGCTCCCCACCCAGCGCCATGGGATTTGGAAGTGGGCGAAGGTGGATCTGAGGCACAATGGGGCGGGTGTTAATAATTATTGTGGGTAATTGAAACTCCTAACTGCGAAGGGAACGCTTAGAAATCAAATCACAAGATACAATGGAAATACGTACTTTCCGTAGCGTCTTCCTACAAATTGCCGTGTTGCAGCTATCATTTTACTTCCTTCATACGACCGCCAGGTGATCAGCAGTTTTCGTCACGTGAACGGGAGACACCTAATTAAAAGGACCCCGTTCAGGCTGCACCACGCGTGGCTAGTATTTTTGCGCTCCCCACATATCTAAAAATATTATGTTCGAGCTGAGCGTGATCGGGAGCAAGTAGCTGGAAGAAGGAAAAGGAAGCTTTTTGTAATAGATTCTTCTAAGGCAAAAATTGCCTATGCAATTTGAAAATGAGGGTTGATGATATGAGCGTCGCCACCAGCAAAAAATGAGGGGGCCAGCGAAACTTCAACCTCATGCGGACAATAAGTTTACCACGTTAGGATAAAAAGCTCATCGAATCTGGGCTCCTCGCTGCCTTCCGCACCGGCTGGTTATAAAAAAATCCGATATTCTCCCATTTTGACTGAGATCAGGAATTTTTTTTTTACAAAAAAGGGTCCCATGGCTGGTGGAATAAGAGGAAATGTAGTTTCAACCTAGTTTCCGTAGTCAAAGCTCAGTATCCCTAGATCCGCGCCCGTTATTTAATATATGCATAACTTGATACGAGCAACATGTCGTGCCTGCTCCCTGGGCTCGTCGTGCTTGCTGTTGAGGCTGTAGTTTAACAGCCCCTCCAACAGCAAGCGCTGAACGCAGATTACCGGGTGCCGCGTCACACCTCGTAGCATATAGCATGGGAAAATTAAATGATTACATATCCAAATTTTAACAAAAAGAGGCAAAGAAGCGAAGATGAAATGCTTATTTATTGCATTTGAGATAAACTTGATTGCCGTGTATTTTCACAAATTTGTAAGCGGGCAGTGCCATTAGCAGCAGTTTGACACACGGCCCAAAGGCGAAGGAATTCCTCCATGCCTGTGCGACGTCACTCGGGCGTGAAGGAATCCCTCTTGAACGTTCCTTTAAGTAAATATATCTTGGTAGTTTAATATATTTAAAGCGTAGGACTTAAATATTCTCTTCTATTGCTGTTAGGCGTCACTACTTTAAAGTTTCATTGAGGCGTTTATCTATACGTATGCTGGGCCCATTCAAGCATTGATATGCCAATTGATGCTGTATCGTACTTGGTTTCGTATGTTTCAATGGTTGGTGCTGATTATTTTGCCTTGTGTGGCAAGGAGCGTTCAAACAGAGGGAGCACAAATACATTACCGATACATTATACATGTTTAGGAATCAGTTTAAAGTCAATTTCTGTATTGTAATGGGGCTGAAAAGTAACTCCAAAGAAGCCTTCAACCATTTTTTATCTAAGCCATAGGATTTCAAGGTATATTTAAAAAATATTGCTTAGTTCTTGCTGGGTCTTACCAGCGAAAAGTCCAGAAAGACAGCTAAGCGATGAGGAACTCCTATGATGCCGAACAGCGCTGCTGCGCCGTTCAGAAGGTAGAAGAATGGTAACGTCGATTTGAAGACCTTTTTAGGCATACGGCCGTAAAAGACGTATATTTTTTGTATTGTCAATAATAATTTACACCTTATTTTTATTCTTAAAAAATGTGGCAAAAACTGGAAAAAACTGGCAAAAACTAGTTTATGCCAGCCGGTTTTAACCATGGTAAATACCGGTAAAAACCACCCAGTGGCAAAAACCTGCCAACCCTGACTGAGACCACTGTGCTGCGTGTCGGGCCACTGAGACCACCGTGCGGCGTGTCGGGCCACTGAGACCACTGTGCTGCGTGTCGGGCCGACCACCGTGCGGCGTTTGAAACCGATCTCTGACTGTGTGTCGGGCCGACAACTGTGCTGCGTGTCGGGCCAGTGAGACCACTCTGCTGCGTGTACTGTGACCATTTTGCTGCGTGTCTGACCACTGAGATCACTGTGCTTCTTGTCGGGCCACTGAGATCACTGTGCTGCTTGTCGGGCCACTGAGATCACTGTGCTGCTTGTCGGGCCACTGAGATCACTGTGCTGCTTGTCGGGCCACTGAGATCACTGTGCTGCTTGTCGGGCCACTGAGATCACTGTGCTGCTTGTCGGGCCACTGAGACCATTGTGCTGTGCTGCAGGCTAGCGGAGCAGGCGGAGGAGATCCGCCGCAGGGTGGAGCGGCAGCACCTGGAGGCGCTGGTGCAGCAGGAGCGCGACAGGGAGACGGCTGTCGGCATCATCACCGCCCAGCAGGTGCGGAGGCGCAGCGTCTGTCCTGGACCACCGCAGTCTGGTTCTCTGAGAATGGTCAAATAACCCTCGGACCTGGGAGCAAATTTGCAAATTTATTGCTCGTCGGTGGGCTGGCACCGAGATTGCTCATAAATGTGAAATAGTCCCGCAAAACACTGTTTCCAAAATGCAGAAAAGCGTCAGAGCTATATCTCAAGGTTCTGAACTGGCTCACGATCGCTGCTTTAGCAGGGCTGGGGAGGGTATGAGGGTGGTATGAAAACCGTTTCAAGGTATTCCAGGAGCGGCACGCTGTGCTGGTTTTTCAGATGTTTATACTTTATTCCGCAAAAAGACAGATCAGTTTAGTCGTTAACACATCGCAAATTACACATACAATATTCATATCCGAGCACTGACGGTGAAATCATATCCAGAAGAGTGTTAAACAAGCAGAAAAAACCAAAGAAACAAATCAAGTTTTCGATACACGAGATCAAGAGATAAATCCTAAAGCAGAGGAACATTCAATCTTTGAGAAGTGTTTCATCGAAAAGTGCATACAGCCCACTTTTCTGTGTGCTCGTTCAGGCGTCCTTTCCACACAGCCACAATATGTTCAGTTTCCCTATCATTTTTTAATCGACGCAACATATGTTCGACGCTGAGGTTCTCTTTACTGTTGACAATATCTTTTGCTATTATAATAAAATGGTTCACAAACCTATCCTCAACACCTAAGATAGCTTTCTTTTTGCTTATTGTTAGCGTACCTAGTCCGTTCAACGAGTTTAGCCAAAGCTGTACTTCATCCCAAAACAGTCTCACGTACCTACACATCCAATATTTATGAATTGTGGTTTCCCGATAAATATTGCACCTCATACGCATTTCAGTTTCGGATTTTCCCATTTTGAATAAAAGACAGTTTGTAACTGTTAACTTTGTGACTACTTTGTATTGAATCATTTGAAGATACACAGAGTCTGTTTCTTTAAATATTCGTGAATATGTTTCAGGCCAATGGATATTGCCTAACTGGGCATCCCAATACCCCTCCCATGTATTACTACTATTGCAGAACTTAGAATTTGTGATAAGACTGTAGAAATTTTTAGCACCATTCTTTTGCTTGACAATGAATGCTACATACGGATGAATTACCGGGCCGACTAGTTTGGTTTTATTACCTTCTCGCCACTCCCTAGGCAGGCTTTGAATAAGACCCAAAAAATTGAGATATGTTGCTTGCACGTTGAATCTATCCTTAAACTCTTCTAAAGTCAGCATTGCCCCTGTTGTACCATGTACAAGATCATTTAAGTTTTGTACTCCTTTGTGTCGCCAGTGCGGAATTTCGCTCTCTTTAAACTTTGTGTAATCCGAGTGCCATATACTGCAATTTCCAATGTCACTATTTTCTATTGGGATGGCTGGTGTTATGGTTGCATGGGCTTGAAATGTCTCTTTCCAGAAGGGGTTGGTACGCTGTGCTAGTTGTCATTGAAGGGAATGTGGCACCTTCGTGGGTTTTGAACTGATATATCAGGCGCGTACAGCTTACGGAGAAACTTCTGGTGACAGCCTTCCTTTGTCTGGAAGATCACCCTGTACGGAGCAGCAGCTCTTCTTGGCCTACTTCAATTGGTTGTTTTGGTTTTAGGGCGCTTCGACTTTTCGGTCATTTCGCGCCCAAGTTTGGTTAGAATACGCTCGGAAGTCAGTAGTAACCACTTAGAATATGACTGACAAGACGCTACTTAGATAAAAGAGAAACTTCGAGTAACGAAAAAACACTTGGCTCGATCTCAGCTTCTACCTTCAAATATGTCGGAGCCGCACCAAGCTTTGCGGGTGCCCCAGTCCTGTGATGGCCCAGACCTTCCTCTTTGATGGCGTAGCGGTTGTCCAGTGCTGTGGCTTTGGTGATTTAGCGGTTTTCCGGTTCTGCCAGCTTTGTGGTGCAGTGGTTTTCCGTCTCTGCGAGTTCTGTGTAGCAGTTGTCCGGTTCTGTGAGTTGGGTTGTGCCGCCATTGTCGGTTCTGCGAGTGTAGTTACGCCGCTGTTGTCGCTTCTGTGGGTTGGTTTGTGCCGCCGTTGTTGGTTCTGCGAGTTTAGTTACGCCGCTGTTGTCGCTTCTGTGGGTTGGATTGTGCCGCCGTTGTGGGTTCTGTGAGTTGGGTTGTGCCGCCGTTGTCGGTTCTGTGAGTTGGGTTGTGCCACCGTTGTGGGTTCTGTGAGTTGGGTTGTGCCGCCGTTGTCGATTCTGTAAGTTGGGTTGTGCCGCCGTGTCGGTTCTGTGAGTTGGGTTGTGCCGCCGTTGTCGATTCTGTGAGTTGGGTTGTGCCGCCGTGTCGGTTCTGTGAGTTGGGTTGTGCCGCCGTTGTCGATTCTGTGAGTTGGGTTGTGCCGCCGTTGTGGGTTCTGTGAGTTGGATTGTGCCGCCGTTGTGGGTTCTGTGAGTTGGGTTGTGCCGCCGTGTCGGTTCTGTGAGTTGGGTTATGCCGCCGTTGTCGGTTCTGTGAGTTGGGTTATGCCGCCGTGTCGGTTCTGTGAGTTGGGTTATGCCGCCGTGTCGGATCCGTGAGACGGGTTGTGCCGCCGTTGTCGATTCTGTGAGTTGGGTCGTGCCGCCGTTGTCGGTTCTGTGAGTTGGTCTGTGCTGTGTGAGGCGGTCGTGCCGGCAGTGGTGGTGACACCTGGCTGTCCGGCAGGAGGTGTCGGCCTCCTATATTCCCCGGGAAGGACTACAGGAAGCCATTGAGGCCGCGCTCGCTTCCCAGACAGACTACAACTTTGCCATCGACGCTCAGGGCAATCGGATAGAGGGTCGGACCACGCCGGCGCCCTGACTCCCGCTCTTCCCCGGAGTATCGGCTGCCCCCTGCCCGAGGGCAGAGCCCGCGCCCCTGACTCGGCTCCTGCTCTAGGACTAGGGCTCGCCCTTGAGACCGGTCTCAGTCGCCGGCACCGTGTCGGACGAACTGTCTGTCTGACGGGAGGGCGTTCCGTCTGACCGCTGTGGAGCCGTAGTGAGCCGCCGCAGTGTACACCGTTCCACCGGCGGGTTGAGTTTCCCTGTGCTTAGCTTCTCCCCTCTCTCAAGAGCGGGCCAGCTGGCCAGGAAAATTGCGGCGATTCAACGGCCATCGCCGTGTTACCGGCTGTTCTAAACGGTCGGATATTTTATACAGTGAGAGAGTAGAACAATACAGGTGAAGTGTGCGCTGTTGGCTGTATTGTGGGAGTCTCGCGGCAGCACCTCGCCGGTGCAGTGGTGACGTCACTGGGAAGCCGGACAAGTGCCGGGTACAAGGTCTGGGCAGAAGCCCGAGCGGGCCGCTCAGCGTCGGTACTGACCCGACGGTCGGCGCCCATGGCTGCGTAACTGCGAAGTTCATCTACTTCTTAATGGAGTACGAATGCTTTAATTCAAGCGGTTTCTTTACAACACCGCGCATTTTCCAAAATTTTTGCCTTTCATGTCATTATCCTGTCCCCAAACATCGGAGTTTCGACTGGTCGGAGCACGCGGCCGTGCTTGGAGTGTTGCTATCGGCGGGCGTTATCTATTGTACGGCGTCAGTATCGCGCCGTCCGCGGCGATGCTGTGGTGGCTGCTGCCTGCTGCTGCTGCGGCGGCTCTGCTGCTGGGCCGGCTGCTGCGGCCCGGCCCGCCGCCGCGCTGCGAAGTCTACCGCCGGCCGGGCCCGCTGTACCTGCCGAAGCTGGCGGCGGTGTGGCTGCTGCTGACTGGGCGCCGTCTCTGTGCCTCCGGCCGGCCCGGTTACGGAGTGAGGTCCGGCTCTGTCGCACAGATAGAGCGGCCGCTGCCGCTGGCCGATAACCCGCTGGCGGCCGACGCCGTTCTGGTGCAGGGCGCCGCCGCTGACGGCTGCTGGCTGGTGGCGGCGGCGGCGCGCCGGCCCAGCCGCGTCGTCAACGCCATTCTGGTGGTGTCGGTGCCGGCCACGGGCACGCTGCTGCTGCCGCGCCATCCCGACACCACGCTGGCCGGCGGCCAACACGAGCACGGCGCCGAGGGGCTGCGCATCACGCCGGAGGTGGCGCTGCGCCGCTGGAGGGTGCAGTACCGCGGCCCGATGCGCCGCTGCCGGGACGGCGCCACCGTCGACGTCAGCATGGACCTCACCTACCGCTCCCAGCTGGACTGTTTCGACTTCGACGCCGACATGGCGGTGGCTGCCGTGGCGGGCGCCATGGCACGGGAGCCGTGGAGCCGGCAGTGGTTCCGCCGGCTGCGGGACGCCCACCAGACCCACTACGAGCAGATCGGCACTACCAGCGGCACGGTGACGGTGGACGGCATGCCGCACCAGCTGAGCGTGACGGGAATGCGCGACCACAGCTACGCCACTAGCCGCGACTGGCGTCTGCTGCACCGGTACGGTCTGCACACGCTGGTGCTGCAGGACGGGACGCGCGCTCAGGTGGGCGTGGTCTGCCAGCCGTGCACCTTCTCCCGCCTGGAGCTGGGCTACGTGTACGGGCCGGACGGCCGGCTGGAGCCGCTGCAGTGGTGTGACCTGCAGCTGTGGCAGCAGGGCGAGGACGGCCGGCCGCCGCGCCACTACGGCTTCAGTTTCGCCGCCGGGAACCGCGTGTACCGGGCACTGACGCGGGTGCGGGAGTCGCATACCGTCTACATCGGGCCGCAGTGGGAGGCTCGCGTGCTGGAGCGGGTGTGCAGCTACACGGTGAACGGTGTGGACGGCTGCGGAGTCTCGGAGTGGTACTATAGGCACGACGGCGGCCCGCCGCGCCAACTAGCCAGCTAACGCCTCCGCCATACCACCAATATACGTTAACCACAATATTGTTTCATGCGACAAGTACGCGTGATCTCTGCACTCACTTCATAAAGTGTTTCCCACTCGGTCATCTATGTACTCCGTCTGCCAGCAAGACAGAATCCCCTTCCGACCAGGCGTAGGTACCAGCTCGTGGTCGGCACGACGAACCCAAACTCCACGGCCGATGTGTTGGGTTATTTATTCATTGCTAGTAAAAACATCACCGCAACATTTGCACTATGAAGTACGACAGACGATCCCTCTTTATTGAGCCAATGATGCCGTTCGCTGCCACCCACGCACAACCCCGGGCGAAATCACGGGCGGCGAATCGTGCTGCGATAAAGTGGCGGTGCATAACAAGGCCGCCTCAGCAAACTCGTCACGTTCGAATACACAGATACATGTGCCGTTAGCACGGCGATCGAACACCAGCAATCTATAGCAAAGCTCACAACGCTCGTCCAAAACGATCAAAACCGGGATTATACGATGATTATCGGCCGCAGTATCTGCGCCAGCCTCTACATCCTTTCTGCTCTGATCCGTTAGTGGGAGTGCCAGGACTGGGAGCCCGAGTGGCGCAGAGCCAGGGTTCGATTGGCGCAGAGCCAGAGCTCGAATGGCAGAGCCGGAGCCCGAGTGGCGCAGGGCAGCCGGACTGCGACCATCTGCAGTCGCATCGGCGCAGCTGCCGCCGCCCCTCCCATATCGGGTCCCGGTCACCGGGGCACACTGATGGCTCCCTGCCGCCGCCCCTCCCATATCGGGTCCCGGTCACCGGGGCACACTGATGGCTCCCTGCCGCCGCCCCTCCCATATCGGGTCCCGGTCACCGGGGCACACTGATGGCTCCCTGCCGCCGCCCCTCCCATATCGGGTCCCGGTCACCGGGGCACACTGATGGCTCCCTGCCGCCGCCCCTCCCATATCGGGTCCCGGTCACCGGGGCACACTGATGGCTCCCTGCCGCCGCCCCTCCCATATCGGGTCCCGGTCACCGGGCATTCCGTTGCCTCACCTGCTGAACCATAGTCAAGATCGGCATAACTATCTGCACCTTTAAATCACCGGTATGTGGAACAGAGCAACACCGTGATAGAGCAATACGTTGTGGTTGAGAGACATAGCTCCAGCAAATACTCAAATCAATCAAGTCCAGGACGTTGGATGGGTTTTCGGTGCCGAGAGCGGTGCGCATACGTCTGATTGGGAGGCAAACGTGTGACAACACGGCCTCTGCTCAGCATCACACCGTACAGGATGCAACCGTGCTCTCTCTGCAGTGCGCACCCTGTACCTCCCTTCGATTTGTAGACAGTTCATTGGAGCCCGGGTCGGCGTGGGGACGGGGCTCTCGGTCGGACGTACCGAATCAGCTCTGCACGGCGCCGCCGCGGCAACATTAGCACAGTACAATCATCGTGTCTCTCCGCAGCGACCAGCCCGCTACAGGCCCGTCCACGAGTCGCTTTCCCCGTCGAACACCACGAAGAACCCCATTATGGTAAGAAACATGATGATGTTGCCAGTGAAGACCAGGGCGCAGGCGCCCCACTGGATCACGCTGTTGGCGTGCGCCAGCACCAGCGGCAGGCCAAACGCTGAGATAACGATGCCGGCTGTCAGGAAGACGGACAGCTCTGTACAGGAGTTGCTACCGCCCATGTCGTCGGCGTAGCGGCGCGCCAGCGTGTACGGCAGCGGCGCCGCCACGTAGAACACCAGCACGAAGAGCGGCCACCAGTTGTTATACTGCGGCAGCCCACAGGCCAGCATCAGGAACATGACGCCGAGGGCGCCGGCGAACGCCAATAGCACCAGAGCCTTCACCGAGCCCGCCATGTTCCAGTGTCCTGCAACAAAACATCCCAGCAATTAACTCCGGCCTGAAATAAAACAGCCCAGCACATCAACTCCGGCCTGCAACAAAACATACCAGTACATCAACTCCAGCCTGCAACAAAACATTCCAGCACATCAACTCCGGCTTGCAACACAGCCTCCCTGCAACTCTACACCGGCCTGCAACACAGCCTCTCTGCATGTCTACACCGGTCTGCAACACAGCACCCCGGCACGTTAACACCGGCCTGCAACACAGCACCCCTGCACGTCTACACCGGCCTGCAATACAGCACCCCTGCACGTCTACACCGGCCTGCGACATGGCACCCCTGCACGTTTACACCAGCCTGCGACACGGCACCTCGTCGTCGCCGTGGTTAGTCCCTCCGGAACCCGCCAGGCGGGGTCGTAGCCGTGGGGCTCTGGAAGGTCTGATAGCCGGCGGCCGAGGCAGCCGCCAGGTCGTCCCGCTGTAGGTCTTGGGGCTTCCCGTATATATTCCCGGGCGCACTGAGGCGTGCGCCGCACATGCACAGACACGGGCAGCACAGCAGCACGTACGCAGGGGTGTCAGCCTGCAACTTGCACACCAGACAGAGCGCAGCAGGGCAGTCCACGCTGGTGCACTGGGGGCAGATAGGTGAGGGACGGTGCCCGATGCGGTGAAGATACTGTGCCGGGCCGGCCCAGTGCCCGGCCCGGAGCTGGAGCACCGTCATCGCGGCGCCACGGTCGTCTCCGCGGATTGGGGCCGGAAGACGGTCGCGCATGATGTAGTGATTCCAGCCGTCCGGCCACAGCTACTGCTACCTTCTCCTGGCAGTCCTGGGTACCGCCTGGGTGAGGGTCTGGACATCTGTCGCGGTGGTCTCCTACAGCGGGGCAGCTTCGCTGCCTGACAGGCTGCAGTGGGCTGGCAGTCACTGTAGGTGCGTCGGGCGATCCTGGTCTGCCAGGGACATGGGAGGAGACCAAATATTGACCCCGATGGGGTAACGCTCAGAAAAAGCTGAGAAAAAGCTGAGAAAAAGTTTTGTCCTATCACCTCCAGTGCTACCCGCAGGGCGAACAACTCTGCCCTAGGGCTCGAGCAGAATAGCCCGGCGGGGACGCAGACCTCTCGCGTCTCTCCAGACCTGATCCGGATCGTCGCTCCTCCGCCACCACGGGAGACTCCTGCCTCCGCTGATCCGTCCGACCAGACCAGCCAGTAATTTCCGCAGTCGCGCCTAAGGAGCGGCGCGCCTGGTGCTGGCTGGCACCTCTCTTCTGCTGTCCGAGCCGATGTTAACGTCGAAGTTGATGTTTTCCCAGGTGCAACATGGAGGGAGGGGGTGGTAAATATGGGGAGCCCCTCCTACCATTGGCGGACGCAGGGGCATTCCGGAGGATTCCGGCATTTCCGCAGGAAGCAGAAGGCATTCCGGCCATGACCTCCTCCCAAAGCACTGGAAGGGTGCCAAACTATCTTTTGGCCTCTTCCAAAGGCCGGAAAATTTTTGAAAAAGGTGTTTACACTACGTCTGTCGAGCAACTAAATATTTTGTTACTGTAACAGACCCTTTTTGGTTCACTTGTTCTGAGTAAAATCCTGTCTATGACTAGAGGTGGGACTTTTTGGGAAAAGCCCATCCCAGTCCCAGCCAAAACTTCTGGTCCCGGTCTAGTCCTGGAGAGGAATGATGTGATCCCAGCAGCCCTTTTCTCTTTTTATTGGCATTCAAGCTCTCTATTTTCTTGTGGAATAAGAGTCAACCATAAAGAGCAATTTCATATCATCAGTAAAGGTGGGACTTTTTGGTCCCGCGGTCCCGGCTCCGGGACCAAACCTGGTCCCGGCGGGACTAAAGCCGGGACCAAAGGCTAGATGCCAGGACAGTGCCGGGACCAGAGCCAGTCTGTATCAAGCAAAATTCATGATAATGGTTTCCACATTCCATCTAAAACTAAGATATGAGACAAGATATAACTGTGACTTTACAGCACTTCATTGCCTCCTTGATGCAATTTTCCAACTTTATAAGATGAAAAAAGTATCAATTCAACTAGATAAAAGAGAAAAAAATAATGTTCCACAAACAGCACAGAATATAGCTCTAAGTTTCTTTCTTTGGAAACAACATTTTCAGATGTAATTCCTATTCCTCCACTTGACTATGAAGCAACTTGGTGACAACTAAAATACAACCCAAAAATGGTGGGTACTGGGGTCAAAATCACTTTGAATTGAAGAAAAAACGTTTTTTGCATAGGTATAGGTACTGGAAGGCATTGAAACAAAAGCTTGATTGAAAAGAGAATTCTGGAATCGGTGATTGGAAATGGCCGTCCCTACCAACCCCAGTTTCAATTGCCTTCTCACTCTAAAAAAAATTAATCATCATCTTTTTATTTCATTTTACATAATGATAGGGAACAGAAGTAAGGGAACAGAACAGCAAAAGATGACATGAGCAGAGCAAAGCAATAAGGAGCAACAAAAGGAAGACATAGGTATACAGCATCGAACAAAAGGAAGCAAGCGAGCACGTAGTTCTGAGCTCGGTAGCGAGTTCCAGTGATTGACCACTCGAACACCAAAGAAGTTCCGTCGGGCTCTGGTGACCGCTTCTGGCTTAGCCAACTTCCACGGATGGCCCCGAGTTCGAGAGTGCACATCAAGTCTGAAGAACTGAGCGTAGTCCTGTTCAATGAGACCGTGGAGCAGCTGGAACACACGAATCATGTCGCCACGACACCTCCGATAGTACAGCGAAGGGAGCCTTAAAGCGCGAAGCCTATCAATATACGGAACACCTCTGAGGGAGCTAATCAGGCGGGTAGCGCGTCTTTGAACCTTTTCCAGGAGGATTTGGTCTGCCCTATTAAAGGGTCCCCAAACAGAGTTTCCGTATTCGAGAAGTGGCCGGACGAGGGATTTGTAGAGCAGCCGAAGGGTGCATGTGTCCAGGATGGCAAATGACCTTTTTATGACTGCTAGGACTCTGGTAGCCTTTCCGACAGCAGCTGAAGCTTGCTGTCTAAATTTCAACTCGGTATCGATCAGTACTCCAAGGTCTTTCTCGACTTGAGTTGTGTGGAGAATAGCTGAGTTCATCCTGAAATTACGTCCCTGATTGGAGTTGCCGATGTGCATCACGACACACTTATTGTCATTAAAAGGCATCTGCCATCTAGATGACCATTCAAAGGCGTTGTGAATGTCTTCTTGGAGGGAAGTGGCTGCAGAGGCTCGTTTTACACTGGCGTATAGTTTGGTGGCGTCAGTGAACATTTTTATTCCTGAAGTAACGCAGTCTGGCAAGTCATTAATGTATATCAGGAAGAGCAGCAGGTCAAGGACAGAGCCCTGAGGAACTCCGCTGGTGACCCTGACCCAATCTGAGAGCGCCGACTGGACGATAACACGCTGGTAGCGATTTGACAAAAATGCAGAGATCCAGCGAAGTACCTTGCCTCTGATGCCATAAGCCTCGAGTTTCATGATAAGACGCCAGTGCGGAACGGAATCAAACGCTTTGCGTAGGTCGAGGTAAACCGAGTCCACAGGGTTGTTGTGTTCGAGAAGCATGGTCCATTCGTTTAGAACCTCCAAGAGCTGGGACTCGCAGGACCGCTTTGGGCGAAAGCCATGCTGGTGAGGTGACAATAGATCCTGAGAGTCCAAGTGCTGGAGCAGGCTATCCTTGACCAGCGACTCTAGAATCTTACACACAACGGAAGTCAGACTGACTGGGCGGTAATTCCCGGGGTCACTTTTGACACCTTTCTTGTAGATTGGGACCACTGTGGCAAGTTTCCAGTCGCTAGGTAAAGTACCCTCATCCAGAGACATCCTAAAGAGAGTCGAAAGAGGCATAGAAAGGGAATCCGCAGCATCATGGAGAACCCTAGGGTGAATCTGGTCAGGACCAGGGGAGCTTGAAACCTTAAGTGAGCGAAGCTTGCGTGATACCGCCTCCTGAGATATTGGTATGTCCTCGAGGAATGGTCCAGTGCAGCACGTCTCGAATGGAGGGCAGTTCGATGAGTTATCGACTGTAAACACACTGGCGAAGTCTCGCTTTCGAAGTATCGTCTGTCACAAGCCGACCATTTTTGTTCAGCAGTTCCTCTATACCGCCCCTGGTCTTCATCCTAGTACCGGCATATTTCCAAAATGACTTAGGGTTGGTCTTGATGTCCATTGCAAGATTATGCTCGTAATCATGATGGAGTTGGCGTGTCAGAGCCCTTAGTTCGTTCCCGCATCTCTGAAGTCTGGCCAGGTCAATGATATCTTGTGTTTCAAAGAATGTTTTTGCCAATTTGTTCTTTTTGTCTTTAAGTTTCAGGGCAGAGCGTGACATGTAGAAGTTTCTGGACTTTCTGGCGGTAGTGATTTTCGGGATACACAGGGCTGTCACAGTAGCTAGATGACCTTTGAAGAAGTCATAGTAGGTATTGACATCAGTGTGTCTAGTGCCCGTCCAATCAATCTCAAGAATCATGCGATTGAACCTTTCTAGGTCGGCCCTCCTGAAGTTCAGTGCAGAAGATTTGTTCGTGTAATGAGGAACATAACATTTGAGCTGAAATTGAATCAGTAGGTGATCGCTCTTCCCAATGCCTGGCAAGTAGTCAATATCGTTAATCATGGTCTCTTCATTGGTGAAGACAAGATCTAAGATATTAGGCCTTTGGCCCAGCAAGTAGCGAGTCGGGTGAGTAACATGCTGAAAGAGTGGGTTATCATGCATAATTTTGAGGAGATTGTGAGATGGGTGCCCAACAGGAGCCTCAGAGTAGTTTCCAGTCCAACAATTGATTTGGGGAAATTAAAGTCCCCAGCAATCAAGAGATGAGATGGGGACTGTGCAACTATCCTTGAGAGCAGATCAGAGAAAGCAGACATGCTGAGGAGGCCAATTCCAGAGGGACTCTGATACAAACACCCTATAACAAGAGCATCGCTTATTACGTCTGTGCATTATGTCGTGAATAAAATGTGAATGAATTCAAATTCTTCAACCACATTCAACTTGAACTACCGCACACCACGCTTTGTTGTCATAGCCAACAACAAGAAGAAGAGTAATAATAAACATAAAAACAAGTGTGCGCCCACGGTTCCTATAGTGAAGTGCATCGTGGATTTTCCCTGTTATAAAAGCGCTTTAGAGAGTAAAAACTGCACCCAGAAGATAGCCTGATCTTTTTTTAAGACCCTCGTCAGACCCCACCTAGAGTACGGTAACTTAGTCTGGGGACCCTTCAGCAGGGCAGACCAGAATACAGTTGAAAGAGTCCAAAGGCGCGCTACCAGGCTGATCCCCGAGATACGGCACAAATGGCACAAATCATACAGCGAGAGGCTGCAGGAACCAGGGTACTTAACTACGGGTACAACCAAGTTTCCTACTAAATATAGTCCTTCCATGATGACATCACTGCCCTTTCCTACTAAGTTCTAGGAGATTCTACTAAGTTTTTGGAATGATCAGCTGGAACATACCAAGTTTGGGAGCATTTGGCAGCAATCTAGTATAAATCGAAATCAACTTGTTTCACCCATTTGACAGTAGCCTTGATCTCAACGGCGAGCAGTGTATTTTATGTAAATCTAATGAAAAAATCATAACACTTCAAAGAATTTTTTAAAAGGGCATGCACTTATTTGATCAACTCGGGCTACCTAATGGCCGAGAGAAATAAGTTTACCTTCGCTCAAGAGATCACCAGTAGAGGTGTGACTTTTTTAAAAAGCTGGTCCCGGTCCCGGTCCCGGCCAACATTTCTTGGTCCCTGCCTAGTCCCGGCGAGAAAGATGTGGTCCCGGCATCCTTTTTCCCACTTATTGGCTTTTAAACATACTAATTCTTGTGGATTAAGAGCCAAACATATTAAACAAATTTATATCATCATTACATAAACAAATCAACATAAAGTATGAACAATAGCTTCAGGAAATCCTTACCTACTATCATGAAAAATGGCCACAATTATCTGACAATGCTCTCTGAGGAAACGTTTGCATGTTAAACCCTTAAAAGGTGCCTAAGAAATTATACATCAATCAAAATTCAAGCTGTATCACACCTCCCTTCAGTCCATCCATGAACATTCAATCAATAAGCTTACCTAAGTTTTATCAGCAAAGGTCAGCACAAATACCTTCAAGAGCCTTAAGATCAAATCACCAAAGCACAGGAGCAATTTGACATCACTTTTACAGTTGCCATGTGACTACAGGACTGTTTTTGGCGAGTTGATGAACTATGTGAAGTTGATGCACTGGATGAAGGAACTGACAATTAATGTTTTACACACCTAGGTAGTTCTCCAACCCCCCCTCCTTCTTCTTCCTTCTTTCCTTCCTTCCCAACAAACAACCAACCAACACACACACAAACTAATGTCCATAAATTTTAGAGCAGCCGTAGACGGCGCACTAAAGACAAATATGACATCATCACGTTTAGGAAGAGAATAAAGCAAAAATTTACTGAATCATCACATGGTTTTTAATTGGCCTCGGTCATCGAAAGTGTTGGCACCTGGCGGATTTTTTTGAAAACGCCAGTAGAGGGACTGACGTCTGGCGCGGCTGTTTCATATCCGGCGCATCGTTGAACGCGATATAGATTTTGAAAGTTTATTTTCAGTCGTGGTGAACTCGTTGCTGTGAAACAGTGTATTTCATGTTGGGTGGACGTGAATATTGAAGACTGGCGTTATTTTCTTGTTTGATATATTCTTGGAAAGTTCAAGGAAAATGGAGGTGAGACGGATAACCATAACATCCAATCAGAACTGCTGCGTTCCTCAGTGTGTATCCCTCCGAAGAAAGTGTCCAAGTCTCAGCTTTCACAAATTTCCTCAGGATAAGGTGCTGTCCAAGCAGTGGAAATCGAAACTGAGTATTGGGAAGAAGATAGGCTCAAATGCTGCTGTCTGTTGCAGACATTTTCAGCCATCTGACTTCCATTCACATCCACCTGGTACGGTGCTGTGAGGCCAGTGTGCAAAGTATGGCATTTTCGACGAGATCTCGTCCGTGCGAGTTCCCTTGGAGACAGGACCGAGTGGTGCGAACTTTATCAACCTGGTGCGAATTTGCGAGGTTAGTGACACTTAAACTAAACAAATAATGGCTGAATAGCCATTAAGACACAGGAGGTGCCTTATAAAAAGTCCTTAACTGACTAATAATTGAGGTAGCATTGCATTGTAGGGGTAGGAATGGTTGCATTTTTTCCCTGGTATGTGGCAGATTGGTGCAAATTTTTGGAGGCTGGTGGTGCGAGAATTTTAGATGGCTGGTGCGACTCGTCTGGCATGCTGCCATACTTTGCAGACTGGCTGTGAGGCAATCTCCAGTTCCGCTTATGCCTCCTTCCACTCCCTTGAGCCTGCTTCTAGCAGGAGTAAGCCCTAATCCTTGGGCCGTCATCATAGGCGGATCCAGGATTGCCGATCAGGGGACACCTTCCCGGGGGCGGTGCACCATTCTTGACCGGAAACCCTATCGGGTGGGAGCAAAACCTTATCGGTGGGAGCCGACTTTTGTATCCTGGGAGGGGGTGGTGGTGGGAAGCGAAATTTCAGGGGCGTGGCCATTTCAGGGGGCGCTGAGGGTCGATGGTGGGGGCACATACTCCATTTGCCCCTTGGATCTGCCAATGGGGCATGTGCCCACTTTGCCATCCCCTGGATCCGCCTGCAGGAATGCAGCCACATGTGGCTGCATTCCTTTTAGCCCGGAAAACTGACATCTTGAAATAATTCGGTAGATATACGCCTTTTATTTGTTTCAAGCTGTCTGAAATTCCAGTTTGAATGTACGATGGAAAATGCGTTTCCAAACACAAGCGTCGCCACTGGCAAAGAAGTGGACGGGGGGGGGCAGCAAACTTCAACCTGATGCTGACTGCAAGCTTTGCTCCTTGGGACCAAGAACTCTTCGAATTTGGATTCTTCTCTGCTTTCTGCAATGGCTGGTTATAAGCTGCTGCCACGTACCAAAAAAAACACGTATAATTCACCGCTTACCATGCTATTCCCAGGCCCCACTAACGTTGTTTACCTTTCGGAGTCCCTCTTTCGCGGCCATCTTGGAGGGAGCACTAGCGCCTCTGGTGAGCGTGACCGGGGTCAATACTTTTTAGCCTTGAGGCTACTAAAGCTTGTGCTTCTGCTCGGTTGCATTTTTCTTCAAAGACAGTAGTGGCGCACACTTGTTTTTTATCTTTATTATTCTTCTTGTTGTTGTCTACGACAGCGGAGCGTGGTGCGGTAGTTGAATGTTGTTGAAGAAATTGAAGCCATTTACGTCTTATTCACGACATAACGCACAGACGTAGGTAATTTAAAATACTTTTGAGTATTTTTTTAGAGAGAGAAGGCAATTGAAACAGTGGGGTTGGTAGGGACGGCCATTTCCAATCGCCAATTCCAGAATTCTCTTTTCAATCAAGCTTTTGTTTTTATGCCTTCCAGTATCCATATGCAAAAAACGTCTTTTTCTTCAACTCAAAGTGATTTTGACCCCAGTAACCACCGTTTATGGGTTGTATTTTGGTTTTGTCACTGAGTTGCTTTATAATTTTTCATCATCATCATCAACTTATTTCATTTCTTATACTTTTTATCTTTTTTACTTATCTTTTTATTTCAGCAGCAGCCACACCGCCGCCAGCTTCGGCAGGTACAGCGGGCCCGGCCGGCGGTAGACTTCGCAGCGCGGCGGCGGGCCGGGCCGCAGCAGCCGGCCCAGCAGCAGAGCCGCCGCAGCAGCAGCAGGCAGCAGCCACCACAGCATCGCCGCGGACGGCGCGATACTGACGCCGTACAATAGATAACGCCCGCCGATAGCAACACTCCAAGCACGGCCGCGCGCTCCGACCAGTCGAAACTCCGATGTTTGGGGACAGGATAATGACATGAAAGGCAAAAATTTTGGAAAATGCGCGGTGTTGTAAAGAAACCGCTTGAATTAAAGCATTCGTACTCCCATTAAGAAGTAGATGAACTTCGCAGTTACGCAGCCATGGGCGCCGACCGTCGGGTCAGTACCGACGCTGAGCGGCCCGCTCGGGCTTCTGCCCAGACCTTGTACCCGGCACTTGTCCGGCTTCCCAGTGACGTCACCACTGCACCGGCGAGGTGCTGCCGCGAGACTCCCACAATACAGCCAACAGCGCACACTTCACCTGTATTGTTCTACTCTCTCACTGTATAAAATATCCGACCGTTTAGAACAGCCGGTAACACGGCGATGGCCGTTGAATCGCCGCAATTTTCCTGGCCAGCGGGCCTGCTATTGAGAGAGGGGAGAAGCTAAGCACAGGGAAACTCAACCCGCCGGTGGAACGGTGTACACTGCGGCGGCTCACTACGGCTCCACAGCGGTCAGACGGAACGCCCTCCCGTCAGACAGACAGTTCGTCCGACACGGTGCCGGCGACTGAGACCGGTCTCAAGGGCGAGCCCTAGTCCTAGAGCAGGAGCCGAGTCAGGGGCGCGGGCTCTGCCCTCGGGCAGGGGGCAGCCGATACTCCGGGGAAGAGCGGGAGTCAGGGCGCCGGCGTGGTCCGACCCTCTATCCGATTGCCCTGAGCGTCGATGGCAAAGTTGTAGTCTGTCTGGGAAGCGAGCGCGGCCTCAATGGCTTCCTGTAGTCCTTCCCGGGGAATATAGGAGGCCGACACCTCCTGCCGGACAGCCAGGTGTCACCACCACTGCCGGCACGACGGCCTCACACAGCACAGACCAACTCACAGAACCGACAACGGCGGCACAACCCAACTCACAGAACCGACACGGCGGCACAACCCAACTCACAGAACCCACAACGGCGGCACAACCCGTCTCACAGAACCGACACGGCGGCACAACCCAACTCACAGAACCGACAACGGCGGCACAACCCGTCTCACAGAACCGACACGGCGGCATAACCCAACTCACAGAACCCACAACGGTGGCACAACCCAACTCACAGAACCGACACGGCGGCACAACCCAACTCACAGAACCCACAACGGCGGCACAACCCAACTCACAGAACCGACACGGCGGCACAACCCAACTCACAGAACCCACAACGGCGGCACAACCCGTCTCACAGAACCGACACGGCGGCACAACCCAACTCACAGAACCCACAACGGCGGCACAACCCGTCTCACAGAACCGACACGGCGGCATAACCCAACTCACAGAACCCACAACGGTGGCACAACCCAACTCACAGAACCGACACGGCGGCACAACCCAACTCACAGAACCCACAACGGCGGCACAACCCAACTCACAGAACCGACACGGCGGCACAACCCAACTCACAGAACCCACAACGGCGGCACAACCCAACTCACAGAACCCACAACGGCGGCACAACCCGTCTCACAGAACCGACACGGCGGCATAACCCAACTCACAGAACCCACAACGGTGGCACAACCCAACTCACAGAACCGACACGGCGGCACAACCCAACTCACAGAACCCACAACGGCGGCACAACCCAACTCACAGAACCGACACGGCGGCATAACCCAACTCACAGAACCCACAACGGTGGCACAACCCAACTCACAGAACCGACACGGCGGCACAACCCAACTCACAGAACCCACAACGGCGGCACAACCCAACTCACAGAACCGACACGGCGGCACAACCCAACTCACAGAACCCACAACGGCGGCACAACCCGTCTCACAGAACCGACACGGCGGCACAACCCAACTCACAGAACCGACAACGGCGGCACAACCCGTCTCACAGAACCGACACGGCGGCACAACCCAACTCACAGAACCCACAACGGTGGCACAGCCCAACTCACAGAACCGACACGGCGGCATAACCCAACTCACAGAACCGACACGGCGGCACAACCCAACTCACAGAACCCACAACGGCGGCACAACCCGTCTCACAGAACCGACACGGCGGCACAGCCCAACTCACAGAACCGACAACGGCGGCAAAACCCAACTCACAGAATCGACAACGGCGGCACAACCCAACTCACAGAACCGACAACGGCGGCACAACCCAACTCACAGAACCGACAACGGCGGCACAACCGAACTCACAGAACCGACAACGGCGGCACAACCCAACTCACAGAACCGAGAACGGCGGCACAACCCAACTCACAGAACCGACAACGGCGGCACAACCCGTCTCACGGATCCGACACGGCGGTATAACCCAACTCACAGAACCGACAACGGCGGCACAATCCAACCCACAGAACCGACAACGGTGGCACAACCCGTCTCACGGATCCGACACGGCGGTATAACCCAACTCACAGAACCGACAACGGCGGCACAACCCAACTCACAGAACCGACAACGGCGGCACAACCCAACTCACAGAACCCACAACGGCGGCACAATCCAACCCACAGAACCGACAACGGCGGCACAATCCAACCCACAGAAGCGACAACAGCGGCGTAACTAAACTCGCAGAACCGACAACGGCGGCACAAACCAACCCACAGAAGCGACAACAGCGGCGTAACTAAACTCGCAGAACCGACAATGGCGGCACAACCCAACTCACAGAACCGGACAACTGCTACACAGAACTCGCAGAGACGGAAAACCACTGCACCACAAAGCTGGCAGAACCGGAAAACCGCTAAATCACCAAAGCCACAGCACTGGACAACCGCTACGCCATCAAAGAGGAAGGTCTGGGCCATCACAGGACTGGGGCACCCGCAAAGCTTGGTGCGGCTCCGACATATTTGAAGGTAGAAGCTGAGATCGAGCCAAGTGTTTTTTCGTTACTCGAAGTTTCTCTTTTATCTAAGTAGCGTCTTGTCAGTCATATTCTAAGTGGTTACTACTGACTTCCGAGCGTATTCTAACCAAACTTGGGCGCGAAATGACCGAAAAGTCGAAGTGCCCTAAAACCAAAACAACCAATTGAAGTAGGCCAAGAAGAGCTGCTGCTCCGTACAGGGTGATCTTCCAGACAAAGGAAGGCTGTCACCAGAAGTTTCTCCGTAAGCTGTACGCGCCTGATATATCAGTTCAAAACCCACGAAGGTGCCACATTCCCTTCAATGACAACTAGCACAGCGTACCAACCCCTTCTGGAAAGAGACATTTCAAGCCCATGCAACCATAACACCAGCCATCCCAATAGAAAATAGTGACATTGGAAATTGCAGTATATGGTACTCGGATTACACAAAGTTTAAAGAGAGCGAAATTCCGCACTGGCGACACAAAGGAGTACAAAACTTAAATGATCTTGTACATGGTACAACAGGGGCAATGCTGACTTTAGAAGAGTTTAAGGATAGATTCAACGTGCAAGCAACATATCTCGATTTTTTTGGGTCTTGTTGAAAGCCTGCCTAGGGAGTGGCGAGAAGGTAATAAAACCAAACTAGTCGGCCCGGTAATTCATCCGTATGTAGCATTCATTGGCAAGCAAAAGAATGGTGCTAAAATTTATACAGTCTTATCACAAATTCTAAGTTCTGCAATAGTAGTAATATATGGGAAGGGTATTGGGATGCCCAGTTAGGCAATATCCATTGGCCTGAAACATATTCACGAATATTTAAAGAAACAGACTCTGTGTATCTTCAAATGATTCAATACAAAGTAGTCACAAAGTTAACAGTTACAAACTGTCTTTTATTCAAAATGGGAAAATCCGAAACTGAAATGCGTATGAGGTGCAATATTTATCGGGAAACCACAATTCATAAATATTGGATGTGTAGGTACGTGAGACTGTTTTGGGATGAAGTACAGCTTTGGCTAAACTCGTTGAACGGACTAGGTACGCTAACAATAAGCAAAAAGAAAGCTATCTTAGGTGTTGAGGATAGGTTTGTGAACCATTTTATTATAATAGCAAAATATATTGTCAACAGTAAAGAGAACCTCAGCGTCGAACATATGTTGCGTCGATTAAAAAATGATAGGGAAACTGAACGCATTGTGGCAGTGTGGAAAGGACGCCTGAACGAACACACAGACAAGTGAGCTGTATGCACTTTTCGATGAAACACTTCTCAAAGATTTAATGTTCCTCTGCTTTAGGATTTATCTCTTGATCTCGTGTATCGAAACTTGATTTGTTTCTTTGGTTTTTTTCTGCTTGTTTAACACTCTTCTGGATATGATTTCACCGTCAGTGCTCGGATATGAATATTGTATGTGTAATTTGCGATGTGTTAACGACTAAACTGATCTGTCTTTTGCGGAATAAAGTATAAACATCTGAAAAACTAGCACAGCGTGCCGCTCCTGGAATACCTTGAAACGGTTTTCATACCACCCTCATACCCCTCCCCAGCCCTGCTAAAGCAGCGATCGTGAGCCAGTTCAGAACCTTGAGATATAGCTCTGACGTTTTTCTGCATTTTGGAAACAGTGTTTTGCGGGACTATTTCACATTTATGAGCAATCTCGGTGCCAGCCCACCGACGAGCAATAAATTTGCAAATTTGCTACCAGGTCCGAGGGTTATTTGACCATTCTCAGAGAACCAGACTGCGGTGGTCCAGGACAGACGCTGCGCCTCCGCACCTGCTGGGCGGTGATGATGCCGACAGCCGTCTCCCTGTCGCGCTCCTGCTGCACCAGCGCCTCCAGGTGCTGCCGCTCCACCCTGCGGCGGATCTCCTCCGCCTGCTCCGCTAGCCTGCAGCACAGCACAATAAAAAAATTTCGCGTATCTCCCTTTAAACAGCGCTCTTGCGGCAGCGTTGAGCGTACTTCCAAACGAAGGAAACGAAGGAAAAAAACTGTTTTGCCTGTCGAAAGGCCTTTACGGCGGCCTGTCGGGCCAAGCTGTCGCGTGCTATGGAATACAAATCGGGCCCGACAGGCCGGTGAAGGAATTTTTCCAGCAGAGGATTTTCTGGGTGACGTTTAAAAGGCCCTCTGTGCATAAGGCCCTCTATTCAAAGGTCCCTCGATTCCATACGCGTCGGAAAAGGGGGCCAGGGGGGGCCAGGCCCCCACTTTTGGCCAAAAATTTCCTGATCTCAGTCAAAATAAGAGAAAGCCGGACATTCTTATATCCAGCTGCTGCGGAAGGCAACGAAGAGCCCACATTCGAACAGTTTTTGGTACTGATGTTGGAAGTTTTTTGTCAGCATCAGGTTGAAGTTTAGCTGGCCCCCCCACTTTTTTGCCGGTGGCGACACTTATAGTCGATTCATAAGTCCCTCAAAAAGACCCTCTCTACATAAGGCCCTCTATTCAAAGGTCCCTCGATTCATAAGTCCCTTGATTTTCCATCAGTTCTTGCCGCACACCGGCTTGATATGGGATTACCCTGGGTGTACCCGTCCTCTATTACCCTGGATATGGGAGAGGTGCAAATTCATGAAAAACTTGTTGAGTGAAAGAGGTGACAATTCTTATATTGAGTTTTTTTAGAACAAAAAATATTTTCTGTTTCCTTTCAAGATTTTTTCTCACAGATTGTAAGATCTGTCGCAGGACAATAACGTGCCCTAAAATCTGTCGGGCACTTTATGACCCGAGAGCCCGACTTTTTGCAGCTCTGTTCCAAACACCTGGGAAGAGTATGGGCACCTAGTATGTGTCCACCTAATGCCTCATCGTCGCCAATAATCGTACGGGTGAAGCTAATCCGGTGCTCCTTGAGCTCATCCCGTGGCCTCTCAGCTGGTATTTGCACCTTGAGCTGATTACTTGCCCTCTAAGCTGATCTGGTGCCCTTGAGTCTATCGAGTGCCCCACTGAGCAAATAATTGTGCCTCCTGAACCTATATAATGCCCTCTGAGTTAGTTTAATGCCTTCGAGTTTGCTTGGTGCCCTAATAGCTGATTTAGTGCCCCTTGAGCTGATTCGGGCCCCCGAGCTGATATCATGCCTCCCCAAGTTGATTCTGTCTCCTAAGTCAATGTGGTGCCTCTTCAGCTGATTATGTGCCACCTCAGCTGATTATTGATGTCTCCTTAGATGGTCTGGTGCCCCCTGAGCTAGTTTGGTGGGCCCTGAACCCACTTTATGTCCCCTGAGCTGTTATGTTGCTCCCTGAGCTGATTTAGGCTCCTGCCATAGTCTGGGGGGGGCTGGGAGCTGATCTGGCCCCCGAGCGGATCGACCTGGTGCCACCTGAGCTGCACTAATGCCCCTTAGTCGATCTGGTGCCTCCTGAGCCCATCTGATGCCCTCTGAGCTAGTCTGGTGCCCCCTGAGCTAATCTGGTGCCCTTTAAGCTGACCTGGGCCTCCTGGGCTGATTACGTGATTTCCTGAGCCGCTCCCAGGCCCTGAGCTGAGCTGGGCCCACAGGGGTTGGTGAGGGCCCCTGAGATGGTATGGGGCTCCCGAGCTGATTAAGTGCCTCCTGACTTGATCTGGTATTCCCGAGCTGATCTGGGCCCCAAGCTGGTCGGGGACCACTGATCTGATTGTTTGTCCCCGAGGCTGATCTGGTGCCCTATGGGCCGATCTGGTGTCCCCTGAGCAGCTCTGGGGCTTTTGAATTGTTTGGGCCCCGAGCTGGTGAGGGATTCCTGAGCTGGATTAGTGCCCCTCACTTGATCTTGCCTCCTGACCTGACTTGAGGCCCCTGAACTGATCTGGGGCCCCAAGAGCTGATCTGGGGCCCAAGAGCGGATCTAGGTTCTGAGGGTACCCTGAGCTGGCCTGGGCGCTGAGCTTGTGAGAGCCCCTTAAGTTGGCTCGAGGCACCCTGAAGTGATCTGGCGCCTTAAACTATTCTGGGGCTTCTTGAACTGGTTTAAGGCCCTATGAGCCTATCTGTGGGCCATTGAGCTAGTCTGATGACCTCATCTCTAGGGCCAATGAGCTAGTCTAGTCCTTGGGTGAAGCATGAACTGCTCTGTGGCCCTGATCTAGATCAGGGGCCCCTGAGATGGTCTTGAATAGACAGATGATAAGAACACAAGGCCAACTCCCATCAGCTCGGGGCGGGGTCACTGAGCTAGTCTAGTCCCTGGAGGCACAACTGGGGGATGGGGAAGCTGCTCTGGAGGCCTTTGATCCACACTTGGGGGCCCCAGAGCTGGTCTTGAATAGATGGGGAATAAGAACGCAATGGAAACTTGGAATGGAATCATGGAAATTGTAAAACGGAGCTAACGAGGAATGAGGAATCTCTAAAACGGCTTGTGATACCTAGGCACCCCTGGTTACATAAATTGCTTATTATACTGGTGGATTCTGGGAAGGGATGATAAAAAGGCATGTGCCCCTGAGATCAGAGCACAGTCCCCTAAACCAGGATTTCTCCTAATTAATCTAAATGAAGAACTAGTTTTCACAATTCTCAGCCCTGTCACACCATCCCCATCCAAACCACCGGCCTGTTCACCTTTTATTTACTCTTAACTGGGACCGAGCCTTGAGAATATGGAACTTAATAAACGCGTTCAAAAGGTATCTCCCAAATTTTTCCGGCAGCAAAAATGTGTTCTTCCAAAGACACTATGCTTCTCCTCGTCCCACGGCGATTGTGGGAGGCAAGGAACTTTATCCGCGTTCAGCCAGGGGCTCACTCCTCACGACAAAACCAGCGGGCATAACAAATGAATTTTCGACTCCAATATGCCTTAACCTGCACATCGTAACAGATATCACATGCTCCGCTGATTTTTCTGATGTTAAGTACTTGCTTGAGTTGGCTGATTTGTCCTTAACCCGCGCCCCACCGGGGGTCCGGCGCCACCTTCGCCCCACCGGGGGCCATCGATGCCCCCCTCTAACTCCGAAAATATGGGGGTTAGCGCAAATCTGCAAAGTGCATTAGAAAGCTCGCGTGAATTCAGTAAGGAATTGTTTTGCATGTTTAAGCGCTCAGGTCAATGGTTTGACCTCCAGAGGTCAAGAAAGGTCACGATAGGCTATTTTCACTCAAATATGCAATACTTAAGAAAACTGGACATAACTCCTATGTCATTAGAGCTATTGAGATCTGGTTAAGTACATTTGATAGGAAATTGCCAGACCTTTTTCCGCTATGTGGAACGTAAAGACCTCCCGCCAGTGGTTTGACCTCCAGAGGTCACCTCGTGACCTAATATGACCTGAGGTCACGAAAGGTCAGAAAGTGACCTTGCTGTATATCGAATGAAAGTCAGTGGCGAGACAAACACGATGGTGTTTGTTTCAGCGCTCTAGCTTAAATATGTCAAAAGTTATTGTCAAAATACTGTTTTGACCCCTGGTGACCTTGGATGACCTTGGAAAAGTCAAAGGGCAAATATGACCCCTGGGATCCGTGAAAGGGTGTCAAAAAAACGCTGTTCTGAGCAGTCTGAGTATTTGCAATCATTTTTGTGGCTTTTAGATCATGAGACAGCTTTCCCCATGCTTTTCCAATGGGAGAGGTCGCCTCGTGACCTGACCTCAGGTCATGAAATAAAAAAAATCCCGGATATACATGTTGTAGACCCTGGAAGGGTCATGAAGTGTAGCAAGTTTCAAATCGATCGACTAAGAAATGTAGCTCTTATAGAGCTCCAAAGTTGAAGTGAGGTGACCTTGATTGACCTCGCCTGGTGACCTGACCTTGGGCGACCCGAGATAAAAAATTGTCAGGGATGGTGGGAAAATGATGAGGTGAGAGATAGAGCTCTCAACTGCGGTGCTGCGTTTCGTCGTTTTTCTGCTATCTCGAAAAAAACCTTAGGGGGGCCATCGATGGCCCCCGGTGGGGCGCGGGTTAAATCTATCCAAAACAATCGTGTTTTGGCTACTTCCATGACATTTTGGTGATATTTCTTCCTTTTTTCGGTTTTAATCGAGTTTTCCTTCTCCGTCAATGATTTATTTGCATTTTAATTGAACCAAAGATGCCCAAAAAATGATATAAACAAAGATATAGTAAGTTTTTAGGTTACGTTAAAAAGTGCCCTTTTTTCCTCGGGGTGCCCCTCAAAGTTGGTGTGCCCCCATACGAAAGCTCTGGCTGCGCCCCTGACGCGCATTGACGGGGGGCGGGTACCCGCCCCCTTCGGGTTTTTCGGAGATAGCAGAAAAACGGCGGCGCGTAACGCCGCCGTACTTGGTATACCTTTTTCCTCATCATTTTTACAACTTCTGTGAAAATTTTAAGTTTAGGTCATCTCAGGTCAGGTAACCAGGACAGGTCAAGTGACCCGACCTCAAAAAAAGTTTAAGATAGCATAAGCCGGAGCAGGGTGAACTTATCCGATTGAAACCCATATCACATAATGGCCCCACCGAGCTCTCTAAAATATGTTCCGGTATTTTTGATATCGATGACCTAAGGTCAGGTACGAGGCATGACCTCTCCATTGGAAATACATGGGAAATGGTTTTTACGGAATAACTCAGTAACGGATGGTGATAGAGCATTTATTTTAGCTGCATTAGACTCGCCTGGGCTTTGCGGTTCTAATGATATGCATTTTATATAATTTGACCCTGACCTGACTTCAGGTCAGGTCAAATCCTTGATTTGACCTAGCAAGGTCAAATTAGATATCATTTGATTCGGCTTGCTAAGAGGATTCATATAGTACAAGTCGTTTTGCTCTATCTTTACTTGTTCAGATGTAATGGCCGAAAAACTGAATTTACATGTTATCCCTATGACGGCCATGTTTTGACCTCTCGTGACCTTAAATGTGACCTGACAAAAAAAATGGTTCAAATGTTTTCGATGGAGAAGTGGATGGGCAGCCCAACACCGTTTACCGTTTTTCGCTACCTACCGTGGTTCTCGGATTTTAGGGGGCGGGTACCCGCCCCCGTCAATGCGAAGGTGGCTCAGACCCCCGTCAATGCGCGTGTTAAAACGGTCCGCCAACCAGGCGGCCCTTGGTACCGCATCACTCTTTCCCAATGTCCCTCGAATTGCCCCCACACAGGGACGGTGTGGGGCCGCTCCCTCTCTCACACGTCTCGCATTACTAGCAGTAGGTATATAGCGTGCTCTGTCCGGTGGAGACCACTTGCACTGTGGACAGTGAAAGGAGCTGGTGCACGCTGCCGACTTCTGCTGTGCACTCTGCCAGTACTGTCACGCGCTGAAGTGCGGCGTCGACCGGAATTCGTGACACCACCGAGCTACCAACGCATGGCCATTATGAGGATTCAAGCCAAAGTAAGTTCTCGCTCCCTAAGTGACAGTCTCTGTGGGCAATACCTTCAATTGACGGTCAATATTTAGAAAATTGCATTCTTCGTACTCACGTACATAAAACTACATCTTTCGTAGTCTACAATCGCATTCGTTACTAAATGTGGCAATACTCTCATGAACTGGAGGTGCATATGCACGAAAGTTTCTTGATATTTCGCCTTATAAGTTAAAAACATCTTTCTGGGCTTTTGCCCGAAATTTCGTCCAGTGACTCCGACTTTTACACTGTAATGTTCCATGTTCATCACTTCTACTCGATGCAAAACAAATTACCTGTTTCTTTAATTTCTTTTCATTTCTAAGTTCCTCTAAGTGATTATCACATCTCTAAGTCGTCTTTCAGCGAATGAATGTTTATATATGGATGTATTAAAATTGATCCACAAAATCACTTTAGGATTAAAATAGGCTGACATACTGTTCAAAACGTCGGATTCATTGTTGTTAACAAGAACAAACATAAGCGAAAGCTCGAATGCCTTTTACAGCGGCTGCCTTGGTGTTCTCTTTAGCTACAGTTTAAACTAAACATTCCTCATTGATGACGCGACAAAAGCTTTCCATTTAACCATCGAGGACTTTTTCTCCCATAGCAGCGCTCTTGGAGATGAATATTGGTGTCTGCTACCACTTAACTAGGCCATCCCACCAGCCCGGCGCTATAGGCTATCAGGCAGCTGGCGGAACCGAGCCAGAGAGGAAGAGCCGAGCGGAGACACTTCCGCAGTTAACGCACACCTCAGAGGATGCGGGCGGGAACGAAGCGGCGTCTGTGCCCCCCCCAGCGTGTCCTCAGCGGTAGCTTACCTGCGGTGCCCGTGTCCACCCCGCTCCACCAGCGTGTCCTCAGCGGTAGCTAACCGCTCCGCCAGCGTGCCATCAGCGGTAGCTTACCTGCGGCGCCCGTGTCCCTCTTCTGCTCCCCCAGCGTGTCCTCAGCGGTAGCTTAGCAGACTGACAAGCTCTTGGAAGACCTGCCGCAGATCAGTGTATTCAAAGGGGATTGGCATGGAGTCAGAAAGCTTTAAAAAATGTACAGAAAAAGACGATAGAAGTGAGAACGACCGAAAGCTTAAAGAAAAATAGGAGACAATGCTCAAATCCTCCCACTGGTGGATCCAGGGTGAGGCTCAAATAGGGCAATTCCCCCTGCCCCAATACCACAAATCTTGCCGATTTTCTATAAAAAAATGTTTTTTTTACCTATGTTGGGCCCCTTTACCCACTCCCCAAACCGTCGGTCTGGATCTGACCCTAAGCCCTTCCTCCCCCAAACAAAATTTAAAATGAGCCCAGTGTGCGTGAAATTATCGATAGCATAGATAGCGCAAAAAGGCACAAAAGTATGATGATTCCAATCATAGAAGAGAGCATAGGTCAGATAGCATCAGATAGCTACAAGACGACGAAAACTGACCCAATTTAATAGTGATAGTTTAGAAAGCTCCTAAAAGTGAGGGGCCTGAATCATACGCTTGCGAAGACACTGCCGATATGGAATTCTTCAGAAAAATTACTAAAATTTACGCCAAAGCATCTGTGAAAAAACATTAAAACAAACAAGAAGCCTGTCAAAATCAAAGTGAAAAAAGCCCATCAAAATCAGTTAAGAACTGTAAAGAAATACACAGCATGGCTTAGAACAATGCGGCTAAAAGCTGAAACTGAGTTGAAAAAGCTGAAGAGTCGGGGACTAGGTAAAACACGACCAGCATTGGGTAAAAGGTTCCTCACGTCTTTTATTGTACATTTTAAACTTTTTAGGGCCTTGGGTAATTCCCATTTTAATAACGGCTACCGGAATAACATGATATGTCGCTATTTCTGAGATGTCGGATACAAATTCCCAACTACTAACGATGAGTTCATAGACACACCGTAGTCCCTCGGGAGCTAAATTGCTCGTTGCTAAGGGAAAACATCGGGCCTTGAACCCGGGTTGGCTGCTTGGAAAGCGATCTTGCTAACCACTACACCGCCGCGCCTCCTGAAGTAACTGCAGACAATTATATATCAGCAGAGTTCTGTAACAAGCAACAGGCTGCCAATTGCTATGTCTCACAGTTGTCTTTAGTTACTTTCCAGCTAAGACATCACCGAAGGCTGTAAACGTCGCCAGCGGCAAAAAGTGAAGCGACCAACCAATCATCAGTCTCCTGCTAAAAAGAAACGTACCTCCTGAAAGCAAAATCGCCGCGACTTTGTGCTACGTGTGAATTTCCTCACTTACTAGTTACAAACTTTCTGATTGTTTTCCAATTTCAGTGTAATGACGAAATTTTCCGATCAAAAGTGGAGAGGCAGGGCAAGTCTTCATTTTCTGATGCGTGTGATCCCAGGACCAATTTCAACCCCCTTCGATATAATATAAAATACCACCCACGTAATGATTGCAAAATATCTGAGATATTGTCGCGCCCTAAAACCCAAATGACGATGATGAGGATTAAGCTCAAGCGAAGGGAAAATTAACAGAAGAGTCAGGGTAAACTCGAGCCTGTGTTGGCAACAACAGTGGACATAATCAACTATATCCAATCACTATGAAAGCATGTTCTCCTTTACCATTAGCTCTCTCAGTTTCCTTATACTTCTACCGTATATTGACCACAATCATCTAGTTGATTATTTTGTCAATTGAAGTGCTGTAGCTCGTGTCTCGCAAAGCCAAAAGGACAAACAATAATCACACAAGAGTTACAAAAGAGAAATCAAAGAATCACGATCCAAAGATTCTTCTGGCAGTAGATTTCAGTCCCTGATGGTCTTTGGAAGGAATGAGTGCAGACGGTAATCGGTCCTGCACTGCGGCATGACGAACTGCTGGTGGTGCCCTCGCTCAGGGAGTTGCCCTCGCTTGCCCGCTCAGGGAGCGGTGTTAGCTTTTCTCTTAGCTCATCTGCTTCTACGTTGCCATTGGCGATCTTTCGAAGCATTGTTAGGCGTGCCGCCTTCCGTCGCTGCTCAAGCAGTGGCCATTTGAGCTGACTTAGCATGACTGAGACACTAGAGGTGCGTTTGTAGTCCCTCATCACGGACCGTGCAGCTCTGCGTTGAATTGCTTCGATTCTGTTGATATCATTTTGATGATGAGGATCCCACACGGAGCTAGCATAATCCAAGCAAGGGCGCACATATGCTTTGTATGCGGTAAATTATGTAATATTAATATAATATTAATATTGTTTAATATTAATAAAGTTTTAATATTGTTTATATTAGCTTTTAATATAGGTAAATATTAATGTATTAGCTTTTAATTTCTTCAGTAATCTTAGTTGTTTTCTTATGGTCCACCAACTTAAAAAATCGTGGCATTTCAGAAAAGGCATCTTAAGTTAAGTTCACGTCTTCAGTTGGTTAAAAAAACATGAGGCGTTTGGCCGAAGCGGCGAACTATTACTTGCGTCTGCGTGAGGTTTGCCGCCGGAGCAGATGCTGATATATGCCAACCCAAGTCGCTTTTCCTGATAATTGTATATCAGTCTCAAGTTTTCATCCCATTAATTTCAGCACAGCTCATATAGGTATGCACGCAGATGCTAATTTTTAGGCCAGCAGCATGTCGGAGCTGGCTTCTGTTTACTATACTGCTGGGGCATTCCAGGACAAAACGACCAAAAATATTTCAATTTGACACCACCATGTCTAGAAAAATCTGAAACTTTGCCTCCGGGGTAGTTTTCGGCCAGAAACACGCCTGTGAGAATCTTAGCCCCTCCGACCAACGGTGACCGAGTTATAGCCAGAGGCATTTTCGGGAGGTCACCTTGTAGACTCATCTTTGATGCTTCATAACTCCAAAACGCATAGCCTGATTAACAAGTTTTGTATATCATTGAACCCGTCTTGAACTATACTTTATTTTGAAAAATAAAATTTCTAAATTTGAATTTTTTTACTTTTAATTTGTTTGACCTTTTCTTTTTTAACCTAGCTTGACCGTTTTGCAGTTGAAATTGCCCTTTTAGACACCCCAAAAATTTTTCTTCATAAAATATATTTCGATAGAAAAAAATAAAAAAATGCGTTCTTGCTATAAGTTCCAAATATTTAGCACCTAAGGTATGTATGTAGACGGTTTTTGACCACTGCGGTAGTACAGCCTTATGTTTAACGCCGCAAACATAGCAATTGCTTTTGTAATCGGTTGCTGGCAATCATATTAATATGATGATGTTGAGATATTAATATGATGATATTAATATGATGTTGAGCAATCATATCATATTGCTTTGTGTTTACGAAATTTTCATCGTGTAAGTGTTAGAATTTATGACAATTAACATGCGCCCACCCGAGGGGGTGGGCAACCGGCCTCCTCAGGTCTCTACAGGTAGTACAAAAAACACCTTTGCGCAGCGCCACCGTTCTCCATCTACCTCTAACACAACATTTTGCAACTTCTGGAAAAATAAATAAGGTCAACTGGGAGGTGGTAGGTACCGTAAATACTGAAGGCCAGCTGGTAACTGATTGGTGAGGGGGTGACCTGAGGTAGACGGTCGTCGTTATGCCTTGTGGGACTTTCAACTTTTGTTCCTTGATTAACACTTCATCGTGGGAGTTGCTCGTTTGGGTGGTGGGGTCGGGGTCTCCGTAAAAAGTCCCTTGATGACTCTAGTGAGACACCTACGCCTAAAACTGAACTGGCAGCAGCTTGGACAATATTTATAAAAAAATGCAGCCATTAAAAGTGATAGAAAGGGATCCATTGTTTCGAGGGAGACGAGGGCAAATTAACTTATTAATAATGGACCTTTCAGCCTTAAACGAAAATTTACAAAGATGTCACGACTTTATCAATAATTGAAACAAGTATAACTTATCCTATGAGCACCACTAACTAACACAATTGCATCGTTCCCGGAGATGGAAAAATAGTATCGATACAAGGTGACCCAGTGCAGCACAGCATACGTTTGAGAGGATTCATGCAATGTAAACAAAAGTGTCTGAAAGGCTTTCATTCCCAAAAAGTAATTTGAATCTGCTCACATATGCGAAAAATTGTCCTGAAATTGTAACGCATTCGACTTGGTCACTTGAGCAGGTTGCCTCATGATATTTTTACAAGGTGATCATTTCATAGCTGACACGGATCCCAGAATCCCAGCTGAATAATGACACAGTGCACTGGAAGTGATGCCGCTAAATAACCAGTTGTAATCACTACAAAATATGTTACATACAATCGTCTGGTCGTGTCACCTTTGAGGTTGCTCGAGGTCACAGTATTTCTTACAGGAACTAAGTGGAAACCTAAATTTTGTGGCATAATTGGTGACAGAGGAGAGCCGTAGAAAGAAATGTTCAGCACCATTGGAACACTCTTGTTGAGCCCAAACGGATTATGTATTTTATAATATTGCCCAGTCAAATGTTAAAAATAACTTGCTTTGACCTAGAGCCAGGCTTAGGTATGTATGATAAAAAGAATATTAGTCAAACTGCAGTGGCAAGTCAGACGCGACAACGTAAAAATAAAACCTCTATCGCAATTCTCAACAATTCTCAATTCTCGCAAGTTATCAAAATTTACCAATTGCCCCATGCATTTCTAATGGAAAGATCATGACCCTGACCCTGCTCCTGGTTATCGATATAGAAATCATGCTACGAAAAATTATCTTGCTCGACGATCTTACTATGTAATGTGAATCTAACCACGATAGGCTAAATTTGATATTATTGATGCACCTCCCAAAGTTTTTTCGAGGTTAGGTCTCTTGACCTGGGTTGGTGGTCTGACCTGGTATGACCCAGACCTAGAATTTTGCCAGAAGCTGCAAAAATTTCGAGTTAGAGGTACATGAAGTACAGTAGCGCAGGCTGCGCGAATGTTTTTTTTTACTACCTGTGGAAACCTGAAGAGGCCGGTTGCCCACCCCTTGTGTGGGCGCGTGTTAATTCTCATATATTTTGACACTTGCACGACGAAAATTTCGTAAAGACAATGCCATATGATTGCAAGCAACTGATTACAAAAGCAATCACTTTGTTTGCAGTGATAATCATAAGGCTGTACTACCGCAGTGGTCAAAAACCGTCTGCATCCCTACCTTAGGTGCTAAAAATTTGGAACTTATAGCAAGAACGCATTTTTTATTTTTTCTATCGAAAGATATTTTACAAAGAAATTTTTTTGAGGTATCTAAAAGGGCAATTTCAACTGTGAAAAGGTCAATCTAGGTCACAAAAGAAAATGTCAAACAAATTAAAAGTCAAAAATTTTAAAATTTAGAAATTTTCCTTTTTCAAAATAAAGGCTGGGGGGATCCGGACGCGCGGTAGACAGCGCGCAGCTGCGCGGGGGCGTAAGTTAGCGCGCAGCGGCTTTTCGAGGGATCCATCGGCGCGCAGCTAAGTTGTGGCGGAAGTAGTGTCGCAACTCGCCGTCTTACGCGCTAACTTCCCGCGTCTTCTCAACAGCGCAGAAGACAGCGGAGAAGCCTGTATGATTCTTTTAAAGTAATAAAAAGATATTGGAAATGTCAGTGAAGCTAATTTATATGATTTGCGTACGACAAAACATGTATTTTTAATAAAAATCGAGGCTCACAAACTCCCAACATCTCATTGGGAAATCGTCAGAAGAGACACAGGCGAAGAGAAACGTAGATCACTGCAGCTGTGACAGTGGATCACCAGCCGTAATGCTAACTGCCCTCCAATAAACATTGTTGTTCGCCTCAGGACGTATCTCACGTTTCGTACCACTCACCGTCCCCGAGCGGTCTCGTGGTGGCTGACATGGAACGCCAGCGATAACCCAGTTCCTCCTGAGAACTGTGGGGGTGAGGATTTTTAATATATGGTGTTGTTTCAAAGGCAGAAAGATAAGGAAAATGGGGTCAAATTCATAGGCGGAATGCAGAAAATGCACTAAATGCACTCGCCGAACCAGGCTGCTTGGGGCCTACCCGGCTCATCTCTCCCCCAGTGCTCCGACTAATCCAATGGCACCATAGTACAAAGAGGCAAAAGTGTGTTGCGTGAAGCCCGTGTCCTGCCCAGATAAATTGACTTGAAGTAAGCTTAAAATAAAAACGCATTCGGAGTAAGCCAAATCATATGATTTTCTCATGTATGCTTCATTTATTTGGAAATCCCACTTATAAATTGTCGTTTACGGTGAAGGTTTTTCCCTTTATCCGAACCGAGCACTTTTATCATCACCGCACCTCCCAGCGCGGGGCCGTGTCTTCCTCTCATCCCCTCCCCCACAGTCGGCCAGGAAATCCGACACCGTACAGCAGTCATCAGGCTGTAACCTATGACGTGAGTTTACTACGGCCAGAAAAGCACTGTATTCTATGGGAATTTCACCCTTAGCGTCCATTTACTACGGTCGCCAGCACTATTCACCGCCGCCTCGGATTGCCCCCGATGCACCGCGCTAACTTGCGCCGCCGCGGAGCTCCGCGCGATCGCTCTCTCCCGAACATCCCTAATAATTGTTGGGGTTTAACGACGCACCAACTGCCGGGTCTACGGCGTCGCCAACCTCACCCTGTTGGAAGGGATTTTGGGATCAGATCGACTTATTCAAGGCTCCGCCGGACTGACCGGACCGGTGGCTTAGAAGACAAGGGTGCTATCCACTAAGCCCCTCCCTCCCGAACATCCCTCCAAATCGCTTACGCGCAAACTTGCGCCCAAATCAGCGCGGGCGTAGGGAGAGCGCGGGCGGAAGCTACGCGCAATTGGATCCCCCAGCCAAAGTATAGTTCAAGACGAGTTCAATGATATACCAAGCTTGTTAATCAGGCTATGCGTTCTTGAGTTATGAAGCATCAAAGATGAGTCTACAAGGTGACCTCCCGAAAATGCCTTCGGGCTATAACTCGGTCACCATTGGTTTGAGGGGGCTAAGATTCTCACAGACGTGTTTCTGGCCCAAAACTACCACGGAGACAAAGTTTCAGATTTTTTCTAGATATGGTGGTGTCAAGCCTTGGTCGATCTGTCCTGGAATGCCCCTGCTCCTTCACAACAGTGATGGGAACAGGGTGATAGACAATAGCTGGGTGAACGTTTCTATATGAGATAACCTCATCAATATTACGAGCCAGATCGCAATTTTCAACACACATGAATGTATTGCAAACTTCATTGTATGTATATAAGACAAACACTCAAACGGTGGTATATTTTTGCACAGCTTATGCGTGAATTATGTCGGTCTGGTCACACGCCCACGGTAATTTTTGCTGCTGATGACATCGTTTGTGGACAGGAAACACTTGATTTACGGGGATGCAGCGAAAGTGACTTATTCCGAGAATCAGACAAATTTAGCCGAGACTGTGTTAGGTTCTTCCGAATAGGGCTTATAGTGTGAACAAGCGAAAGTACCCAAAAGCTTGGAAAAAGAGTCTGATTTCTTTTGGGAAGCTGATGTCTTTAATATCCTACGAGGACGTTTGTGTCCCTCACAGTCAAACATGCTCCAAACACGAGGCTGATACGTTGGTTCAAAGACTTTCTCTCAGGCAAAGTAAACAATTGATAAAGGAAGCTTAGTAAATTCATTCAGCATTAATTGATTTTTATTAAGTTATTACACCCTCACTCCTGTAAAGACGCACCATGCCCGTTCGGTTGGGACCGGCAACATGCCTTTAGAGACATGTGCATCTACACTGGGGGCGTGGAAGGCCGCTTTCTGCTTCATGAAGAACTTGGAGGGCACCCCCACACACACACACACACACACACACACACATTTGGATGATCTTGTGTACTAAAATGGGCGAATCCATGGGGACGGCCTTCACTACAAGGAAGGGAAATAGTGTCAGCGGCCAAGCAGATTTACACTTACAGCCCGTGTCTCGTGGCTTTGAACAGAACCCGGTGTGTGTCTGCCTTTTCCGGCAGGTTATGTGCTTCTGCTAGATTGCAGTCTCCCTGTCACACGGCTCGAGGCCGGGCCTTTGAGCAGTACCCGGTGTGTGTCTGCCTTTTCCGGCAGGTTTGGTGCTTCTGCTGGATCGCAGTCGCCAAACAGTACCAGGTGTCTGAGTCTGCCTTTTCCGGCAGGTTATGTGCTTCTGCTGGATTGCAGTCTCTTTGTCACACGGCTCGAGACCGGGCCTTTACGGTAAGTCAGTCGTGCGCACACACACTCTTGAACCTCAGACTCCGAGGTTGCACTGGTCGAATGCCGCCCCCCCCTGTCGGGTAGATTCCCAGACAAATATGGACTGACCATTAACCCCGCGCCCCACCGGGGGCCATCGATGGCCCCCTTACGGTTTTTCCGGGATAACAGAAAAACAACGAGGCGCAGCACCGCGGTCGAGGGCTCTACCTCTTACTGCATCATTTTCCCACCATCCCTGAAATTTTTTACCCCGGGTCACCCAAGGTCAGGTCACCAGACGAGGTCAACCAAGGTCACCTCACTTCAACTTCAGAGCTCTGTAAGAGCTACATTTCGAAATCGATCAGTTTGAAACTTCCTACACTTCATGGCCCCTTCAGGGTCTACAAGGTGTATATCCGGGATTTTTCTATTTCGTGGCCTGAGGTTTTGTCACGAGGTGACCTCTCCCATTGACAAAGCATGGGGAAAAACTGTCTTATGATCTAAAAGTCACAAAAACGATTGAAAATGCTCGGCTTCGTCAGAAAAGCGTTCCTGGACACCCTTTCACGGATTCCAGGGGCCATATTTGCCCTTTGACCTCTCCAAGGTCATCCAAGGTCACCAGGGGTCAAAAACAGTATTTTGACAATAACTTTTGACCTATATAAGCTAGAGCGCTGAATCTAACACCATCGTGTATGTCTCGTCACTGGCTTTCGTTTGATATACGGCAAGGTCACTTTTTGACCTTTCGTGACCTCAGGTCATCTTAGGTCACGAGGTGACCTCTGGAGGTCAAACCACTGGCGGGAGGTCATTACGTTTCTCATGGCGGGAAAAGTTCTGACATTTTCCTATCCAATGTACATTACCACATCTCAATAGCTCTAATGGCACAAGAGTTATGCCCAGTTTGCTTAAGCATTGCGTATTTGAGTGAAAATAGCCGATCTTGACCTAATTTGACCTCTGGAGGTCAAACCATTGACCTGAGCCCTAAGCCATGTGAATAAACTTCTTACTGAATTCACGCGAGCTCTCTAATGCACTTTGCAGATTTGCGCTAACGCCCATACTTTCGGAGTTAGAGGGGGGCCATCGATGCCCCCGTAGGGGCGAAGGTGGCGCCGGACCCCGGTGGGGCGCGGGTTAAAGTAGATTGAAAAGATCGGATTTAATGGATCCAAACGGGAGAACTATTCTAGCTGCCTAAATACATTTCTAGGTGCACTGAGCACACCTGGCTTGGATTTAATGGGTAGCCACTTGGAAAAGTGGTTAGTCACACACAATCGACAGATCCTTTTTGCGACTGTTCATCACCTAGCATTGTACAGTGAACCTGGCTTGTGGTTTTTCATCTGTGCTGTGATTTATCCTGCAGTGCCTTATTGAGGTCTCCATTACATGGCTTTTCAGTCCTCGCGTCAATACAGGGTAGGTACAAAGGAGCAGAACACAGTAAAAGTCAAACGAACAAGGCATCTAAAAAGCAGACAGCTAAAAACGCTAAAAAAACTACATATTCTTACCATCGTCCCTCAGTGCGAGTCAACCTGCTCCTATTTTGCTATTCCATGAGGTAACTGCCCGGAAGCGAAAACCTCGCCTGGCCGCCTCCGTTCTTACTCTGGGCAGCTCGAGCATGCCCGCCTCTGCTTCCCGCGTGGTCCTTCTTGACACGTCAGAGCGACGCACCATGCCCTCGGACAGAAAGGGTGGGCAGATGTGCTTAACAGCCTTCTCACCATGGCTACATCACGCTCCTCCAACATGTCATCAAACCTGATCCATCCCAGTGCCTCCAAGTTAGACGATGCGTGTTCGCAGCGGTGCAACCCAGAAGCAATGCGCTCTCCAAAATTAATGATTTTTTGAATTTTGCTTTTCTGGGTGGTGTTGCATCCTTACCGAACAGGAAGACAAAACTGAATATGGGTAAAGACCAGTGACTAAATTAGGAGCTGTTTTGTTTCGCAGGAAATTTTATGTTGTCTTTATAGCTGTGACTATTTGGTACAGGAGAAATTGATGTGTCGACAAATTTTGGTTGATGAATTTCTGAACGTACCGACGCCGGACTGGAGCTTTAGTCTTCTCTGACAATGGACTCAAAGGTGTAGTATTATTGAAGATCAGCGTAAAAGTCACAATTAAAGTATAGAACGAGCCATCAGACTAGCGACTGCAGCAACATGTTCCGTGTTCGGATTCGAGATGGATGCATGAGGGCAGGCAGTAAGGGTACGAATCGATGCCCTTGGTAAGCACAAATAGAGACAGTCTGTCCAGACAGTATAAATATGTGGAGAGTTTACGGAGGCATTCAAGTTCCATCGCTAAGGCCCGTGTTGGCAATGTTGAACTGAGAGGATGAGCTAGTGTGGTAAAATAGAAAAAATGGCAGAAATCAAGCACTGGCGTTCAACGTTGCAAATAGAGGCAAAACGTACCACTGAATAGTCTTGAGTGCGGCCTCTGATTGAGTTTGTCCACTTAGGGTCGCAGCATTCCATCTGGGACCTAACGCACAGGTAGGAGGGAGGCAACGTGAAAGTGGGAACACAAGCCTAATGAAACTGGAAAGCATAACGAAGTTCTTAAGGGGTTAATCATTAAGTAAAAGTGTGCTTTGATTTATTGAATATTTGGTTATGTGTTCCTTTCTCCGGAAATCTTTACCCCAGAAAGCCGTTTGGAACACCCACTCATCGTGATAATAATTTGTTGGTGAGCTTACCACATGTCTGATTTACAAAAGGCATTTACCTATCCACTAACTAAGAGGGATTATCCTCCTCTCATGTGCACTCACGCATCCCTGTTATCCCTAGGTTCCAAGGTGCCCGGAATACTCGGTGATAGCAAATCCCTGAACTGTCGTGCACTAGCACCAATCACCTCCGGCGGAGACTACGACGTCGAAAAGCTTTCCAAACGTCCATGCATAAATGTTAAAAGTTGTCCCTATTTCCGAGGCCTGATTTTCAAAAATATTTTACCTCTGGGCTGGGCAAGGTCGCATGCGGTGGAAAAAGTGTCAAACAATGGTCAATGGGATTCGATTTGTTCATCCCAGCTTACGGGCCATTCTGACTGCTGTTTCGCTGGGGAGGTTATCCAATAGAGCAAGTCGTCAGAAAAAAATTTAAGATTTCGGATTACGAGTAGTGATTTTATTATGTCGTGATATGTTGCTAACATGATGCAAACAAAACAAATCCGATGAATCTACGTTTAATGGGCGCGGAACGGCCTTTTCTGAGGGCATGTTTTCAGTAGGACGGCGTTGAAGTCTCCATCGACTTCACAATGCATTGTTGTCAGCATCCTTGCAGCACGGTAACTTTTAGACTAACATCAAAACATCTATTTGGATCTATTTGCACCCGACCCGTAGCCAGGCGGATGCAATGGATACCCGAGGAGCTGCTGAGAGGCCAGGGTCCTTTCCTCTGGTCCTTTCCTGGTCACCCCCTTGTATTGAAGATAGGTGGATTTCTCGAGTTTTGAACCTTAAAAACTTTGGAAATTGTTGACCTTTAAAGGCAGTGGCGCAGCCGGGGGGGCACAGGGGCACGTGCCCCCCATCGGTGCCGGGGTGCCCTTTTGATTGCCAGGTTGTGTGCCCTTTTTGGCCGTGCCGCTCGAAATTTAGTGCCCTACGTCGTTGAGCCTAGATGGAACTAGACTGCATTTAGCGATTTGAACTATTGTTTGACAATTAAGTGCCTTTTTGGTCAGTTAGGGCATTCTGTCGCCTTTCCAAGCACCCAGGAAGAGTATAGGCACGTAATCCGTTTCCAAATAATGCCTCATCGTCGCCAATAATCGTATGGGCAGAGCTAAACTGGTGCCCCTTGAGCTCATCTGGTGCCCCCTGAGCGCTGGTCTTGAACCTTGGAGCTGATCATGTGCCTTCTGAGCTGATCTGATGCCCTCGTAGTCAATCTGGTGCCCCCCTGAGAAAATAATTGTGCCTTCTGAATCTATATAATGCTCTCTGAGTTAGTCTCATGCCTCCGAGCTTGCCTGGTGCCCTATTAGCTGTTTTAGTGCCCCTTGAGCTGATCCGGGCCCCTGAACTTATCTAATGCCTCCCGTAGTTTATCTACTGTCCAGGGCCGCAGCCAGGGGTCACAGGGGGCACGTGCCCCCATCGGTGCCGGGTGCCCTTTTGATTGCCAGGTGGTGTACCCCCTTTGGGCCGTGCCGCTCGAAATTTAGTGCCCTACGCCGTTGAACCTAGATGGAACTAGGCCACATTTAGCGATTTCAACTATTGTTTAACAATTAAGTGCCTTTTTGGTCAGCTAAAGCATTCTGTCGCCTTTCCAAGCACCCGGGAAGAGTATAGGCACGTAATCCGTTTCCAGATAATGCCTCATCGTCGTCAATAATCGTACGGGTGGAGCTCATCTGGTGCCCCTGGAGATGATCATGTGCCTTCTGAGCTGATCTGATGCCCTCGTAGTCAATCTGGTGCCCCCTCCCCTGAATAAATAATTGTGCCTTCTGAACCTGTAATGCTCTCTAAGTTAGTCTGATGCCTCCGAGCTTGCCTGCTGCCCGATTAGCTGTTTTATTGCCCCTTGAGCTGATCCGGGCCCCTGAACTTATTTAATGCTTCCCGGAGTTTATCTACCGTCCAGGGGCACAGGGGCATGTGCACCCATCGGTGCCGGGTGCCCTTTTGATTGCCAGGTGGTGTACTCTCTTTGGTCCGTGCCACTCGAAATGTAGTGCCCTGCGCCGTTGAACCTAGATGTAACTAGACTGCATTTAGCGATTTCAACTATTGTTTGACAACTAAGTGCCTTTTTTGTCAGCTAGGGCATTCTGTCGCCTTTCCAAGCACCCGGGAAGAGCATAGGCACGTAATCCGTTTCCAGATAATGCCTCATCGTTGCCAATAATCGTACGGGCGGAGCTCATCTGGTGCCCCCTGGAGCTGATCATGTGCCCTCTGAGCTGATCTGGTGCCCTCGTAGTCAATCTGGTGCCCTCCTGAGAAAATAAGTGTGCCTTCTGAACCTATAAAATACTCTCTGGGTTAGTTTGATGCCTCCGAGCTTGCCTGGTGTACTTTTAGCTGTTTTAGTGCCCCTTGAGCTGATCCGGACCCCCTGAGCTTATTTAATGCCTCCCGGAGTTGATCTACTGTCCAGGGGTGCAGCCAGGAAGGCACAGGGGGCACGTGCCCCCATCACTGCCAGGGTGCCCTTTTGATTGCCAGGTGGTGTACCCAATTTGGGCCGTGCCGCTCGAAATTTAGAGCCCTAGCCGTTGAACCTAGATTTAACTGGACTGCATGTAGCGATTGAAACTATTTTTGGCCAACTTTATATCTTTCTCGGTCAGCTAGGGCATTTTGTCGCCTTTCCAAGCACCCGAGAAGAGTATGGGCACCTAGTATGTGTCTACCTATTGCATCATCGTCGCCAATAATCGTACGGGTGAAGCCAATCTGGTGCTCCTTGAGCTCATCTCGTGGCCCCTTGAGCTGATTACTTGCCCTCTAAGCTGATCTGGTGCCCCTGAGTCAATCGAGTGCCCCACTGAGCAAATAATTGTGCCTCCTGAACCTATATAATGCTCTCTGAGTTAGTCTAATGCTTCCGAGCTTGTTTGGTGCCCTGATAGCTGATTTAGTGCCCCTTGAGCTGATTCGGGCCCCCGAGCTGATATCATGCCTCCCCAAGTTGATTCTGTATCCTAAGTCAATATGGTGCCTCTTCAGCTGATTAGGTGCCCCTCAACTGATTATTGATGTCTCCTTAGATGGGTCTGGTTCCCCCTAAACTGGTTTGGTGGGCCCTGAGTCCACCTTGTGTCCCCTGAGCTGTTATGTTGCTCCCTGAGCTGATTTAGGCTCCTGCCATAGTCTGGGGGCTGGGAGCTGATCTGGACCCCGAGCGGATCGATCTGGTGCCACCTGAGCCGCACTAATGCCCCTTAGTCGATCTGGTGCCTCCTGAGCCCATATGATGCCCCCCTGAGAAATCTGGTGCCCTTTCAGCTGATCTGGGCCTCCTTACGTGATTTCATGAGCAGATCTAAAGCCCTGAGCTGAGCTGGGCCCACAGAGGCTGATGAGGGCCCCTGAGATGGTATGGGCTTATGAGCTGATTAAGTGCCTCCTGACTTGATCTGGTATTCCCAAGCTAGTCGGGGACCACTGATCTGATTGTTTGTCGCCGGAGCTGATCTGGTGCCCTATGGGCATCTGTTGTCCCCTGAGCAGCTCTGGGGCTTTTGAACTGATTGGGCCCGGAGCTGGTGAGGGATCCCTGAGCTGATTTAGTGCCCCTGACTTGAACATGCCCCCTGTGCTGATCGATCTGGTGCACCCTGAGCAGATATACTGCCTCCTGAACTTAACTAATGCCCCTGAGTCGATCTGGAGCCTGCTGAGTCATCAGTGTGTCTCCTGAGCCCATCTTATTCCCTCTGAGCTAGTCTGGTGCCCCATGGATAATATTATGCCCTTTAAGCTGACCCGGGCCTCCTAGGTTAATTACGTGATTTCCTGAGCAGCTCCCAGGCCTTGAGCTGAGCTGGGCCCACAGGGGTTGGTGAGGGTCCCTGAGATGGTATGGGGCTCCTGAGCTGATTAAGTGCCTCCTGACTTGATCTGGTATTCCCGAACTGATCTGGGCCCCGAGCTGGTCGGGGACCACTGATTTGATTGTTTGTCCCCTAGGCTGATCTGGTGCCCTATGGGCCGATCTGGTGTCCCCTGAGCAGCTCTGGGGCTTTTGAACTGCTTGGGCCCCGAGCTGGTGAGGGATTCCTGAGCTGAATTAGTGCCCCTGACTTGATCTTGCCCCTGACCTGACTTGAGGCCCTGAACTGATCTGGGGCCCCAAGAGCTGATCTGGGGCCCAAGAGCGGATCTAGGTTCTGAGGGTACCCTGAGCTGGTCCGTGCGCTGAGCTTGTGAGAGCCCCTTAAGTTGGCTTGAGGCCCCTGAAGTGATCTGGCGCCTTAAACTGTTCTGAGGCTTCTTGAACTGGTTTAAGGCCCCATGAGTCTATCTGTGGCCCATTGAGCTAGTCTGATGACCTCATCTCTGGGACCAATGAGCTAGTCTAGTCCCTGGGTGAAGCATGAGCTGCTCTGTGGCCCTGATCTACATCAGGGACCCCTGAGATGATCTTGAATAGATAGATAATAAGAACACAAGGCCAACTCCCATCATCTTGGGGCGGGGTCACTGAGCTAGTCTATTCCCTGGAGGCACATCTGGGGGATGGGGGAAGTTGCTCTGGAGGCCTCTGATCCACACTGGGGGCCCCAGAGCTGGTCTTGAATAGATTGGGAATAAGAACCCAATGGAAACTCCCCTTGTAAAACGGAGCTAACGGGGAATGAGGAATCTCTAAAACGGCTTGTGATACCTAGGCACCCCTGGTTATATAAATTGCTTATTATACTGGTGGATTCTGGGAAGGGATGATAAAAGGCATGTGCCCCTGAGCTCAGAGCACAGTCCCCTAAACCAGGATTTCTACTAATTAATTTAGATGAAGAAATAGTTTTCACAATTTTTAGCCCTGTCACACCATCCCCATCCAAACCACCGGCCTGTTCACCTTTTATTTACTCTTAACTGGGACCAAGCCTTGCGAATATTGAACTTAATAAACGCGTTCAAAATGTATCTCCCAAATTTTTCCGGCAGCAAAAATGTGTTCTTCCAAAGACACTATACTACTCCTCGTCCCACGGCGATTGTGGGAGGCAAGGAACTTAATCCGCATTCAGCTAGGGCTCACTCGTCACGACAAAACCAGTGGGCATAACAGAAAAATTTTCGACTCCAATATGCCTTAACCTGCACATTGTAACAGATATCACATGCTCCGCTGATTTCTCTGATGTTAAGTACTTGCGTGAGTTGGCTGCCCTTAAATCTATCCAAAAAGTAGTGTTTTGGCTACTTCCATGACATTTTGGTGATATTTCGTTCCTTTTTTCGGTTTTAATCGAGTTTTCCTTCTCCGTCAATGATTTCTTTGCATTTTTATTGAACCAAAGATGCCCAAAAAATTATATAAACAAAGATATAGTAAGTTTTTAGGTTACGTTAAAAAGTGCCCTTTTTCCCGGGGTGCCCCTCAAAGTTGGTGTCCCCCCATACGAAAGCTCTGGCTGCGCCCCTGTTTAAAGGGAATGTGGCATCTCGGTCGAATCCTGGAATCTAGTGTAATTAGAGGTACTTTTAGCCGAAAATCATGGAACCGTCCATGATTTCTCCGAAAAATGTACAATAAGCTCAATATTTTGATTTTTAAAATGCGCCTCTAGGGGAAAAATAAATATCTGCCTGTGGATGATATGATGGTCTGGTGACCACTACCATATTCAATAGGATTCAGGAGCTTCGATTAACTGATCCTCACCGTGACGTCAGCATATGTTGTCACAACAACAACTGACAACTGTGGCCTGCTGCTCAGGGTACATGAGGGATACACTTAAGGTAGGTTTTAGCTTTTATCTACGGAAGCTTCGAGTTTCAAGACAAATGAGACATTGAGTACCGGGTTTTCCGGCATGCTTTACAACTTGGCTATCTCAGTCAAAATCACGTTTAAAGGTGTCACATTCCCTTTAATGACGCACCAGCCTCTTGGATTATAAGGTGTCGCCAACTCTCATCCTGTTGGGAGGGATAGTCAGGTTGTTCTTATTCACTGTCACTGCCGGGGATTTGAACCCAGAACCTATTGTGCAGGATACAAATGTGCTGCCTAGTGCAACACAGCACCCCTCCCCTCCACCTTTAATAACTTTAGCTGGTCAGCTGGTTGAGCTTTTTATCTAGTTGAGCACCTACTCAGATTTGGGTCTGACTACGAGCGTGGTTTGTATGTGAGACCTTGGAGTAAGACAGTGCAGTAATGTAATAACCAAATGATCAGACTGGAGGCTGTAGGTATGCTATCCTGCGTCATGGGCATTTTGAGACACACGGTTCTGAAACAATCCAGATTGACGACTAATTTTATTTGTTTGTCGTATTTATTTGTCTGACGCATGCTTAATGCTGTATGTCTTAATCACCATCATATATTTGCAGATGACCTGGCAACTCGAATATCCTACACACATTACACAATACACATCAATTTTGTAGTAAATTAGACATGAGTTTTACTTGTTATCCATCCTTTTTATAAGCAGACCATTGCACGGCCTTTCTTGGGCCTCACTTTGCCGGTCATCTGCCTGTGAGTAAGCCTAGCTCTGATGAAGCCATCCCTCCTGTCGTATCCGAACACAGCCTCGGAGTCGGCCGTTGCCTCCTCACGCACAGTTCCACGCCCTAACCATGAACGAGTAAGTCGACAACTTCCATGGAAGTAGTCTGGAACATCTTCATCTCCTCGGCAGGAAGGCTCAGAGTGAGCACAGGATAGCATACCTACAGCCTCCAGTCTGATCATTTGATTATTACATTACTACACTTTCTTACTCCAAGGTCTCACATACAAACCACACTCGTAGTCAGACCCAAATCTGAGTAGTTGCTCAACTAGAGAAAAAGCTCAACCAGCTGACCAGCCAAAGTTATTAAGGGTGGAGGGGAGGGGTGCTGTGTTGCAGTAGGCAGCACATTTGTGTCCTGCACAATAGGTTCTGGGCTCAAATCCCCGGCAGTGACAGTGAATAAGAACAACCTGACTATCCCTCCCAATAGGATGAGAGTTGGCGACACCGTATAATCCAAGAGGTTGGTGCGTCGTTAAAGGGAATGTGGCACCTTTATAACGTGATTTTTTAAATATAAATTTTGTCCAAGTTGCTCTCAGTTCGACTGTTGGAATCGGAGTCTCACTGAAGTCCTCAAGACACTTGTCACGGAAACCCCGACCCATATTTTGACTGAGATAGCCAAGTTGTAAAGCATGCCGTAAAACCCGGTACTCAATATCTCATTTGTCTTGAAACTCGAAACTTCCGTAGATAAAAGCTAAAACCTACCTGAAATGTACCCCTCATGTACCCTGAGCAGCAGGCCACATGCTGACGTCACGGTGAGTATCAGTCAATCGAAGCCCTTGAAGCCTATTGAAAATGGTAGAGGTTACCAGACCATGACATCATCCACCGGCAGAAATTTATTTTTCCCCTGGAGGCGCGTTTTAAAAATTGAAATATTGAGCTTATTGTAAATTTTTCGGAGAAATCACGGAGAGTTCCATAATTTTCGCCTAAAAGTACCCCTAACTACACTAAATTCCAGTATTCGACCAAAGTGCCACATTCTCTTTCAAGGTCAACAATTTCCAAATTTGATAAGGTTCAAAACTCGAGAAATCCACCTAGCTTCAATACAAGTGGGTGACCAGGAACGGAGCAGAGAGTGCCTTGGCCTCTCAGCAGCTGCCCGGGTATCCAGTGCATCCGCCTGGCTACGGGTCGGGTGCAAATAGATCCGATGTTTTGATGTTAGTCTAAAAGTTACCGTGCTGCAAGGATACTGACAACAATGCATTGTGAAGTCGATGGAGACTTCAACGCTGTCCTCTTAGAAGAGGCCGTTCCACGCCTATTAAACGTAGATTCATCGGATTTGTTTTGCTTGCATCATGTTTGCAACATATCATGACATAATAAAATCACTACTCGTAATCCGAAATCGGAAATTATTTTCTGACGACTTGCTCTATTATCCAACCACTTGAAGCAGGCGGCACAGCTCGACATCGGGGTAGTGAGTTCAGACCCCGTGTTGCAGCAACACGTGTGTTGCCATCATACCTTAGCACAAGCCGTCCGTGTGTCTATTCACCCGTGACTATTCGCCGCTCATCTGAGACGAATACGACCTTGCTTGTTAGCCTGCGGGAAGTGGTAATACCAGAGGTTACACTTTGACCCGGCTCAGTAGTGAGATGATCATACGTGGTGCAAAGGTGAAAGAGCCTCAATCAGTTAGTCTGCGTTGCAAGCTTGCATCTGCACTAACAGGAAAATCACTTCAAATTTCGTTTGGCAAGGTGAAGAAAAAACGGTAAGTGTTAGTACAATTCTGTTCAGCTTGAAATTTGCATCCATAAATGTCACTTCCGTGAGGTGGTTTTTAGCGACCTTTTCATTTCTGGAGCCACCAGTTCCGATCAGAAAAATCCCTGGTCGATAAAATTGTCATCGAAACCTGGAGCCGTGACGCATGTGCTTTTAATGAAATGGAGCGTCTCACTTTTCCATGGGCTTGGATTTGATATATGGGTTTTGTAGAGCGTTTCGAGAAACCAGCATTGGCACAATTTATTTCTCCCAAGTTCTCTGTTTCAAGTTTCCGCAATTGGCGGATCAAGTGGCCCACTTGTCTCCCATCGACCCTCGGCGCCCCCTGAAAGGTTGATGGAGCCCTCCTCATCACACCCTAATACGTGTTGCTAGTGGCACCCTACCGGCCAGCCTCGTAATTAGGCGCGATGCTTCGGTTAACCATGATACAATGGCGAATGCTTGATCTGTGTGGAACGCTGTCTCCTTAAATTTAGACTACCCATTGCTGTACCCAACTTGCTGTTTATGCTTTTTGAGCTATCATTTAAACTCAAGGGTACGCGTAATGCTGAATTTAACACGTTTCGGGGGACGGGCTGAACTTTCCGTGGCAATTTATACTGATCAGATTTCCAGATGATGCCCCCTAGCGCACCACTCCGACGGAATCATGTTTGGCAACAGAGTTACATGAGCGTCCAGTCGGCGCGAACCCTCCGGGAGGTCGCGCTCAACGATCCGTGACCGGGATAGCTTCAGCTGACAGCGATACCACAATCACTGCCGCCGACCTCAGCCACTGTTTCACACACAAATCACACTCCGGCCCGCATCTCCCAGCTGAGGTCGACAGGGTAGATTTCATAATTCCAGTACTTAATTAAAGAGCCTTATCGCTATTGAAACCTGTCCATTAAATCCAACTTGGTCGTTAGCTCCAAGCTCTCGCCTAAAACCGAACTTGGAGTTTTGACATGTCTTGATGTGTTCATACCACCCTTGACACGGAGGGGTCCCTTCTTTTTCCTCCAGGGACGTGCATGACAGGAATCAAGGCGAACAGTGGCGTCATCGGGCCTTGAACAGAGATATGTGCATATCGATCATTATTGAAAGCATCACAGTGATGCAAAAAGTGGTGATTTGATTAACGTGACCCCTGCAACAGCTCCGAAATACCGCCCACCTGACCGCGCGTTATTCGAGACGGGATAAAATGTGTGCATGTAATGAGTCACTGAACTCGCCGAAAAAGATAGTGCTTGAACTCGCTTAAAATTATTTTCTCTTACTTCACCTTTTCATTTTACAATGCATGAAAAGACATTCAAAAGCGTAGAGCTTAGTATAATTAAAAATCCCATCCACAAAAATTGTTGCAAACATTTTCTCGACAGACTCTTCTCCCGCCACACACGTTGCTCGGTTACAGAAAAAAACAGATATCTATGTAAATGCTACATTGAAGATGCGTATGATGTCTCAACGCATATACTGAACTTTTGAACTGGATGGAAGTTAGAACAAATGTGCAGCTCTCCTCTTCATGTAAGCCGAAAGAGTAGAACTTTGGTCGTTGTATCCCTTAAACCGCCATACCTAGTCGACCTCTGCAGAGTTTCAGCCTCAAATGATGCGGAGTCAGGCATGGGATGAATGATTCTGGTTTATAGAGGTCTTTAGCCAAAGCCAAGCAATCATATACTAGAAAGGAACGAGCCGAAAATGATTATTTCGTCAGGAAATGAAACATAAACTGCTTGAAATCGTTCCGCCATGCACCAGAGAATCCAATGTTTCTCTGAACCCATCTCCAGCTACAGGATGAAGACTAAAACACCAAGCACTGCAAACTGACCCAACAGCAGTACTAACTGGAAGTGTGAAAAATAATGGACCAGAAATAGAGCATTTAAAGCAGTAGGCGTGTCTGACTGAGAGAACATGTCCACAGCTGCTTACCGGGCGGATGATCAGCCTCAGCGTTCGCAAGGTTTCTCCCCAAATAACCATCCGATTTCACGTACGGGCCACCCGACCTGACCGGGCCGGCCGTCACGGTATCTGACATGTATTTGCGAATGGGTGCCGCGCCGGAATGAAGCTTGCACTCATGGGTAGCGGCGTTAGCTCAGTTATGTTTCGGCAGTTATGTATGTATGTACAGCACAGTTATGTAAGAGCATCCGGAACATTTCGGGGGGGCAAAGGAATATTTTGAACTCATGATTTCCAGTTAAAACCTTTGGGTTAGTGGTTAATAATCTTGAATCTTAGAGGGACCACGGGCCCCCATACCCCTGCCCTCTGTTCCTGCGCCCCTGCATGTGGATATTAAAAGGAACGTGGCACCTTTATAATGTCATTTGAACTGGAATAGCCTGAGGTCGAAAAATCTGCCAAGTCGCTAACAATTTCGGTGACAAAAATACATTAATTCGGTGACAAAAAAACAAGATTGTGCTCACCAGCGTAAGGAGTTGACACTCATTCTGTCAAAACGTACTTGGCGTACGTACGAAACGTACGAAACGTACAAAACGTACAAAACGTACGTATTCATTTATGGCTCAGATGAACAGGCTCATTGGAGCAATTATCGTTTCTAGACTATGACGTCACGACGATTTGGAGCCTTTTAGTCACTTAACAAAAACAAATAGAATAATAATAAACTTTAAGTTTATTGTTTCTTTTGCAGTATAATTAATGTCAAACCAATTGAATCAAAAAAGTGTCTGGAGTTGCTTCAGTTTAGCATTGCGCGAAGGTGCCAATTTCCCTTGAATTTTCGAAAGAAACGTACCTTGCAACCAGTGGTATCCGTTTTCCCGACACTTTGCAACACACACTTCGAAAAAGGCTTTCGAGACGTTTCAATGCTGGTTAAACGAATTATTCGCAGGTGGAATGCGCATGAGCGTTGGGGAAAAAACTTTTTTATTTCTGAAGAGTTGTTAACCTGGAGTGGATGACGATTAAACTGAGGAATTAGTTCATTCAAAAAGACAAAGGGAAAATTTGATCAATTGCAATCTAATTTTTTGTCAGTTTTCTCTTATGTTCCGTGTCAATTAGTTGTGCGGCATTCATTTATCACGGCTGGATTTACCATGCGATTTCATTGCGTTTGTTAAACCTCTTTGGCCATCTTGAAGCAGAAGCTTCCGCCCGGTTATCGCCAACAAAGGCGTTTGACAGGTATATTGTACAGGCTGTATAGCTTGTGTTAATGCCATCATCTTCGTTCTTGTTCAAAGAAAGCAAGCTTTAGCCCCGTGTGTCACTGATTCCGGTTTGTTAGAAACATTGGTGTGGGCTCAAGAGGCCAAGGGGGCCAAGGCTCTTCCAATGTTCGGGTTTTCACTGTTGACCCTAAGGAATTGTTTGGAAAGAAGCAACGCAAAAATATACTTAAACCCCCTCCTCCAGAATATTCTGGGTGTTGCTACGCCATGGTTGGGAACAAACAAGAATCAGGGGAAATCAGGGTGTTTCCGAACGGTTCGCTTCAATTTCCCATGTTTCCATGGCGAACGCTGCACGGTATGTGACCAACCGTTATTAGATGAGTCGGCAACTCCAGCCCATTGTTTTCCATTTGACAAATATGTCTAAGACACGTGCTGTTCGCTTGTGAATGCTCGTTTTCTTTGCAGTCACTGCATGCAAAACCGACACTGCCCCTGCAAGAGCGCACGCACTCTAAATAACGACCCTAGTTGGCTGCACAGGTGCAGGCTGCACCGCCAAACCTTTCAGCAGCTATACGATACTCAATGTCGTAATACGCCATAGGCAGATCCAGGATTGTCGATCTAGGGGAGGCGCCATCCGGGCCAGGGGGCATCACTTTTGAACAGAAACACCTACCAGGTGGGCCCCAAATCCTATCGCGGGGGAGGGGGCGCCGATACTCGTATCCTGGGGAAGTGACATTTCAGGGGGGGGACAGCAGCCTTTCAGGGGAGCGCCGTCACAACTTCAGGGGAAGCCGAGGGTCGATTGGGGATGGGACAATTGCCCCTTTGCCCCACCTGGATTCAACTATCTAACACGCTGAAGTTCCTGATGTTTTACCTTTTGAGCAGGGCTGCGGGTTTTATATCCCTTTATTGGTGTCGGGGCAACCCCAGTGAAAAGTCGAAGTAGTCTTAGAATATCCTCTAATTTTTTCAAGTACAGATGGATATACCTACTCAATTCAACAGACCTGTGAGAAGACTAAGACGCCGTTGATTTATGCCACCCGTTTGAAATTTCAGTAATTGACATCGTTTCAAATTTGGGAACCCCCCAACCATTTTCTAGAATCCCCTGCTTTCGAGATGCCTGCCACAGTCTCATGTACTTTAACACTATAAGGTCCTCTAGTGCTTGAGGGAGGCCTTATTGCTTCCTCTGCCTGTCATTATGTTTGTACCTTTCTGTTTTCCCTCACATTAGAACAAGGTTGTTCACTGACAGCGCGCACTGCCCCTGAACATTGATATCACCAGTAAATACGTGTATTGTAGCAGGTCACTGGGCTGTGAGTTCGGGACGTAAAACATCTCGGAGTCGTACGCCGGTGTCTGAGACGGGGAGGAGTTCTCTTTCTAGTGCTGCAGGCCCATACAGGTATTTGCGTGGTGCTTCGATCAGCCTGGAACCCCGTTGATTTCTTTCGGGCCCGTAAAAGATGGGCTTGCATGACATTCACCTGCCACGTTCAGGTGAATGCCACCTGCCTGACATTGACCTGCTACGTTCAGGTAAATGTCACCTGCATGACATTTACCTGTCACGTTCAGTGGCGTAGCCAAGGGGGTCCTTGGGATCCGCGGACCCCCCTTGGGCTGACCTTATGTACTGGAAAACACGAGCATTGGTCTCAAGGGGCCCTCCGAGCTCGATCTCAGGCCCCCCGAGGTTGGTCTCAAGGGACCTCCCTTGGTGTCAGGGGCCCCCAAGCTTGGTCTTACGGGCCCCTGAGCTTAGTCTCAGGGCCCCCCGAGCTTGGTCTCAGGGAACGCCCAAGCTTGGTCTCAAGGGACCTCCCAACTTGGTCTCAGGGGCCCCCCGAGCCTGGTCTCACGGGCTTTCCGAGCTCGGTCTCAGAGGGCTCCCGAGCTTTGTCTCAGGGGCCGCCGAGCTTGGTCTCAAGGGACCTTCGGACTTGGTCTCAGGGGCCCCCAAGCTTTGTCTCAGGGGCCCCGAGCTTGGTCTCACGGGCTTTCCGAGCTTGATCTCAGGGGGTCACTGATCATCGGTATCGAGGGCTCCAGAATAACGAACATGGATCTCAGGGCCCCTGAGCTCGGTCTCAGGGGCCCTGAGCTTAATCTCACGGGCCTTTCGATCTTAGTCTCAGAGGCCCCCGAGCTTGGTCTCAGGTGTCCCTTGAGCTCAGTCTCAGGGGGACCCCGAGCTCGGTCTCAGGGCCCCCCAGACTGGTCTCAGGGGACCCCCGAACTTGGTGTCAGGGGCCCCTGATCATCGGTATCGAGACTCTAGGGAACCGGACACTGATCTCGGGGGCCCCTGAGCTCGGTCTCAGGGGCCACCGAGCTTGGTCTCAGGGGCCCGAGCTTTCGTCTCACGGGCCTTTCGATCTTGGTCTCAGGGTCCCCCTAGCTTGGTCTCAGGGACCCCTGAGCTTAGTCTCAGGAGCTTTTCTATCTTGGTCTCAGGGGTCACTCCGAGTTTGGTCTCAGGGGGCCTCCGAGCTTGGTCTCAGAGGCCCCCGAGCTTGGTCTCAAGGGACCTCCGAACTTCGTCTCAGGGGGCCTCCAAGCTTGGTCTCAGGGGCCCCCGAGCTTGGTGTCAGGGGCCCCTGAGCTTTAAACTCACGGGCCTTTCGATCTTGGTCTCAGGGTCCCTTAGCTTGGTCTCAGGGACCCCCGAGCTTAGTCTCAGGGGCTTTTCTGTCTTGGTCTCAGGGGGCCCTCCGAGTTTGGTCTTAGGGGCCTCGAGCTTGGTTTCAGGGGGCCCTGAGTTTGGTCTCAGGGGACCCCCGAACTTGGTCTCAGGGGCCCCCGAGCTTGGTCTCACGGACCTTCCGAGCTTGGTCTCAGGGGCCCCCCGATCATCGGTATTGAGGGCTCCAGAATAGGTGAGGATGGGCTCATATGATACAGTTTTCACGGGATGAGCTGTACCTTCCAAATTATCACTACGATAAGAATAAAGCGAGTGTCGTTCGATAGCTTATTCATTTTTGATCAGATGTTACCAGTTATTTTCTTTCCTCTATCAAGAAAACTCCTAAATCAATTGAAAACTTGAACCAAAGTCAAAATTTTCAACATGCTCTCACTACGGGGTAAGTTGTTACTGGCCACGGGGCAAGTTGTTACGCACGAATATTGTCTTATAAACTAACCAAAAAGCATGTGCGAAACGTCAGAAATATTTATTCCTTTCGACATTTCGACCAGCAGGCGCTTAAGTCACAGAAGAACTTCGCACTTTTTCTGCATCAGTACATGTCTTTTTACTTATTGCATGAAATGAAATTATTTTTTCATCAATTAAATTAAATTAAAAACAAATGGGTGTCAGGCATTCTCAGCTCGTTCTTTGCAGCGAATTGATGCCCAATTTTCGAGTTGCGACTGATGACATCCATGGTTTATTTTGCATGCATACGGAAGATGTTCTGCCAGTTGAAGCTCCATCTCATCTGAAAAGTACAAAGTTCGATTATATCCAAACGTCTCGTAGCCATCTTGACCGTCAGCATGACAGTGCCGCCGGAGTGTGATAAATTGAATCCCGCAATCGTTTGCTACTCTCAATATCGAGGTACCGCTCCGGACCTGCTCCGTAGCGGCATCTAAAACACCGGCCGGAGGGGCTCGTCGTATTGTCTCTCGGACATATGTCCGCACCATCTAACAAAGGGAAAGGATGGTGTTAGGAAATTGGATGTAAGGTGTAGGTAAAGCACGCAGAAATTAATTCATATCCATAAATTATTCAATATTATTGGACCTTTTCAGTGGTTGAATTTCTTTTGGATGGATTCGAATGTTGTTAACACGCGCATTGACGGGGGTCTGAGCCACCTTCGCATTGACGGGGGCGGGTACCCGCCCCCTAAGATCTCGAGAACCACGGTAGGTAGCGAAAAACGGTAAACGGCGTTGGGCTGCCCACCCACTTCTCCATCGAAAACATTTAAAAAATTTTTGTCAGGTCACATTTAAGGTCACGAGAGGTCAAAACATGCCGTCATAGGGATAACATGTAAATTCAGTTTTTCGGCCATTACATCTGAACAAGTAAAGATAGAGCAAAACGACTTAAACTATATGAATCCTCTCAGAAAGCTGAATCGAATGATATATAATTTGACCTTGCTAGGTCAAGTCAAGGATTTGACCTGACCTGAGGTCAGGTCTGGGTCAAATTATATGAAATGCATATCATTAGAACCGCAAAGCCCAGGCGAGTCTAATGCAGCTAAAATAAATGCTCTATCTCCATCCGTTTTTGAGTTATTCCGTAAAAACCATTTTTCCCATGTATTTCCAACGGAGAGGTCATGCCTCGCACCTGGCCTTAGGTCATCGATATCAAAATACCGCAACATATTTTAGAGAACTCGGTAGGGCCATTATGTGATATGAGTTTCAATTGGGTAAGTTTACCCTGCTCCGACTTATGCTATCTTAAACTTTTTTTTAGGTCGGGTCACTTGACCTGTACTGGTGACCTGACATGAGATGACCTAACCTTAAAATTTTCACAAAAGTTGTAAAATTGATGAGGAAAAAGGTATGCCAAGTACGGCGGCGCTACGCGCCGCCGTTTTTCTGCTATCTCCGAAAAACCCGAGGGGGGCGGGTACCCGACCCCCGTCAATACCCCGAGCTTGGTCTTATAAGCCCCGCGCATCAGTATCCAGGGGCTCCGGAATATTGGTATCGGGGGAAGCAATGATTTCAGGGGCCTCCAAATGCTGATCTCGGCGGGCTCCCAAATGTGTGGATGCAGTAGCGTAGCCGAGGGGTTCTAGGAGTCCGAGGACCCCCTTGGGGCAATCTGAACCACTGCAAAGCATCCTCTGATCACGGGGCCCCCAGAATCAGTCTCGGAAGCCCCTGAAGATTCGTTCTCAGGGCGCCCCGAGTCGGCCTCAGGGCCCCGCCCTGAGGGTAAGTCTCAAGACCACCCGAAAGTAGATTTCAGGGGGTCCCTGAGAGTTACTCTCAGGGGATCCCGAAAGTCGGTCTCAGGGGCCCCCAGAGTCGGTCTCAGGGGGGCCGAGCTCGTCCCAGGGTCCCCCAGAGAGTGGTTCTCAGGGTCCCGCGACAGTCTATTCCAGGGGACTCCATGAGAGTCAGAGAACCCCAAGAGTCAGTCAAGGGGACCCCGAGGGTCAGTCTTAGAGAACCCTCGATATTCGGTCCCATAGTCTTACGGGCGTCTTTCTCAGGAGTCAATATTTACTTTCAGGTGGCCCCGAGAGTTAATCTGGGGGGTCCGAGAGTTAGTCTCATTTGATCCGCAGAGTGCTGGTCTCAGGAGGCCCCCGAGGGGTAATCTTAGGATCCCTCGAGATTTAGCCTGAGGCTATGCCCCCCTAGTTGTTGCATAAGGGGCCGAGAGACAATCTCAGGGAGCACCTAAAAGTTAGCCTCAGAGTGCTCCCGGGAGCTAGTCTCCGGTTCGTCAAGAGCTAATTTTGGGACTTTGAGAGTAATTCCCAGATGTGCTCCCGAATTTTGTCCTCACGGGCCCCGAGTTAGCCTTAGGCCTCTGAGGGCTAATCTGGACTTCCGAGAGGCAGTCTCAGGGGTGCCGTGCCAAATACTCAGTCTCAGGGGTGCTTCCACGCCTCCCTCCCCGAGTCTTAGTCTCAGGGGGCGCCCCAGGGTTGGTCTCAGAGGGCTGTAGGAAATCATTCCCAGCCCCCCGCCCCACCTCAGAGACAGCCTCAGGTGAACCCCAAGAGCTAATCTGGATGACCCCGAGAGTCAATCTCAGCCCCCTCCCCCAGAGCAAATCTGGGGGGCCCGATAAATAGGCCCAGAGGTGCTGCTAATAACTAACCTAAGGAGCCCCGAGAGATTCTCGGGAGTCCTTGATTTTGGTCAAGAGGCGCCGTAAATCAGTATCAGAGACTCCCTGAGATCTAATCTGGAGAGGGGTCGGAAATTAACCTTGTGAGTAGCGCCAAGCGTTGGTCTTAGGTGGCCCCAAAGCTAGTCTCAGGTCCCCCAAGAACTGATCTCAGAAGCCCGAGTTATTTTCAGGGGACCTTTCAGTTCTAGTGTAAGGAGGGCCGGAGAGCTAATCTCAGATATCTGATAATTATTCTCACGAGGTCTCCAGGAGTTAGTCTCAGGGGTCCCCTGAAGCTGTCCTCAGGTATCCCCAAAAGCTAGTCTCAGCGAGCATTCCTCCCCCTCCCCTCAAAGTTATCCTCAGGGCCCCACGAGAGTAAGTTCCAGGGGGTCCCAGTAGGTAGTCTCACGGTACCCCAAAATTCCGGCTTTGGGGGGACGTAAGTACTGATTTGCGGGAAAAGTGTTGTTTTCGGGGGTCCCAGATGCTGGTTTCGGCCCGTGTCAAGTGCTAGGCCCCTGGAGATCTTTGCTCGACCCATGGGTCAGGGGGGGGCGGGGGCGGTGGGTGATGGTCCTGGATGGTTTAACACTGGCATAGCAATACAAGCCCTGTACAAAGCCTATCAGAGACCTAAAGTACAAGGAAGTACTCACCTCCCCAAGCCCCCGGGATCTCCAACTAATGGCTAGGGAGGAGTAAGTGAGCGGTTTCATCAGTAGGACCGTCCATGGAATAGGTTTTTATATAGCATCTGGGGCACACTCATATATCCTTTTTATTGAGCGTCCTGTTTCCTTTCCATTTCTTTTAGATTTTAACAATCCAGAGATATCGCTTGAGATCCTAGGCTCAAAGAAGATTTTCGAAAATCATATGTCTCGGAAAAATGTTTCTATTCCCATTGCGTACCAAAAAAGACAAATTGAAACATGTGGACCAGGCACCATTACTGAAGGAAAGGCAAAAACTAATATAATTTTAGCGTCCATAATAGCAGTCGAACAGGGAATTTGGAACTTCAGCTGATTTTCAATATTAGCTTAGTCCCAATAACTACCGTCCTAAACATTCTGAAATAAACAACTTCCAAATATTTTGGTAGGAAACCAGACAAAAAGGGCAATGACACGCATTGATGAGCATAATCCCAAAAAGAACAATAGGTATGGAAGGTTTAAAATAACAATGACAGAGTAATCCAAGGTGATAGCTATCTCAGGCGCCTATTGTTTTGGTAATTTTCTCATTTACAACATAGCAAGGGTAAGAAAGTAACTGTGGTGAATTCATCAGGATCTTTCCGCGGAATAGACGTTATACGATGTCCGGAACACACCACCATCCACCATATCTCTTGTATTATTATTCATTTTTTCCATTTCTTTGGAAATTTTCTGATTAAAGAGTTCATGAATTCGACACCCGGAAAGAATTGGTAATCATTTCCCGTAGAAGACCATTTCTTCGTACTCAAAACGACTGACCTTCAATAACGTCATGCCTGATTACCAGAGTGAATTGAGGTAAAGCCAGGTTTACCATCATGCACACAGCAACATTTGATTTCCCGAAATGTGCCACAAAACTGTTATTATAGCCACGCTATCATATAGGTATGGGCCTGCCTTAATATTTGGTGACCTAAATTTACCAGCACTTGGTCGGATCGAGAAAAATCAAACTATAAACAAAATAAGAACAAACACTTAAAAGGGGATACAAAATTTCCGTAGTGTAATTTTTATAATGCCAAAATATTATACGACACATATAGGAGATGGGCCCCCGACGGCAGTCGGACCACCCCCCCTTGGCCGAATCCTGGCTACGCCACTGGTCACGTTCAAGTGATGTCACCTTTGACAATCCCCGTTCTGCGTCCAGCGACGGCTGATTTCAGCACACGTAGATGAAGGTATAACCAGCCGCGTACGACAGGAGGGCGCGAGTAGCTAACTAACGGTTGGCCCGTTAGCGGATCAACCATGGAGCGTGCAGGCATCCGTCTGGGACCGTTGGGCGCGTCCCTCCGGTAGTTGAAAGTATTGCAATCATTCCATTGCAATCATTCCTACAGCTGAGTTACAGGCGAGATAGTGGCGCAAAAACCGTGGCGAAACTGTCCTTGACCACATGTGTCACATAGATTTAGCCCACTTATCAGGTAAACGCTTCTCATCACCCGTCTGATGCCCCTGACAAGAACCGCAACTTAGGCACATCTGTTGGTGGCTCTTTACGACCGCATCAGTGCCATCTGAAAGATGCACGGATAAAACGCAAACCTAACTCGTATATACGAAAAACGGCCTAAGAATTGATAACAATTTTTGTTAAATGTTTGAAAAACTAGTAACGTCTAGGTATCCCTAGTTCATCCTGGAGAGAAGAGAAAACGAAAGAAGCAATGACAAAACAAAAATCAAGTGTTTTACTTTTAGATAGTCATCTCGAGTTCAAATGATCCAATAAGAGTGAAGCGCAGAATGCTAGCACAATGTTTATTTCTTAACAGGTATGCCACCCAATTATAACTAAAGTCAAAAGATAATATGGTGGGCATTTACAATGACATACACGCGATAAAATATCAGGCCAGATGATTGGTAGTAAATAAGAGACAAGGTAAAATTATGAATGGAACTTCATCTCACGGAAACAACATAAGCCACACTTCGTTCGTCATCGGCTTCTGACAGCCAGGTTTCATACGGTGGTAGAATTCATACGGTCCAATTTTCGCGGTTTATGGTCCATGCGACACGCGGGCTTACGAATTGGATATAAATCATACATAGACGTCGGAAGCGGGGAGGCGGGACGCTACTCCAAACAACTACACGGCGCCCACTATTGTTTTGCCTTTTCATCGACTTATCAATGCAGTCTAAAGCCAATTCTCTGTAAGTGAGCTGCCTCAACGGCGCTCCCTGCAATTCTTCGGAGATTTGGCCTCACCGACCCACCCTCTCCCCCTCGACCCAGCCGCCAGATCTCGACTCGTCCCCCCCCAGCTAAAATCCCTGGCAACACCCCTGAGAACAGAGGAATCCTGCAGTACGTGCGATGCTGGTATGCTAAACATTTGTAGAGCTATTTACCCAACCAATATATGATAGAGTACAATATCTAATATATAATTATTTTTCGGAGGTAGCACCGTGGTTTTTCGCAGAGAAAACTACGTATTTATCCCACGTTCCTAATTCCGAATATTCTGGAAGCTAGCACCTTTACGAATACACGAGCAAAGTTAGGGTCGCTACAACACTTTTATCAGTAAAGAGACATTGCGCTGCCGGTCCCATCCCAATCTTCAGTACATTTTAAAACTCATCTGACGGTCGCAATAACGCGTATCCGCCAGACTGGTCTAACGTGGATTATCGAGATTCACCCGTCACAACGCACGTTTTAAAACTCATCTGACAGTTTCCTGACTGACCGATCGATAATGGCTTATCGAGATCCATCTGCTGCATTTTGCTGCACAACATATTTACGGGTAGCCTTCAAACGCATGCAACAGATCATTTGCGTCTTGATCAGACAATTGCCATACATAATAGCCAGCAAAGACGGGTGGAAGGGGTGGCGGTCGCCCCCTTAGGTTCGTAGAGTCGCTCCGCGTGGACGCCGGGCGCCAAAAATCGCGAGAGTTGTGCACTGCAGGCCTCTTAAGATTGCCTTAAAAAGGTGTTCCGGGCAGAAGCGCGCGCTGTCTCCAGCCCTCTTTCATTATTGGCTGTCAGCCGTAAAACTTGGGTTCGACTCGGTGGAGCCTCTGAGTAAGTTGAGCTGATCCCCGAAACCCCACCCAACAGGTGAGAGTTGGCGACGCCGTTTAATCCAGGAAGTTGGTGTGTCGTCAAACCCCAACAATTACTATTCCGCTCGACTATTTGGTGGCTTCACTATAGACAGAGGCGCCCCTTTAGTCACACTTGTTCGGCTTAAACAAGCAGCAACAGAAGTGCGCCACTTGCCATGTGCAAAAGGGGCCTCCGGATGGGCCACCCCCCGAGGCTCCTCTCCCCTACCGAAATCCGAGATCCATCACTCTTCTACCCAAAACGCGATTTTAGCCATACGCTTTGCCGGTTTGTCCTCAAATCGGGAAAGAAGTTGATGAACACTTAAGTCCTATAAACTATGTATACGGAAACTTACACGCCTATTGTTTTGCAATACGGAGAAAGAGGATTACTTTGACCGCTCCCCAAATGACTTAGTCAGTGAGCGATGAACAAACATCCGATGTTCAATCAGCAGTGCTTGGGGACGTTCCGTGACCCATTTTGTGGTAACTGAGATGTATTTATCGACCACAACGATCAAGGGCGTAACTAAGGAACTGAGGAGGGATGAAGCCGCCTCCTGGAGCATTTAGGAGGCCTCTAGCGACGGTTGCATGGAGCTTTTGGTCAATTTTTCCCTTTCCCGGGAGCGTTATAGGGCGTCCCAATGTGTACGAGGGGAACTCCTTCGAAATGTCAGCTACAGTACCAAGCTCTAAGCCTCGGCACACTACCATACGTCAGTTGTTCCAACAGGGGCCAATTATAAAGCCTGGCATGAAAACCACAAGTCTGAACGCTCTCTCACCCATAAACTCTCTCTCTCCCACAAACGAAGCCGCCGTGCGGACCGGCGGGGTCTGCCGGCCACCGCGCCAAGGCCGCTCGGGCCGTCTCCTACACCCAGATGAACTAGCCCGCAGCCCACCGCTCCAGATTCAGAGACGAGACAGCCGCCGGGCACACTGCCAGTAAATGAGCCGGGGCAGAGGCTTTTTGTGGTGGCTGGTCGAGTCCATTTGGAACAATTACATGCGCTGCTGACGACGTGCTGTCGCGTGTATTTTGAGTAATCATGGAAGTCTCGCTGAGGTTTTACGAGTGTTTTATGGGTCATGGAAAACACGGAGTGTTGAAAACCGTCCAAATGGATCGCTGCAAACAAAACAGAAGTGTATAACGGGCATCGCGGTGTCCCAAGCTAAGGTGCCCTTCATATTACCCCGCATAGCAATGCCATTGTCGAAGTGGCTCGGATAAGCATGAGTATTTTGTATTTTCCAGAATTATGTCGATTTGAAGATTGAAAACCGCTTCGTGTATGCTTCGTAGAGTTGACGAGCTCTCAATCACAACAGAACGGATACAATTTTTGTCTTAAAATTGATACCTCGTCCGTATTTCAGGTCGCGCGAAAAGGCAGTATGGACCTCCCACAGACTACAGCATCACGGATCAGGCTGCGGCCGCCGCGCTCGAGCAGCCGGAGCCTACACCGCAGCAGGTGGAGGCTACCGAAGTGGCCACCTACCAGGGCTTCCCCATCCCGGCGGCTCCCCCGCTGGAGGCGACGGCGCCCCCTGCAGAGTCCGAACCTGCCACCGTGTACACACAGGCCCCGGCTGCGGAGGCGACAGAGCCGGCTCCCACGGCCGAGGGGCCTCAGCCAGTGTACGTGCAGGCAGAGGTACCAACGGCGCCGGCCCCGGCCGAGCCTGAGGTTACCTACGTGGAGGAAACTCGCGCCACCGCTGCCATCGACACCCAGCCGCCCACAGTCTACTCCCAGACTGTGATCACTACCGTCTCGGAGGCCGAGCCTACGCTGTCAGTGGAGCCGCAGCCGATCTACTCCCAGCCTACGGTGCCCGCCCCGGAGCCGGTGACGGTGGCGGAGAAGGAGCCTACGTACGTGCAAGTGAGGGAGCCGCAGCTGGCTCCCACCCAGCCGCAGCCTACGCTCCAGCAGCCTGAGGTGAGCGGCGTTCGCTGGGATAAGCCGGGCATCAGTGTGCTTAACGGGTCGTATAACGAATGCTTCCTATCACAAAATGTACCCCTGTCTTTTTGTAGTAGGGAAAACTGTGAAATTATCCAATCAAAGTAGGATGCTACTTAAATGTTTAACATGTGAGTGATGTGCTGCAAAGCAAGAAACTAATTTCAAATGAAACGACGCGACTTGAGTCTCTAAAACAAAATCATTGGCACGGAAAGTTTTTGGCAATGCTGTTGTAAAAGCCTCCACTTGATATTTTAAAATGCACCGTGTTGTGCCCCCCAGTACCCATAGGAATCACACCGAAGCGTCATCAAGCTTCCAACACTCTGGATGTTTTATATTGTGATATATCATGGGGACACTCACGCAATGTTTATCGATAATTCGGCCACCGTTTGCTCACCTTCCGTTGTTAACTTGACAGGAAGCACAAAACTTTGTTGAATACGAGGTAAATGTTCACAATGCGAATAGTCACAACTAGTTTCTTCGGGATCCCATTGAAAGTTCTCGAAGCCAGCAAGAGAATGCCTTAAAGTACTATTTCCGTCCCTATTCACGGTGAGCCTGTTTCTGAAATTTGTGATCAACCCGCCTGCTGGCATATATTTCGAACTCCCAACTCAAGCTGGTTATCTTCCATTTCTTACGTCATCATTGGTGTTTTAGGGCGCACCGACAGCAAAGGTCATGTGGCGCCCATCTATCATTTCTTATTTCTTACGAATGACCTACGTCAGCGAAGGCTACTGGTACGTAGTCGATAACTCAGCGCTATGTTAATTCTATCGGAGAAGTCTGCATGCCTTTATACATATTCACTAGAGAATCAGTATTCGTCGCTCCGTTTCTAAGCCACTACTACAAACCCAAATCCCGACTCGGCACTCCTACGCATATGCCTTCGATCCCAGGCTCCAACTGTTGATGCGTTGATCACCGGCCCCAACTTACAGCTCGCAAATAAGCTTCGAAAGCCAGGCATTCGCTCCGTCATACGTAAGGCGTTCATTCCCTGATTGCTGCGCCTATCCCGGCAGCCGACGTTGGCTCGCGCGCCTGTGGCCTACTCTGGAGCCGTGGTGGTGAGCTCCGCGCCTGCCACCGCAGCAGCGCCCCCTGAGGCGCCGACAGTACCGGCACCGGCAGAGGTGGCGCCACCAGCGCAGCCGTACCGACGGCCCGGTGAGTGGGGCCAGTCCCCGGGCCAGCGTCCAAACTCGGCAATCTTGGGTCTAGCGGTATAAAAGTGAAAGGTTTATGGTAGCCGTCATTGATGAGATTGTAAAAAGTAATACGCTTACAACGTTGTACCAACATCGCTGAGGACAAATTCTCCATGATACTGATATTGCCGTGATATTTGATATATCATATTCTACAGCTTGTACTATACTGTAGCATATTTGTATTCAGCTATCACCCCTGCGAACTGTTCATTGATTATACTGTTTCGAATTCTCTCAACTAAATCTCCCAGGGGCTTATCCCATGAAATTCACCACAGTCCAAACCATGCAATCACTATCGAATCCCTTAAGTGAGAAGAATGTTGTTTGCCTTAGAACCTTTAAGGCTGATTGACCCGAGATAAAATTATGATGTCTACGTAACTGTAAAACTGTCGTATTCAAGCACGAAATATATTATCTCACAAAGCCAGTCAGTTAAGTGCTATAAAGAGTGACTCGGACGCCTGCGCGCGCAGCTGTGCCGGCTCCTCCCAAGCCTGCCTCCTTCGCGAAGCCTCAGTTCTCCGCACCGGACTTCATCAAGGCTCAGTTCCCCGTACCGGCTGAGCCGCTCCACGCTCCGCTGCGGAACACAGTACCCGAGTACCCGCGGCCGGCGTACCCGTCGCCGCCAGCGTACCCGAAGCCGTACCGGCAGCACAAGTACGCGGCGTCGCAGTACCGCGAGCCCGGCATCGGAGAGCCGGGTCACGGCGGCTTCATCATGCCCTGGCGTGTTCCCGGCAGCATCCAGAAGGCGCTCAAGACTGGGCTCCGCCCCGTCTGGTAAAGGCCAACGACAGCATTGTGTCGACAAATGGGCAAATGTTTAGACCTGTGCCAGGTGGGCCTGCTTACTTCTCACTGAGAATTGTGAAACATGATTGTGAACAGAATTGTGTCACCCGCAAGTGTCTATCCTGAGTCACGTTGGTAGGACACGTGATTTGTGCCAATGTGCATAAACAGAGAGCATCAGGATTAATATAAACTCTTAACGTGACTTACATTTTGATCAGCGACTGAGCCGAGGCCATGCCTTGGACGTATTTGTCCAGAAGCCCAGAGGGGCTCATGAGAGGCAGCCCGCTCCGGACCGGAGAGGGGGCTATTGGAGATGAGCAGACGCGAGGCCACTCACGCACCACTGCCTGCAGAAGTGCAATGCAAACAGGAAATCACACGGGACGCGTCAGGTCCTGCACGCTGTCCAACGTGCAGGAACAGGTAGAGAATATCCGGCGCCAGTTCCAAGTCTGCGAGCCAAAATACCACATGCTGGGCGAATTCGTGCCCACTACTCAACAGAATGTTTTGATAACAAATGTATTCAGCGTATTAGTAAATGTACGATTTAATCAATCGCTTGTACATTGGTTGGCGCTGGCGTTTCGTCCCTGAAATGCACAGAGGCACTCGAGGACGGCAGCAGCAGCTGTTGCTGGCAACAGCGAAAGCCTCCCATAAGGCACCGATCACGCTCGCCCAAATCAAACAACGTACCCAACAAGAGCAGATTACTGAGCAGACGAGGCAGACGCACGTCACAACACTGGTGCCTGCTGCCCCGCCAAGTGCATAGCACCAATAACGGATTCGACGTAGATACTGATCAACAAATCACCGTCTGTTATGCTCCAAGTGTACGATGAATTATATGCCGGCAAAGCCATCTGTAAACAGCCAGGTTATGCTGACAAGACAACGTGCCTCTTTAAAATTTACGCTAAACCACCATCCACATCTGTCGTTGAGCAATTCAGCGCTGGCGGTGGCCTACAACAGTGTCACAATTTTCCAACAACCTGCCTCGCCAGCACTGAGACCACAAACACTGAAGCAAAAGCAAACGCATGGAATATTAATACGCACTGCAATGACATTTGACTTGCTGACTGGCGCAGCCTAGCACTGCGATTTTGACGGCAGCTCCACACATTTGGTCGTCCCACACACGAACCCCACATGAAATCAGACGCCACTGCCTCAGCACAGGTGGCGGCGGCCGGCTGACGGGCCGGCCCACGGTCCAGTGGCACCACTCCCACTGCCACATCCCGCCGCACTGTATTTGTCTTCTCTCTACCTACTCAATAGATTTCCTACCTTCTCCTAGAGCTAGATGTTCTCCTGTCGCCGCCAGTAAGCGACCTCCTCGGCGCTGAGGGGTGAGCTCTGGCCCAGTGGCGCCGCCGTGTGCTGCGGCAGGTGGCCGTTGGGCAGGGGGCGCCCCTGGTCGCTGGCCGCCGACGGGTGTGACTGGGGTGGCTGCAGCGGCGGGTGGGCCTGGTACGACTGCGCTGATGATGCTGGGTACAAGTGTGATGAGGAGGCGGGGTGGGGTTGTGAGGGGGCGGAGAAGGGGTGCAGGGAGGGAGGGTAGACGTGATTTGGAGGGCTGTAGTGGTGGGGCGGGGCCGGGTATTGTTGAGGGGGACAGGGATATTGCTGGGAGTTGTGGTAGCCATGGTGGGAGGCAAGGTAAGCCTGGGAGGAGACAGGGTAGGGCTGCGACAGAGCAGAGGAGGAGCGGCCCGTGCCTCCGGCCGAAGACGAGGTGAGAGAGGACGGCGCCGACTGCTCCGTCAGCGTCTGAAACGGGACAACACACACATCCTAACACACCACCCAGCAGCCGGTCCATCCAGGAGGGAACGAGTGTCCCCTTTCCCACCGAGATTCGTCGCCCAGCGCGGTACCCCGCTGTCCCCTGAAACATCGCTCGCCCTATAATTGCAAGCCACGGTACCCTGGGCAGTGACCGTCGCCTCCAGAACGTCACTTTCCATTCCTCTCATATATGTTCTTCGCCACACAATGGACAGGTGGCTCGCTCTACAGATAGCCACACCTGTATCTCACATTTTAGATTCCATTTAGGCTTCATCTAAGAGGCAATGATATGGTATGAACCTACACTGCAAGCAAATAAATCGCAAACGTATAGCAAAAGTTTGATAATATCCACTTATACTCCTCTCACGAACAGCCCGGTTTTTCAATCAAATAAGAACACTGTGATATTGTACAAACGTATTACCCTTCCGTGATGCTAAAATGTGGCTGATTGATCCTCCTTCCTCACTCAAACTCAGTAATATTTCCATGCAATCCAGGGTTTTTCCTATTAAGTGTTTCACATTACAACACAGCGCACGCTATAGCTGGCACCTTGTAAGTGCTTGGGCTATGCAATCGCGAAAAATGGACGATACAGAGAAATAGCGAGCTCTATTTCAGCTCTGCTTGTTTGAAAATCACCAAACGTAGAACCTAATAATGCCCATCCACTTCGACACAACGAATACTCACCTGAGGAAGCCGCGCTCCCCGCTGGACGAGTAAGCGGACCAGGCTGCCTCCCTCCTTGATCAGTTCGATTGCCTCGCCATGCGTCATGCCCTTGGTGCTGGTCTGGTTTATCTCGATGATCTGGTCACCGACCTGCAAAGCCAAAAATATCACCGGTTGGAGTGGCGGCTTGATATTTACTTTCTGGTGAAATACGGAGATTGCTATCACTACGCTCCTGGGTTACTTAGTCCATAAACGCCTGGGTATTATCAGTGAACATCCTCTTCACGCAGAAACATAAATTGCACGGGGAATCACTCTCCTTCGCCGGTCTGACAAGCTCTCTAAGTTTCTCTTCATAACAAAATAGGGCAAGAGGAAACTTTATTCTCAAAGCATCCCAATGAGGCCCTCCAGTTCCTCCTGTAAGACCTCAGGGAACCATATGCGTAAGACTTATAAAGAGGAAACCTATCACCGCACCAGAATTAGTTTTTGGACTTTGAGCCGAGAAAAGGTGCAAGAGATCGTCCTTATTCGTGGGGTTTCTGTACAGCGAAGGGGTTATCGGGGGATCGCCAAATTACTGTGTCCAAGAAAGAAGCGTTTCACCCTGCTCCCCTTTGTAAAATGATTGAATTGTTCACTCTACTGCATTAAAACTGTTTGGTATATATATAAAGGATTTGCGTCTTCGGTAATAAACGAAGCCAGATGGACTCCGTCCTACAATAGCGAGGAAATGGTTAACTTCCAACGAATTCATGAATAAGTAGGCTAGGACACTCAGAGGTGACCCCATGGTAGGAGTTCTTATTGTTTATGCTCCCTCCTATCAAACTCAAAACATCCAAACTTAAAACATAAGTCCACCAGTCTTATATAGTCATTCTTAGGCAACGGAAACGCCTGCTGATATAATAGAATTTCTGCTGCTCATCTCGCTGCTGTCATAGCAGCTTGCGCTAGAAGTTTTGTAAAAGGTGGTTTCACATTTAAGCTCGACATTTTTCTGTCCCGTGAGTCTGATCTTTCTATCCTCCCCATCACGTCCGCTGAACTCCTTAAATGGGTTGTACTGATTTCCCTAGAGCCGATGATAGTTATTTAGCTACCAGAGTCTCCCCAGCACCTATCCAGGACCTACCCTGAGTCTTCCGTCCCGTGCAGCTATCCAGAACCTACCCTGAGTCTGCCGCCCCGTGCAGCTATCCAGGGCCTACCCAGAGTCTGCCGTCCCGTGCAGCTATCCAGGACCTACCCTGAGTCTGCCGTCCCGTGCAGCTACCCAGGACCTACCCTGAGTCTGCCGTCCCGTGCAGCTACCCAGGACCTACCCAGAGTCTGCCGTCCCGTGCAGCTACCCAGGACCTACCCTGAGTCTGCCGTCCCGTGCAGCTACCCAGGACCTACCCTGAGTCTGCCGTCCCGTGCAGCTATCCAGGGCCTACCCTGAGTCTGCCGTCCTGTGCAGCTATCCAGGACCTACCCTGATTCTGCCGTCCCTTGCAGCTATCCAGGACCTACCCTGAGTCTGCCGTCCCGTGCAGTTACCCAGGACCTACCCTGAGTCTGCCGTCCCGTGCAGCTATCCAGGGCCTACCCTGAGTCTGCCGTCCCGTGCAGCTATCCAGGGCCTACCCTGATTCTGCCGTCCCTTGCAGCTATCCAGGGCCTACCCTGAGTCTGCCGTCCCGTGCAGCTACCCAGGACCTACCCTGATTCTGCCGTCCCTTGCAGCTATCCAGGGCCTACCCTGAGTCTGCCGTCCCGTGCAGCTATCCAGGACCTACCCTGAGTCTGCCGTCCCGTGCAGCTATCCAGGGCCTACCCTGAGTCTGCCGTCCCGTGCAGCTATCCAGGACCTACCCTGAGTCTGCCGTCCCGTGCAGCTACCCAGGACCTACCCTGAGTCTGCCATCCTGCGCGGCCGGACCGTGCTCGGCGATTCGCAGCACGAAGAGCGGCATGTTGTGGAACTCGCGGCCACCGCGGATGGAGAAACCAAAGCCGCGGGAGGCCCGCTGGAACTGGATGGCCTCCAGCTGGCCCCCCGTCCGGTGAGAAGTAGTCATCATCCTGAAACCACGGCCCTCTGTCACACTGTCCACAGACTGGCTTATTGCAAGGCTAGCAACTCTTCATAACCGTGCCTACTACGAGGGTTCGAGGATGAGTTTGCAATCCTACATGTCGCAATTCCTGTACAACTTTCATCACTAGGCAGCAGGGGCGTCGCCACCGTATATTTCTGGGGGAAGAGGTGGGGGGGGGGTAGCAACGACCTAGCGATGACCACGGGGATGGGGGTGTGAGGCAAAGCATGCATTTCATAGCTGTCATAGGTAGTGCTGCGTCCACCCCACACGTTCAACGTTCATGCTCAGCAGCTCAGTCGGAAACCTTCAGAAGCTGTCCCGCGAACGACACGCGACTTACCACCCATGGCTTTTCACAATTATAGTGGTGACAAGAACTTGTCAAACTAACCTTTCTTCGTTGGTGGTAAGGTTTTCCATCTCCAATTGCGTCTAAGCGTCCGTCGATCCTATGACAGTCAGTTATTTTAAAGTCAAATGTCGTCATAATGCATAATAATTTTGAAGTACAGTGAGAAAACAATTAATTTAACTAGTTTCAAGAGTTGCAATCATATTCAAAACATAGCTTCCTTTTTCCTGTGATGAGAAAATTTGTGACGGTATATATATTGCTACACAAAATAACGATTTTCTCATATCGCAGCTTCTATGAGGCGGGTTAGCGTCACTATTTGTCAAATACAGTTTTACAATGCCAAAAGCCGTTTCAAACACCCCTACACGATTTGATAGAACAGAGTCCCAGGCCTGAGGCATGTGTCTGGTCGCTTCTACCTGGACAAGCTGTAACGCAGCGTATCCAGCTTTAGTGCAGTCGGGTCACGTGACCAAGCATCAACGTCGGGTGTCTGGTCACGTGATGCCACAGCAGTCAGGTGAGCAGAAGCGGGGATTAGTTCGCTCTGCCGCCGATTTAGAGAAGCATTAGCAACCAGCGCTTCATGGTAATGGAAGTCACTCAGTTCTTCAGTCGGCAGTCAGCTTTTGTGTGTAAATAGTGCCAGTTTACCCCAAAAACAGAATACTTCAGGCCATATTTACACACACATATGCAGTCACGGCTGAACTGCAGTCAACAGCGAACAAGAGCTGGGCAAACTCCGACCCATCTTATCCCTGACTCTGGCGTCCAAACCCTGCCGAAACTTTCCTCCCATCGGCGGCTGGCCTTACTCGAAGTCGCTGCCGCAACATCAAACCCGGGACAAGATGACAAAACACTTCCAGAGGCGCCCCCCTGCCACCAGCAGTCAAGACCGCGTGCCGGCGGGCGGCGACTGACCTTCTGCGGGGTGGAAGCGGTGCTGGAGGAGTCGTCGGTGGGCGGCCCCACCGTCAGCCGCACGTGGTAGCCGCCCTCCTTCACTAGAGCCACCACCTGGTCGTGGTGCAGGCCCCCGATCGGAGTACCGTTCACTGCCAGAATCCTGGAAACACCGCACACGGGTCAGTGCCAATTGCAGAGGTTACGGGCCGGGGCGGGAGCGGTGAGAAGGTGAGGAGCAGTCTCAGCTGCTGAGGGGGTCAGCGGCACGGGCCAGGGCCAGTTACAGAGGTTACGGGCCGGGGCGTGAGCGGTGAGAAGGCGAGAAGCAGTCTCAGCTGCTGAGGGGGTCAGCGGCACGGGTCAGTGCCAGTTACAGAGGTTACGGGCCGGGGCGGGAGCGGTGAGAAGGCGAGAAGCAGTCTCAGCTGCTGAGGGGGTCAGCGGCACGGGCCAGGGCCAGTTACAGAGGTTACGGGCCGGGGCGTGAAAGGTGAGAAGGCGAGGAGCAGTCTCAGCTGCTGAAGGGGTCAGCGGCACGGGCCAGGGCCAGTTACAGAGGTTACGGGCCGGGGCGGGAGCGGTGAGAAGGCGAGAAGCAGTCTCAGCTGCTGAGGGGGTCAGCGGCACGGGCCAGGGCCAGTTACAGAGGTTACGGGCCGGGGCGGGAGCGTTGAGAAGGTTAGGAGCAGCCTCAGCTGCTGATGGGGTCAGCGGCACGGGTCAGTGCCAGTTACAGAGGTTACGGGCCGGGGCGGGAGCGGTGAGAAGGTGAGGAGCAGCCTCAGCTGCTGAGGGGGTCAGCGGCACAGGTCAGTGCCAGCTACAGAGGTTACGGGCCGGGGCGGGAGCGGTGAGAAGGTGAGGAGCAGCTTCAGCTGCTGAGGGGTCGGCGGCGACCGTTCGCCTTGTGTTTCACCTGACACCAGAAGCGGATACAAGAGGGGCTTGGGGGCTGAACCCCCCCTCCGCCTGAAATGTCAGAGTACCTAAAGCAAATGCACAGCCAGAGGCCGATTCGAGGCACTGGTCAGGGAGGCTCGAGCCCCTTAGGCCTCGCCCCAAAATGAAGTCCTGCATCCGACACCACGTTATAGTGGTCCAGTTATCCGAAAAAGACTGAACTGACGAGAGATACCCCAAATCAAACGGACACATAGTACACGACACGATTTTACCGGACTATTACTACAAGAAATGTGGCAGCAGCCTTGCGCACATATTTTATGAAAGGATTCAAAATAAAAACATCATTAAAATATCTCCAGTATGAGCTTAATGTTATTTTTACATTTCATGAAATCGAAAATTTTAAAACTCTCCAGACAATCAGATCAGTATCACCTTCAATTGCCAGGGCAAATCCGAGGCGTGTCTTCGATATGGGCACCAAACTGCTGGTCGGTACCTACACAAACAAAGCAAAGACAATATGCTTGAGCGCAGGACCGCAGTCAGCAATTACCTTTTGACAAAGCAACACATTCCTCCACAATCTTTTTCATACAATAACACTTCCCTCCACCACTACATGTGAACATGGCATTCTTCTGAACATCATCTGCACCCAGGACAGTGTATTTGTATATGGTTCAGGGTGTCCGGGCAACTTCCTTCACCCACTGCCTCCAAACAGAACCGCTCCTGCTTTTCCCCGCGCATGTTATCCCGGGCCCACTGACCTGCGTTGCTCCCGGGCCCACTGACCTGTGTTGTCCCGGGCCCACTGACCTGTGTTGTCCCGGGCCCACTGACCTGTGTTGTCCCGGGCCCACTGACCTGTGTTGTCCCGGGCCCAGTGACCTGTGTTGGTCCCGGGCCCACTGACCTGTGTTGGTCCCGGGCCCACTGACCTGTGCTGTCCCGGGCTCACTGACCTGTGTTGTCCCGGGCCCACTGACCTGTGTTGTCCCGGGCCCACTGACCTGTGTTGTTCCGGGCCCACTGCCCTGTGTTGGTCCCGGGCCCACTGACCTGTGTTGGTCCCGGGTCCACTGACCTGTGTTGGTCCCGGGCCCATTGACCTGTGTTGGTCCCGGGCCCACTGACCTTTGTCGGTCCCGGGCCCATTGACATTTGTCGGTCCCAGGCCCACTGACCTGTGTTGGTCCCGGGCCCACTGACCTGTGTTGTCCCGGGCCCACTGACCTGTGTTGTCCCGGGCCCACTGACCTGTGTTGTCCCGGGCCCACTGACCTGTGTTGTCCCGGGCCCAGTGACCTGTGTTGGTCCCGGGCCCACTGACCTGTGTTGGTCCCGGGCCCACTGACCTGTGTTGTCCCGGGCCCACTGACCTGTGTTGTCCCGGGCCCAGTGACCTGTGTTGGTCCCGGGCCCACTGACCTGTGTTGGTCCCGGGCCCACTGACCTGTGCTGTCCCGGGCTCACTGACCTGTGTTGTCCCGGGCCCACTGACCTGTGTTGTCCCGGGCCCACTGACCTGTGTTGTTCCGGGCCCACTGCCCTGTGTTGGTCCCGGGCCCACTGACCTGTGTTGGTCCCGGGTCCACTGACCTGTGTTGGTCCCGGGCCCATTGACCTGTGTTGGTCCCGGGCCCACTGACCTTTGTCGGTCCCGGGCCCATTGACATTTGTCGGTCCCAGGCCCACTGACCTGTGTTGGTCCCGGGCCCACTGACCTGTGTTGTCCCGGGCCCACTGACCTGTGTTGTCCCGGGCCCACTGACCTGTGTTGTCCCGGGCCCACTGACCTGTGTTGTCCCGGGCCCACTGACCTGTGTTGTCCCGGGCCCACTGACCTGTGTTGTCCCGGGCCCACTGACCTGTGTTGGTCCCGGGCCCACTGACCTGTGTTGTCCCGGGCCCACTGACCTGTATAGTCCCGGGCCCACTGGCCTGTGTTGTCCCGGGCCCACTGACCTGTGTTGTCCCGGGCCCACCCACCTATGTTGGTCCCGGACCCACTCACCTATGTAGTCCCGGGCCCACAACGCTGAATTTTAATACATAGTGTTGCACTGTAGGCATATATTCTTTGGCATAGAATTTGACATGACATGGTTTACATTTTGCTTGTTTTTTTCCAGAATGGTGAGACATTAACTTCCAGTTTGTCATGTGTTTGAGGTCATGTCCTGATGGCCGTATTTCTGCCCTCAGTCAGAGAGGAGGTACAAGATGATAGGAGGAGGTTGTGCATCCTTTGGCCGTCATTCAGCATCAGTGACGGATTCAAGGGGGGGCCCAGGGGGCCCGGGCCCCCCTTAGCTCCGAAGCGCCTCAGCATAGCTTAGCTCATATCGGGCGCCGAAGGCGCCCGATATGAGCGGCGCGCCTGTACCCATTTCGTGCGCCAAGGTGGTAGATACCACTTATTCCACTTGAATTAACACATAGTCCTTAAAACCATGGCAAAGCGCCCCTGCCCAAACACTAGACGCCTTTACTGGTCTTTTGCGCCCCAGTAAAATGTTGAAGATGAAATTTAGAAAGCTAACAAAAGCGCCCCGGCAAAGAAAAGGCGCCACTAGATAGCAGGATTACGCCATGGGGAGCTAATGCACCCCTCAGTAGCCTAGGCGCCCCCTGGATGAAGCGCCCTACGGATATCATATGTGCCCTTGGCTAGGAAAGGCGCCCCTGGACAGCAAAGGCAAATCTTGGTAAAATAGGTGCCCTGGACAGCATAAGCGCCCCTTAGATAGAAATAGGCGCTTTAGGAAAATAAAATGCTCAACTTGGGTAGAAAAAGGCGCCCTTTGATAGCATAGGTGCCCACTGGAAAAAGCGCCCTACGGATGTCATATGCACCCTTGGATAGCAAAGGCGCCCATGGACAGCAAAGACAGCCCTGTATAACACAAGTGCTGTGGACAGCTAAGGCGCCCCTGGGTAGCACAGGCGCCTCTAGGAAGGCACCCCTTCAATTGAAAAGCCGCCTTTGGATAGCTTAGGCGCCCCCTGGATGAAGCGCCCTACGGATATCATATGCGCCCTTGGCTAGGAAAGGCGCCCCTGGGCAGCAAAGGCAAATATTGGTAACATAGGTGCCCTGGACAGCATAAGCGCCCCTTAGATAGAAGTAGGCGCTTTAGGAAAATAAAATGCTCACCTTGGGTAGAAAAAGGCGCCCTTTGATAGCCTAGGTGCCCACTGGAAAAAGCACCCTACGGATGTCATATGCACCCTTGGATAGCAAAGGCGCCCCTGGACAGCAGACAACCCTGGATAACACAAGTGCTGTGGACAGCAAAGGCGCCCCTGGGTAGCAAAGGCGCCCCTAGGAAGGCAAACCTTCGATAGAAAAGCCGCCTTTGGATAGCCTAGGCGCCCCCTGGATGAAGTGCCCTACGGATACAATATGTGCCCTTGGCTAGGAAAGGCGCCCCTGGGCAGCAAAGGCATATCTTGGTAACATAGGTGCCCTGGACAGCATAAGCGCCCCTTAGATAGAAATAGGCGCTGTAGGAAAATAAAATGCTCACCTTGGGTAGAAAAAGGCGTCCTTTGATAGCTTAGGCGCCCACTGGAAAAAGCGCCCTACGGATGTCATATGCACCCTTGGATAGCAAAGGCGCCCCTGGACAGCAAAGACAACCCTGGATAACACAAGTGCTGTGGACAGCAAAGGCGCCCCTGGGTAGCAAAGGCGCCCCTAGGAAGGCATCCCTTCGGTAGTAAAGGCGCCTTTGGATAGCGTATGCGCCCCCTAGATAAACTAGGTGCCTGAGAAGGAAAATGAGCGCCCCATTGGAAAGTACAGGCTCCCCCTGTATAACATAGATGTCCCTTATCCATCTTCAGCTACCTTGGATTGGAGCAGCGCCCCTCAAGAGCAAAGGCGCCGCTGGACAAAAAGGCGTCTCCGTATATCAAGGGCACTCCTAGATAATATATGCAGCCTTCACACAGAAATAGGCACTTCAGGGAAAGTGAAAGGCAGCCTTTGGTTAGGACGGCGCCGTTGGACAGCCTAGGCGCCCTTTGCATAAAGCGCCCTACAGATAGCATATGCGCCCTTGGATAGCAAAGGCGCCCCTGGACAGCAAAGTTAACCCTTCTTGAAATAGATTATCTGGACAGCATAGGCGGCGTTGGATAAACTAGGCGCCCGAGAAAGAAAACAAGCGCCTCACCTGAGAGTACAGGCGCCCCCAGGATATCATAGGTGTTCCTTTCCATCTTCAGCTGCCCTACTGTCTATGGTTTGGCACACCTGTCCGACAGTCGCGCGCTCTGTTACAGGGCTCGAGCGCTCAATTTGAGCATGGACTGCCTTTAACCACATTTCATTAACCTATAACTGAAGGCTTAGTGCTCCATCGCTGCAACAGGGTGCCCTTTTCAGTATGTGTGCCTCACTTCCGAGAACGTTGCCCTCACCAACCAGCAGTCCTCCCCGTTCAGCAGATGAGCGCCTCTTTCTGATAATTAGGCACTTTATTTTAGTGTTCGAGCGCCTTATTTCAGAATTGTTATTCTCCATCTATTTTGGGCTCCTCCTGGATTGCAGAGGCACCCGCTCAAGTGCAAAGCGCCCCTGGATAGAAAAGTGCGCCCCATGTTTGCAAAGGCGCTCCAAGATAGCATATGCGCCCCTTAGATGGAAATAGGCACTCCAGGAAAGTAAAATGCTCCCTTTGGGTAGCAAAGGTGCCCCTTAACAGCGAAGGCAGCCCTAGATAACAAAGTTTCTCTGGACAGCATAGGTGCCCTTGGATAAACTGGTGCCCGGAAGAGAAAAATAGCGCCTTACCGGAGACAAAAAGCACCCCAGGATAACGTAGGGGCATGTATTTCAATCATGTCTGTGATTGAAAAATACACCTAGACAGCATATGCCCCCCTGGATAGAAAGACACCCCTGGGCAGTAACGGCGCCCCTGGAAAGCAAAAGTGCGCCCCTTTGGAGAAAAAAGCCGCCTCCTGAATAACCTAGGCACCGCCCCCGAAATATCAGATGCCCGTGGATAGAACAGATTGCCTTGAATAAAACAGAGGCCCTCGATAGTAAAGGCGCCCTTTGATAGCATAAGCGTTCTTTAGCAACAATATGGGCGCTACATGAGCTCAAGGTTCACGCGCACCTAAGCCCAATAATAGAGCAATCAATCGATGCCAAAGCACTCCTTAAAGCATGGGCGCCAAACTTCCTAAGAAGTAAAGACGCCTCTGGGTAGCAAAGGCGACCCTCGACAGTGGTGTAGGTATTCCTGAATAACAGCAGCGTCCCTTGATAAGAATAGCCCCAAGATGGCACAGGTACCCTGCTGATAGGAAAAGCGCCCCTAAATATCAGAGGCACCCTCTGAATGAGGTGCCCATGGAGAGCATAAGGGCGCCCTATGTATAGCAAATTGCCGCCCCCTGGATAGCCTAAGCGCCCCTTGCATAGGGTAGGCGCCACTGGGTAGTATAGGTTACCTTGAATAAAAATACGCCCCTCAATACCAAGGTGAACCTGGATAAGAAAAAGCTCCCCTTGGGCACTGGGTATCAAAGGCACCCCCAGAACAGCAAAGATGCCCCTGGATAGCTAGGTTGCGTCCATTGGGGAGCGAAGGCGCCCCTGGGTGGCACAGGTGCCTCATCGAAGCAAAGGCCCCTCCAGAGAGCATAGGTGTCCCTGATGAGCACAGGTACTCCTGGGCAGCCCCTAAATGACGTTGCATAATGTTACGACACCTATTATAACGTATGCTATTACATCAAAGTTAAGGTTATTCAGTGTTTAGATCAAGGTCACAGGTCAATTAAAGGTGGCTGGCCTTGATGATCAAGGCTTGATCAAAAGTCATTGGTAAGCTTGGGCGCAGCGTTAGAATTAGGCATAATATGTTGGGTTGTGCCGTAATAGGTCAATGACCTTGAAGGACCTTGACCCCAAAATTTCAGACATTTTTAGAGCCTTCCCTTTTGGCCTCAGCCCTGTTCTAGAGTATTCGCGCCCCGTTCCGGCCCGTTGGGGTGTGCTTGAACACCCCCTCGAGGTCTCCCAGTGGCACGAAAAAGCGTCGGCGCGAAGCGACTCAGTACTTGTCACACCTTATCATTGATCACTTCCGCAACTTTCCCTAAAAATTTAAGGTTGTGTCATCTCAGGTCAGGTCACCAGTGCAGGTCAAGTGACCTCACCCCAAAAAATGTTTAAGTTGGCGTAAGTAAGAAAAGGGTGAATTTATCGAATTCAAACTTGTACCATATAATGGGCCCAAAAAGTACTAATAAATTTATTCCGGGATTTTTTCCATCGATGACCTAGGGACAGGTACGAATCATGACCTCTCCATTGAAAATGCATGGGGTAAAACAGAAATTTGCCGAACAATTGCTCTATGTCTGCAGACGCCGCTTGAAATACCTTCGAATTCCCCAAATCATAGTACCCTAGGCCTCTTTATCGGTTGATGTTGCAAGTTTAGACATGTTACCTCTGAGAGTTCATCTGGGGCTTCCTAAGCAGGTTTTAAGACTTGGGTCAATGGCTTTGCAAGAAATATTGATAAAACCCGTATTTTGATACCATTTTTATTGTTATTGTGAGTTGATTGATATGCATACTGACTATGCTACGCTAGATGGTGGCCTTGACCTAACCTTAGGTCAGGTCATTTTTATGTTTTAACCTAGTATAGTCATATTATACATTATTTGATGATTCGCCGTAACGAGAGGAAGCGAATTGTGCCTAAAATGATTCTAGCTCAGCTCTGGCAGACGCTAGAGTATAGAGACAGAAACATGTTGTAAGCTTTATCTCGGGGGAGGGACCCCAGCGCTGATCGCGGGAAAAATTCCCAATGGCCCCCAGGGGCCCTCAGGGAGTCAGGAAATCTGGCGTGGGTGGAATCCGGTAGGAGGGATTTTGGGTCTCCAAAATCAGCTGAGAGGCCCGTGCCAGTTAAGGGGGCCCAGATAAGGGCCCCCAACGAGCTCATTTGACCTCAGCGCCAACACAGGTTTCTCAAGACCAGCGTGGGGTGCCTACCTCTTTAAACGGTTTCTAAATAAGCTCAGGGACTCAAAATTGACTCAGGGGTCCAATTTTTAACTCATGGGGCCCAGACACTCTGAGGGGACCCTGCAGCAGCTCAGAAGGCCCATAAAACTAATAGGGCCAGACTAGCTGGGTGCCTCGACGAACTATTGCCCAGTTACGCACAACGGGCCCCAAACAAGCTGAAGGGATCTATATGAGTTAAACGAAAACGGTACCAACCCAGGGGACCCTGACCAGCTTAAGGGACACTAATCCAGCTTGGGGCTCAGAGCTCAGAGCTCCAACTTTTAGCTCAGGGGGCCCAGGACCTGTTGAGAGGGCCCTATATCAATAAAAGGGCCCCGAAAAGCTTAATAGGCTTCAGCGGCGACACATAGGTTTCAAGTTCAGTGTGAGGGCCTGGTTAACTAAAGCGGTCTCAGATTAGCTGAGAGGACTCGATATAAACTCAGGGAAGTCACCAAAAAATGTCAGGGGCCCAGGCCCGCAGAGGTTCTGCGGCCTATGAGGCTCAGGTTAGCGACAATCGGCTAATTCAGTATGGAGCAGTTGGCCAGGACAACTGTGATAAGTGGAGGTGGTGGATACGACACCTCAGTTTTCGCCATGACCGAATATAACTGTATTATTTGCTCATCGTGCTTCAGTTAGTGTCAGTGGGTGCCTTCAGCATTTTCTACCAAGGTGCCAGTCGTTAGCTGGCCCGAAATATGCTTGATGGTAAACGTGAACATGTCCTTACTAAGAGGAAGCTTTCATGAAAATAAGCATTTACAAATCCTTTTTTAAACGCGTTTTACATTGACACTGGCCGCCTTTTGGGTGGTAAATTGGCCAGTGGCGGATCCAAGGGGGGGCAAAAGGTATTCCCCCAAACGGAAAAGCTCGGGGCAACACTATGTTTTTGATCCCCAAAGCGATCGACCTCCTTTTTCCCCTACTCCTTTTTAGTTTATAAGCAAGATTTTGGTGTTTCAACTCTCAACTTCAAACAGAACATAAGTTAATAAGATGTTCCCTGGCCTGTCCCCTCGAATCCAGAAATGTAAAAAAACACTGAAGATTATATATTCGGGCACAGCCCTTCATCAGAATCATGGAGTAAATATCAATAATTCTCAGTTATAACATAGCCAGTCATAGTATAGCCAGCCTTGGATAGGAAGAAGTATCTCGAGCCCATAGTTTTTTCACCCCGTGACGTTTTTTTAGCTTTTCGCCTCAAACCCAAAATTCTACCGGCAAGTGATATTGGTAGCGCAGCTTTTTACTGCGTGACGTTTTTTTTGCTTTTCGACTTTAGTCTGCCCCTCCCAAACCGACCGGCTAGATCCGCCACTGAAATTGGCGACCCTCAGGTTCGGCGCCCCCAGGTTCGGCGCCCTCCGAGCCTGCCCCCCCCTTAACGAAATCCTAGATCCGTCACTGTTCAGCATGCACCTGGAAACAACTAATCTGTGAAGGCATGCCATAGTACTTGAATGCAGCTATAATTATTTGCTGATATCTTTGTATCAAGAGCCAGTGAAAGGGACATTATGGGTTTCAGTTGGATTTGCAGCTTATATAATGCTTCAACAATATACAGTACACTCTTTTAATTTTTGGTTGAATATGATGCAGAAAGGTCAATGACTAAGGCTAAAACACATCGCTCAACGAGAGCACGTATGTTTAGATATTTGTGGAAGATACTGCTCAGAATATTTTCTTTGGTATTGCCATGGAATAGAGATACCATGGTGTCTCTATTTTATGGTATTGCAGCACTTTGATTGTGATAGAATGCAAAATAATTAGGTGAAAAATGATAAAGGGAATTGTAATGGCACATGCTTAAATTCAGGCAATATTATAGCTCTATATATAATGAAAATCCAGCATGGGTTCTTAACACTTTTATCCTGGCTCCACCTCTGCCCTTTCTTCAACAATGTTCTTTCAGGTGCATAATTGGCAAAGCCCCAATTCCATCTGGAACATCCTACCATCAGACATCCTGGTCCTCCCTCCGCTGGGGCTCAGCATGGAAAGTATCATGCATCTGCCTCTGTCCCATGTATCCGCCCCTGCCTGCACATCGGCCTCCTTGTATCGGCTTTTGACCCTGCATCCGTCTCTGCCCCCTATCTCTGTCTGCCCTTTCACCACCTCTGCTCCTGCATCCACCTCTACCCATGCACCCGCCTCTGCCGCTCCATCTCACTGCCAGTGGTGGATCCAGGGGAGGGGGCAAAAGAGGCATTTGCCCCCCAAACGGAAAATCTCGGGGCAAAACTGTTTCCCCCAAGCGATAGGCCTCTTTTCCCCGACTCCTTTTTAGTTTGAATGCAAAATTTTGGTGCTTCAACTCTCAACTTCAAACAGAACCTGTTAACACGCGCACTGGAGGGGGCCTCGGAGGCCCCCACCTGTTTTTCCGAGGTGGCCGGAGAACCGCTTGCAGCGGAAAACGAAACCTGGCCACATTTAACAGAATTTAATAGCGCGTCGATTGGTGAAGACTTTTTGAAAATCGGCCGAAAATTTTTGACTTATAGGCTTTCAAAGTCAGACCTGCATTTTGAGATCGCCGTAAACGCGCGGTCGGACCAGTTAGCTTGCATTGAAGACCGAGTGGTGACGTCATAACGTCATATAAGCGGGACTATATGTCAAGGTCACTTCACATGAAAGTCAAGGTCAAGGTCAAAGGCCACAGGTCAAGGTCATATCTGCACTTTCAAGGTCACTGACCACTGCGCGTCCGGCCAAATGACGTTACCCCGTCTGACATATATTATGCTATGACGTCATCGGTAGGGTACCCCAATACAAAGGTCAAGGTCAAAGGTCAAGGTCAAAGGTCATTGGGAAAGGTAAATCCTCATTTCCCGCCAAACAGTGGCTACAGTGTTAGTCAAAGTGTAAATAATAAGTAGTATACCATATGGTGACCTTAAAGGTCAATGACCTTGAATGACCTTGACCAAAAAGTTGTGGGGAAGCCTCTTTGAGACCTCTTCTCTATGAACCTTGTCCGCCTTTAGCTTATTCCCGCCATTTTCCTGCATAATAACAGCATTTATCAATCGATACCAGCATGGCCAATATTTGACCTTTACGACCTCGTTTGACCTTGAAGATATTGACCTAGGTCAATGAAAATTGGTCATCATGTAGACCACCATAGCCCCCACCCACCTGCCAAGTGACGTTTTTCTAACCCTCTTAGTTTCCGAGATCTTAGGGGGCCTACCAGGCCCCCTCCAGTGCGTTAGTGCCAGACCCCCTCCAGTGCGGGTGTTAAGTTCAGTGGACATTTGGGGCCTTGGAGGGGGAAAAAGAATCTTCAGCCCATATCTTTCACCCGGTGACCTTTTTTTGGTTTTCGCCTCACATACCGAAAATTATACTGGGAAGTCATGTTGTAGCGCTTTTTTGAACTGCGTTACGTTTTTTCTTTTGCTTTGCGACTTTGATTTGCCTCTCCCAAACCGACCGGCTAGATCCGCCACTGCTCACTGCCACCGTATCTGCCTCTGCTGCTGTTTCTGCTCCTGAATAAACCTCTGTCTCCTTCATCCGTCTCTGTTTCCTGTTTCTGCCCCTGTCTCCTGCTTTTGCCTGTCCCTTGCAGGCACTGCAGCTGTCTGCATCCTCATGTGCCCCTCCATTCGTCCCTCCCTCTACCTCCGCCTCTGTCCATTTATCTGCCTCTGCCCTCCATCCGCCCCTACATCTGCATCCGCCTCTATCCCTTGATTTGCCACTGCCCCCTTCGACCTTTCTCTCCCTGAATCCGCCCTTGTCACTATCCGTCTTTTCGCAATCGTTCCGATCTGCCCTCTGCATCTGCCGTTGTCCCTGCATCCGCCTCTGCCAGCAAGTCCTCTCCTTATAATGAAGTACCTTGGTCGATACCTCCGCCTCTGCCTCCTGCATCCGCTTATGCCATCAGCCTCCTGCATCCGCCTATGCCATCAGCTTCCTGCATCCGCCTATGCCATCAGCCTCCTGCATCCGCCTATGCCATAAGCCTCCTGCATCCGCCTATTCCATCAGCCTCCTGCATCCGCCTATGCCATCAGCCTACTGCATCCGCCTATGCCATCGCCTCCTGCATCCGCCTATGCTATCAGCCTCCTGCATCCGCCTATGCCATCGCATGTGCCGCCTAAGACATCAGTATCGGCCGTCCTTTCGGCGACAACCCGCAGCCCTTCCATGTTTTGCAGTGGTCGATCGTATTCCCAGCTCTCTGACTGAAGATAGCACCAATAAGGGCGATTCTGCCCCGGGACTATGTTGGAAGTTGGCCTTAGGAAAAGCCTGGCATGACCTTAGATGGATGCCCTCAGATCAGAAATTGCGTCTGTCTGGCACTATTTGAGGCCATTTTTGCGGAGGACAATGTTGCAGCTTTATGCTGACTGAAAATCACATCTCTAAAGGGGCTACAAGTATTTTTAATATTTTTAGGAAACTACCTTCCTTCCGCACTTTTAGCGCTAAATGCCCTCGGGCATACTCGCGGTGATGTCACGACGGGATTGCCAGACTAGTTGGAACTTAACTTTGCCCCCCCGGTCCCGGGCCCACTGACCTGTGTTGTCCCGGGCCCACTAACCTGTGTTGTCCCGGGCCCATTGACCTATGTTGGTCCCGGGCCCACTCACCTATGTAGTCCCGGGCCCACTCACCTGTGTTGGTCCCGGGCCCACTGACCTATGTTGTCCCGGGCCCACTCACCTATGTTGGTCCCGGGCCCACTCACCTATGTTGTCTCGGGCCCACTCACCTATGTTGGTCCCGGGCCCACTCACCTATGTAGTCCAGGGCCCACTCACCCGTGTTGGTCCCGGGCCCACTGACCTATGTTGTCCCGGGCCCACTCACCTATGTTGTCCCGGGCCCACTGACCTGTCAGCCACACGCAGCCGTCCACAGCGCTCGGCAGGGCTGCCCTCCATGATGCGGCCGATAGTGGCACCGGTGCGGCCGGCCGAGCTGATGATGACGAACCCGAAGCCCTCCCCCTGGCGGCGCGTCACCACCACCTCGTACGGGTACGGCCCACCAGGTGGCGAGCGGGCGGGCGGCAATACCCGCCGCCGGATTCCCAGCTGGAACGGGAAGGGGGACGGGTCAGCTGACACTTGCTGGTCACCAATGGCTCTCATTCGAACAAGCAGACATCATTCTCTCGTAAGTCTCAGAGAAAGATTATTTGATTAGTTATACCATAAACAGATCCAGAGGGATAAGGGGGCACTTGCCCCCTCTCGATCGGCCCTTGCCGCCATCAAAAATGGCCACAGTGCCCCTTGAAAGGTTGATGGCGCCCCCTGAAATTTCGCTGCCCCCGAGAATGCGAGTATCGGCGCCCCTACGATAGGATTTGACGTCCACCTGATAGGTTTTGCCGTCCAAAAGTGGCGCCCCCTGGTCCGGATGGCGCCCCTGACCATGTGTTTCCACCTCTCCTTCATCGGCAGTCCCGTATCCGCCTTTGAGATAGACCATAGTGATTTCGATATTCCTCTCCGTACAGTTTTCAAACAACCCGTGTAGATTAAAGATGGAGGGCACCACATCGTTATTTCCTCAGGAAATACTTGGCTACTCCTGCACGTTCTTCCAGACAAGGCCAGACCGCCGTCAGTAAGGGTGATTCGCTCACCTGTACGCGGCCGTTTTCGCCGGCCTGACTCATCAGCTGCACCACGTGGTGATGTGAGGAGCCGATCACCAGCTGGTTTTCCACGTGGATGATCTCATCGCCGGACTGCAGCCGGCCGTCCAGGTCGGCCGCGCCCCCCGGCACAATGTGGCCGATCGACGCCTGGCAGCGCGGCCACCCGTGCGTGAGGTCAGGGTATGGCCAAATACAAGGCTGCTACTATTCAACGCATGGCTCAGCTAGATGGACTGTACCAAACTCAAATCGGCAAGGAATGTTCTGCATTTACATAAAATAAATAAATAAATATATGAATATATTATAGTTCTCTCTAAGAGGAAAACTGCTATTCGGTTTACCTCCTCTAAACCAAGATGAACAATTGAGCAAAATCCGTGGTTATATATTCTGGCACCGCCCTGCGGGCAGAAACGCTATAAATCCATATAAACATTTGATATAAATTAAAGAATTGACGAGGTGCCGATACTATTCCGTCCAGCAACCCATCGCGCAATCTAAAACAGCAATCTCTGAAATAATTTCCGGCTCTGACAAACGCTCATCAAAACAGGAAGTCTTGTTAAAAGGCTTAAGTGAAGTCTAGGATTTCTAAAGTCTGAGTTCTTCTAAAATCTGACCAACAAACTCCATTTAAACCATAAAAGTTTAAGATTATACATATAAAGCTTTATAGGTGAGCCGGCTGCGCGGAACGCGGCACTGGGCGTCTCACCTGGGATTTCTCCTCGGTACCGCCGACAATACGGAACCCGAACCCGGAGTCGTGTCTGGGCAGCGTGACGGTGGTCTCCACATACTGGACGCCCTGCAGAGGCGGCCGGGCCGCGCGCACCACCGAGGACGGCACCGGCAGCTCCTGTTCAAAACTGGTGCTCTGCTTTCGCTGCTGCTGCTGCTGCACCAACGCCGGACGGGAGTCGCCACTGGGGTAGGAGTTGGAGGCAGGCTTAGAGTTTCCCGCCGCCGACAAGCTCTTGGGTGCGTTAAAGACTCCGCCATTGGGTCTGAGATAGGAGAAGGGTCGCGAGCCGGGGTCCCGCCTGCCGTGTGGGTCACTGGTGGACGGTCCGTAGTTGTTGTAGGAGACGCCGCCGCCGGCCGGCAGGCCGGCGGGGCCTGGCTCCGCTCGGTTCCTGTCCACCGCCGGCTCAGCCACTCTGTACTCCTGTCCGTCACTGTTCTGCGGTGGCCACGCGTCACACTGTGCCCCGCCCTGTGTCCAGTAGGGTCTACCGCCAGCACTGGCCGCCGCTGCGTCGCCGTTCGACACCGGCGGCGGCGGCGGGTAAGTCCTGCGCGCGTGACTGCCGGGACCCGCTAACAACGGCGGCGCGCTGCCTCCGTACACACTATGGGCGGCGGCGCTGTAAGGCTGCGCCTGACTGTAGGAGTACACCGGTCGGTGGTTGAGAGCGGCTGGTCTGGCCGCTCCATCGCCCCGGTAGGCGGACGTGTCGACCGGGTAGGCCTCTCCGTCGGTGAAGGAGGGGTGGTAGGCCCGGCCGTCCGGCTGCTGCAGACGCTGCATCGGCAGGTACCCCGGAGAGTCCTCCGGCGACGGGAACTCCCTCCCGTCGGGAGGGCCGCCGCTCGGCCGTGGTGAGGGGTCGCCGTAGGGTTCAGCAGAGGGGGTGTGACTGCGGTGGAGGCCAACAGCCGACTGGGGCCGGCGCGAGGGCGGCCGCTCGGAGCCCAGGTAAGAGCCCCCTCGCTGTACCGTCACGGTGGCCTCGTGGTCGACCGCACACTCCTTCAGCACCTGCCGCAACGATATCTGTGACGGCACCCGTCACATAGTGCCAATTCAGAGCCATGTTGAACCCGCACTCCACCCAGCACCCGGAAGCGAGGCCACCTGCGCCTCAGGGACGTCAGCGCGGGCCAGCGCTGTTCCACAGGAACAAATAGGCCGAGCCGGCGGCTTTCTCCCCTCACCCCTCACGGTAATCTCTGACGCAAGTGCCGCAGTCCCGGTATATGGGCCGGAAACCACTGCCGGGTTTGTATAGCGGCCCGGGTTGACTGACGTTACCATGGCAACGGCTGTCGAATCCACGGGTTCACGTGAGGTCACACAGCCCAGGCCAAACTTCCGTGACCGGCCGGGCGCCACCCGCAAGCGTTTTTTTATATTTCTATCTTTTAATGTGCCAGGCTTTTGGCTTCTGGTTTCTATTTCCCTGTTTTGTTTTTTTTTGCTAATTGTATTTCTTCGTGTCTCTATATGTTTCTTCCTTATGGTACCATGCTATGCTTTTGAGGTCAACATAATGCCCAGAAAGAAAATTGGCTATTAACTTAAAGAAATACCGTACCACGAAACCAAAGAGTCTCATTGACCTCTCTCGATAATTATCCCACAGCCTTGGACGTTCTTTATTTTTATCCACTCTGAAGCTGAAAGTTAGAAGACTTATCGCACCCTATGTACGGCGCACACAGCGGGGGCGGGGTGAATGTTCTCAGTGTTTCCGGAACCAACTGCCTGAAGTGTGTGTTACTGAATGAGTGTTTTATTTTAATACGGGAATGTGCCGCCACAAAAGCGGCACAGACGGTAATATACCGTCTGAGACGAGGGGATGTTGAGGGTGATTTTAAATGTGCGTTGTAAACCTCTGCCGAGAAGGCTCTCCTAGCTATTGTTTTTTATTTTCGTTAAGGCACTATTTTTCTCCCCCCGTTCCAAAAAAGACCGTGCACGAGCCCCCGTGCGGTGCAGCGTGGAAAGAACAGTCCGCACGGAGCAAGCTGTGAGCCCAGACCAGCAAAGGTGGTGCTAGCCGGCCCATACTCTCCTGCGCCGCCACACCGAATCGGGCTGTAATAATCACGCATTAAAGTTTGGCCAAATTTTGTCGCCAAGTAGGACTTGTGTATAAGCAATATGATCGCTAACAGAGGGGCGAATTCTTGCCGCTTCATAGTTTTAATCCGTTTTAAAGCCAGGATGGTAAGCAGTTTCATGTTGTTTTGCGTCTGCTCTTCTTTTTATATTTGCATCTATTTTGTCAGGGCCTGGGGCCTGGAGCTCTCTAAATAGCTGCAACGCAAAGCAAAGTCTCATCTTAATAGCCAAAGCTTTAATTTTAAGCATTCAAAACTGATCGTTTGTCGTTCTGATTTTATACTCGCATCTATTATGTCGATGCTTGGGACTCGTAGCCCCCTCAAGGGCTGCAACGCAATGCATTTCTCATCTTAAATAGACGAAGCTCGGGCTTAAGCTTTCAAAAACCAATTTCAGAGTGCTGCTGTTTGGATCGAGTGTTTTATAAGTTCCGATTTTGTCGCGACCCGGTCGTAAGCAAACAGGCTTGCCTCTATGTTTGATCCAGTTTTTTATAATTGCACCTATTTTTTCAGGGCCGAGGGCTCGGAGCTTTCTAAATAGATGAAAAGCAAAGTAAATATGATCTTAAGTAGCAGAAGCCATGGCTTAAGCTTACAAACCAATCTTTCGGCGCTGGTGCTAAGTTCAAGGCCTCTGGAGTGTTTTCCCCCTTTTTTGCCAAAACAAAGACGCAACATTAGGTTGTCTGTTTTTTTTAGAATGCTGGCTGTTTGGACCGAGCGTTTTAGAATTGTCCATTTGCCTCAACCCAGTCGCAAGTGGGATGTGCAGGGCAAAATAAGTTACGTCGGCCAATTCAAGCCGTCAACTAAATATAGGTCAGTCCTTGTCTGCGAAGTGCACTGTGCCGCCACCGCCGTGGCGCAGCTGGCAAAGGCGCAACGCTTGGGTGTGGAAGGCCCCTGGATCAAGGCTGACCTGTGGCAGCCTTTCCCGCGGCCGCCTCCTACCCAGGAAATAGCGGTACACTGGGGAGTGCGCGCAGCAGCAGTGGAATCAACGCCGTGCCAGCCGGCGTCCCTGTTTGTGGGCGCACGGGCCTGATCGGCCTTTAAACTGATCCACCGGTCTGGTCTCCCGCCCGCGGCCCTCATGTGAGGGCTCGGCCTGTGCCGGGCGCTGCGGCTTGGGGAGACCGAGCAGCCTTTGGCCCGCCGAGTGCGGTGCCGCTGTCCCGTTAGGGTGCCGGCAAATGGAAACTTCCGCTCTGTACATAGTGTGAGTGCGCTGTATGAATGAGACTAAGCTACTAACACAAAAATGTTCCCAGGAAGGGAACGCAAAAATATTTTTAAAAAAGTGCACTGTGCCGTGGTTAAGATATGACTGAGGGGGCGCAGGCGCCGCCATGTCAGGGGATAAGTCCCGCCTCTCCGGGGGCCGGGCGCCCCCCCATTGGCGCATACAGGCAGGAGGGGAGGGGCTTGCGCGCCCGTCGGGAAACCAGGACCGCAGTAGATCCTTACGACGGGATTCGGTGGGTGGCAGCGACGGATTTATGATTCCTCTTGGGAGGCACGAAAGGGGGTGGCCGGCAGGCCCGGGCGCACCTCCATATCCATTTAAAAGAGCACCTATCGGTGCAGTCTCAGGAAAATTTTGCGGTGGGTGCGGGTGAGCCTATAACCTGAAGTAAAACATGGGCTGAAGCGCACCCGATCCCCGAATAGCATTTGGTGACACCCATATGCCTTCGAAGGCTTCGAGCAAGAGAAGATTTTTTTCACTTTGTTTTCAGGACAATAGAGCAGTCTGTGTGAACACTTTCGACACTTACAAAGCTGCATTTCCCGTCACAAAACATCCTACTTCAGAAGGCAAAGCAACAAACAACTTATACAGTTAGTTACATCTTGGTACCAAATGACGACGGTTGAATTACGTAGTCTCAGTTTATTCCTATTTTTAGCAGCGCTCACGATAGATTAAGCGTTTTGCGAAACCATCTTATCCTTAAATTTCGCTAGTTTGTTGTTTTGAAACGCGGTTGTATTTTTTTATTTCAATATATGTATTCAGTCTTTTTTGCCTGTATGTTCGGGGTTGTATATGCTGTCCCAAATTTACAGGTGATTATGTGTTGTTTGGCTAAGAGAATGATTATATTCCGGGCGTGTTTTCCCTTCGTTAGACCAAATAATGCATCACTAAAGCTTAATGCAAGGGGATACCGTTATTAACGCTAGCGAGTTGGCTCTTAACGAACCTCCAAATAGGTTTTACGTCCTGGCAATAGAATGTAAAATGCTTAAGTGTACCGGTGTGATTACATATCTTCCATTTTTCCGAATCTGTTACCCCTCTGACGAGTAGGTACCTTTTGTCGGAACGCACCTGTGAAAATTTCGTAATTAAAGTGATCACAGTCTAATTGGTTTGAACGGTGTTTAAGTATTTCATAGAATACGATCCCATTCCGTAGTATGCCCTTCCCCTTCCCACCGATCCGTGCTGCTGGTGTTTGTTTCAGAAGCTGGTCCAGGTAAAACTTTCTTGCATTTTGTGTCTTTTGCATGTTTCAATTCCTCATTTTTTGTATTTTGTAGGCCCCCTCCCCCTTATCGGCCTGAGAATGATCTGCAATTTCCGGTTTCCTGAAGATAAACCCATAGATCTGGTATGGCAAGGGAGATTGTTTGATATGTTAAAAAGTTTGTTCGAAGACTAGGATATTTCCTGCAAAATTGTGAAAACTCATTATGTTTCCAGTGATATCGAGAAGATTGTCTATAATCTTAATGTTAGAGGGAGACATTGTTTCCAAAACAATCGTTATTCGAAAATGTCACTTCGCTATTATACCATAACGGTTCCCTTTGTACCTCCTTATAGCTGGAAGGGGTCTAAATGAATATTTTTTACATTTAGCAACTATATCCTTGCCAAACTCGGAAATTTTCCCCGAGTTTTTTTGACGATTCATCTATGCTTTAAATAGGCCAGCGAGCTCGCACCCTCTTACTCCAGCTTGAAGCAGTTTTTTGGGGGGGTTGTTCTTGCTGGAACACTTTTGCTTCACAGGCTGGCTTGAGGAACAGCCAGAAATTCCCTACGTCGATGCCATTTAATCTCCCACTCTTTATTTGCGTCCAGAACGTTTTTTGCGACTTGGGCGGCTCGCCCCTCCCTATAATCTCATGATTTTGCTTTGAATTTGTTTTTTGTCTTTTGGGAATCATGCCGTGTTACCAATATAAGCCGTGTGGGAGATGACAAGTGCCATGGATATCGTTATTCCGCCCTTGATTGTCAGGTCTCTTTGCTGTCAGATATTTAAGGTAGCGCTAATTGCTTTGGATACAGATTCGGCGTTTTCTCTATAACGTGGCAATGAAGCACTGGATACAATGCCTAAACTTTGAAATCTTAGTTCCGGTGAGTCTAGCTTAAGTTCAGAAAACAGCTCAAAATCATGAATCATAGCAAAGGCTTCAGAGCCTGATTTTTTAAGGGTCTGTCTAAGCTGTGCAGTCCTGCGACGTGGTTCGGACCAAACTCCTCAACACCATTTCGTCCTCTCAATCGCACATGGCATAGTACAATAAAGACGTAAGGATTATTCAAACACTATCCTATGTACCATGGCCGTGCCTTTTCTATCCTAGCCTTCGGGCCCATTGGCTCCCGAAAGAGGGTCATGGCGGCTCTCCTCTTCCTGGGGGTCACGGAGGCGCCGAAACGTGCACTGTGATTGCCCTTGAACCGACCGTCACTTTACATGACCTCAACCGCCCGTCTTAGTAGCCTGGCACTATCCTTCTAGCTCTCGGGCCCATTGGCTCCCGAAAGAGGGTCATGGCGGTTCTCCTCTTCCTGGGGGTCACGGAGGCGCCGAAACGTGCAGTGATTGCCCTTGAACCGACCTTCACTCTACATCACTTCTCCCGCCCGTCTTAGAAACCCAGTACTATCCTTCTCGCCTTTGGGCCCATTGGCTCCCGAAAGAGGGTCATGGCGGCTCTCCTCTTCCTGGGGGGTCACGGAGGCGCCGAAATGTGCACTGTGATTGCCCTTGAACCGACCTTCACTCTACATCACCTCAACCGCCCGTCTTAGTAACCCGGCACTATCTTTCTAGCCTTCGGGCCCATTGGCTCCCGAAAGAGGGTCATGGCGGCTCTCCTCTTCCTGGGGGTCACGGAGGCGTCGAAACGTGCACTGTGATTGCCCTTGAACCGACCGTCACTTTACACGACCTCAACCGCCCGTCTTAGTAGCCCAGCACTATCCTTCTAGCTCTCGGGTCCATTGGCTCCCGAAAGAGGGTCATGGCGGCTCTCCTCTTCCTGGGGGTCACGGAGGCGCCGAAACGTACACTGTGATTGCCCTTGAACCGACCTTCACTCTACATCACTTCACCCGCCCGTCTTACTAACCCGGTACGATCCTTCTAGCCTTCGAGCCTACGGGCTCCCTCTGGCTACGGTGTCCGCTGCCGGAGTCTTCTGGTCTGAACCACGGAGCACCGATCGCACAAAAAAGGGCACGTAGGACGTCGGAGATTGCTGTCAGTCGTTTTGTTGCACACTTACCAGGCCAAAACGATGAAGATAAGAGGATCAGGCGGGCTCCGTCATAACGGAGGAAGTTTTTTTCGTTACAGGGGTACGCTGTCAATTTGTGGGATAGCCTAGCCGGAAAGGGCGTGGCAGGCGTCGACTCATGGCTCTGGCTGGGCCATGGAGGAGCCGACGTGAGGGACGGGCGGTCAGTGTGGGACTCGTGGGCGGGTAGGGTCCGAGGGGAGGACCGAGCCTAGGGAGGCTCCAGACGCTAGGAAGTTGTTTGCGAGTAGACTAGGGCGTGAACGCCCGGATGCTAGTAAAGTTAAAAGCCGGAACTCGGTCATTCCGGTGGTCCCATGTCCGTGACCTCCAACCCCTAGGGGCAACGGCTCAGCGACGCATCCACTAGCATGGTCCGTGCAGGCGGGATTTTACGCAGCCAGCGTTTAGTAAGTTTCTGTTTAGGGAGAAAATGAGGCGGGAAGGAGGAGCACTGGATCATCGGGGAAGGGCGGAGTCGAGTTACCTCCTGTTGGGCTCTAGCCAAGCCCTGGGAGCTGCGGCCACCGGTGTGGGTGCGCGTGAGTAACTGGCAGTGGGTGAGTGACAGGTCATAGAACGAGGAACGTTTGGTGCCTTAGAGCGGCCTGCAGGTAGCGAGTCGTACCGGTCTGACCGACCGGGGATCCCACCACTCGCGCCCCTCCATCGGTTGCGCCCGCAAACGGTAGCAAAGCGTAAACATAGCCCCAGGTGAATTTGCCTCCTTCTTTCTGCCGGGGGGATGCGCAGCCCTGCCTAATTGAATGATGGGGCTTAGATGGGGCCGAATCGGCCATCCTCTATGCACGCCCTTTCACGAATAAATAAGACCCTACCACGATCACGGATAGGAGGAATGTAACCTTCTAAATACCGCTCGCGTTGGCCGACGGGGCTCTAGCCGTCAGATCTCGGAAACACCGGGAGGGATATGAAATTGGGGAGGGACTCAGAATTTTTAGAACAAGTGAGAGGCGCGAGAAAGAATGGCCCTAGGTCAAGGTGATTTATGAGTGCATGCTTAGCGTAAGGCCCCGGTGGTGAGAATGTTTACTGAGGGCATTCGTTCCGGATCTGACAGTGAGAGCACACGCCGGAACGGGTGACGTGACAGAAAAAAAGGGGAGGAGGGTATTAAGGTAGGGGACTGATTTAGGGGTTAACGAAGCTGAAAAGTGCTGGCGTAGGCAAAACAAATCCGCTCCCAGAGAGACTGGACCCCTGGTACGTGGAAATAGCCCACCGAGATAGACGATGTTTGAGGCGAGAAGTCAGTGCAGCTCAGACAACCACGATAGGAGGGAACGAAAGGGCAAGTAGTTATGGTAGCTATGGAAGAATCGGTTAAAAAGGGGGGTGTAAACTTATGATGATAGGTCCGAGGCGAAATAAGAGAGTCAACGGGCACTTAAAGGGGCGGGGAGAGGATTGACGGTTTCGGTACTGCTTCTATGCGGGTAATACTTGGCGTACGGGTGGTTAAATGGGCCCCCAAAATCGTGAGAGGCTGGTGGGACTCCTGCTACCAGGGAGGGCTACAAAGATCGGCACTAGCTGTATTCCCTTCCTGGAACCCAAGGGTGTTGAGTGGGAGTGTCGGGACACAGGCTCGCCCGTCTGGAGGACTCGGCCAAGCTAGCCGACATTGTCCACTTCCCACCGTCAACTCGGCCGCCACCTGACCGCGCACGCGACGAGCACGACCTCTCTCTAATAAAATTTAGTGTGATGCTGGGAGCGGGCTGCGACGTCGCCACCATCGTGAGCGAGCGGGTCACGGCCACGAGCAGCCGCCACAGCGGACCGCCGAGAGGTCGGCCCGAACAACAACCACATCAGCGGCGACGACAAAGCCCCACTCGCACCGAGCGACGCGCCCCGCGACCACTTGCCCTCGTCACATATCATTGACTTAGTTCCGATTAAATACAAATGGAACGCATATCAAGAAAACATGGAAGAGTGTAAGATTTTTGTAAAACCAGGTAGTCGTAACCAATAATCTAAGCAATGAATACCATATCAGAACAAGATATATACGATACAAATTGAAAACCACTCAGCTCGGATCGTGAATTCGGAGGTTCGCTGACGGGGAAATGACACAGTACCTAGCCGTGAAGGGCTCTCCTCGGCCAGCTCTCCTTCACCTCACCTGTACCACCTGCACGTGCGGCATGGTCTTGACGTGGGTGCGGTCGATCTGTACCAGGATGTCGCCCTCCTGCAAGTCCGTGCACCTCGCGTGGTCCAGGATCTTTTTCACCTTCTGGCCGTGCGCCGAGTCGGCGATGGTGAACCCGAAGCCGGCGTCTCCCTTGACTATCGGTACGGTAAGGAAGCGTGGCTTCGGCGCGGTAGCTGGCAGCGGCTCTGCTAACCAGAACGTCGATATTAGTGGGCGTGCCACCCAAGTGTTAAAACATGTCAGGAAACTAGATGTCTCATGACACATTTTGTCTTCGGCTTCAATACAGCTCTAACGTCGAAAATAAAACATCGCCAAAATTTCCAAAATTATTTCCTTCACGCCTCCTCAAGCCAATTCACCAGAAAAATGATAATTCAGTTCACAGGTATTCGTAGCATGGTTAAGCGCACAGAAGTGGGAGGAGCCTTAAAACGCCGCGTCCGGATTCGACAAGTAACACGCGTGACCACTGCCTCCACCCCTTCATCCCACCGCGGAGCCGCAGGCGGGGCAACATGCTGTGTCGGGTGGCTGAAAAGAGGTGCCAACAACCACAAGAAGAAGCTAGACTTATTTGAGTTTGCCTGGTGCAAAATTTTCGCCATGCAAAAATCAATATGAACGTGATTGGCACGCTCCCTGAGAGATCACCATTCTCTCTGCCCTCCTAGCTGATTCATTAGGAGGAATTGCTGTCACTATATTTTTGCTGTTCCTGGCACCAGCAAAAATATAAGATTTTTGTCAGCGCCAGGGTCACGAAGGCAATAGCCTGATGGGGGATTGCAATGTGGATGGGAAAATTAACACCTCCACTGCTGGAGGACTAGGGACCATTGGAAGGAACTTTGAATTTAGTTTGTCTTAAAAAAATACTCTAGTATACGTTATGGAAGCGAAAACACAAATGCCTCCTGCTTATTGCGACGACTACATTATTAATTTATGTGCGATGATTTACCAGATGTTCTGTTCAATATCAGCCAGAGTGACAACATTGGACGTGAGTGAAAAAATATAGCCTGCCGTAACCTTAAAGGTGACATAATAACTTAATGTCATACAAATTGGAATTAATCGCGAGCTCTTGTGACAAGTATCATGCTGGTTTTTTTAGGGGCTAAACACGGGGAGGGGAGGGGGCGGGGGCAACAATCCTCACTCATTACGGGCGAAGGTGGCGAAAACAAGAATACCTTAAAGTGTCGAGGCACACAGCACGCTGTAGACACCGATGGTGGGACAGACCTATCGCGTCGCACCCGAACGGCCTTCAGACGACTGCTAACATGTATCCAACCCCTGTCAGCAGCGGCCGGCGCAGGCACCGTGTGGCAGCCTCACCAGCAGACAGTATGTCGACCGAGCTGGGTCGCGGCACGTTCCTGGTACGGTCGCGGCCACTCAGGTCAGGCATCGACTTGGAGGTGGTGATGCTGTGGTCGGAGTTGTGAGGGGAGCCCGGCCGGCCGCCATAGCCCCGCGTGAACGGGGGCTCGTCTGAAGCAGACGCACCTCACGCTGATGGCTGAAGTGTAACCTCTCTGGGCCTAGGTAACATTGAGCGCACGCCAGGATACATTTGGTTTATTTGAGGCCATTCAATGTTAGAAACAGGTACATAGTCTTTGCTTACTTTTGACAGGGTTAGAAACATTAGCTTGCGCCACAAGTATCCAACAGTACAGGAGGGCAGCTTTGACCCCGAAGGTACAGGCGCGCCCTTGCCTGAGGCGCTGACGGCCATGGTGGTGACGATCTCTGTGTTGGGGTCGTCGGGGTCAAAGGGCAGGGGATAGCCGCGGCACACCTCCACCTGCACCAGCTCTCCGGAGGCGATCGTCTGGAACATGCGCACCATGTCCTGGTGCGTGTAGCCCAGCACGCACTGGCCGTTCACGTGCACCAGTACGTCGCCTGCAGGAGAACGGCCTTGGCAGCGTCAGTGCTGACTGCTGGGGAACATTCTACTTGTTCCAATAGACACAGATAGAATGAGGATGAGTTGCACATCTGCGAGCCAGGCTACACCGAGGATTCAGCTAAAACACCGCCGCGGAGCCGTCCGCTGCTCGGCTAGAGGGAAATCGGAAGCTTTAAAAACGGCAATGGAGTGTTGTGGAAGGTTAAAAAATTGCAAGATCCACGAAAATAGGTAGAGCCGTGGAATTTGGAACGATGTACTGACCAGTGCGCAGCTGCCCGTCCAGCCAGGCCGGTCCGTGCGGCACCACCGACTTGATCTGCAGAAACTCCTCCACCTCGTCGTTGTCGCCTCCCACGATGGTGAAGCCCAGTCCCTGGGGTGATTTGTACAGTGTCGATCTCAGCATCTGACCGCGCAGCTCGGAAGGGTTTCGGGTGAAGAAAGGCCGGCCATCCGCGTCTGTGGTAAACCAGCAGGTGTCAGGATCAGAAGCGACCGTAACGGGAGGCACAAGTCCAGGAACATGCGACACGCGGTGAATACTGCTCGAAAGGTCCAAACAAAGTGCGACAGGAATTGGTGTAGAGCAAAATGAGTTGATAAGCACAGTAAATTTTTCTAAAAAGAAAAAGAGAAGCGAAATGTTTCTTAAAAGCAGCTTTGAAATTACTACAATGAGAATAATTTCAAATTTCCAAAATTACAGTAGGCACAACAACTAAATAGACAGGTACTGAAACTTGCATTCAGACAGACAATGCATGAGTTATCTTGTGGTTGTAGAAGCGGAGCCGTGAACTTCTACTCTGCCCGTTTTCCCTTCGATCGTATGTCGCATTAGCTCGCACCTTATTACAGCTGGACCTCTCCTGCAATCCCTGCAATCCTGCAACATGTTAGTCACACAACAATCTGGCCCGCCCATCAAGCAGAAGCAAAGCACCCGAAGCAGCGTCCCTATGGCCGGAAGAAGGCTGGACGTTCGCGATAGTCGGGTTAGACAAGCCTCCAAAGCTGAGCGGCTGTTTGGCAGCAGGCGGCGAGCAGCCTAGTACAACAGCTGTACCTCTGACAGGAGCAGCCGACTCCGCCCTTCTCGCACGTGATTGGCTCGATTTGCCTGCAGGCACCGCCACGCCCCCCGACGAACGGATCAGAATGAAGGAAGTAGCCCAGGGTTGCAGCGGATGGGACTTATTAGCGTAACCAGTGGCGGCCGAGTCGTCGGCGCTGGCGGGCCGACGGCGGAGCCATCTGGCAGGAGACTCGGCCACTCGAACCGGACTGGCCAGGTGAGACGTGAGGTCGGTGTGACCGAACACGGGGTCGCGCGGAACCGACATGGCCTGAGAGCCGGAGACCGGGTTAGACAGGCTTCTTCCGTGGTGTATGGGCTGTTCCGTGCTCAGCTGAAGGGAGGCGTGGCGCGCGTGCTGAGGCTGCTCACCAGCGCCATCCGTCGGCAGAGACGTCAAGTTCAACTGTCCCGGCTCGCCGCTCGGTGTGCTGGCGCTGAAGGCCAGCTGGGAGCTAGCGGCGATATCTGGCAAGGAGTAGCCGACATAGGTGGGCGTTCTCAGGTACTCTGTCGGGCTGGTCACGAAAGCTGCTGGCGCCTGTTCGTCGCTCATCCTTCTCTCAAAGTGGACATTCTGGTACTTTGTGCGGCTGGGGAAGACTGGTCTAGCGAACCTCGGCACAATGGCCTGGCCCAGGGTGGGCGGCTGGCCAGCCCGCCACAGCAAGGCCGGGTCGCTGGCGCTGTGCGCATGCACGGGCAGCTGGGAGGGCCGCTCCAGAGTGAAGCTGGCCTTGGGCAGAGTGGGTGTGGAGGTGGCCGACGGGGCTGACTCGGAGAGGGAGCGGGCCGCCAGGCGGTGAGTGTGGCGTGACGGCTTCTTGCGCGGCCGCGTGTACACGTGGCGGGCGTACACCGGCGCCAGAGCGTCCGTCTTCTCGCTGCCCAGACAGGGTAGGCAGGGCAGCAGCGAGCGGCCTGCAGACAACCACACGGCGGCCTCACGTCACTTGGCTGCGGGCCGGTCAACTAGTACCAGAGAGGGCCGAACAGAGCTGTGGAAACCCAGACATTCGGTGAAGTGAGCCATGCACCACAGGGACAGACACAGCCCACAGCAGTGCCACCCGTTTGGAGTCGGTTGAGGTCTAACTTAGCATTCAAGAGCCGTTATGAGAGGACTAGGATTGGATGTGATCTACCGATGTTTTAATGCTAATGATGCTGCAAGGATACCTACTAAGCACGTCACAGCAGGATAAAAAGATAAATACAATTGCAACAAAATAAAACAAGCAGAAGAAAAAACTTATATTGGTAAAAATATTGCACTACATGTTTGAAATCAAAACGCAGCAACGCATCATAAACGTAGTAAAGGGGTGAGACTTCTAGAATTGGGTGAGTGTTCTAAGAAAAGAAAATAGATGCGTACTTCACCGCAAGACAAGCTGGACAGACCAGACGAGCGAAACCGTGCTGCGTGCCAGAGGTTCGGAGGTTACCCTTCAGATGGGACAGATGTGCCCGGTGGTCAGAGAACAGGGAGCCCAGTGAGAGCAGACCAGGACTAGTGAACATCCACAGTTCAACATCACTCACTACTGCCTCGCCGGGGCGGCGGTCCGTAGGGGGGCGTGGTCTCGGCAGGAGGGGCGGGGTCCCCCGATGGTCTTATCTCCTGCACCGACTTCTTCTGACGCGGGAAGGTATTGTTGCCCGAGTGCTGACTGCTTGAAGAGGGCGGTATGGACTCTCCTGGAACACACGTGGCAGATAGAACACAGTAGCCACTGCTATTTAAACACAAAGTCTAGATCTAATATAATCGACTTTCTCCGTAGATTACGATGCCACCAGGCTACAATACAAAACCGAGGACTTAAAACCATTTTTATTTTTCAGTTAGTAACAATCATTATTTCCACGAGACATCTGAACACAAACACAGTCTTCCTTCTTACACCAAAATATTGATCTGGAAAAAGCGGTGCGCACCATTATCCACCCACTGCTGGCGTCTGGCCTCCTGCACCGGGTTCTCGTACTGCGTCCGCCTGTTGACGTGGTCGATGTAGTAGGTGCCGTAGGTGGCGTCGTCGATCCTCTCCCAGCCGTAGGGCAGCTCGTTCTCGTCGCACTCTTCCAGTGAGGCCTTCTGCACACGGGCCAGCCGGGGGTCCAGCCAGTGCGAAGTCCCGGACTGGTGACTGCAGTAGACAGAGAGAAAGGTGACTGTCTGACATATCCCGTCGGTGAGGGTCAAACTAGAAAAAAAACTAGAACCGAAACAAGACCACCTAAAATGGTACTAAGTCCCTTTGAGGAATCTTTCCTTCCTCTGCGATGCTTTCATTAGCTGCATGACAAACCTAACATAGAGATCAATGAATTGATCCAGGATTCGGTTTAGGGGGAGGCGGGTGAAAACTGGGAGGGGGGGGCAGGAAATTTGTTACTTTGAGGGTGATTTTAGAATCCTGAAGGGTGCCTTTGCTCTACTTATTTTGGCTGTTTTCAATGCCGTTTCAAACAGCACCGACAAAGATAAAAGGTACTAAAAAACCGTCGCTAGGGAAAGCAAGGATTTTTCAAAGTACCTCTGGTCAAATATTATTGCCTGAAAACAGGGCGTTCGGGACCCTCTATCCAAAATTTTGTCCAAAGTCAATTTCAGGCAGAAGCACCCTTTTTAGTGCCCAGTTTTCCGTGTCTGCGCAGAGCAGATATTGTTAAATCCAGAACAGGCATCTACATGAGTGTGATACTTTTTGGGACTTACACACTTACCGAAGCAGACGCAAAATTTCGCAGGTGCTTCCTGCCCAGTCTAAAACTTTTTCACAAAGATGAGGTAGTATTTTTCTCTGTTGTCTGGGGACAACGTTGCTTTAGTGACATAGCGAAAAAAATCACATCGACAAGATAAGAAAATTATATCAGTCTTAAAACATCATCAAAACAAATATTTCAGGAAGTTTGAAATATTGTCGAAGAAAAAATATAAAGCATGCCCGCACACACAAACTCTGTCTCAAAGGAAAACGAATTACAAGGCCGCTATATTGCATCACATCCCGTTCTGGTTGCAAAAGATAGCACAGCCACATATCAAGCGGTCATGAGCGGTCCCTGAGCGTTCCTGAGTGGCAACGGAGCAAACTATGATACCGAACGATACCCAAAGCAAACACCCAATACACTCAAATAGGGGCACCTCACCAGAAAGAGTAGGGCGGTCAAAAGTCGATTTAAGGGCTGTCCAGATTTAAGCGGAACGTCCAATGATAGACCGGAGGCAGTCGATTCTAACTCAGGGGTGGTTCACGGTGGAGCAAGCCAGCTTCAGGTGTCTGATTTTTTGCGCTCTAGCCCAGCATTTATTGTTGGTACCCAGGCTGTAGTCAACTTTCAGGCGCCGAAATCGACAGAGGCGGTCTCTGTGTTCTAAGGGAGGGGAGGGCGACCACCCTCTTCGCCGCCCCCTTGGATCCGTCATTTTACCGACCACTTCCCCAGAATGCCGCGATAGTTAAGTCCACTGAGGCAGGGGGCCTACGCACGTGCGGGTTAATGAGCAACAACTTTCACCTGCTCAGTTCAAAGGAGTAAGAACAATCATGACTCACACCTAGGTCATCCATTGGAATTCATGTACGGAGAGAGCTACAGGCAGCTCCTTGATGACGCGCTCGGCGTATCTCTGAGTTTTATCAGCCTGGCCGGTACCCTCCTGCTACCACCTTCATCTTCAAATGATGCCGATTTCAGTGGCGGTATTTTACACTATCATGCACTGTACTCCCTGCGAAACGAGCCTACGAACGTCATCTAGTTCGGCAGCAGCGCACTCACTCGATGAAGTAGCACTCTCCGAGCTCGGTGAAGGCCTTCTCCCAGTGCTCGGGCAGCGGCCCCAGCTGTGAGTCTGAGTCGCCGCCTCCCCCAGCCGAGCCGTTCATGTCCACCGACCAGCACTGCTGGGGCACTGACCGGTACTCCGGCGCTGCAAACACACAGCAGCCATCTTTTTGGCAACATGCACAATTGTAATCACTCTTTTAATTTGGGCGGAAGAACAAATTTCGTAGTGTCCCAAGTCGACTCCGAAGTTAAATAATCAAGTGGTTTTTAGAGCCACCACTGGTAAACGGTTTGCATCAACAGTCAGGTCTCAGTGCTGGCACGGGCGTACCTCGCTGAGGCTGGTTGGAGGACGCTGGGTCCGCCTGTGCGCTCGGCTCGCCGTTGGTAGCGGCGGCCATGGCCTCCACGGTGGAGCGGTTGCGGCGGCGCTTGCCTTCGCTGTTGGGGTGGCGGCTGGAGGTGGCGCCAACGTCGCCGCTCAGGGACAAGCGGGGCGCCGCGTCCGCCGCCGGCCGTGGCGTGCCATAGTGGTGACCTGGCAGCCAGCAGCGCACTTACTCGGCAGGCAGAAGCCGGACGCAGGCGCGTAACTGACGCCCCCAATTACTCATCCTTGGAAATACCTAACTGCTTAATGTGAAAAACAGAACAAGCGGGAGAGTCCTAAATTACCCGAGACTCAATGTTGATGAAGCAAAATGAGTTACTCTTACCAACAAACAGTAATCACGAAAATATAACCGAAATACGACTGGCGTCTTAAATAACTTTTACAAGAACTTAATATGTCCCAATCAAACACCATTTACCGCAACAAACAGTAATCACGAAACTAGTCCTTATGGTCCCCTTAACATGTACCTGCGGCAAAAAGTAATGCCTCCGATTAAGCTGTACTTTGTTCTCGTTCACGATATGCACAATACACGTCAGGCTATGCAAAACGTTCAACAAGGCAACTAAATAAGCAGTGCAAATGTGTCAGTCAATACGATGCATCAAAGCCATTGCATGCTGTCATCAAGTCTCCTGCCGAGCCGACACCAGTTAGGTAAGCCTTCACCAACCACGTGCAACTGCCCGGTATACGAAGAACAAAATACAGTGCATTATATATTATATATATATATATATATATATATATATATATATATATATATATATATATATATATATATATATATATATATTAGTGTGGAGTGAGAAATCAAAATTATTTGGATCGTTCCTTAACATTGTTTCTCTATTGCGCTAGGCCTTATGAAACTCAGAAGTGCAAGAATTTGGAAATCGGACCACGGGAACATGAGCAATATCGAGCATTTATACATGGATGTTTGAGAAACTTTTGGCGTTGCAGTCTCCATTGGAAATCTTTGGTGCTAGCGTACGGTGGTTTACAGGCTGGTTGTTAGAGCAGATTACGTGCGTTTTGAAGCATGGAAATCACCCTAAACACATGCAAGAGGTGAAAATAGATCCCAGCTAGTGGATAGGTATATTTCAGCTGCAGTGGCGGATTCAAGAGGGGGCAGGGGGCTCAAACTCCTCCCCAAAATATCTGAGTGCATACGCGTCGGAAAAGGGGGCCAGGGGGCCTGGCCCCCCACTTTGGCCAAAAATTTCCTGATCTCAGTCAAAATAAGAGACAACCGGACATTCTTATATCCAGCCGCTGCGGAATGCGCAAGGATCCCAAATTCGAACAGTTTTTGGTCCTGATGTTGAAGTTTTTGTCAGCATCAGGTTGAAGTTTGGCTGGCCCCCACTTTTTGCGGTGGCGACATTATGTCTGAGTGCCTATAGTAGATGCATAGCTGGAGGCTGTCCGAGGTAGTGACGGGGGTGGCCCGAGCCCCTAGCCCCCCCCAATATGGTCCTAGATCTAACACTTTTCTGCTGTGTATTAGACTTGTGCGAGACTCACCAACGAATCTCTTTTAAGGCGAGTGCCAATGGCAACTGTAGTTGCCTGAGGCTAAGTTACCGGAAGCTGGCATGAGTTGCCACGGCATACCACCGGAGCAACGACCACTATACCAGAAGATATGGCAGCTTAAGTTGCCACCGGGTGCACTCAACTTTCATGTTCCGTGCAGACCTTGCGAGATATCCACAAATTGGAGGGATGAGAAAGGTAAAGTTTGGTGCCGAGACAAGTTACCGCTCGGAACACATTAGTCACTACAACATTTTCGCTGGTTTGGATTGTGACACACCCAAACACTCGGAAAAGAATGGGGATGCAATATTAAGTGATCTTGCGTCGAGACAGTTTGTAAAACGTACCAGGTCGTCGGAAATGCAAATCGACATCCGTGTGTTTCTCTTCTGTATCTACACGGAAGGTGCTATTTGTGTGCCGTCGCTCTAAAAAAAGCGAGAATAGGAGTATTTCTTCGACTTCCTAAGCATCTTTATTTAAAACCGAAAATGCCGAGGAATAGGAGTAGATGACTCAGGCGAGAACTATGGGACAGATATCTGATTGGCCCATCGGCCGAGCTTCCCGTTTCAGAGCTTCCAACATTGAGGGATGTCTTGCGGAAAGGTCGACTGACGAAAGAGAAATCAGCCGATTGGAGCGAGAAAAAATTGCATGTGAGATTTGCGAGAAAAATGACTCCTGATATGTATCGGCACTGCAATTAAAGGGAATGTGGTACCTTTATAACGTGATTCTTACTGGGATAGCTAATTTGTAAAGGGTGACGGAAAACCGGGTATTCATTATATAATTTGTCTTGAAACTCAAAGTTTCCGTGGATAAAACCTAAACCTACCTGCAATGTACCTCAAATCTACTCCAGTCAGGCGGACACAGTTGACAGCTGTTGGTGTGACGATAGCGCTGACGTCACGGTGAGTAATCAGCCAACTGAAGCCCTTGAAGCCTATTGGATATGGTAGAAGTTGCCATATCATGACGTCATCCGCAGGCAGAGGTTTATTTTTCACCCTAGAAGAGCACTTTAAAATCAAAATATTGAGCTCATTGTACATTTGCAGAGAAATCAAGGACGTTTTAATGATTTTCTTCTAAAAATGCCCCTATATACAATAAATTTGTAGAAAGAAGTTGCCACATTCTCTTTAAACTAGTGAACGAGGCGTGACGTTTCGTGCTAGGGTTTGAGAGGCGCGACGGGTACATTAAGGCGGGGATCAAGTTTCACGAACTGATGCCAACATCTTATACGAAGCATGACATGAACCTATCCATGAAACAAAAATCGGTCGAGTGATTGCCGTGTCTTGTAATCGTACTGGATTTCCCGTCAATCCCTCACTACCTCGGAAAGCCTCCAGCCATGCATTTACTATAGGCACTCAGACATTTTGGGGTTAGGGGTTTGAACCCCTGCCCCTCTCCCTCTTACATCCACCACTGCAACCAAAATATACCACTCCAGTAGTTGGGATCTATATTCCACCTCCAACATGTGTTTGGGGTGATCCCCACGCTTCAAACCGCATGTGATCTGCTCTAACGACTAGCGTTTAAACCACCGTACGCTAGCACCAAAAATTTCCAATGGAGACTGCAACGCCAAAAATTTAACATCCATGCATAAATGCTCGATATTGCTCATGTTCCCGTGGTCCGATTTCCGAAAATCTTTCATTTCTGAGTTTCATAAGGCCTAGCGCAATATAAAACCAATGTTAAGGAACGATCCATATAGTTTGATTTTTTCACTTCACCCTAATATATACATATATATATATATATATATATATATATATATATATATATATATATATATATATATATATATATATATATACATATATATATATATATATATATATATATTTCTTTTGAAAAATATGAAAAACGAAGAGGAAACAAAAACTCTTAGGAAAAGATAGGACTTTCAACGGACGCAGATTTCGAAAGATAATCCTCTCTAGAAGTTATTTCCACATAAGTTTGGCGTTTTCATATACATATACGTATACATATATATATATATATATATATATATATATATATATATATATATATATATATATATATATACACACAACACAAACACACACACACAACACATACACAACACACACACACACACACACACACACACACACACACACACACACACACACACACACACACACACACACACACACACACACACACACACACACACACACACACACACACACACACACACACACACACACACACACACACACACACACACACACACACACACACACACACACACACACACACACACACACACACACACACACACACACACACACACACACACACACACACACACACACACACACACACACACACACACACACACACACACACACACACACACACACACACACACACACACACACACACACACACACACACACACACACACACACACACACACACACACACACACACACACACACACACACACACACACACACACACACACACACACACACACACACACACACACACACACACACACACACACACACACACACACACACACACACACACACACACACACACACACACACACACACACACACATCATATATATATATATATATATATATATATATATATATATATATATATTATGAACTTTGATTTATCCTATTCCTGCACGACACCCTGCAGCCGTTCGACATTTGAGAGCACCAGCACATCCCCAGCAGATGGTTTGCTGATACCGTGCTAGCTCTGTTCGGCCGGGGTGAAGAGTTCCATCACACCTCAGCTCTAGAAACGAACCATATTTATCGCTCAGGTGAAATTTGCATGGTTCGTTTAACCATACGACCGTATTTAACCTTACCCTCGCTGTGTGGCGACCGCCTCGTGTCCAGCCTCTGGGGAGCTTGGTTACCGCCATCGGCAGCCTGCTGCAACTGCCGCTGCTGCATCGTCTCCTCAAGATACCTCTGCCAGTGACGCCTGATCCTCTGGCGGCGCATCTCGGGTGGACCAACCGACTCGGTCCAGACCGACACGTCACCAACGCTGCGGGATCGCACCTGCACGCCCATCGCAGGCACAGAGTGCTGAGGCTCTGGCTCTGCTACGTCACTGATGGAGCGCACGGGCTCCCCGCCAGACAAAGCGTCTCTTGGTGATGGTTCTGTGGCACTAGTACCGGTACCCAGCAAATCATTTATGGAGCGATTAATGTCCTTTAAGCTACGACTGGATTCGCGAGTGTCACAAGATTCACTCAACGCTCTCCGCAGACTAATCTTCGCACTACTCTGCTTATGTATACTGTCAAATGAGTGGGATTGTTGTTTTGTGCTTTCGGTACGAGGTCGTGAATTGGCGCTTTGTGCATCCACAGCAACCCGCTCGAACCCCGCCGAAACCTGAACTGTTTCAGTTACACCGTCCTGGTACTTCTGTCCCTCTGGCTTGGAAATGCCAGAGCTTGCAGTTGAGGGCGTAGAATTGATCGTTTCACCTGCTTCTGCACATTTTACGTCATTGTCACCTCGTCCTCCAATTAAAATATTTCGTGGTTCGCCAGCCCCAACACGGTTTTCAGCGAGCTGAGTTATTTTTGGAGTGGACTGTGCTCCTTTTGCTCCATCCCTTGCAGCACTCTGAACGTAGTTGGTTCGGTCGCCGCTGGCTTCTGCACCAGAAGTCTGTTCTTCGGGCGTCTGCTTCGACGATGTAACGACCGTGCCGTTTTGGGACTGGAGCTTGCGGTCGAATGTCTCCAGCGATGCGGTGTGGTGAAGATCAGAGACGGTGTTGGACGCTGGACACTGGGCTTCAGCAAGCTGCCCGGAAACATCCACAGAAATATTCCTCTCTGGAAAGCAATGATCATCTTTGCACACTCCACGGATTGCGCTAGTTGTGGGATAGTCTACAGCGGGGACACTCTGTACTGCTCCGCTTCGGCCAGGCTTTGCAGCCGCTTGCTGTTTAGAAGGATCACATTCTGCTGGGAATGGATAATCCTCCATGTCTGAAAGCGGTCGCTGGGAAGAGCGCCCGTAGCTGTTGGGTACACTGGCCTGAATTTCGCCGTTCGAGGTAGGATGTGTATCGAAGTAGGTGAGCGGAGAGAAGGTGCTGACCATGGAACCAGTGGTTGAGGAGGTATCACTGGAGAGCGAGAAACTGCCGCTTGCGCTTAAGCCCCTCCCACGTCTCACTGCACACGCCGGCAGGCTGAGCGTCACAGGCGCTCCAACAGACGATGGGTCATTGGTGGAAGAGGCCACCGCGCTGCTCCTGGTCTGCAGTCGAACGTCGCGTTGTAACCATTTTAACTTTACCACAGGTGTGCTTGGTAAAAAGACACTGTCCTCAGAGTAGGTGCGCTTCAGGGTTCCGTTCGCTTTCTCCATCTGAGAGGTTACCGTCCTGGTGTCTTTACGTGCAACTCGACTCATTTCATCTTCCGATCCCTGTGTGTCACTTGCTCGAGAAAATGATATGGTTCGCCAAACTTTTCCAATGGACTTCTTAGACTTGCTCATGACTTTCCGTACCCGAGATTTCTTTTCCTTTGCTTCTACAGTATGGTCGTCCGGAAACGAAAATTTCCTATTTAAGGACACTTTTGTTTTGGACTGTTCGGCAGCTGGTACATCGCTTTGCTTCACTTTTCTTCGGCCTTTGGAGGGAATACTTTTAGAGGCTTCATTATGTTGTATAGAATGCGTAGCTTCTTGAGCTGTGTCTTTCACAGTTTCCACAGCTTTCGTTCCTCCCACTCTGCGTTTGTGGGCTTGGGACACACCATTTTTCCGACTCGTGGACAAGACCGGAAGGTCCGGATTCGACACTAAGGCACTGTCAATACGCTCCAGCCTGGACGCTTTCTTCTCGGCAACCAGAGCCTTTAACCTCGTCACCTCTCCTTTCGACTTGGCAGCAGGCTGCAGCTGATCCAGTCTGCTCCCGGCGGCGCCCATCAGTCCCAACTTCTTCCAGAGCAGCAGTTGGTGGCGGACGTAGATGCCCTGCAGGCACTCTGTGCAGCGGCACGGCTGGCTGTGGTGGTAGACGTCGTTGCGACGGGCCGCAATCTCTTCGGGCGACATCTGGCGGCGGGCGTCTGCGGCGCACAGCCTACGCCAGGAGCGGCAGTCACGGCACTGGCAGATGTTGTCGACGCCGCCCCCGCCCCCAGACCAGAACTCCCTCTCCTTGACCGCTCAGTGTCTACATCAGAAGCGATGTGGCTGCTTTCCGGTGTTGGATTACCAGAAATGCGCTCTTTAGCCTGTCCTTCCGTCGGACCCATCTGTTTCACAATCTCAGTTCCCGTGTTTAGCTGAGAGCCCGTCTCATACTCGGCCCCCATAGCCAAAGCACCAGTGTAGGGATCCAACAATTTTCGTCTCTCCCCGTTTGTATGTACAGAAAAATGTTCACGCTCACTCCAAGTATCTGAAGCGATGCTCTGCTTCTTTGAAACAGTTCTGGCCTCCTTCCTTCGTCCCCCTCCTTCAGAGGTCACGCTAGTTCCACTGACAACGCCTGGTACGGAGGTATGGGCCTGAACACCTGAATCGGCCGCAGCTCGGCGGACCTCACCGTTCCTGCGTCGTTGGCGTCTCCTCCTGGAAGCTTCATCGCTGCTGGAGACGATGGTGGATGACACCAGGGAGGGTCGATGGGAAGTGGTGGAGCTGCTGGCCACGGACCTCAGGTGGGCAGCACCCCTGGGCACCCCCGACCACGACAGGCGGATGCGACGCGTGCGCGGACGGGGAGGGTGCGATGACATCGTTGCTGGCTCTGGGGCAGGCCTGCGGATGTCTTTTGCGGCGCAATCTTGTGAAAAGAGCGGATCTGGAACTGCCGGTTCCCCTATCTCCAAGCCTTTTGCGTGTCTAGAGGTTTTTGTGCGCCGTTTGAGTGCTTTTATTCGCTGACTCGATCTTTGTGACGTCGCAGCGGTACTGCCGTTATGATTTGGCACAGACTGAAGGCCTCGAGTTTGGCTAGAGTGGCTGGTGGAAGTCGGGCCTGAGGCTGACGCGAACGAGTCAAACGTCCGCGGTGAACTCGAAACGTCACTGGTGCACTGTCCTTCACCAGGTTCTACCTCATCGACATCACGCTCGCTGTTGACCGCCGCTGAGTTAGCTGCATAAGGAACAGTCTCAGCAGCAGCTGAGCTCTCAACAGATGTGTAGGAACGGTGGTGAACGTCACTATCAAATATAGGCGTCCAGCGGCGATCAGGTGACAGCGGTATCGGTCCGCCGTAAGATGCTCCTGTAACAAGCAACCCAAACCGTCGTGCAAGTGTTAGCTAAAGGCATACAGGGCAGTGGCAGAGCCCGCGCACAATGGGGAAAACTTAGTGAAACCACCACCAGTCAAGTTGGGTGACGGTGATAGTGCACAGCTCCATAACGCTTTTAGATCACACTGGCGGCATGCAGAAATCCTGGGCAGACATGCACCTATATCCAACAGAAAAAGCACATGAATTTCAAGAACAATGATTCAAAGCTAAGAACATTCAATTTACGACGGGAAAATACTTTATTCAAATTTAATTACTTGAAATGTGCACCACAAAAAGAGCGGGACGAATCAGTAAGCATAAACTCCGTAGTCTAATTTGAATAAAAAAATCATTTTTACAAAACAACAATATATCAGCAATGAAACACAAAAAGGTGTTGAGGTCAGTTGAACCAGCCACCAACTGTTGAACTTTGGAGAAAATTAGGCAAATGAAATAAGTCTTTATAAAAATGACACTGTACTCCTTGGACCTTTGGGCTTTGTTTTCATACATAAGCATTTAGTTCTCAAAATGGACAGATTTAGAGAATTGGCAGGTTTGAAGAAACTAGCCCGGATATTTGCATTGCCGTCAAAAGCATAAAGCAGCATTGCAGCGAAAAAAATCATAAAAGGCATACAAATAAACGCCCATCTGCTCTGTGCATAGTTCAGGCCATTATAAACACCACCACCACGTGAAAAATGTACTCGTAACCTTGCAATGCGAGTACCGTTCAGGGAAGCCCTATCCCCCATCCAATCACGTTCGGTAGGAGCCATACCTTCGTAAACTCCACTTTCCAGGAGGTTGCCAGAGCGTTCGAGTTCTGTAAACTGTTCTACAGTGAGGAAGGCGTAGTCCACGCCGGGCACCTGAGCCACAGAACGTCAACAGCTGTTAAGGCTGCAATGTTTGCAATGAAGAGAAGGAAACAACATGTTTGTTACGGAATTATACTGCAATCGATCGTAAAAAGCGCAACATTAATTCGGGTAGCTACCATAAGCTAAGGCGATGGTAGTGAGTGGAGCACGCACCATAATTGACACCGATTCCGTAAATTCTGGAGCATTGTTTAAATGCCACTTGGCCTTACCCTTCCCGTCTCTAGAATAGTGGTGATTTTTGAAAGAGGGCAATTAAGGCTTGGGACCGTGGTTTGGTCGGTTGAGGAAGGGTCACAGCTGGGGAAACGGAGTGGCGCAAGTGGAGAAAGTGAAAGAAACCGACGCGGCCGTTGAATCGAGGAGTAACAACAGACTGGATCAGGCGAGAGCGATTTGTTTCCGGCAGCCACAGCTGTGGCGCCGATCAATCATTTTCTACGAGTGCACCGGCGATTAGACGAGAGATATATTCTAGACTTTGGTACAGCACGCGCACAGCGTTTGTGACCAAAGTACTCGAGGCCATTTAAACATTCCCTTCGAGCCTTGCTGAGGGAAGGATTCACAGGTAATATTTGTTTGCTACAGTTGTCGGCGAATCTAGGAAAAGTGGAAGCGAGTACTGGCTGAAAGCGTACTGTGTACACGTTGCCAGATTCGAGTAAACATATTTTCTTTACATTCTGGTCACCTGTTCTTTTAAATCATTTTTTCAAGACAAGATAATTCTGGACGCTGAATACTTCTACCACCATAAGTACCAGAAGTGAGCACTGCCACTCAATTTCTAAAACTACTACCGCTTCTTTCGCTACCTTGGCTAGCGGAAACCGCTACCGCTACTAGCGATACTTTCTCGAAATCGAGAAGTCACTACCTGCTACCTGCTATACTTTTACCTACTGCTATTACTTTTTTACCACAAAACACTGCTGCACTGCAACCCAATTTTTTTCTTGCCTTTTTAAACAGGTTCCAAGAAAAATTTCTGTTTATCCGTGTTAGATACAAATTAGCAGTTTTAGCGCAAGATATGCAAAACAATCACACGGCAAAAACGTCAATTTAATCTCCTTTTGATTTCATGATGGAGAAAAACACTCCTCTATATTTATTTCAGAATTTGTTGGCGGGCAGTCCTCTAACAGGCTGTCAGTGGTGGTAGTGGCTGTCAGTAGCGGTAGTGGTTTGAGTCCAATACCCGCTGCATTTTAGCTATAGAAACCACTTCCGCCACCTTGCTACCATTTGGAGAATCCGCAAATAGTGGAGAGGAGGAGTCGCGGACTTAAGTACCGGACCGCCCGGTTCTGGTAAGAACTTATTGGGCCCCATTACGAGCAACAAGAGCCAGTCTCCAGCCAACTCAGGAGCAAACCCGAGAAACTGTTTTACTGGACGAACAACAGAGAAATAGACGTGCCACAGTTACCACAATAAGTTAAGGGTGCAGACGGTTCGATGTGCCAGTGCTCTGCCGAATCGAAAGCATGGCGCAGTGGGGAGAAACCGTGGGATACGTGAATGTACCGAGACAGACAACCGCGGCTGAAAAAGAAAGTCACAGCTGACCAGAGAGGACAAATACTGCTCACGCATCTGTATTATTTTCCACATCGACTAATTGAGAGATCAGTTCCTCGCGGATGAGCCGGGTGCTAGACAGGACTGACCTCGTCGTCCCTGGGCGGCCGGGTGGTGACGGGCACGGTGCGCAGGTACAGGTGGTCTCGGATGGTGTTCTGCAGCTCATGGTCCGCAGATCCCTTCTGGAACCGGGCCGTCAGGTAAGAGCGCAGGTCACCCGTCAGAGAGCCTGGGGGCGCACAGGTCAGATGGCTGTCAGACAAGAGGCGCAGCTCTCACCGGAGAGCGGGACTGCTTATTAGAGCCAGCTAGCGTGACTGCCATGATACGCCAAACTTGGAATTCTTGTCTACACTAATTAAAAATCCATCACGGAGGGAAACAGAGCCCAGTCCATGTCTTTGGACAACGTTAGAAAAGGCAGAACAAACTTCTGAACAACTTGTAAGAACATATATAAGTGAAAAGAGTTCGGCCGGTGGCGCCATGTTTTCTAGAAACTGCCATCTCACATTCAAACAAATTGTCAATCAGCAAAGAGGCTGATCCATGGTTTCTCCTCTCTCGCTCTCTCGCTCTCTCGCTCTCTCGCTCTCTCGCTCTCTCGCTCTCTCGCTCTCTCTCTCTCTCTCTCTCTCTCTCTCTCTCTCTCTCTCTCTCTCTCTCTCTCTCTCTCTCTCTCTCTCTCTCTCTCTCTCTCTCTCTCTCTATGACACGGACGGCGCCAAGGTGCTAATTAGGTTTTATCAGAAGACTTGAGTTGGGTTGATTTCATATGGCCCTGGTCATATATGGACTGACTACTAAACTATTTTAAGAATAGATTACTCTAGTCTTTAGCGACGTCATATATGACGTCACTAGATATTGGCTGGCTGAAAGGATAACAAATGTGTGCGCTTAATTAAGGACCCCGACCAAAAATAAAACCACACCATACATAGGCAGATCCAGGGGCAAGGGGGGCACGTGCCCCCTCCCCTCCCGATCGACCCTCGGCGCCCCCTGAAACGGTCACGGCGCCCCCTGAAAGGTCGATGGCACCCCCCTGAAATGTCGCTTCCCACCCCCCCCTTCCAGGATGCGAAAATCGGCGCCCACCGATAGGATTTGGCGCCCACCTGATAGGTTTTGCCGGTCAAAAGTGGCGCCCCCTGGCCCGGATGGCGCCCCCAGGAAGGTGCCCTTCCGATCGGCAATCCTGGATCCGCGTATGATACCACAAAAAACTAGATCCAAAACGATTCTCTTTTGACGTTTTCTGGAAAGAACAATTCATTGATCATAACTACCGGTAAATCATCACAGCTTAGAATATGCCGCAGTGAAAAGGTGGTTAAGAATGGCCAGGAATACCTTCAAAAGGGCATACTGTGGTTTTCAGATACGATAAAGATTAATTTCTGACCACTTTCTTGCTAAACAGGTGCTTGGTTCATGTTTGGTCTGGTCAAGGTGGGCCGTGTGGTCCCAGGCGTGATCTCACTGGTCATCACCTCGCGTGGGGTGCTGTCTTGTTCCGCACAGTCCATTACCACCAACAACTCGAGAACGCACGAGGCCATCTGCAGCTTAACTTGCGTTACCCTGGGCTCGTGCGCCGCCTGACCTGGCCCGTCAGAACTAATACCCTGGTTCTCCAGCTCTGGTGGGTGGTTCATTCTTAAAAGTCCACATGCTTTATTTTCTGAAGGCTTGAAAAGTATCAAGAACCTTCACCAGTTATTTGTGTCATCATAAGCACAATTGCTTCATGAGTTAATGTACGAAGAGATGTCTCTCGACAATTGGATACATCAATAACCGAAAGGCTATCGATAATGAATCGGTCACCGGTCAAATGAAGCCTGATGGTTCCGAGCCCACTTCGGTGAATGTAGCTATCCGGCACCTTGGCTTCTAAGGGGACAATAACATCAATTCGAACCATTGGCAGATCCAGGAGCAACTTTTGGAGGGAGCCAAACCGATGTTTCTAGGACTAAATTGAATACAAAGTCGCAAAAAACATAGTACTTAAAAAAACGGCTTGAATTAGGTCACTGGGGTAAATATCTTACTTCAGGATTTGGAGGGGACACTTTTGGCCCCTTTGCCCCCCTTCGATCCACCCGTGATTTAAATGACCGGATCAGGCCGGTTTCGATGCATTGATATTAATCGTATTCAATAACATTGTTCACACAGTTAACAATGTTGTTCTACAACGCTAACACACAATTACCGATACTCAACCTGCACTACAGAAATAAGCCGCCTCAATACACCGATAACAATGAGATCATACTTGTAACTTCTACCTCCTTCCATCGGCCCATCTGCATCAATTAAAACTATAAAAGGCTTGTTGTTTCAACAACGGTTTCTATTGATGCAACTGCATTTTGTCGCTGAGTTCCCTGTAATCAACTCTAACTCTCCCGACATTGTATCACCCAGTCCGGCTGATACAGTAATCGCAGGGTTCTTTTATTCAACGGGACCTCATACAGGTCATAACCCGACTCGTACGAGCAGGAGCACGTGCGCCGGGGTTAGAGGTCAGGAAAGGCACCGCGGTAAACGCCCTGAGGCGCCTGCCAACAGAGGGGGAGGGCGGCACGGCAGACGGCGTCGCCTGGGCACGACTCTAACCAATTACGGTGGCAATAGAGCACGTTAGACTGGAAAAAATGACAAATTCACGTCTTCGCTCCACAAAAAGGCACGAAGAGAGAGGCTTGAAGAAGGGAAACCCCCTCAGGAGGCCAATCAGCCGGTACACGTGTGAATGTAACGCACGTCACCTTTGTATAGCTCCAGTCTGTTAAACATATTATTAGACTCACCAAGCATAAGACTCTTGACTAATTCACATTCCCAACAATACGTCCAAGTGCAACTGGCCAGACATGTGGCTTGGCCTCGCCTTGTGGAGCGTGAATTTTCTCCTTTGCTTTTATATGCACGCGTCAGAAAGTTCCTGACGGATTTTACGGGATAACTGACATAGGGGAGACCGGGGCTGGTTGCATCACGGGTTGAATGCATCAGGGGCTTTATCTAAAAAGTATTCACTAGATAACAGTTTAAGCGGGCCCACTAGAACCGCGCAATGTCTTTCCGGTATAGAAACCAGCGAAGGCGGTCGGCCGATACCAGGTGAGGAGGCAAAAACTCATTTTTTAGGGTGAAAGTATTTTTTAGTCTGTTGCATTACGTTTTAAATTAAATACAAGATAACATGCACGCTGGTCATAAGCCTGGCAGGTTAAACCGTGTTCCTCCAGTCTTCAATTGAGGCAAAGACTTCTGGCAAGACCTCTTGGCTTGTGCAATATAATATTTGGCGCCACGATTGATTCAGGGCAGGGACGGGGCAAGACGAATCATTTTTCGCGGGGCAGGTTAAAACATTGGTGCAACCTACCCCGGTGCTTAGTTTTGTTTATAGGAAAATTGAATAGTCATAAGGATGTATTATTGCAATAATTATTGGCATAGGCGTCGGAAGTGTGGGGAGGAGCGCGTCATTTTCGAGAAGCAGGTGCTATATCTGTCAGCAATGTGACTCTGACTCTGAGTAAGTAAGCTCGGAAGGGTATCCGATGGGAAACGTGCCTACTAAGGAAACGTGCCTCTGCTGAATGGGAAACGTGCCTACCAATAAAGCGAATCTGACGTTTTGTTGTGTTTCTGTGCACTAATTCCTCACGATGCAAGCTGCCCCGGGGACTGATGCAACTTACCCCGGCAATGGGGGCAGTCTGCATAAGGTGCAGAGCTGATTTCAAAAGTGTATTGTGGTAAAATGTATTTGTTTTTGGGAAAAGATTAACCGTAGTTTGGTAGGAAAAAGAACTATATTTTGAATGGTGGTATCCAATTTTCGATACATATTGTGGATTATTAGCTACGGAGGGAAAAGTGCAAAATGATTCAACCAGCCCCGGTCTCCCCTACATGAAAGGTGTGTGATGGGACCAGCCATATAAAGTGTTTTTAAGCTTTGCGAGAAGGATGCCTTCAAATAGCATAGAATCGTTTAAATTATGAGTTTTTATTACGGCGTCGGTTTATCATTTCTGTAAAATGTACTGGGCTCAGTTATTTTTGGCTGCTGGTGGATATTTCAGCCTATGGTAAAACTACACAAGCGAAACGCTGGGCTAATAAATGATTAAAGCTACGTAAAAATAATAACGTGATTTGAGCTTCGCGTACGCATTTCTCGATCTGTTTCAACCTACATTCATAAAAACAAGTGTGCTTCGTTACATAAAATATCCACTTTTCCTCATAGAGCCCAATAGTTTGGGGCGACTCGGCTAGTTGTATTCAACCTGTACCAAAAGATCAGGGCAAAATACACTTACGAAGTTCCCAGCATATGAGCTTCATTTCTCTTGGGCCTCTTGCCATGAAGACACAGTTATACACAGTGCGTTGCTCCGCGAAGCCTCCTGTTGCCCTCACCAGTCCACCCGTCTGGGTTTTACCGCTTCAGATGAGGCGAGATCAGGGGGCTGAGCACACGACGAATAAAGATTCCGTCCCAAAGCTCATTTATATCCAGATGCACCTTCCAGATGTTGAACTGTCCAATCAAAATGCCCGTTCCAACAATGTAGGCTTTGGGCAAGGGGACAGTTTCAGCCCTTTGTTTCACAAGAGTATCATGAAAAGTATCCAAGATCGGTTCAAAGTATTTCCTGAAGGAACGTTCGTCTGCTATCAAGGGCACCGTTTTTAGGGGAGAGGAGGGGCGCCGCGGTTGAAGCGGCGCTCCTATTTGCTTTTGATAGGTATTTTATTTATTTCAGGGCACTACCTCTGCTCACTAACGTATCATACTGAGCTTCATAGATCTATAGATACTCTCTGTTCCGATTGGGCACCTTGCCTAGTGGTCCGTTTAAGAACTCAGACAGCGCAGTGACAAGTTTTACCACCGATGTAAAATGAGATTCAACATTTCAGGTTTCTTGTCAACTTTGACATGAAATATCACCATATTGTGACATGAATCCCAACTCTTGCCGGTTTTATTTCAAGACCTCACAGATCCAGTCACCAACATATTCATATTTAATTCAATGAAGGTCTCCACACATACTGTGTGATAGCACCTCTTTCGAATACAAAGACTGTGCCACTAAAACTGAATATGCTGTATTGGCTCGATGCTTCACATTTTGACGGCCGCAACAGTCCAGCGGACGGGTGTAAAGATGTTCTTTCTTTTCAGCACTTCTGGCGGTTCACAGTCAGCTTTTGCAATGGTGTCATTACTATTAATGAATCGTTGGTAAAATGTGAGGAGGCACAATGTTTCGATTTTCACGCCCACACGATAATTGCAACATAATCTGCATCGATTTTGAACGTGCACCTACATCACGGAAGTTAAACCAGCCACACTAACGTGCACGTGCGTTGTACCTCACTAGAATCCAGTGATAACATTTCACGTACATACATAATGAACCGGGCCGACCCGCCTCGTCCGGCCATATCCAACTATGCAGCGGTCGTATATCGTGAGGTCAACTACGCGGCGTTGTTCCAATTCTTTTGAAATAATTTCGATTTAAGTGACTTGGAAAAGGACATTTTCATTTAAGGTTATTCCAGTTGTAGTACTAAGGTATCCAAGCCACCCGTAGCGTGATTTCGAGTGCTCTGCTAATATGAAGGTTTCACTGACCATGGCTGCGACTGAAAATCGAGCTGCAGACCAATGTTAGATAAAATAAAAGATGAGAAGCTGATTGCACAGCTTATTCCTTTCCCTCCCGAAAGCGATTGTGAGCGGCCGTTTCTGCGACGCCCGCCGCGACAATTTCACACGCAGTTCTGTTACATCAGATTCAACGTGACAACAGAAACCACCATCACACAAATAGTGTGGCCAGCCGGAAATCTGTTTACCCTTTTCTCGTGCACCTGCGCACGAGCGTTTTGACTTAGGAATACCGAATACAGAAAAATTAATACAGAAAGGAAAGGAATACGAACAAAATTAATAACTCGAAGGCAAGATCTATAAAGGAACACAGAAATACCCAAGGATCGCATATATTGAAACAACAATAATTTGCCGGAACCTACGAAGCGTCTTTGTAAAGTGACCCGGAAATATGGATTGACCGAGCTTTCAACATCATCTTTTAAGTTTGTGTTTCATTGTCACCGGTGTTCGCTTCTCCAAACACCCTTACCTCACCCGGGGCTGAGCGCATCTGCGCCGGTGTGGCTGCGCTGCCTCGCCCTGGGTGTTCCTTATCGCAATCCTCATAATTAACCATCTCTATCCTACACCATCTCCTTCCATAGCACTCGTCAATGTATGTTGCTCAAAGCGACGACAATGGAAAAGCTACTTCCATTAAGGGGAATACATTAGGAATACATACATACATAAATAAAAATAATCAAGGACGAAATTGACCTTCATTTCTTAACTAACAGCATTGCTGCTCCCAGCACACTAAGTTTGGGCCTATTTATACGCAAAAACCGAGTTATGACGTAATAAGTGACGGAAACATGGTGATTTGACACGCCCCTGCTTTTGCACGTGCTACGAGCCTCGCCAGAACGCCAACCATCCCTGATGTATTTAGCCACTATTTGAATTGCTCAGGCTATAATACGGTGGATATCCCGTCCATGTATGTTGCATTCTTTCGGATATATAAGCTTTTCGTTAGCGTGACGGTCGGGTAGCGAAGGGTCGAGTCATGTCGATCATAGGTGAAATTGTATCCATATGTGGTGAGACCTCACGGCCGCTGCGCACCCGCTCGGTCATCGGAATAGTTCAAGGTCACCTTACATTAAGGACAAGGGCAAAGGTCGGCGTACACCTAACCCTTCTACGAAATAACCAAACCGCAAAGTATGATCTAGCTCAGCACAGAACTAGTCGCCGACAGATCCGATTCAACTTTGACCAGGCGTATATAATTTTACCGTCTTGTCATCTACTATTTAAGGTGAATGTCGATCAACAGGAAAAGCTAGTCTCTCCCCACGGCCGCGGACAGGGCAGGTACATCTGGATGCAGGTCCGGCGGTACCGGTCCAAGACGTCAGGCACCACGGCTGCCTCAGATTAGCCGCGCGGCAGGAGAGTGCGACGATCACGCCGTCGCGCGGCCTTCGTGGCGCGGCAGCCAGCGCGCACCTGCGCCACAAGCGCGTCCTGCGTGTTGCAGCCGGACTCCACAGCAGCCGGACAGGTGCAGGTGGGGACCCAGTGCTTCCAGACACCCATGCGCTCAACCAGTGCTTCCGACACCCGTGCTCAACACCCGTACCAGTGCTTCCAGACACCCCAGTGCTTCCAGACACCGGAAAATACCTTATGATCAGAAAGTTTGTCTGGAGCTAGAAGTTGATCGCAGTTGATAAAATTTAGGAAAGAATGCGGAAAATACAACAAGAGAGTCTGCCCAGAGGCAGCAGACCAGGCATGAGACGAAGGGATAGTGCTCAGAGCGTTCAGTGTAGGTTCCTGAACCTGGTCTCCTAACTGCAGCTGTCATAGTAAAAAGGTCAGTAAAAGTTAGCCAATTTGGAAAAAGTACAGGCCAAAGTATTTCTGTTCTCAGCGCTGCCACCCCACACATAACTGAAAAGAACACAGTTGGCGAACATCCGCATCCTCTCAATAACCATGATCCGTTCTACATCCAGAAGATCGTACAATTAGGTCAACTTGTTGCATTACACTCTTCCTCACCACATTTTATCTTGTGAAAAAGCAAAAGTTTGAATGATAAGCGAGGAAACGGGTTTATTTTCCCTTCCGTGCAACCACCGCTACATTCCAAAGAGTCATGAATAATGCATACTTCTGGGAGTCCAGCAGATAACATATTCTCCTCTGCGCGCAGAAGGCAACACCAACCACCTCCGTAGCCAGCACATGCGCGAGAGCTGTCAGAGAGCGTATACGGTGTGGAAATCAATCACCTCATCAACGTGAGCCGACATAATCCTTTGAAGGCAGCCACGCTATGAAATAGGAACCGTACATCCGAAGCAGGCCAGGCGCCACCTATTGTGCAGGAGCCCCTGTGGTAAGGCCTGTTGCGACATAGGTATGGATGCTTTCGTTACGCTCCGTGACGGTAAAATGAGACACCATCAGCAAGCCTAGCAGTGATATAAGGCCCACTTCCACGGAATGGCCTTTACACATGTTCCGTCATTGCGGAAGTTGGAACTCTATGACCACCTGAAGACGGGGAAATGCATGCATGTATGTATGCCGTGAGAACGCCCGACGATTCATTACTGTGAACAGATCACAGTTCAGACCCACCCATGACTTGGACATGGCCATTTCACATAAAATAAAGCACAGCGTCAACGGGTGAGCAAACGCCCGCAGCTCGGTACCCTGAGCCTTACCGAGCCCTTTCTTTCCGCAGCTCGGTACCCCGAGACTTGCCGGGCACTTACCCTCCTGGCCACATTAAGAAGAACAGAAGGCGTACCCCTCCGATCTACAACGATCACCCTCGGGAGACGACGTGCCCCACCATCTTTGACGCCCTCGACGGTCTGTCCTCTCCCTAGCAACTCGTTAGATAGGTACCAGCTTCCTGCATTGCTACAAACAAGGTAAGTTGTTTACGTATTTGTCCTTTTAATCCATTCATACTGGATGTCAAGGAATAGGGTCGTTCAAAAAATATTTTTTCTTTTCAGACTCGAACCCACTTTTTCCCCATTATATATTCAATTCTGATTTCAATGAGCCACATTCCAAGTATCTACGACAACGGGAAAGATCGCCTCAAAACGGTTAAAGATTTCATGTTACAGGCGCGATTGGTCCCCCGGTGTTGCAGTCTCCCCTTGTTAAATTGCGATGAAAGGGGTGCATAATCTACCAGTAAAGACAGCGTGGCATGTGCGTGCGTATAACAGTGGCAGATGGGATTTGAACATGCATGCATTTACTTGTCAGATGTATTTGCAGCGCAATAAAAATGCATGTTATTCCACAAAATACCTGAAATTAAATGGTTCAGCACCCTAGTACTCTAAATCCCAACAGAAAAGGAATGCCTTCCGGAAGCCAACCTTTCTCTGGCGACATTCGTTGCAGAACGTCGTTGGGGCGGGTGCTTCTCCCTATTCTCCTGCGAAGTGTTTAAGAGCTTTGGCACTGCTAGAAGAAGAACCTGCTGCATATTTTTACCCTTTGGATGGCTCCCGAAATCTTTCACCAGCTTCACACCACGTTCTGCGGGACCGTTCACGACAGTTAAGTTCTAGAATACCTTGAAACAGGGGAAGCTATACCAGTCACCAGCTTTTCAACGGTGTCATTTAATGTCAGAATCTTTCAGATTCAGGCGCTCGAATACCAGCCAGCTTTCAGGAATGACAAATTGGCCGAGGCTTGGTACCGAACCGAGCTCTTCATAGCCTCTGTCGGAAATCTTAGCCCCAACTGAAAGGGGGATGGTTTTGCTGTTTAGACCAGGTACTGTGTCACTGCCTTTTTACCTCCAGCATTGTGATTCTTATTTGCGAGGCAGATTATAACTTTCTGGTCACAAATAGCAGTTGCGTTTGCACATTGACTTCAGCGCCTCTACACAATACCGGAGTATTTTTATTGGAAGACCTGTCAGGCAACGGTCCTCGATCATCAGGCCCGGCTAGTGCTTTGGTGCTGGAAGACATGCCAGCTCTGTTTTCCTTGAGAAGATAATCACGAATTGCGCAAGCTGGTTTACGTGTGGCTGTCAAGAGAGGTTGTCTCCATCAAATGTCTGTTTAGAAGACCCGGAGCCCACCAGCGAGCCATGTTCATGGAATATACGACATTTATGGCATGAGGTGCGTGCTACTACTGAGTCAGATTCCGTTTATCATTCCAGAAGATACTTAAAGACTGAATATTATAATTTTTGGTTTAAAAACGCATCAACTGCTCAGGCCATGTGGCATCAGAGGCGATAGAGAAAGAATTAGCTTGGGCTAGAGCAGGGCGCCAGATTCTGCCTCTGGGTGGGCTCGAACCCACGACACCCTGCACCTACAGAATGCCATTGGCTGAGCCGAGCGTAAGCGCTAAACGACTGAGCCACTCAGACCCCGAAAGAGTTTGCAGCTTTCCTTGTAAGTGGCTCTAAACCATGTGTTTGGGTACCTCCGTCGCGTATAGTCAGCTTTAGAGCCTTCTATGAGCCTCAAAGCTATCCATAAAATGCAGTGCAGTGCTTTCATTAAGTTAATTTATCGCCCTGAATGTGCTGAAGTCAATTTCCCATCAGCTGTGGAATCTGTGCACAGAAAGTGATATTCTGTCCCGCTGGTGAGAACCACCATCTTGGAGGTAAGGAGCCAGTCGCACAACAATTGGCCAAACAGCAAACAATTCACATTTGACTAGGGCAAGCTTAAGTTTCCGATAGAGGCTATGAAGAGCTCGGTGAATGCTCGGTACTAAGCCTCTGCCAGTTTGTCACTCCTGACAGCTGGCTGGTATTCGATTGCCTGAATCTGAAATATTCTGACCAGAAATGGCTCCGTTAAGAAGCTGGTGACTGGTATAGCTTCTCCTGTTTCAAGGTATTCCGGAATTTAATGTGGTGAACGATCGCACAGAGCGTGGTGTGAAGCCGGTAGAAGATTTCGTGAGTTATTCAAAGGGTAAAAATATCCAGCAGGGTCTTCTTCTAGTAGTATCAGAGCTCTTAAATAGTTCGCAAGAGAATAGGGAGAACCACCTGCCCCAACGACCTTCTCCAACGAATGCTACCAGAGAAACGTTTGCCTCCGGAAGGCATTCCTGTTCTGCCGGGATTTAGAGTACTAGGGTGCTGAACCATTTAATGTCAGGTTTTTTTGTGGAATAACATGTATTTGCATTGCGCTGCAAATACATCTGACAAGTAAATGCCTGCATGTTAAATCCCATCACCGCTCTTATACGCACGCACACGCCACGCTATCTTTACTGGTAGGTTATGCAGCCCTTTCATCCCAATTTAACAAGAGGAGACTGCAACGCCGGGCGGCCAATCGCGCCTTGAAACATGAAATCTTTAACCGTTTTGAGGCGACCTTCCCCGTTGTCGTAGATGCTTGAAATATGGCTCATTGAAATCAGAATTGAATATATAATGGGAAAAAAGTAGGTTCGAGTCTGAAAAGTAAAACAATGTTTTTTTAACGACCCTAGTCAAGGAAACATTACAACTCTGGAACTCCTAGTGTAGAAAATCTCGCCCTCCAGCCCCCTTTTCACGAACCCTAAACCCAACATTAAGAATAAAGACCAGGTTCACAACCCACGGGCGTCAATGCTCCAGACCCAGGCTGTCGGCGCACCCTAAACCCCTAATTGCGGTCGTGAAGCACACAGTCAGCCTGCAGGACTCGGTGCTCGAGAGGGATGGCACCTAAGAAGCTCCCAGCTCGGTGGTAAATGCGGTTCATGTCACGAATCAACGAGTTCGCCTGCCCACCACGCCGGTTACCAGCCGTCAGAGCGGTGAGAGCGTCAGCGGTTGAGCACGAGCTGGGAAAAACAGGGTATTGGGCTGTACCCCGCACAGAAGGCCGCAGCGGGTACAGGGTGCTGTGTTAGAGCGGTTGTTTATGCCATTCGAATTTCTTGGCTCACATTTGTGTTCAGGGTGAATCTCTCAGACATTTTGGGAGGCTCAACTTAGGCTCTCGGGTACACGACGCGTCACCACTGAGGGCCGGGTCAAAGACTCTCCGGGCCATCAGGAAGGCTACCCAGCTACCCTCCCTGGCAACACTTTGATTGGACATAGCGAGCCATCCCCTGCTACTTTAACACGCGCAATGGAGAGTAGAGCAAGTCGTCAGAAAATAATTTCCGATTTTGGATTACGAGTAGTGATTTTATTAAGTCATTATATGTTGCAAATATGATGCAAGCAAAACAAATCCGATGAATCTACGTTTAATGGGCGCGGAACGGCCTTTTCTGAAGGCATGTTTTCAGTAGGACGGCGTTGAAGTCTCCAACGACTCCACAATGCATTGTTGTCAGTATCCTTGCAGCACGGTAACTTTTAGACTAACATCAAAACATCGGATCTATTTGCACCCGACCCGTAGCCAGGCGGATGCACTGGATACCCGAGGCAGCTGCTGAGAGGCCAGGGCACTCTCTGGTCCTTTCCTGGTCACCCCCTTGTATTGCAGATAGGTGCATTTCTCGAGTTTTGACCCTTAACAAATTTGGAAATTGTTGACCTTGAAAGGGAATGTGGCACTTTGGTCGAATACTGGAATTTAGTGTAGTTAGGGGTACTTTTAGGCGAAAATTATGGAACTCTCCATGACTTCTCCAAAAAATTTACAAGAAACTCAATATTTCAATTTTTAAAACGCGCCTCTAGGGGAAAAATAAATATCTGCCTGTGGATGATGTCATGGTCTGGTAACCACTACCATTTTCAATAGGCTTCAAGGGCTTCGATTGACTGATACTCACCGTGACGTCAGCATGTGACCTGCTGCTCAGGGTACATGAGGGGTACATTTCAGGCAGGTTTTAGCTTTTATCTACGGAAGCTTCGAGTTTCAAGACAAATGAGATATTGAGTACCGGGTTTTACGGCATGCTTTACAACTTGGCTATCTCAGTCAAAATAGGGGTCGGGGTTTCCGTGACAAGTGTCTTGAGGGCTTCAGTGAGACTCCGATGCCAACAGTCGAACTGAGAGCAACTTGGACAAAATTTATATTAAAAAATCACGTTATAAAGGTGCCTCATTCCCTTTAAGGACGCACCAACCTCTTGGATTATACGGTGTCGCCAACTCTCATCCTATTGGGAGGAATAGTCAGGTTGTTCTTATTCACTGTCACTGCCGGGGATTTGAGCCCAGAACCTATTGTGCAGGATACAAATGTGCTGCCTACTGCAACACAGCACCCCTTCCCCTCCACCCTTAATAACTTTGGCTGGTCAGCTGGTTGAGCTTTTTCTCTAGTTGAGCACCTACTCAGATTTGGGTCTGACAACGAGCGTGGTTTGTATGTAAGACCTTGAAGTAAGACAGTGTAGTAATGTAATAACCAAATGATCAGACTGGAGGCTGTAGGTATGCTGTCCTGCGTCATAGGCATTTTGAGACACACATAATTAGTCGTCAATCTGCATTGTTTCAGAACTGTGTGTCTCAAAATGTCCATGAGTTAGTCGTCATGAGTAAATGCCCATTAGTCGTCAATCTGCATTGTTTCAGAACTATTTGTTTGCCGTGTTTATTTGTCTGACGCATGCTTAATGCTCTGAGTATGTCTTAATCACCATCATAAATTTGCAGATGACCTGGTAACTCCAATATCCTACACACATTACACAACAAACATCAATTTTGTAGTACATTAGACATGAGTTTTACTTGTTATCCATCCTTTCTATAAGCAGACCATTGCACGGCCTTTCTTGGGCCTCACTTTGCCGGTCATCTGCCTGTGAGTAAGCCTAGCCCTGATAAAGCCATCCCTCCTGTCGTATCCGAACACAGCCTCGAGGTCGGCCGTTACCTCCTCACGCACAGTTCCACGCCCTAACCATGAACGAGTAAGTCGACAACTTCCATGGAAGTAGTCTGGAACATCTTCATCTCCTCGGCAGGAAGGCTCAGATTGAGCACAGGATAGCATACCTACAGCCTCCAGTCTGATCATTTGATTATTACATTACTACACTGTCTTACTCCAAGGTCTCACATACAAACCACGCTCGTAGTCAGACCCAAATCTGAGTAGGTGCTCAACTAGAGAAAAAGCTCAACCAGCTGACCAGCCAAAGTTATTAAGGGTGGAGGGGAGGGGGTGCTGTGTTGCAGTAGGCAGCACATTTTTATCCTGCACAATAGGTTCTGGGCTCAAATCCCCGGCAGTGACAGTGAATAAGAACAACCTGACTATCCCTCCCAACAGGATGAGAGTTGGCGACACCGTATAATTCAAGAGGTTGGTGCGTCGTTAAAGGGAATGTGGCAGCTTTATAACGTGATTTTGACTGAGATAGCCAAGTTGTAAAGCATGCCGGAAAACCCGGTACTCAACATCTCATTTGTCTTGAAACTCGAAGCTTCCGTAGATAAAAGTTAAAACCTACCTGAAATGTACCCCTCATGTACCCTGAGCAGCAGGCCACATGCTGACGTCACGGTATCATTCAATCGAAGCCTTTGAAGCCCATTGAATATGGTAATGGTTACCAGACCATGACATCATCCACAGGCAGATATTTATTTTTCCCCTAGAGGCGCATTTTAAAAATTAAAATATTGAGCTTATTGTACATTTTTTCGGAGAAATCATGGACGGTTCCATTATTTTCGCCTAAAAGTACCCCTAATTACACTAAATTCCAGTATTCGACCAAGGTGCCACATTCTCTTTAAGAGTCAACAATTTCCAAATTTGTTAAGGTTCAAAACTCGAGAAATTCACCTAGCTTCAATACAAGGGGGTGACCAGGAACGGACCAGATAGTGCCCTGGCCTCTCAGCAGCTGCCCGGGTATCCAGTGCATCCGCCTGGCTACGGGTCGGGTGCAAATAGATCCGATGTTTTGATGTTAGTCTAAAAGTTACCGTGCTGCAAGGATACTGACAACAATGCTTTGTGAAGTCGATGGGGACTTCAACGCCGTCCTACTGAAAACATGCCTTCAGAAAAGGCCGTTCCGCGCCCATTAAACGTAGATTCATCGGATTTGTTTTGCTTGCATCATGTTTGCAACATATAATGACTTAATAAAATCACTAATCTTAATCCGAAATCGGAAATTATTTTCTGACGACTTGCTCTAATAGAGAGGGGTCTGGCGTCCACGTGTAGTGGAAGGGGTTCTAAAGTGCTCCTCCCTGAGATCTAAAAAAACCAAGGGGTTTAGAAAAACGTCTGTTTGGGGGAGGGTAGGTACGATGGTGATCTACGTTATAGTCCAGCTTTATTGCCTTAGGTCGATATCTTTAAGGTCAAACGAGGTCGTATAGGGCACATCTGGGCCGTGCTGGAGACCCATTGGAAATGCCGTGTTTATGCAGGAAAAACGGGAATACACTGGAAGCAGACCACGGTCAGGAGGAAAGACCCCTCACAGTTTTGTCTGAAAATTTGACATCAAAGTCATTCGAGGTCACTGACCTATGAAGCAACAATATTATATATTTCCAATAATTTACAACATAACTGGCACTATAGCAGCCTTTGGGCGGGAAACGATGGTATAACCTTAAAAAGACATTTGACCTTGACGTTGACATTAAGTAGCCTTTACTATGAAGTCATAGCATAACATACGTCATGCTGAATGTCATCTGACCGAAACACTGGAGTTAATGACCTTGCCCTGTGACATTTTACCTCGACCTTGACCTTCATGTGGGTTGATCTTGATATAATTCCGGTTATATGACGTTATCATGTCACCAGTCGGTCTACAGTGCAGGCGAACTGGTACTACCGCGCGATTGTTTCATTCCCAAAATATATGTCGGACTTTGAACGCCTATAAGTAAAAAAACTTATTGTTTGATTTTCAAAATTATTCTATCAATCGATACGCTCTTGCATTCACGCAAATATAGCCAAATAGCGTTTCCGTCTGCGAACGGATCTCCGGCCACCTAGGAAAAATAGGTGGGGGCGCTTTAAAGCCCCCTCCACTGCGCCTGTTAAGTTAACTGCTTACACTGTAACGCAGACTTTCCTGGAAAATGTTGCAATAGGAAGGAAAATTCCTCAGATGTTTCGGCAGTTACAAACACGAGCTAGGCCTGGGGAAAACAAAGCACTGAAAGCATTCTCTGCAGCATGCAGCTTCTCATTACACCACCGGGGACACGTGGAGCACATGAATGCAAGATCAGATCGACTGATATTGGCCAGAGCCTGAGCCTGGACAAGTTTCTCGCTCGGACTTCCTCCGGCTTCACCAAGCATTGAGGAAGTTGCACTTTTTCCATACGTCTGTCACAGTAGCGTGGAGGTCGACAAGCATGATGTGGGCATGTGAAGGCAGCCGCCAGGTCTGTAAACAACAGCAGGGCTGTTGTGTGCTGCGCCGGGCGGCGCAGTGGCAGCAGCCGTGACGTCACGGCTGAGCAGGGCCCACCTCAGACAGCCGGCTGCCGGCTCACACTGGAATGTGTAGTAAAACCAGCTGCGGAGCGCGGCGGCCGCGTCCGACCGGTCCGGCGTCGGCCGCGGCCGCAGTCAGCGCAGAGCTGGCAGCAGTCGGCCGCACCGGAGACGGCATCAGAAGCATTGCACGGCAACGTGAAACCATGCCAAATCGAGCATCCCGCCGGGCAGCCGACAAACAAGCGTATACATGGCATGCCTCTCAGGCCGGACTCTCAGGAGAGTCTCAGAAAGCACAAGTCTCTAGTCTTCCCTAATCCTTCGGAGACCAAAAGAGAGAAGAGAGACAAGGGAGAGGAAGGAGAAGAGAGAGAGAAAAAAAAAAAAGAGAGAGAGAGAGAGAGAGAGGTGAGGGAAGGACGGCAAAAGACCGTTAAAAGGAGGAAGTGCTATAACAGCTTCGGTTGAGGTCCAGCCATAAGAACACAAATGTGGCCGATCAAAATGTGTTTGAATTAAAATATCCACGCCCCGGTCATTTGTGCGCACCTTTTTAGGGAGGGCGTAGTCTATAAATACTGAACCTAAAGTTGTTATAGATAACAAACTGTCGCAAGAAAAGGAAACCATGCAAGCACCTGTGAAGTTTCAACCATTGACGAGGAAACAAGAGCACCAGTGCCCAGATGCACGAACGATTCCATGCGAGGAGTGACCAAAGCGGCGGCATTCACGCGCCAGCGCCCTCGCCGTCGATGGGGTGCCCCAGGGCTGCGTCAAGCCCAGCACCGTGCCACGCTTCTCATGCGGGTCCCCATGGAACAGAAATGGCCTTATCGGGAAATTTCCGCTTTTTCATCAATATTTGCTGAGAAAAAAACCGGCGCAAGCAGCACTACAAGAGACCCACTTTATTGATTAAGATAACGATAAATTCAAAATCTCGGGCTGCTCTTGGTATCGCCATAACGTAATCGCTGCTGTCCGTAAGGGAGGCACAGCCATCCTCATGGAAAATAGCAACCCACACAGTCACGTGCCTCTGGTACCATCACTGGACTGTGTAGCTATTAGCCTGAAAATACAACACGTTCAATTAACGGTAGTCTCAATATACATATCTCCCTGCGACCCTGATCCAACGGATCGGGAACTCGCATAACTATTTAATCAAATAAACGGGCCTTTGTTATTACTTGGAGATTTGAATGGTGACCACCCATCCTGGGGCAGCGCCACACCAAACCGTAGAAGTGAAATTATATATGACGCAATAGATTCTCAAAATTTAGTTATCCTAAATAATGGCGCACCAACCCGCCAAGCAACGCAAGGCGGGCATTCAGATTCAGCCATTGATATTTCGTGCTGCACGCCCACAATTGCGTCACTGTTTACCTGGAATGTCGAAGACAACCCAGGCATGAACGATCACCTCCCTATCAAAATTGATATACCTCAAGGAGCACTCGACCGCGTTGATCTTTTTACCCCTTCCTGGAGTCTAAAACGAGCGGACTGGACAAAATTTGAAGCAGAGTTCGACCTCACACTGGTCACCGAAGGGGACCGACATTCGGCAGACATTGAATTAGTACTAAGAGCCATAAGCTCAGCAGCACAAGTAGCAATACCAAAAACCAGAGGACCCCGAAAGAAAAACGGAGCCCCATGGTGGAACGCAGAGACGGCACACGCCAAAGCTCAAATGATAAAAGCCCGCAAGGCATATGAGAGGAGAGCACAAAGCCCTACTCGATGTGCCCTTCGGGCAGCAAAATAACACTTTCAAAACACGTGCAAGCGGGTTAAAAAGGATAGTTAACTCTAATGATAATTAACTCTTTTGTCTCCAAATTCAACCGCTTCACTCCCATTCCTCAAGCCTGGAAAACCATCAGAGCTTTCTCTGCGAAACGACCACCCCGCGGACCTTTCCCTCAAATAAAAATAGCTGGCCAACACATCACAGAACCTAAGGAAGTCATGGACAAATTTTCTGATCATTACGCCAGTGTCGCAGCTAATAATTCATACAGCCAGCGCTCCATAGACCAGGTAGAATGGTGCAACAAGCGCACATTCATCAATTCTGGTAATCGAGAGTACTACAATGTACCATTTACAATGACTGAGCTAAATTACGCCATTAGCAAGTGCGGAAACACTGCAGTGGGCCCTGACGAAATTCACTACTCTTTCTTCAGGCACCTCAGCCAGACAGCACTCAAGTACCTGCTTTCGTCCATTAACAACATGTTTCTTAGCGACTCCTTCCCCACATCGTGGCGAGAGAGTATCATCATTCCCCTTCCAAAACCTGGCAAAGAAAAAAACAGACCCAAAAGGATATCGCCCAATATCGCTTACTAGCTGTGCTAGCAAGCTTGTCGAGTGCCTGGTAAACGTTAGACTTCACGAGATCCTCGAAAAGAAACTTGATGCTATTCAATCAGGCTTCCGGCGCGGGCGAGCCACCACTGACAATTTGGTGAAACTGGTCAGTGACATCCAAAATGACTTCCACAGAAAGCAAGTAACAATAGCTGCATTCCTAGTCATTAAATCGGCGTTCGATCGCGTACAAAAAGTCGCTCTTCTGTACAAAATAGGCAAGCTAGGAGTTCGCGGCTACCTTGCGAAATTTATTGAAAACTTTCTCAGGGACCGAAATTTCAAAGTCCGTTGTGGCACCACGTACTCCTACCTGGCAACCCAAGACCAAGGCACACCCCAGGGTAGCGTTCTGTCCCCCATCCTCTTTCTAGTAATGATCAATGATCTCTTCGCCAAAAAACTACCGCCTGGAATAAATTACGCCCTTTTTGCGGACGATGTCGCTATTTGGAAATCCACTGCAATAGATACCAGGCGGTATCATTAGCATTTATAACTTAGCTCTGGCACAGGCACTTTCCAAAATTGTGGAAACAGCAAACGTCATTCATACACAAAAGGTAACATTTCTGATCCTCAATTATAGATCTATCTCCCTCCCCTTTTTTGGGGGTGCTTGAGCGATCATGTATGTTCACTCTTGAATCATGTACGTCGCCATTTTTCTGCCACATGGTTTTGTTACAAGGTCATGCGTGCCCTTGGGTTTTTGAAAACGGATGGGGCTCATTTTCGGCACTCGACGATTGTTTTAGGTTATTCGGCTGCATTCCAAGTGTTACCACGCCCTCTTCATAAACTAAAAATTCATATCTCTTTCTGGCCTGGCCCTGAAACTACTGAATCATATCTTTTGCGACGCACGTACTATTGTTAATGGTAATGCTCGGGTCTGTTAGTCTGGCACACCGGAGGTGGGCTGTTGTTCCCTCTTGTTGCCTTATTTTACGATCTTCCTTCTATAAGTTTGTTTAATGTTTGCGATGATGTAAATATTCGAACGATAACCTCTCCAACGATTGGCGCTCTTGGAGGACTTGTGCGACTTTGCACTTGGTCTCAACCTGGAATTACACCTAAATCCTTATGTAAATCATTTGATGCCCTGAATTCCCTGGACCACTATTTTAAATACAGCTCTGGAACATGTATATGGGACTCGGTGTCATTTTGCGAAATTACATTTGGTTGCATACGTAAAAAGCACGGGCCCTGGCGTTTTATTTGTCCTTCCCAACTTGAACGGGACACTGCCGTCCGGGCCTACTAGCGCATGTCGCTCGTACTTGATATGGATGTGTTGTCTGGGCGGTGCGCGGGTACCTGAAAGACTGAACTAATTTTGTTTGGCTACCCCCGTGCTGCACCCCTATTATTTGACTTTCCAATTATCCATATCTTTTAAATCTCGTGAATTATTATGATCTTATGTTTGAACCTTTATGGGCGTTGTCTTTTTGTGTTTCTGTCCCCATTGATCATCGCATTTGTGCTGTTTGTTGGGCCGTGAACACTGTTAACAGTTTTGTAATGCCCCGGGTGTTAAATGCCGTCCCTGGATCGGGTTTTGATATTTAAGAGCATTGTGATTTGGTCTGTTTAACGTTTGGTTGTGTTTATTATTGTGTGTGCTGTTTTTATAAATGTTACATATGTTTTGGGGTTTTGGTGGGTGATGTTTATTATTCTGTATTGTGCTTAGTTGTTTTATTTTATTACTTCATAACCTTAATATTAATAATTAAATTATAGTGAACCAGAGTTCAAAAATGCAGCTATCCAAATGCAGGATAGCTCAAACGACATCGATACTTGGTGTAGCTTAATGGGTCTATCACTCTCGGCGGAAAAATCATCAGCCGTTGTCTTTGCCAGAGCGCATACCAGACACGACCCTCCACGGCTCCAAATCTCGGGTAAACCTACTGAATGCACCAATAGCTTCAAATTCTTGGGCGTCACTCCTGATTCCCGATTGAGTTTCAATGAGCATATCACCAAAGTTGTCTCTAGCTGTCAAAAGCGAGTCAACATTCTCCGCACGCTCGGCGGAACAGAGTATGGCGGGGATCGACAGACCCTGCTCTTGCTCTACAAGTCCCTGATACGGCCCATTCTCGAATATAACTCTTTCGTCTTTGACTCGACGAACAAGACCAATAAACTAAAGCTAGAGCGCATCCAAAATGCAAGTATCCGGGCAGCCACAGGCGCGCTCCTAGAATCCCCATCACCAGCCTACTAACCGATAGCGGGCTATGCCCACTGCAAACAAGACGCGACGCCCAGCTTATTTCTTATTATATTAAGATCCAATCCACCGTAAGCTTGCTTACGTCCTGCTGCTGCAAACAAACTCATACACTATGCATAATTCCACATATAACGCACACAAACACACACATGCACACAATCACACCACCACGCACGCACGCACACACGCACGCACACATATTACACAGACTAAACAGGACACCCGTGAGATGGTTTTGATGTAACAAGGTCATACTATCTTGGAAACTGTATTGTATTGTGTTGTTGTATTGTAATCTGCTGTACTGTTGTATTAAACTGAATTGTCCGTATTATTTCAAAAACCAGATGCATGTATGATAAATAAGCGATTGAATCCTGAAAAAAGATCCAATCCACCGAAAACCACCCGGCAAAACAATGTTTCGCCCATCCCAGACGAGCAACTAAGGCCAAACTACAGAAATGGCCCCCATTTAAACACAGAGTAGCCAAAACCCTGGAAAGCTTAAATCTTGCATTCCCAGAAACAATAGGCAAACCCCCCACTCTCCTGCTTCTGGACTCGAAAAGAGCCCAAAGTTGAATTTCTTTTCACTTCCCGTAAAACGGACCTCACAGAGGAGGAAGTCTCCCAGAAATTCTTAGAGTTCCGATCTCATAACGCGGACAAGACTTTCATCTTTACAGACTGCTCCAAAATAGGCTAAAAGTAGGCCTCGGCATCTGGGGGCAAAATATTTGCCTACAGAAAAGACTTCCGGACAACTGCTCCATCTTTACAGCCGAGGCTGTTGCCATCCCTAGATACACTAGCCATAATCCGAACCCAAAATATCAACTCAGCCGTCATCTGTTCAGACTTTAAATCTGTCCTGCAGGCTCTCAGTAACGTAGTCAACCCCAGCCATCACGTAATAGCAGGTATTCAGAAAGGTATCGATGATACCCCTGATGTCCCTTTTCTTTGGATCCCTGGCCACTGCAAAATTCAAGGGAATGAAAAAGCCGATGAGCAGGTAAAAAAGTCCCTAGAACTTAGAGAGATCGCACCCTTAATGTGGTCTGAAGATGATAGCAAAGCTCTCCTCCAGGACAGTATCCGGAAGCAAATTCAAAATGACTGGACCACAAACCACAGCGCCCACCTATTCTATATCAAGCCTAACATCGGCTACTGGCCCAGTTCCAACCAAAAGAGTCGTCGGCGCGAGGTTATTCTAACCAGACTGAGAAATGGACACACAAAATTAAATGCCTATTGGAACGCGGGTACCTGTGGTACCTGCGACGCAATGGAGAATCCCTATCACATACTCATCAATTGTCCCCAGCACAATACCCATCGGCAACCCATGCTAGATTACTGCCGAATCCAGAACATCCCCGTAGACCTAAAAACTCTGCTCGGTAACGACCATCCCGAGCTACTTCAAAACTCTTCACATTTTTAAAGGACTCTGGGCTAGAGAAGTTTTTATAAATCACCCCTTCCAATATATATAATGGCAGGTGCATCGTGCACCCCCAAACTAGGACTTGCCTATTTTTTAATTAACCATTCATGCCATAGACGATCCCCTGCAAAATTTAAGCAATAGTTGCTTAACCCTAAAATAGTATAGGTTATCGTAGGCTAATAGTAGGTTATCTTAGGCTAGCTTTGAAACCAGCATAGGCTAAAGTAGGTTTTATATCTTAACCGCAGTGATAACTTTCACTGCGGCTCTAAGCTAACCACACTCATACTCTTACTAACAATATAACTGTCCTCTCACTCTTCTCTTTTCCTCTGCGCGGCGGCTGCCCAGCCGGAGAGGGGAGCTGCAACCTCACCGGGTTGCAGGGTAAATTCGTGGCACCCTGGCCAGGTGTTTAGCGCAGTTTCTAAAGTATGAAAATTATTGATTTAACGGACGATTTCGAGTAACGTACACAAAGCAGACATCAGTAGCTGACACACAAAATTATAAATTCCAAATTCTAAATCTAAGGTCTTCAACCACAGCGATAAGTCATCCCTTCGCACTCTGCGGGCCCAACTTTTAAAAAGCACTCCCTTGGCATGGCTTATGCCATTGCTACGACCGTCCATTTGCAAGCTGAACCATCTTGCAACCCATTACTTGAAATAAATCCCATTGCTTTAACAGACTAACGTAGCTTGCCCTCACGCAAAATTCTAAAATTCTCCCACACACTTCTTTAGAGGCGGGCAAAGGTGCCATGCACAGAACGCCTTATAAAAAGCCTTAAGTAAGTAAGTGCGGGTCCCCCGTCATTCTGTGCATAAGAATCAGGCATGAGTGGTGCTTAAGAGCCCTTAACAATGTTCCGAGCATGAACAGCGCCTTTAAGGGCATATACGTTCTCCAAAACTGCTAGATTCGGAAAACATGTTGGATAATAATGCGGCCAGCAACTCGCCCAAAACAAGGCTTTCGATATTTTTGGAATTGGAACAGCTGCTGTTCACCTCCTTGATTTTTCGTACTATTCGGGCAAAACAAAACATGCCAGCCATTCAGCATCAAGTCGCTCACCAGTTTCCCTTGCCCCCACCCCCTCTGCTTTTCTGAAATTTAGTACGCGGATGGTACCTGCCTATGAAGCTATACACCTTTCTAGATCTTTAGCCCTGGGTGACATTGGGGTCAATGTCAGATGTCATTAAATATGAACGAATTTTTGACGGAGTTCAGTGTCTATTTTTAAGTAGGAATGTCGGAGCAATATGGAATTAGGTTCATAAGATTGAAGGAGTTCAGTGTCTATTTTAAAGGAGGAATGTCGGAACAATATGGAATTAGGTTCATAAGATGCACAAATATCCAGCCTATTCGAGTTAGGCCACTTTGACTTGGTGACCTGAACCTAACCCTTGATTCCACGAGATCAAGTCTGAACATAGGAAACATGAAAATATGTCTTTTCATCTGGCCATACATGTCACGTGATAAAGGTTAGCAACAAGAATGCTGTCGCAACGTCACATGCCGCAGGTGGCCAGCCTCGTAATGTCTTAACTCCGATGCTTAGGCGAGTAACTCCGATGCCAGGTGAGTAGCAAAAAGCCGATAGCTTTGTTTTCAGCGAAACGAAAATAAGTCAGGCTTTCCGATTTTCCAGACTTATATTGTCTATTCATGGTCCTTTTCAAAATTCTAACAAAGTAGTTGATTCCCTGTAATGACACTTCCAGCACTCACTTTCAAGGCAGTTCACTGAAACCTACTTCGAGAATTTTCGCGGAAGCTAATGTTATAAAAGCGTAGAAGGGTAAAAGCCCTCGATCAAGTGCTGAAATGGGGGGGGGACGTCTCCTCACTGCTGGGCAAGTTGGCCAGTTGGGGGACGAATCCCCCGCCTTGCCCGTGGTTTTAGGTGAGCCTCAGGCTGACTGGGTATTTTGCGCCGTTCAAATGATGACGAGTGGAAAGGTACCCTAGGGAACAGACTACTTAAATTGTCAGGAGTTGACGAACAGCGATCATGTGCACCTCTCTAACTCAGTAGCGGAGCACAGCTGGCTGGAGGCAAACACTGAGGTCGGCTACAACACATTCATCAAAGTGTTCTTCTCGGGGCTCGCAAGCCTCCCAGGCTAATGAATTCTTAACAACTTCCGAATTGAGTAATGCAATCTAACAAGAGTTTGACGTTCTCTTGAAAAAGAGAAGCAGTCTTTAACTATGAAATACCACATTCGTTTTTGAAGCAGTAAGTAAAAAAACATCACCCAGTTTGGATCGCTGAGAACTGTACACGCAAGTTTTAAATTCGGTAGTAATCTGGCAGTGTATGTATTTTTTACATGTAACCAGCAACCCCTTCTTTTAAGTTTTGTAAAGGAAGTTCTGCTGTTGTTTTATAAATGTATTTTTCTTATCCATTTCAAAATATATTTGGCATTAAGTCATTGGGGAATGTGACAAGCCATTATGTTCAGAAATCCCTTTGCAGATTTCATCCTCCTAGTTTTACAAATAATCATTCATTAGCAAAAAAAAAAACGCAAACAGTAAATTACAACTGGCTTGATTTTCATCCTTACCCGTATGACCCTAGATATCCGTACGCCCTAAAAACAACAAACCACAACTCCGTTTTAGGAGATGATTCGGGCAGACTGTTATGAGAGGCACAAGTGAACACCTTAATCTGGTGGCACTGATGTACGGCCAGTGGCCACAATCGGCTCATCACGCTGACGCCCAACTGGTTACAGGCTCAGCACTGATGACGTCCGACTGGTTACAGGCTTAGCACTGATGGCGTCCGACTGGTTACAGGCTCAGCACTGAAGACGCCCGACTGGTTACAGGCTCAGCACTGATGACGTCCGACTGGTTACAGGCTCAGCACTGAAGATGCCCGACTGGTTACAGGCTCAGCACTGATGACGTCCGACTGGTTACAGGCTCAGCACTGATGACGTCCGACTGGTTACAGGCTCAGCACTGAAGACGCCCGACTGTTTACAGGCTCAGCACTGATGACGTCCGACTGGTTACAGGCTCAGCACTGATGACGTCCGACTGGTTACAGGCTAAGCACTGAAAGGCATGTGTAGAGTTCCAACGATTTTACGGGTTAGATCATCATAAGGAAAGTCAACAGAAGAAGACGTTCGGACGAAGACAGCATTGAATCAATGAAATATGGCCACCACATATAAGGGCCTCTTCCTTGAAATGCTGAAAGGCAATGTATGTTATCTGGACCCATGAAAAGGGGTTCATATCAGATTGAAAGCCTTGTTTTGCAACATAAATATATAGCCAAACCATCACAGCGTTTTTTCCAAACAGCTCGGATACAAAACCAACAGTTTATCCAAAAAAGGTAGGCATTACACAGGGATAAGTGTCATCGGAGGACAGCCGCACCATTCATCGCGGCGACACAAAACCTGAGGCTGGAAACCGGAATATGGGAAACTGGGCTGCCATCACAGATTATCCAGCTGACATGTGAGAACACAGCGAGTGGATGTGGAGCTGCCGCTGCCGCGTGGGAGCATCCCAGGCCAGCCGCAACTCCGCACAAGACGGACTGTCGTGGGAGAACGGGAAACCTCAGCCACCTGATAGCCCAGAAGAAGCCCCGCGTCTTCTCACGTGCGCCGATCCTCATCACTGTGTATGTACATACATCCTGCGGCCGGGCGCGATCGGCTGATCAGTTCCAGCCGAGAGCTCTGGACGATCTGAGACATTGTGGACCCTCTGCCGGACTGACATCATGCATCACGGCTTTACGGCACGTTCATGCGGCTCATGCATCACCGCTTTACTCTTTCACGCGCACGCTTGCCTGGAAAACTTCTAACAGGCAGCCCGCATCTGGTTTAGCGTGCAGAATTGGTGGTGATCCAGTGAGGAGTGCTCTCATTTAGAGAAAATCACCTCTGGAGAACATAATAACATGGTTTCTCCACGCTCAATTCTACGCTCCAGGGTTATTATAACGCTTGATAATGCTTTCACTATAGACAGCGGTGAGAGGCATGCCTGCGAGGCACTGGTTTAGTCCTGTAACGGATGTAAGCGTACCTACATAAGAGTCCGACGCGGTCACCGCAGCAGAACCTGCTGTCGCCCCTGATGCATGAACAAATTAACCCTTGCCCCGGCGGCGGGTACGAGCCACCTTCGCCCTGGTGGGGGGGGGCTAAAAAAGACCCCCATGATCTCAAAAACTAAGAGAGCTAGAAAAAAGCGCAAGACGGCAATTGAAAGCTCTTCAAAAATGATATCGAAAATACTTCGGTCATTTTTGTTGTCAGGTCAATATCAAGGACACCAGAGGTCAAAATAGGTCAATATCGCTAATATGAGGTGTACTAAGAAAACCTTATATATCTCAGAAACTATGATAGCTAGAAAAAATTTTCCCATACCATTCGAAAGCTTTTGAGTTGCTCTTTCATTGCAGTAGCATTCATTTTCGTGTCAGTTCAAAGCCTAGGGAGCTACAGGTCACTGAATATTGGGCATATTCTTGGGAATGTCCATAGCCACTCATGCATAGGGGCGTTTCCTTTTTCGCTAATAACTTCCAAACTAAACAAGATAAAGCCATAGTTAATGCACCATTGCAATCCTCTGTCAATACGAATCGAATGATATATAATATTGTTATGCCAGGTCAAATTTAAGAATTTGACCTGACCCAGGTCAACGGTCTGACCCAACTTGACCTGGTATAGTCATGATGTATATCACTTGACTTGCAGTGACTATACAAACACTTCGGTGACAAAATAAAAGTTCTATCCTAGCTTATTCAAAATTTATAGAGTAAAACACCAAAAATGCTTATTTTACCTAAGGTGACCTTTTAAAGGTCACAAGTCAAAATGTTTGGCATCAAATTCAGAAATGGGCTAAGAGCAAGTCGTAACCGATGTTTAAAGTTGATTCCATCCATACTTACTGAGAAAAGCTCATTTCGTGATTTTTCCCATGTATTTACAATGGGGAGGTCATGCTCTGCACATGACCTTAGGTCACCAATATCGAAAATCCCGGAACAAATGTTGTAGGTCCTGGTGTTGTAGGTCCTGGTGGGCCCAATATGTGGTATGAGTTTCAATTTGATCGATTAACCCTTCTTTTAGTTATGCGGTCCTAAACATGTTTGAGGTTAGGTCACTTCACCTGGACTGGTGACCTGACCTGATATGACCTTGAGTTTAAATTTTAGGAAAGATGTAAAAATGATGAAGGAACAGCTAGACCAAGTTTGGCGGCGCTGCGCGCCGCCGTTGTTTGGTCACTTCGGAAAAACCCGAGGGGGGGTCTAAAAAGACCCCCACCCGGGCGAAGGTTAATCATAATTTGACTGAAAACAGAGTGAGTGTCTCAAAGCAGCCGTGTGGCGTCACCACTTCCGACATTGCGAATTTCCAGCCCGTGCCAATGCCAACTCAGACTCTTCTGAGCTTGCCAAGCGAAATCTCCAAAAACTGTCATATGCTTCCAATACATAAATGTATGTGTATATAAAATAGGAATATTAATGATGCATTTTTAGCTGACCTAGTTTATTATTAAGAACCAAAGTGGAAGACATCAATTTATGCCATGTTTCTTGAAATATTCAAGTATATTTCATGTTTCAAACAAGTCATTGCAGAAAGTTATACGCATTTGAAGTCGCCAGTACCAAAGTCACCGTGTAGTTACCAAGTTACCGTGTAGATTTTTTTAACAGGTCCAAGCAAAAAGTATTTGTCAGAGCAGCCTTAAGCATTACGCCATTTTCCAACGTCACTTCATACCGCGTGACCACTGGGGGAGGACGGGGCCGATAGGGAGTGACTTTTGGATTTTTCTCCACGAATGGTATTTCCCAGCATGCTCTATCGCATGGCGTTCTCTACTAAAACACATTATGAAGATGTTACAATCCTTTTAACAAAAAAGTAGAACAGGTTCTGACAAAAACTTAAACAAATTAAGCGAATTCCAATCACAGAGGAGAGCGAAAATGACAGTGAGGGTCAGACAAACTACAGAGATGGAAGAAGGAAAGAAGGAGAGGGGAACATTTCAATTCTGTGGGTGAGAAAATGGCAGCGGAAAACAATCAACAAATGAATAAATGAATGTGTATGTCGGTGAGCTCAATAGAGAGAGAAAAATGGCCAGGAGCCCTGATCTAAAGGCTTGGCTTGGGTCGGTGCGCTGTGCGTTCCCGAAGTCCAATTTAGCGAGATACGGGGCCGTATCATATTCGGTCTTTGAAAAATAAGAAATATATTCTGTCTTTGAAACATAAGAAATAAGCTAGAACCTGAGAAGCTGAGAGTAGGCTTATTGTACTCACAGAGTGAAAGGACTAAGCCATGCCGGAAATTGCAACTACTCTGTACATTAACTTTAAGGTCAAGACAAATAAGTGATAAGTGACATTTGATAAGATGTTACAATCCTTTTAACAAAAAAGTAAAACAGGTTCTGACAAAAAACTTAAACAAATTAAGCGAATCCCAATCACAGAGGAGAGCAAAAATGACAGTGAGGGTCAGACAAACTACAGAGATGGAGGAAGGAAAGAAGGAGAGGGGAACATTTCAATTCTGTGGGTGAGAAAATGGCAGCACTGGAGTGGCATCCAGCTGGAAGCCCTGAATGGTCATCCCGCAAGGTCCCGCTGCAGGCGCAAACTCAAGCAGTGCCAGTGCATCTATTTCCGACTTATTCCGAGTAAGAAAACCTGCTGTGGACAAGTCATCGCTTCACTTACTTTCGCTCGGGGCTTTGTCTTCGGCCGGGTCCTCTGCCTGTGTTTCACTCTCGGCTGAAGCGAGGCCGCTCTCTCCCGACGTCGGCGCACTCCCACACGACGCAGCACTGGAGACACGCCTGTCCAGCGCAGCCAACTCCTCCAGATCTGCCTGGCACACCGTGGCGATTCGAGCCAGAAGCCTGCAGCTGGTCGGTGGCACGTGAACCGTGATGCTGGTAGTCACACTGGTCGGATCAACGGGGTCAGCAACCTGTTCAGCGGCGTGTTCCTTCACATTTTCGTAGTCAGACGATGGGTCATTGATTAGCTGATCTTCTGCACATACAGACTCGGGGTCATCAGGGTCGTTCGGACAGCCGCATTCGGGCACAGACGCGTACGCGGCGTCCTGAGAATCGGAGCTGGGCGAGGTATCGGTTTGGATTTGCTCATCATCAAAGGTGATGCGTTTCCTCCTGGTTCTAGAGAGACTTTCGCGTGACTTCACAAGAGTCGACGCACTGGTGGCGCTGGCTGAGCACTCGCAAGGCGATGCTAACGAGACGAATTCCAACCCGTCCAGGTGAGCCGCCTGTTCTGGGACTGGGGCTGATGGACGAGGCACCTCTGGTGAGCTCCGGACATCCTCTTCAGACGTCCCGCGTTCACACACTGCCGGCCACACCGGCACCGGGACGTCTCCCATCCCAACATCCGCCTCCTGGAAGGTCACCCGACTGCCTCGAACGTACACGATCGAGGTCAAATCTCCACTGCCTCCGTCTGTGTCCATCTGGTCCACGTCTTCTTCAGCACCATTCACCGCCACCAGCTTCTCGATCATGACTTTGCGTCGTTCTCCCGTACCGAACAGGTCCTCCATGGTCAGCGGCGGCCTCCCAGACGCCTCGCACTTCTCAGGAGGCCGACACAGCGCCAGTTCGCCCGCCGTGATCACATCGTCGGCCTGCGGCTCCGGCCACTGCTCTAGCTTGTGCACGGTGATGGCGACCCGGGGCACGGTGCGTCGCACCAGCTGCGCGTGTCGGCGTCGACGCACTGCGAACAGTCCGGCGCAGAGCGACATTCCTCCGGCGCCGCGACGCCGGGGCCGCCACAGCAGGCCACCTGCTACCATCGGCATCATGCCGGCTGTGATCAGACGGCATCGGTCACGCCGCAGGTCAGCTCAAGGGGATGTCGACAGAAGTGAAGATTTGCTACGGCGGGTAGCAGGATGAAACGCGTCTTCTACATTTTGTATGATACGTTACTTGAAACGGATCAATAACACAACAATTTTACCTCGCTCAAGTGGCGACGATAATACAGAACCATAGGTTTCCCACACTTCTCAGCACATGTTTTCTTCCTTGCCAGCAATTTCACAGTATTCTCTTTCACCGACACACTCCTTCGCCATACAGCCCATCATCCCAGCGTCTTATAACCACAGAGTGGTTGAGATCGCGGTCGGAATCGGGCCCTCCATCGGCGCCCGTCGCCGTGCTCGACACGGCCCGCGTCGGCCGCGACTGCCGTGCAGCGGCGACGCAGCGCTGCCGCCGCCCACTGCCGCCCGTAGAAAGCCGGCAACGCCGCACGCAGGGCGTCACATTCAAATCGTTTTTCTCCGCCCCTGCCGATTTCACTTGGCCAGCTGGGCCGGCTGCGTTGAGTAGCGTCACAGACCAGTGCCCGGCGTCACGCAGCGATTGACGCAGCGCCACGAGCCAAAGGCGTCACGGCGGCAATCGGGTGCGTCACAGCGCGGCAGCGGCACCAGCGGTCACCGCACGAGTGTGGTGCAGCAGTAACGCTTGGCGCATCTTCAGATGCCGCGTCATGCGGTGTCGGATGTGTGGTGCTCAGGCCACGAACACAGATGCCGACTCACAGGCATGACACGCTCAAGATCAGCGGTCTCACTGAAGCCACACCAACCGTGTGTCCCGCACAATATCTCTCACTGCACAACTGGATACACCACGGTGTGTATTGGAAACGCCACCTCTCAGCCAGGACGGAGCGAGCACCTGCGCACCCTTCCGCCGATGCGGCGATGCCCACTGCGGCACTGAAGCACGCCACGCTTCCACGTCGCTACCACTCTCGGCCATTACGTCAGCGGGAGACACACTAACCCACAACGGCGCCGTTCAGCCCGGAAAACGCGACCGCACCGGCCGCCAACCAGACGGGGCTAATCACTGCCGAGCCTGCGTGCACACTCCAGTTCCCAGGGCACTTCCCGACGGCGCGTCGCCGCCGACGCAGATCAGGCGGCGCCGCCGGCGACAGCGTCGCCACGGGCCGCTTCCGACGATAGCGCCGAGTTGTGGAAACGGACACAAACGACGCGCTGGCCCACTAGAACAGATCACGTCACGCCCACGAAACTGGGCCGCGGCAATACCCTGCTTGTCAATCGCTTGTTTCGATTATTGGTATGGATCACACGGTAAATGTTTCATGACCGGCTATTTCAAGAGGCGATCGGACTTGCAAATGTAGGTTTTTGAGACAGGCTTCTGACATGCTATCTATGGATGGACGCTCTGGATGATCGGTGGGGCTACGGGAGTTAGACATTTGATTGGCATTCGGAGTGACGCTTGTGTGTTGTCTATGGTCAGTACTTCTGTAATACTGCAGCAATACAAATATTGCCCAAATAAACCAGTGAAACGTCCGCCGTGAGATGTCACGGCATGACTGATGAGTTTCAAAACCCGATCGATTTCAACAATACACTGTTTCGTACCGACTCACCGACAGCATGCCACTGAGGCTAGACACATCGAGGAAGAAGACCAAACCAGAGATCTATCGCCATTATCAAGCTACTATTTTTGTTGAATGAAGAAACCGGTAGGTCATGACACATCAAGATTCTGCATAATCGATAAAGAAGACCCGGGGAATGCCGGAATAGGAGCGGCTTGATCATATCACAGCCGCACAGTGCATACCCTTACGCTGGTACTTGCAGGGAGCATCTGTCAACCAGAGCGTTGGCATCACCTCCGACAACCCCAGACAAATGTAAAGTTTTTAACGAACCCCAAACTAATGCAGCTCAATGACGTTTGACACCACCACATACTTTACAAGGTACAGGAATACCACATCAGACTCCACATAGGCTGTAAATCTGGTGCAAGAGAATGACATTGAGAAGGGCACGAAGAAATGAAATGGTTGAGGTGTGAAACCAGCAGGGCAGTAGACAGTTCTCTGAACATGCTAGGCTTGCGCTGCCATAGCAACGGGTAGACAAGTAACGAACTGTTATCAGTTAATCTTATTTTGTGCTATTAGGCTCACTCCCAACGGGCACAAATACCCACGTACAGGGAGCATTGGCGGGGTTGTTTAAGGGTCCTCTCCACCCAGCCAGACTGGCCACAGAAGGCGTTTTCTCGCTGTGGGGATTGAACCCACGTAAATCCATGCCATCCCGATCTGGAGACGGGCAATGAAGCCATTCGCTCCACCCTGTGTGAGGCCAGAGCTTTGCTTCATATAAATCACAGCACTAAACACCACACATGCTCTGGGAACTATTGAGTTCTATAATTCTTCACATATGCTACGTTTGGGTTTTAGGGCGCTTCAACTGCACGGTTATTTGACGCCAAATGTATGCATGATAAATGTTTGAAAATCTTAATAAGTGGTACGCGACTTCAAAATTAGAGAAGCGGCTGTATTCTCCTTCCGCTCAGGGGTGTAAATTTGTATCTCTCTGGGGGAGCCCAACCATCCCAGATATGAGGTTGAGTTATTAGTGTTAAAACATCCTTCAAATTTCATTTTCTCCCATTTCCAGAACGTATGAGGATTAGTAAATGAGACTTGATATGGTTCAAGCGGTCTGTGTGAGGGCTAAAACAAAGAAAGACAAGAATTCTTTAAGCTACCCCTGTCCTGTGGTGGTTATTGACCTGTGGCCACCCACTCCCCAATGATTTTCGGAGATACGCGCTCCTGCTTCTACTCCACCTGGTGCCAGGCAATAGGCGACGATAACCCTCCGTCAAGCAGTAGCTGAATGTGGATACCGTTAGGCAACACATTTCACCGATACACCACATCCCAGACGATACCATGTATTGGTACTGGGTACTCAGGGCCCCGGGTTCAATTCCCGGATGGTATCCCAAAACCAGCAATTGGATAAAACACGCACAATTATGCTTTGAATTGATCATGGCGAACGAAAGGAATGAGCCCGATTCGTCCGACTACAATACGGATGACCGCCGGATGGGATCTGAATGCTCTTGGTCATGGCCCATCGAGATTAAAACAGACAGTACGATGACACCACCAGCATGCTTTTAAGCCAAAGTTGAGAACCAAATTGTGTCTTTTACAAGCTGATAGGAGGTATATTTGCTTAGGTAGGTGCCTAATCATCTGTCACCCAGTAGATTAGAAGTGGGATTTAACAGTATATTTGCATAGTAATTATCTGCCACCCAGTCCCTGTACGTTGGAGGTGGAATTTTATGATATAATTGCTTAGTCTGGTAGGTGCCTGCTTATCCGTGATCCAGTCTCTGTACGTTAGAGGTGGGATTTTCTGGGCCCGGGGCTGGGGACAAAACCTCGGCCCAGGCCCGCGGACTTTGGCCGGGCCTGAAGATCTGATACAATCCCATGCCGTGCTGATACCGGGCTTCGTCAGTGTTGATACGGGCTTCATCAGTGTTGAACCCCTCCCACCAAAGAACCCTTAACATGAATATAATTTGATCAATCCAAATCTAGTATCTATAAATTACACAACGCAACTTATCCCATATTATTTATATTTTATATGTGTTTTTTACATATATAGATAATATGAACATATATATATATATATATATATATATATATATATATATATATATATATATATATATATATATATATATATATATTCATATATATTCTCTCAAACACTGCCGATTAAACTTCAGCGAAGAGTTCGTTTTAGCTAGTTATCTGTTTTCGTTTTCGCAGGTTCGTATAAGTTTTTTCACTCTGTTGTCGTTGATGGAAGATAATATAAGTCCTAAATCGGTAGGCATTACACAGTTATATTATTCACGGCATTTACAGGTACAGTCGACGTTTCGAAGGCTTTCAGTGATCGTTATCAAGACATTAATGACATAACCACATAATAATATTACATACAAAAACACATATTATATAAAAGTCGTGGCAGGGTCGAGCGGATTTCAAAAGATGATCGGTTGTATGAAGAATGAAGCTCACAATATGTATGAATATATGATAACGTGACTAAAGCTTTAACTTCCTCTTTTTGAGCACACACAAAAAAACATGAGGCCTAAACTCTTTCACAATTTTTTTCTTCTTAGTTTACAGTTGTCATGTATACCACAGATGGAGCTTCTCAGTTTGATCGAGTTGCGTGTTTAGTTCAGGGTTGTGTTCGCGGATGAATAGTGCTTCTGTGATCCATATTCCGAAATGATCATGATATGCTTGTGCGTAAATGTGTTGTCGGTGAGGATTTTTCTGGTGAGCTGTGTTTGGTGGTGTTGTTCTACGTGGTTCTTGATGGAGCTGGTGTGGCCTGATGCTTTGTGTAGAGTGAGGCGTCGTGAGAGGGATGTTGTCGTGGCACCGATGTACTTAGCGGCAAGGAGCCTACAGTCTCCTAAGGGGCAGTTAAATTGATAAAGCACATTGGTACGTGACACCTCCCCGAACAAAAAAAGAGGTTTTGTAAACCTATCCTCGATTACACTTACCGATGCCCAAACAAGTTTTTTGGATCTCGGACTTAATTGTCACATACAGACAGCTTGGGACCTATATGACAAGAAAACCGAAATTGAACTACTCTTCAGACAAATTGAAGATCATGCTGACAATGATAGAATCACTGTTGATCCGAGCCTCAAGGACAGACTTATTGGTGAAAGCTCGAAGAAACGAGGAAAAGATACGACCAAAATCGTCACTAAGGAACTCCGAGAAGCAGCCAAACAACTTCGAGAAGATGAACGGATCATCATCAGGCGCGCGGACAAAGCAGCTGTATACGTTATCATGGATCGCAACCAATATTTCAAGAAAATGGACGACATCCTGGGAGATGAGACGAAGTTTGAGAAGCTTAGTGTCGACACCACCGACAACCTGAAAGCAAAGGTGAATAGAATCATAGACTGTCAGAATAGTGCCGTTGACTCTATAAAGTTGCAAAAGATAAGGGGAGAGTACGCTCCGGGTTATGCTTACGGGAACGTTAAAACGCATAAATCCGAGATCCAAAAAACTTGTTTGGGCATCGGTAAGTGTAATCGAGGATAGGTTTACAAAACCTCTTTTTGTTCGGGGAGGTGTCACGTACCAATGTACTTTATCAATTTAACTGCCCCTTAGGAGACTGTAGGCTCCTTGCCGCTAAGTACATCGGTGCCACGACAACATCCCTCTCACGACGCCTCACTCTACACAAAGCACCAGGCCACACCAGCTCCATCAAGAACCACGTAGAACAACACCACCAAACACAGCTCACCAGAAAAATCCTCACCGACAACACATTTACGCACAAGCATATCAATGATCATCTGAGAATATGGATCACAGAAGCACTATACATCCGCGAACACAACCCTGAACTAAACACGCAACTCGATCAAACTGAGAAGCTCCATCTGTGGAATACATGACAACTTTAAACTAATAAGAAAAAAATTGTGAAAGACTTTAGGCCTCATGTTTTTTTGTGTATGCCAAAAAGAGGAAGTTAAAAGCTTTAGTCACGTTATCATATATTCATACATATTGTGAGCTTCATTCTTCATACAACCGATCATCTTTTGAAATCCGCCCGACCCTGCCACGACTTTTACATAATATGTGTTTTTGTATGTAATATTATTATGTGGTTATGTCATTAATGTCTCGATAATGATCGCTGAAAGCCTTCGAAACGTCGACTGTACCTGTAAATGCCGTGAATAATATAACTGTGTAATGCCTACCGATTTAGGACTTATATTATCTTCCATCAACGACAACAGAGTGAAAAAACTTATACGAACCTGCGAAAACAAAAACAGAAAAATAGCTAAAACAAACTCTTCTCTGAAGTTTAATCGACAGTGTTTGAGAGGAAATATATGGCCAAAATACACAAATATATATATATATATATATATATATATATATATCCATATTATTTATATATGTTGACATATTTGCAGATGTATCTGTGCCGTTGCATTATACTGAAACAAGTTAAGCTTTTGGTTTAACTATGATACTTTAACCACAATTTATAAAAGTGCAATGTTGGAGAGAAGTGGGCTGAATTTAATCGAAGTTAGTCTTGGCTGCCATGCACATACTAAGTTTCCATTTAGTATCGTTAGGGTTTTTTCATGTAATACCGGTGATTATTGAAGTCAGCACACATAAGCAGCCTATATTTGTATACGTTATACTCAGTATTGCATTTCATGACCTATGCGTTTGCTTCTTTGAGAATGATGGTTTGTTGGCCTGTTGAAGATAACTGCATCTGCTAAATGCTGTTTGCACCTTATTAAATGATAATTGGATGTGTCTTAAAGCCTTTCCAAGCTTAATTTTCCGAAAACATAAAGTCCCAATAACTATATATTTGCTCTTAAACAGTCATCTTATGACTTTTGATGATACCAGGCCTTACCCGGCATTAAAACATTTTTTCCAAAGGCCGTGCTTGTGACCGGCTTCTGAAAACGGCATCGGACCGGGCCAGGGCCCGGACCTGCAAAATGGCACGGAACATCCCACCTCTACTGTATTCCTCGCAGCGCGAGGTTTTGCGCCCGACTTGTGAAACGCTAACAAGAGGCGTTAGTGACATCCACTGTCGTGCTTTCCAAAGCCCCGGAAGCACAATGCGTGGTGAACGAATATGCGACACATACCTCATAAACCAATTCGCTCATATCCAGACAGGGGCGTAGCCCTGAGGACACGGGCCGCGCGGAAACGCGGCTGGCCCGCACTTTGCTCTGTGGCCAAATTTGAAATTTCATACCAGTCAGGGCCCTCTTAAGCCCTCTTCAGCACTCTATTCTTTAACAAGCAGGGCCCTTTTTACCCATCAGGGCCCTTTTGGCGCTGTCGCAGGGGGCCCTTTTCGGGGCGCCGCCCCCCTGAGCGAAATCCTAGCTACGCCCCTGTATCCTGTACCTATATCTGCCTCAAAGCATAGGATACGTGGGTGGTGTAATGTATGTCTCCCAGCTCCCAGCATTTTGTACAGGTGTGGAGGAGCGAACTCAGGGGCCACTCACGCCCCAGGTAGCAGGCTGACTGAAGCATAGGATACGTGGGTGGTGTAATGTACAGAGGTCAAGAATCTCGCCAACTCGCCCACGCTCGTGGGTAGCCAAATGAGGTTCAAGGACCAGAACTTAGGTAACCAATCACGGAGAATTGACAGAGATCAAGAATTGCACTTAACAGCACAAAACAAGTATTTCCACGATCTTACCGCCACGTAAAAAGAACGATCCATAATATGCAATGGTACCTCGACTGATTTTAGGTACCATTATAACTTTAGTGACAGACGATACAAATTAGTGGCAAATAATTTATCCTCACTCACTCGCCTTATTTCACAGCTAAGTTAGAGATGGGTAGGTAACCACATCGGCAACGAAATTGTCCCATATAAAGCCATGAGAAAAAGGTACTCTAAATTGCACTGCCATGAGAACGGTATTATTCATTCTCTTATATGAATTTGACTATTTATTTTGAACAAAAAGAGAAAACTTTAGAGTCTATATCAGGTTTCATAGTGAAATTACTCTGCATAAGATAGAAACTCCACTGCTTACGTTGTACTTGAGGACTCGTTTTACGGAATTAGAGATGGTCTGGTAGCCAGGCCGGCAACGGAAATTACGATTAGGGACCACCAGGTAGCCACTTGGGTAGCCACAAAGTTTTGCGTTTCTGGCGCGCGAGTAGCGAGAAAAAAAACAGTCAGAGAAATACGTGTAGAAGTTGCTGTGTGGGTATCTTACTATGAGGCTGTTGATTTTGACCTAAATCAAAATAGGAGGTTTTGTTGCCAGTGGTAAACCCACTACCAATTCTTATATATTATGCCGCAGCCAGAGAAATGTAGGAAAAAGTGAAGTCTGCCAGATCTCAAAAGCCCAGGAGAGTAGTGTGATTTGAGGGTGTCAATTACAGCACACATTTTAATCATGTGCATGCGAGATATCCAAACTGTAGACCTGTGGAGATGAGAGTTGCAAGTTCTGGCTTTGCACCTAAAAAATTATATGCTATTTGGTGCCCATGAAGTCAGGTAAACTGCACGTAGGTTTCTTTGGTGCCTCCCTAAGTCAATTTTATCAAATCAAGCTTAGCAAATTTGTGATGATTCCAGAAAAGTTTCCATTGAGCAGGTGAATGTGGTGATGCTTATTGATCTGCTTCAATCTTTCTAGGATTTGCTGGATGATGGTTGTGGTATTAGGAGGTACTTGTCCTCTGGCTGAGTACCTATATTTGGTTGCAGGCATTGGAGATATTCAAATTATATGTATTCTTTTAACAAAATGTTAATTACATGTATCCTTCAAGTAGCTTAAGTTTCAGCATAATGACTGCTACATTCAAATGGTGGTTGTCTGCTGTCTTAGCAATGATGATCTAAGCAATAATTGATCATAGCAAGCAGTTGCAGTAAGGGTACTAGACTCTGACGGCACATATTACATGCCGTATTTTCATGCAGTATGCTGTATTTTTCATGTCTTTGTGTATTAGGTGTTTGATAACATTTTTACTGATTAATATGCGCAGCTAATGGACACATGCTTGTATTATAACACATACAACTTGTAATCACTGCACATATACTTAAAATTTCGTTGTTTGGTACTAAGAGTATGCTATATGTGATTCATTAGTCTCCAAATCACTGTAAATTTAATTCCTTTCATACTTCCACTTTTTGAGAGTAAATTTTCACTCACTAAGACATATTTTCTGGGATCAATTTAAAGCCTCAGTTCACGCAAAAGTTTATTTCACTTCAGGTAGCCATGTTGGTCGCATCAAGGATGTGTGGGTAGCCAACCTGACATGTTCTTGACCTCTGGTAATGTACGTCTCCGAGCTCCCAGCATTTTGTACAGGTGTGGAGGAGCGAACTCAGGTGCCACTCACGCCCCAGGCCGCAGGCTGACATAAGTATTTTGTTATGGTGGAGGAAACCAATCAGAGGAGCCGTAGCGAAGTAGCTGGCCCTCTCATCTGACGACGCATATTTCTTAGTGAGCAACTTCAAGTAATACAAAACTCACACGGTAGCCACTGGCGGACGCAAAGGGGGGGTCATTCCGGCCATGCCCCCCCAAAGCGTTGTAAGGGGAGGGCCAAACTATCTTTTTGCCCCCAAAGGCCGGATAAATTTGGAAAAAAACTGTTTACACTAGGTCTGTCAAGCATTCTTCCCCCAGGAGAGCGATCGTGTACTTGGAGAGGTAGCTTATATTAGGTCTGTCGATCACCCAAATCGCACGTCCCCCCCGGAGGAGAGGCAGACATGGGTTTGCCCCCCAAAAAAAAAAACTCGGGTCTGCGTCCGCCCCTGATGGTAGTTACCAAAGGAATATTTGATATTTTAGTGTTTTCATGATAATGACTGGAGTCTTTGTGATCGCAATAAGCTTTCCGGTTCGTTTCCTCCAACAAGCCGAGCTTTCTTCCGGTGAGCCTTGCGTCCTGCGCTGGTACGACAGGATGTTTGTGAACATGCGATCGGATGTGATCGAGCCCGAGTGTTTCAGATGCTTCCGGGGCGCTCGCCCGGCGCGGACACCGTATAACATACCCCACGCACGCTCTATGTCGCGTCGCACCACCTTCTACTGTGTTCCGGGTGACGTGCATGCGTCCGCCCCCCTCCCTCGCTGGGCCCTCACCCGACAGGACGCGCTTCGCCGGGACGAGCGGGCCATGGTCCTGGTTTGCTCTGGCAGGATTTTCCAAAATCACGCACATTTGGTTGCCACATACAATGGTGCATCAGGAAAGAAAAGTTTAGGGTGACATGAAAGGTGGCAGAAAATCTGACCTGAATCTGTGTATAGATAAGATAGTCTATCCGAATGCATGTCTGATTAAACAACGTGCCCTCTATATCCTGGTTGGACATGAGGTCGACAAGGCCGGCCAGTTCGTTTATTTCCATAAATGAACTCCCTTGGGGCTATTTTGAGACCACAGGGCGATGTTGCTGAAGGTGCACAACACCATGAACATAGGAAAACTCTCTTGATACTACCTATATTTGAGTAAATATGTATACCAAGCTGCACTTTGAAGCAAGTCTGGCGCACTTAGTCATGTTTTCTTATCGCCAGAGTGTGCACAATGCGACACCTGTGTTCGATTGTTTTTAGAAGCCTGTTTATGCCGAATAGAGAACTAGTTCGGTGAGGACTTGTTTCTTATAGAATGTTTTTCCTCGCCACACGCTGTCATTGGAAGGCACTGACAAGCCTGAAACCACAGATCCTGTCCCGACTTACCCCAAGCACGGTCTTTCTACTGGGAGTCAGGCACCGAAGCCGACACTGACGGCCTCCTGGCACCGCTGCCCAGCAGCAGTCACGGATGGCGGGCCTCCCACGCCGCTGAACCTGCAGCTACACCACCACCCGCAGGATCGCCGAGTCCGCCGGCAGTGGGCCCAGCACTCACTGAGTCCTCCAGTAGCGGGCCCAGCACTCAACGAGTCCGCCGGCAGTGGGCCCAGCACTCGCCGAGTCCGCCGGCAGTGGGCCCAGCACTCGCCGAGTCCGCCGGCAGCGGGCCCAGCACTCACTGAGTCCTCCAGTAGCGGGCCCAGCACTCAACGAGTCCGCCGGCAGCGGGCCCAGCACTCGCCGAGTCCGCCGGCAGCGGGCCCAGCACTCACTGAGTCCTCCAGTAGCGGGCCCAGCACTCACTGAGTCCTCCAGTAGCGGGCCCAGCACTCAACGAGTCCGCCGGCAGTAGGCCCAGCACTTACCGAGTCCTTCGAGAGGGAGCTCAGCACTCGCCGAGTTCATCAGGCCCTGTACTCGCCGAGTGATAGAGTGATGCTATTGCAAATTCGGCGCAATGAAGAAGGAAAGCCAATAGTTTCAGTAGCGGGAGATTGGATAAGGCCCATACTACTGGCCTACCGGTCATTATTCACCAATTGAACACAATACGGCTGGTCCCAGCTCCTGCCAGGGGAGCCATTGCTCGCCATACACACAGAATGTCGCCTTGTACACAGACTGCAGGCGTCTAAGGCAGAATCGTGTCCCCTCGTTTGTAAGGAGGTCTGCAGACTAAACCAGACAGAGGCCAGTTCAGAGCTGACTCAGTCGCCGGTGAGGTGCCGCGTACAGTCCTCCGGTCTGTCAAACAAGTGGCATTACAATAGACTTTTCCTGCTGACGGCTCGCAGGAAAAGGCAGAGGTCAGAACAAGTCCGATCTTGGCAGCATAGTTGGGTAAAGTCTTGAGGACCAAGGAGTCGGCAGATATTTCATTTTTCTCACTACCGCAATATTGCTGGTCCTTTCACACGCGCCCCGCTGGAGTCCCTTGCATGACTCGCCCCGCTGGGGGAGAGTTTTTCGCCCCCCCTCCGTATCTCATTCCCCACGAAAGCTAAAGGAAAATTACGGGCCGCGTTCGAAAGCTCTTGACAAGACGAAGAGATTTTATAAGAATAATTTTCATCTCAGGTCAATATTGAGGTCAGCATAGATCAAAGAAGGCTCCATAGGCTTACAACAGAGCAGTGTACGTTTCCCTCTCTAGATCTTCCCTCAGGGGAGCTAGAGCAAATCTTTATACGCCATTGGATTTCTCTCAACGCGGCAAATCGAATGATGTATAATATGACCTTGCTAGGTCAAATAGTCAAAATGACCTGACCTCGGCCTAGGTCAGGGTCACAGAGTGACCTGGTATGGTCATGTTGCATATTAATGGACTCCCTGCGACAATATAAGCACAATGCAAGCAAAATGGGAGCTTTATCTAAATTCAGTGAGAAGTTATTGGCAAAACAATCACTCCATGCTCCCGTGACCTGACATGACCTTTGAGAGGTCAGGTGCTCAAAAACCCAAGTTCATGATCAAGATCGTGTTAAGAATAGACGGCTTGAGGATTTTTAGCTCTATCTATCCAGTATACACTGAAAACGAGCCCATTCTATTTTTCACCATAGACTTATAATGGGGTGACAAAAAATTGACCCCACCTTAAGTCAACAATATCAAAATTCCGAGATAGCAGATTTGTAGACCCTAATGACCTTATCATATTGTGGAAGTTTCAAAGTGATTGGTTTGCTAATGTTCCCGGGCGCTGCTTCAAACTCGTAATTTTAGGTTTTGAGGTCGGGTCACTTGACCCTAAATAGCTCATTGACCTGACATGACCTTAACTCAAAAATTTGATCAGATGTGTAAAATTAATCAGGCATAAGGTACTATAAGTTTCGTTGTTCTGCGTCGCTTCGTTTTTGCGTTATCTGGGGAAAACCAGGAGGGGGCGAATTTCGCCCCCCGCCAGCGGGGCGCGTGTTAATAGAAGAGCCTTATGACACGGGTACTATTAATCCGTTGATTTGCCTACTTTGGAAGTTTTGACTGTTGATCATGACCTGTGCAGTAGGGTCGGGCGCCTTGTTACCCTCCCCAAATACTGGTTACACACAATTCCAGATGTTTTCCAATATGGCTGAAGTCGGGATACTTTTCCATAACAAGTGGGGTCTGTCCCACCCCCTTTTTGGAATGGTAAGTAAATGATGAACTAGTGATGAACTTGTACTGTACAAAACGAATTCCCAAAAGCACGAAAATTGTAAAGAAGCTCGGGAAAGTGACTCAAGTTCAAGTTGCATTGATGACGGTGGTGGGAACAGTGATGTACCTTTTGGCTTTCAAGGATGTCCCGACTGTGGATCGCTGACAAATTCTGAATGTCAGCTGCCCTTACTTGTTCGAGGCCTAGGGGAGGACAGCTCCTCCAACTACCGAGTGTCCTTACGCGGCCGGCAGTGTTACGACAGGGCAAACGCCTCAAGCACCAAACCCTCCCTGTTGTGATCAATTCTAGACTTAGCACACGCATACAAACCTGACTTCCGGCATTCTCCAGTTTTTCATCACACAAGTTAGAAAAGCTTCTGCTGATGCCGAAATTCATCAACGAAACAAATAAATGTCTGCCTCATATACGACCGCCAGCCTCCAGGCGAGTCAAAATAATACCACCTTAATTTCGTGCAAAAACTAGCAATCCAGGGTTAGAAGTCGAGAAATTACAGAAGTGGACATAGCAACGCCCTAGGACGTCTGACAACTGAAATTGGGAAGGGAGAGGCAAGAGGCGGCGTCGCTCATAGGAAGCCGCATCAAAAGATGCCAGCGCATTTGTTTTTTTATTTGACATACACAGCATCTCCACTATCCATTTGGCTATTCTGACGCCGGTCGTAATGAAGATGAGGGACATAAATGACAAAATTAAGCAAAAAACACACTGTAGGATAAGGATACCTGAGGCAAGGGGCAAACCCAGTGGCAAGGGGATCCTGGATACCTGAAGTGCCGAAGCGCCCCCTCTATCACAATTCCCGGGTCAGCGCCTGCCCCAGCGTGCAGACCGCATTGGAATAGGAAGAAAGCATTCTGGCAGCCCTGCCTAAAACAGTGTAAGTCCAACAAAATGAAGGGAACATGAACCCTTCCGGCCGAGAGTCAACAAGACCGCAACAGTTTGACTGCTCCGAAGAAGTGAGGTACACTGGAAATATGCTTTCTTCGTGGCATACAGATGATGAAATAACAACAAAAGCATAGCTGATTAGAATGCAGGAGGAGATGACGGAAAAACAATCGCACTTTAGCTTAGGCACCAAACCCTTTGAAATCCATTTCTTTCCAGTCAACGCCACATAGTTCACGTCAAAGTTTCCAAAGGGTTCTTTGGCCATTGGGTAAATTGTGTTATGGTAGTGTATGCCAGTGTCTCTTTCGCTCCGCCTCCTTTGTAGACGTCATCATTGTAAGTGTTGATATCTGGTGTAAGAGGTAGTAGCAGATCCAGGACAACATGGGGGGTCTAGGGACCTCGAGCCTCCCCTCCCATTGCCTCCGAACAACCTCCGGCTATGCATTAACTATCGGAACTCGACATTACTGGGAGGGGGGGGGGCTTGAGCCCCCTGTATCCGCCACTGGTGAGAGGTGTAGTGCTATATAGTTCTTAGTCTATATTCTAAGCTAGTGTTTATCATTTAATGGTACCTGGCATTAAATACGTGCAGTGCGTTCAATTCTATGATACTGTCCATCTGAACAAGTCAAGGCATCCCCGACCAGGTCAACTTACGCAAGGAGAGATGCCTTTCCCTCCACCGTTACTACCACCAACCACAGTGCGCGTTCTGGCAGCGATATCCATTTTAGAGCTGTGGTCACATGAACCCTAACAACCATAGGGTCTGTCATTGCGTCGAGAGTGAGACCGTGAGCATGAGACGTTCTCTGTACATGCTTCAAAAAATTATTCCGCGCATTCACGCCCAGCATTCATTAACTGCAGTGGAGCTAGGTTCCGCTGGTCACACTGCTGGCAAGAGGAGTGTCATGGGCTATCACGGAGCAGAAAACTCACTGACAGGTGGCCTAACAAAGATGCCCATGGGCGTCGAACTCATACCACCGGCTAATGTAAGCCACCACCATGTGACAGTCGAGTCGAAGGCAAGCGTGGTCCACCTTCTTCAATGTACCTCCTCTCCCGGGTTACAATCTCAGGTGCGAATTGCGAATACTGAATAATGACTTCCTGATCCCCAACATGTCCTTCAACAGACTGAGAGTGTGGCGTCCTACACCCTTGGCAGCTGATGCGTCGTACAGCCGTCAGGCTACTCCTTCAGCTCATCTCCCCGGTGAGATGACAACAGTAATTTTCAAAACCCATTTGAGCTAACCCCCCAAAAAGAGTGGTTTTCCGTCTCCATGCATTGTACGTTGGCAGACAAAGCAGGTCACAATGGCGTCCCGGCACAGCACTGACTGACAGCATAATGTGCGGAAGTGGCGTGCGAAAGCGGAGTGGGAATTTCTGACGGAGGAAAAAACAGCTCACTTGGGTAACGCAGCCTCAACATCTAATTTCCTGTCACTTGCCGCCTGGAATTTGTAAGAATTGGAATGCTTGGGAGGCCAGCCGATCGGCCTCGAGCTGCAGCCACGCTGTTGGCCGGGATACGGCATACTTCTCATTTTTACCCAAGTGTGACGCTACTTTCCCACCCTTACAGAATGCCTCACGACAATATCTGTCAGTGAAACATCGAAGATAAAAGAAATTAAAACCCGAGTTGGCAAAACTTAAGTTTCTTATCTTTCAAGTATTTATTTCTGTCTGATGATGGGAGTTTGATTTTTGTATGAAAATGGGAGGATGTGATCTGGAGCTTTCAAGTTTGGAGAGGGCGCAAAAGCTCCTTCGAAGCTAACTTGCTTCTATGGTTATGCGAAGCGCTTCTAAGATACGCCTACTTACTGGTTTTCATTTGGTAAGCACCATCCCTAAAAAGTATAAAATGCTTTCGACTGGAAACATTAATTACTACCCATTCAAGTAGAGGTCGGAATATCCCCTCTGTTAACTCGCAACTCGCTGCATAAAACATAATTTCCACTTTCTAACCCTTCTATACAACAAACTTTTTCATACCAATTTCATTCTTTTCTTGCATAAACATTGGAGCGCATGTGGAATCACAGTTTCAGGTTTTAAGCTTTATGCGGACAGAATTTTTGAACCCTTTTATCCTTGCATTAGATATACAATTTATATTTATTTATGTATTAATTGATAAGGTGTAAAACTGGCCTGTCCCCTCGAATTCTGAAGTAAAAACATTTAGATTGTATATTCAGGCACAGCCCTTCATCAAAATCAGGATTCGAGGACACAGACCAGTCTACACCTTATCAACTTATGATCATGCTCCTCGCCGCAGCACTCCAAAACCTAACGACGTTATTTATTTATTTATTGAGGGCTTATGAGCAACAGGTACACAGGACCCAATGACAGTTCAAGTGAAATGAGATAAGAAATTTCACCGAATACAATGCATAGAATGATTATTTTCATGATACATGATCTTAACTAAAAAATGTACAGAAAAATCCTGCTAAAACATAGAGGTACGCATAAAACTCTTTAAAACCCACAATCATTTCTCCGTGACAAGACAGCTGCTTGATGTATGATCGGGTCAGTGACCTTAACTGCCCGAAAGAACAATTAAAAGTGTTGGACTCTGGAAACACCACCAAAAACCTACTTTTGTGGCATATTTAACCTTAGAATACGATGACCTGCAGGCAATACGCTTACCCGATGCGCAAGGACACCGTTCATGCAGGACATTCATGTTCATGTGTCCAACTCCCCGGGGCCCTGGCCGCCCGCGGCACTCTCCGCCGTATCGGCCCCCCCCAGCTCAGGCCGCCAGCGACGCGGTACGTAGCGCGCCAGCGCACTGATAGGGCTGATAGCGGAGAGCCGCGGCAGCCGCCGGGCGATAATGGCCGCCGGCAAGCCTCAGCTGCCTGTCTCAGCGGCACGGCCCCAATACCCACCACATGACTAACGCAGCCGCACCAGCAACTTCAGGTGAGACCATGCAGCGGACACCCGCCGCAGGCCGTCGGCGAGGAGCCTGGTCAGCAGCCTCACCCTTGCTGGGGACACACTCGTGCTCTCGGGCGTGTCCAGCACACAGCGGCGGCGTTTGTGTCACCCACGGTGCGTGGACGTGTCTGGCGAGGCCCCAGGCTGGCGGCACCTCTGGTCTCAGGCACGTGGACGTGTCTGGCGAGGCCCCAGGCTGGCGGCACCTCTGGTCTCAGGCACGCTCCGGAGAGAGCGTGCCGCTTATCCACCGCTGCCGCCCCGCGACGTGCTGGACCGCGGGTGAGTTCGACTGCACATTGCATCGATAAATCCACCTCAGGCGCACACGCCAAAAACGCCGTTACCTCTAAAGGCAGGGAAAACCCGGGTAAACGCCTCAACAACAAAAACCATACATGGCCTATGACTTATGCCAGTCAAGAACTGTCAAGCATTACATCACGGCAACATCATGAAATGCCTGTGCCTGGTCTTAAGCCCTGAATATGCGTCCAAGGCAAGCGGTCTTTCTAACAAGGGTGAAGCCCCCTACCTCCTCCGGCCTATCTCCCATAAATCGTATGTCTATGCAACCACTTAAGTATGCACCAACATTGGTGCAAAAGGTCGCCGATTTAGCATACTGTAAACATGCATGCTGCACCTGACCCTGGTCCTACGCACGCCCATTTAAGCGTCGATCGTGTCAAACCGTTTTTTATGCCTCAAACGTGGGGCGACAATTGGTTCGTGCAGGCACGCGGTCGGAGCACCCCTGACAGGATCCGCCGGACATGCCAGCCCACACTCCAGAACCGCTACACAAATTGATAGCTGGGCTGGCTGGGCGGACGCGGTGCGTGGCGGCGTCCCTGCCCGGGCCGGGGTAGTCCGGGCGGCGTCCCTGCCCGGGCTGGGGTAGTCCGGCGGCGTCCCTGCCCGGGCCGGGATAACCCTGGGAGGCGTCCCTGCCCGGGCTGGGGTAGCCCGGGCGGTGGCCACACACGCTGAGCAGAGGATAGTCCGGGCGACGTCCTTGCCCGGGCTGGGGTAGCCCTGGGAGGCGTCCCTGCCCGGGCTGGGGTAGCCCGGGCGGTGGCCACACACGCTGAGCAGGGGGTAGTCCGGGCGACGTCGCTGCCCGGGCCGGGGTAGTCCGGGCGACGTCCCTGCCCGGGCCGGGGTAGCCCTGGGAGGCGTCCCTGCCTGGGCTGGGGTAGCCCGGGCGGTGGCCACACACGCTGAACAGGGGGTAGCCCGGGCGGCGTCCCTGCCCGGGCCCGGGCGTATTTTTATTGAACAATATTGTGGTGTATTATTCACTTTCTACGCTGCATTATGCTGCCTCTACGCTATTAGCGTAAGTTGCACCTTTCATGAAATCGGGCCCAGGACACACTTAAGTAATTTAGCATGGAGGACGTAAATCAATTATACCGTCATTCGTTGTTGAAATATTTCGTCGTTGCCACAGAGGGATGAGATGTAATTTTGAAAATATACGAAACGGCATGATCATAGTGAAGTATAGAATAGCGGTACCTCCGGATGCAAATTCGATTGAATGCTATTGCTCCTCTTTATCAAGATCTGATCCAGCCATTTTCAACCATGTGCGCCACATACGACAAGCAAGAGCAGACTCGTAGTTGCTTTCACATATAATTCTCTACTTTTCATTCATGGAAACTGCACCTTCTGGCAACAACAACAATAACAATGAACGTTGTCAATCGCGATCCAAACGTGAGGTCCAGACTTTTAATTGCCACATTTTGAACGGCTTGTATTATAAATTAGTATCACAATGCTGTGCAATTTTCACATGATTGAGGCCATGACACCTACACAAGCCCCCAAACACGAAAAGTGTTTGCATGAGATCGCAAAAAACGCAGGCAGCTATGCCAAAACGCCCAATGGCACAAGGACGAGGAACAAACATAAAGGCTAGCACGCTAAGCGATACAGTCGCGGCAAGGGCACCGGTGAAGTAAGCGGATCCAGGGGGCAAAGAGTAGCACTGGTCATCAACCCGCGGGGCCCCTAAACTGTTCACGGTATCCCCCCGAAAAATCGCTTCTCACGCCCACCTACCCCCCCAGTCGAAGATCCCGGATCCGCCCGTGACTAGTGATCAGATCAGAGCTGTGAATGACACACGGACGTCCCTTCGTCCGGCAAGCTACAGGAACACACGCACAACCGCATCGTCTTCCGGAGAGAGAGGCAGAGAAAGCCTCCACCTGTGCCTCCCACCCATCATCCAAACCAATTGTTTGGCGGCCCCACACAAAGCGAAACGCTCTCTGGGTGGCGTGGGCGCGGCCGTAAACTAGCCGCTCGGCTCTCGACTCTGGTTTCCAGCTCAGAAGCCGCACTGGCTGTCAGCGAGGCTCAAGAGGGCTGGACACCACTGCCATCGGTGTTGGCGCACCGAGTCGCGTGTGGTCAGAGTTCGTCAAGACCGGGATAATTCAGATCTCATCCAGCCCATGTCCGAAGTCTCCTCGACAAGTGCAGACCCATCCGTCTGCACACCACGATTATCACTCCCAATCCGATCCAGATACGAAACAGGTCAACTGAATAAAAATGCGAGCTAAAATCCATCTTCACTTCCAAGACTAGCCAAGCTCTCTGATCATTCCAAACGATTCCGATCCACGGACCCAATGTCACTCAAACCGCTGCCGGGCAAATTAAACACGTGGCACGCCGGCAGTACTGCCAGCTCCGTACGACAGGAGCGCGGCTAACGCTGCCGGGCAAATTAAACACGTGGCACGCCGGCAGTACTGCCAGCTCCGTACGACAGGAGCGCGGCTAACGCTGCCGGGCAAATTAAACACGTGCACACCGGCAGTACTGCCAGCTCCGTACGACAGGAGCGCGGCTAACGCTGCCGGGCAAATTAAACACGTGCCACGCCGGCAGTACTGCCAGCTCCGTACGACAGGAGCGCGGCTAACCCCGTCGGGCGGATTTAACACGTGCAGGCCTGTATCCGTATGGAAGGAGAGCGACTAACCGCTGGCGGGCAGGTTAAGCAGCCGCACGCCGATAAATAAAGCCGCAAAATAGAAGATGGAAACCTGGACATAATGCTTACTTCCTGCATGGTCACGCCACAAAATTGAGGGCCTCCTGCGTTCTATTTTCTTCACTATATGAGCGTTGGGAATAGCTTATTGTCAAGCAAACGCAAGACGACTGAGAGGTCTACTGCCTGGACAAGCTTACACATGACCTGCCTAGAGCTAACCACAAAGAGCGTATTCAGAAATTAATAGCCTTGCAGCAACGCATCGCATTGAAAGCGGGTCTCACCATAGGGTATTCCTATTCAATTTAAGCGATTCCACTAATTTCCATACAGTTCCAAGGTTAGCACCACCCAGTGCCATTCGAATCAACATCCGCGTGCCGTTGTAGTGCTGCGATAGGCAGTTCAAATCTGCCAGACAGCAAGGAAGCTTTGTCATCCCAGCCACCTAAGCAATCAATTTCGAGGCGGATTACTCAGGAGTGTTGCAGACGAGCGAAGGCAATACAGGCAAATGAGAGCACGTAAAACTGGATACTTCCGCGGTAGAAGGCGGATGCAAATTATTGTTTGCAATGAAAGAAACGTGGTATGCGTCTCAACAAGCATATGCTACATTAGGTCGAAGAACCGAAAAACCATGCGGGAGCAACTGAAAATGAAATTTATAATTAGTAACTCACAAATTTTACCCCGTATATCCACATAAGTGGGGCTGGAGTTCTCCTCGATTCGGGGGGGAGGGGTCCTAAATGGTTCAACGCTGGCATGGCAATACAAGCCCTATATAAAGCCTATGGGAGACCAAAAATAGAGGGGGTCTTGACCTCCAACCCCTCGGGATCCCCACTCACGATGGTAAGTACGTGCTGCATGCATGAACGCCTATATGTATACGTACATCAGGCACCTGTGCATGGTGCGGGAGCGGCATTTTCTAGGCGACTCCGCTAGCTCTGGTTTCCAGAGGGCGTCTGCGGACACCACTCTCCTGACAGGACGCTATAAATCAGGACCAGCAGCGCGGCAGGCACCCGCCTCATTACTGCCGTGATTAGCAGCTGCTTTGCTGGCGCCTCCAACACAGAACAGTCTACTCTCGCCCCATTTGCCGCTATCAGTGGACAGAGGCTGCAAAGCGGCGTTTTTCTCTCGCCGCTATCTCACGCATGAGTCTCACCGGGTCGTGGGATCTCATTCGCAGATGTGTGTCTTCAATGCAAATTTCCCGAAGAGCGAGGCATCAGTCAGTCAGTGCGAGCAATCTTGAACTGGTGATTTTTCAAGATTTGGGATCTAGATTGTTGATGCAGATCCGGGATTCTGGAATCATTACCTTCTTCAACGAAACAATTCATTAGAAAAATAAAGCCGCTGAATTAGTGTTTTGAACTCTCGTTTTCATGTTCCTTCCTCCTGCAAGATTGTTAAAGAAGCGTTTTCACTTTCACTTCTGCATTCGCATCACCCTCGATACATTCACTTTTGATGTTTTCTTATTTGAAAATGATCCTAGACCAATGTCAACGGAAGAATTCCCTCAAGGATAGTAGACGAATCCGAAAACTTCCCGGGAAACCTGCGGGCACAATTTGTGGACTTCATCTCATACGAAGTATCTTGTACGATCAAGTTGACCTAACTTGAGAATCTAATGTCAGGGACATATATGCACTAGTATTTTGTTAGATTTACGCAGGTTTGAGATATTCAGTGTCTGAAAACCAGACAACACTCACTCAGCAATCCGCCAAGGCCGCCAACGATGAAATGAAACACCAAGATTAAGGATTCATGGTTTGACAGACACGGCGAAAAACAATTATTTGCTCAATTGCTATGGCATTGCTATGCTTTGCAGTTTTATGTCACTACGAGCACCACACGAGTACGTTTAGAACCAGGAATGGGAAAAAACAAACTCGCAACTAGGAATCGCGGAAGACCTGGTGTACCGAAGCCACGGGCTTGTTCCCGGACTTCCTCTAACTTCCTCCAAGGTCCTGCAGAAGAAGAAGAATACTCTGCTAAACTCTACCATCCACTGCAAAGCAGATCAGAACAGTTGGAGTCCGTTAGAAGGAAGCGCGGGAACAGAAACTATGATTGCGACAGAAAACGTGAACGGAATCGGAAATCAGACTGCCGGAGACGATGAGAAAGCGCCCAGAGAACCGGAAACTTCCTCTACTAAAAGCGTCAATGGACGGAAACCGCTCCTGCCCACTCCTGCAAGGCAATATATCCCAAGCTTCGGATTTCAAATTTATTTCTCACAGCTCAAGTTATTGCAAAATTTTAAAATCGCGACTACAAATCGTGGAATCAAAGGTAAAAATTCGCTATCATAATTACAGGATGGCTCAAAACATAATATACACTTCGGCAATCAATTTTGGGTGTGCATGATCGCGAAGTCACGGACTAAAACTCCGCAATACCTAGCACTGATAAAATATATACACACATTCATTATATCAAGAAGCATACATACTCTGACAAAACATGCCTCAAGCCGTGGCCAAGTGTTAATAGAAGAGAAGTATATGGTGACCCCTCCTTCTGGCGCTTTGAAAGGGATATGGTCAGAATGCCCCCCCCACTGGCGCCTGCCGACGATAGTAATAGTTAACGATTTGTGAAGCTGGCAATGCAATTTCGTGCTAAGCCATTCAGGGATCCGACCTGAGTTACATTCGGGATGAGTTGAAAGCTTGGTGTACGTTCGTACAGCCCTCAGGGCTAATGGTGGATTGCGACTCGACAGCTACAACTTTCCATTTTTCTTAAATGACTGACTGTACTGCACACCCGTAAGGTGGTGCTTTTTGCCACGCATTTGCCAGACACGTGACAGGGAGCAGCCCGCTGAGACTGTGTCGAGCAAATTCAAATCTTACAACACGCTATCAATGTTTACCAGTGGAGACGGGACCCGCCGATACAGTTGCCGAGGCTGTGTATTGGCAAGGGGTCTTCTAATCCAGAAGAGGTCGCAGCACATATTGTACTCCACGAGAGCTGAAAATACCAGGTGAACATTCTCTTTTCCTCTCTATTTGCAGTTCTTTAACCTACCGACTTAAAACCATATTCGTATATGATCGTTCGGACTTACTCCACAAAATGTTTTTGGGGTCGGACCTTTCGTTCTGTATTTACAGAGATTCGTCAGCGAATCGGAATAGGTGGGATGATTCAATACGAGTCTCGAGAGTATGATGATTAATTCAATAAGATGATTAAGATTCAATTATGATGGTATGATTCAATAAGACTCTAGAGACTCTTATTGAATCATCCCACCTATTCCGATTTGCTGACGAAGCTCTGTACCTAAATACAGAACGAAAGCTCCGACCCCAAAAACGCTTTGCGGAGTAAGTCCGAACGACATTATACGAACATCCGAACTCCACACCATGTCTTTTCAAGAATTAAAAGCATATGTTGTGTAGAACGCCCATGGAACGCCCCGCCGCTGTAACGGACGTCGCTCGTTCAGCCCAGACACGGCAAATCGCTCGGCATGTGGATATACCAGCTATATCTCAAGGACCATGAGAACACGAAAATAAGCTAAACGAGCACCCAAAATATTGGGGGAAAACAAAAACCTTCACTACCAGAATTACTCTCTTGACGTTTTCAGAATTAAAATGAACTTTTGCAGGCTTCGAATAGTTCGTTCCTGGAATGTTGCAACACGTCGTGTTTCAAGCTCAGCTTCAGCCGCATGCTTTTTTAGGCATCATATATTTGGATCTAATTTTTGGGACAACCCTACCCTGATCCGTGCTCGTAGGAACCCAAAAGACGCAGGCATTGCTTTAGCATATTATATGCGCAGCTTCTTAGGAAGGAGACTGCAGTGCTTATGGCAGCTAGAATTGTTTTCATTTGTGGTTCACTGCCGTCAGCGGGCCGAGATGTCACCATCAGTCAATGGAGCAGTCGCGCGGGTGCGACCAGGTAGAGACAGGACTGTGAGAGTGCAACTTCTATGCAGTGCTGCCAAGGACGGGCGCCGGCCCTCCGAGGTCGCGCACCAGGCGTCTGCAACTGCAGCGGCCAGCCTTGCAGCTGCAGCGGCCAGCCTTGCTGCAGGTGTCCGTCATCACCCCAGCCGGCGCCGTCCGATGGGCCCCCTCTCTCTACGCTGGTAGCGTGTGGTGGCTTAGCTCAGACAAATCAAACCATTCCGCGAGAAAGAATGTGTCAATGATGTGGTGTTGAATAAAAGTATTGTGTTGGCGAGATGACTGCATGTTGAAAGTAACAGGTCGATGATAAATTATAATGGCATTGAAATGTTGCCTATTCACGTGGCATCCAACATGGCTGCCTGGTGAGATCCGAGCAGGAATGGTCCGTGCCAAACCGTATACTATCCAGCATTCACAGTGACATAGGATTCTACGCGTCTTGAATGGTGAGACTCTCAACACTGCAGAAATATATAAATAGGATAACACCGCAAATTTCGTCGAGAGGATGTTTTTGAAACACTCGGGGTGCCTAAGAGAATCAGACGCAGACCATGCATTATCTGACAATTTTCACGATTATCGGGTTACGGCCACACCTCGCCGTCAACAGAACCGGATGTCCAAATGACCGAATAAGATGCTCCATCTGTAGTGATTAATGCAACACCATGAGCTTTAGGAGCCAGTCAACCCTTTTCTTTTCTCTTGCTAATATTTCAGCGAAAGAAGGGGAAGGAATTCCAACAAGTGGTCTTGTTATAGGCGTTTATCCTATATCAGGCTTAACAATGACACTGATCTTTAGGTGTGATTGGCTGCCTGAGTCCGTCACTGGCTCTGCACAGGGTCAGTATTTCCAGAAGTTATGCAAAACTGCTGGAGAAACGTTGACAGGCCTGCAACGCTAAGTAGATTGAGATTCTGGTGATAAGAACGGCTCTGAATGGATATTTCTTGGGTAAGAATGATACTTTGTCGAAAAGTCGATGAGGATAAGCTGAACCTCAGCCTAGGAAATAACAAACATAATATTTAAGTTTAGTAACAGCTGTTAAGTGGAATAGCATGAAGTTTTGAACGCATAGCACGTGCAAGTCAACATTCGCACTTGGCAAACAAGGGAGTTGACTGATTGCAATGCTGAGGAATGCTGGCTCGTCACACTTCCCCGTGATGGCTGACCTTAACACACTAACAGAGGCATTGTGTGATATGCAAGACTGACCTCTGTCTGCCCCCGCGAGGCCGGTACCCGCTGCTACCCTCTGGTGGCACTCACTCCACCTCGTGCTGCTTTAACACTCCACTCGTAGAATCACATTTCAGCCACAGCCATTTCCTCGTGTTCGCACAATTCTAACCAGCCATAGCAGCGAGTTGAGAAGCCTCTTCGCACACTGCCACCTGCCGCTGAAATCGCCACCTTTGACCCCGGCGGCGCTGCGCGCGCCGACAGACCCGCTGAACGCTGCACTGCTGGCGTGGCCGGCCGGCGCGACGGGCCCACCGCGGCGCGCCACTTCACCTGGGGCGGTGCAAGGACCGGACTGGAGGTATTGGGCGTCACTGGCCAACCCGACCCACCGGCCACTGCCAGAGCTTAACGCGGACCGCAGTTGCCGGCCGGCACACTGCAGTGACGCTCCGACAAGCGAGGTCGGCGCATAATCGGCACTGGCGGGTCGTTCTTCACATGTACATACAGTCGGCTTCCTTGTAAATTAGCAATCCACTTCAAATTGGTCCCACATATTTTTATTTCATGTTATTCTCGTCAGGGCATCCCTAAGATAAATTTCAATTTATTTCAACTGTTTAATTTTCCCCACCTTAGTACGCCTATAGGCGTGGTACAGTCACGGACAGAACAACCGTCGCCTTCCGCCAAGCCTGCGGGAGCTAGGAGTGAACGGGCTGTCTGTCAGAGACTGCCCGTCAACCGACACCCGACTATCGACTCTCCAACCTATCTTTTATTTGCGACAGCTACGGCGTACTTCCAAGGCTACCAACCAACTGGCCCATTTCTTGCAGCAGGCTTTATCTAAAGGACCATATGCGTCGGTAGCGACAAAATAGGGAGGGGCCAGTGAATCGCCAGCCTCCTGCTAACAAGACTTTCACGTTCCACAGCATCGAACCAGGGGGCACAGCGCCAAATTTTTCAGGTTTCCTTTCGTCGAGTCGAAACTCTAGAGCGAGGTGTTTTTATTCGTGCTTTACTCTGTCTTAATGATCTTGCGTGCACGTGTCCCACAATCGATCCGTCGAACACCATATGCCATATCTTACAAGGAACTGTGGTGAAGTTCATCAAGCAGCACGCGTTTTGATTGTCATGTGGCTCTTATTGTTTTGGCGGAATTGTTTTACATTTTATATTGTCTTTTCTCCTGTGCGTTTATCTACTCATCTTGTATACCCACTTTTATCATTTTGGAATCTTTATTTCATGGTCATGTTTTATTCATACGGAAGTTTTTAATGCCATCAAAACTTATGACGAGCGTGTAGTTTTGTTTCCCATGTCAGAATGTAACGGATATCATTTTTATCATTTCATTGTGAACATCATGTCTTTGTTTTACTTATTTGACTTGTTCTATTAGTGGGTTTTACCTGCTGCTCATTTACATAAATAAATACATATAAATACAAAATACTCGCAGGCCTCGCCAGCCCCCTGAAAACAAAAACTCGCCGGGTTTAAGTTCCTTGTTATTTTTTCCGGATGCTAGGTACAAATATTTCCTAATTTTCCAATTTGGCGGAAATCGGGACTTTCTTAAAATGAAAACTGGGGGGGGGGGGACAGACCTCTGCTCCCCACCCTCGAGGTGTGTGTATGCCGGAGCGTGATGTGGTAATTGACAGATACATCTCAGGGGTGGATCCAAGGGGGCCGCGGGGGCCGCTGCCCCCCCATCCCTCGCTGGTAAGGCGCCCCCTCGGCACTAAGGCACCCCGGGGGCCGCCTCCATTTGCTCCACGTTTGCATGCCTAACGGAAATACTGGCGCCCCGTGGTAATTCTGCTTCATGCAAATATCACATCTTGACTACCAGCCCTGTATCACTGGCTCCCCACATGGTGCATCATTAGTGCCCTTGTTTCACTCCATCGGCGCCCCCTCCCCCAGCCTCATCGTGGGCTCTCCCACTTCTTGTCATCCCGCTATAAACTATTGGCGCCCCAATCCTCACTACGGGCGCCCCCACTTTCGGAAAATCCGCTCTACACCACTGACGCCTCCATGGTGCAGAGTTGATGTCTCGCTTTTGCTCCAACGGCGCCCCCACGCGTCACTGTGAGCGCCCCATCTTTTGAAACCCCGCATGTACCACCGGCGTCCCCATTGGGCATCATTGGTGTCTTCTGTGCACTTCACCAGCGCCCCCACGCTTCACCGTGGGCGCCTCTCCTTTTAGAGCCGCTCTTTACCATTGGCGCCCCCGTGGTACATCATTGGTGCAATTGTTCTCAAGTGGCGCCCCCATGCCTCACTGAGGGACTCTTCACCTTTTACCAGCTCGTTTTATACCAGTGGAGCCCCCACTCTATCTCCCCGCTATGTACTACTGGATCCCCACTCACCACTACGGGTGCCCCCACCTTCTAACAATCCGCTCTATACCACTGGCGCTCCCGTGGTGCATCATTGGTGCCTTCGTTTCACTCCACCGGCGGCCCCCAAGCCTCATCGTGGGCTCTCCCACTTCTTGTCATCCCGCTATAAACTATTGGCGCCCCCAATCCTCACTACAGGCGCCCCCACCTTCGGAAAATCCGCTCTATACCACTGGCGCCTCCATGGTGCAGCATTGATGTCTCGCTTTTGCTCCAACGGCGCCCCTCACGCGTCGCTGTGGGCGCCCCATGTGTTGAAACCCCGCATGTACCATCGGCGCCCCCATTGGGCATCATTGATGTCTTCTGTGCATTCCACCGGCGCCCCCACACTTCATTGTGGGCGCCCCCTACTTTTTGAACCCGCTCTTTACATCTCTGGCTCCCCCATGGTGCATAATTTGTGCGCTGTTTTTAATATCAAACGGCGCCCCCGTGCCCCACTGTGGGGTCTTCACCCTTTCAACAGCCCCTCCTATACCACTGGAGCCTCACTCTTATGATGCATTATTGTTGTCTGCTTTTAGCTTTATGGGCGCCCTCCCCCCACCTCTTTCCACCATCTTTTGACACATCGGTCTGTATCACTGGCGCCCACATAATGAATCATTGGTGCCTGTTCTTTGCTCCACCGGCGCCTTCATCTCCCACCGTGGGCTCATCGGGAGCACCACCACAGTTCGACAAACCGCTCTGTTTGGCGGCCCCCATGGTACACATTGGTGCTTTTCTTTCGCTCCATTGGTGCCACCACACTTCACTATAGGCGCCCATACATTTCTGCTGATTGGTGGATGCGTCATTGGTATATTACTTTTGCTCTACCGGCGCCCAGCACCCCCCCCTACTTCCTATACCCCCGCCACGCGGCACTATGAGCGCCCCGACTTTTGACAGCACGCTCCGTGCCTCCAGCGCCTCCATGGTGCATGATGGGTGCCTATCGTTAGCTCCATGAACGCACCAACACATCCCTGCCAGAAACCCCATGCAGCTTCTCTTTACTTTGCATTTCTTGCATCCCAAACGTGGCCCGTTGTCTTACCAGCGCCTCCCCTTGACAGCTCCCACAAATTTCACTGAATGCGAGTACCCCCAAGCTGTACCACCGGAAGCTCCAAACTTCAGCTTCGGTGTCTCCTTGATGACCAAATTGCGCCGTCTCAGTGCTCTTCCAATGCACCGTCTTCTCCATCCTGTTGCCCAACCAGTGCCCTATTCGTGTACCCCCGTTCTACCCTGTTGTTACCCTACCAGTGTCCCTATGATGGATTGTTTGCTCCTACAGACGCTCCACTGACGGTTCCACGCCTATATACTGCAGGCGCCCCTTGCCTGCATCACCGGTATCCATAAATCCAGTATCGGTATCGCCTCGGTGAAGTATCAGCGTCCCGTCCCCCCAATGCAATATCGTCATTACCATTCCTCGCCCGAAAGCCCAAATAACTAACTGACTAACTCACCACACTTCCCCCGGCTAGACCACCAGCGTCCCACAGGGTGTACCACACTGAACTTTTGGCACTACCATGCTGCATCACCGCTGGGCTCATTTATAAACCTCAGCATCCCCTCATATATCACGCCCCGGGCTACTAATAGGCGTCACACTTCAACGTGGACCACCCTCATCAATTTTTTGACGCCCTTTTCTTTGTGGTTATGCGCCCAAATTTCACGATTGGCCGCCCTTTTCAGCTCTAAACCGCCCCGTTGCAACATGGACCGCCCGTACCAACATTTGGCAGCCCTCTTCTGCATGATTGTTCGCCTGCTCTCCACTATTGGCCGCTGCCTTGCAGATCTAGGGCGCTTCACTTCAATGTGAACCCCTCACTCACCTCCGTACGCCCTCTATTTTATGGTTGGGAACCTCATATTTCACGTTGTTTGACCACCCTTTTTCAGCCCTTGACGGACCTCTGCGACGTGGACCACCGTCATTTACCTACAGGCGCCCTTAACTTTGTGACTAGGCTCCCCGTTTTCACAATTGACCCGCTTTTCAGCCCCAGACTGATTCACTGCAACATTAACTGCCCTCATCCATTTTGAGCCGCTCTCTTCTGCATGATTGCGCGCACCTTCTTTACTGTTGGCCGCTCTTGTGCAACCTTAGAGCTCCCCACTTCAACGTGGACTGCCCTCATTCACCTCTGGCCGCCCTCCGCTTTGTGGTTCAGAACCCCTAAATCATGATTGACCGTCCCTTTTAGCTCTAAAGCGGCCCACCGTAAAATTGATCGCTCTCATCCATTTTGGACTGCCCTCTAGTGCATGATTGCGCGCCCATTTTCCACCATTATCAGCTCTTTCTTATAGCCTTGGGGCGCCCCACTTTTACGTGTACCGCTTTCAACTTCGGATGTCCTCTACTTTGTGTTCGGGTGGCCCAATTTCACGATTGACCGCTCTTTTTCAGCCTTAGGGGATCCCACTGCAACATGACACTCCCATGGCACATGGACAGCTCTCAGCTTTGAGTGGTAACAATTGCCCCGAGTTCTTTTAATGTTTGCTTTGGGTATCGATCGGTGTCATTTTGCTCGGTTACCACGCAGGATCCCCCAGGGCGCATCCATGCCCATCCGATGTGCGGTCGTGTGCCCGTCCGATATGTGGTTGTGTTGTCTTTTGCTACAAGAACATGCTACGATGGAATATAGCGGACTGGTAAAAATAATGTTTCTTGTGAACCAAATTTTGAGCACATTGACTAATATCCCTTAAATTTGTTTGAAAAACGTTCCGGATCTACTGATAACCCTATAAGCTGTTGACTTCAATCGTTTACTTATTTTGCCGAGGTGTTTTTTCGCAGTGCCACTAATAAAAGGCTGTGTCCAGACAGCAATGCGAAATTCCCACGTCATCTGTGTAAGAAAAACATTGAGAGCTTGGCAGGAGGCACCTGCAGCATTTTGGTTGCATCCTCTCCCAAAAGTTTGCAAACAGCAAAAAGTTTCGCTTTATCTAGAATATTATGGATTTATCACTATCCGCTCTGCGCAGACGGGGTAAACTACGACTGGTTCGCAAAATCTCCAAAGGCCGTCTCTGCGTAAATTCTGCTTCAAAACGTAATCCAGGTAGAAGGTGCCCTGTTTCATTGTTGCTTGTTTAACTAGAGGCACTTTGAGAAATTCTTCCTTTTCTTGGCAACGTGTTTTTTAATCGACACTTTTTAAAATGGCATCACAAATACGCAAAATTAGCATCACAAAGATCCATGATACCAAAGGCCGACACCCAAATGGCAGTCTGACCACCCCCGGAGACTTCTCTCCCCCTTAGCGAAATCCTGGATCGCCCCTGAACCCACCCCTCTCGGCTGTAGATCAGGGATAGATAAGCTTGGTCAGTGTTGGCCAGGTGCGACCTCTAACATCATCACCTTGGATAGGTTGAGATTGCGGCCAGTTTGATAGAGCTGTATTTGGGATACATTTTAAAGCTGTCATTTTTGCAACGTAATGCATACAGTATGGTGCTTTAATATTACCAAATATACCTTCCAAGAAAATTTCACGCCGATGCTGCATTTCGTAGCAAATTGTACATTTGTCCCGACAGAGCAAGGTGGCAGGGTATCTGGCATTAACTTTTACGGCTTTCTTTAAAAAATTGCAGACACTTTGATAAAAATAAAGCTAGTTGTTTCGAATAATTGGATTTTGAACACTTTGGTGGTTAAAAAATGTCCAACATGGTATTTTTCGTTAGATATTTCGGAAGCTGCTGGGGGAAACCCCTTGATTGCACCAAATCTGTTACTCATCGCTTTTTTGCGCATTTTATAGCACAGAGTACATTCTATTTTAATGCTGGGCAGGTATTCTACAGCTTTTGCCAAACGTATTTTCTTTTAAGGCGACATCCCAAATCTACATACACGTCTTAAAATAATCCAATCTGAGCTTTAAGTCTTTCCACGATCAGGGGCGCAGCCAGGGTTTTGGCATGGGACAGCACACGACCTCTGAGGGGCACCCCGGGAGAGAAAGGGCACTTTTAATGTAACCTAAAAAAACTTACTATATCTTAATTAATATCACCTTTTGGGTATCTTTAGTCCAAGAAAAATGTCAATCAAGCATCGACGGAGAAGGAAAACTGAATTAAAAGCAGAAAAAGTGGCACCGAAATCTCATGAAAATAGCCAGAACACGACTTTTTGAGATAGATTTAAGGACAAATCAGCCAACTCATGCAAGTAATTGACATTAGAGAAATCAGGGGAGCCTGTGATATCTGTCACTGTGTGCAAGATAAGACAATTTAGAGTCGACAAAATTAATTTGTTATGCCCACTGGTTTTGTCGTGACGAGTGAGCCTTGGTTAAACGCGAATTAAGTTCCCCGGCTCCCACAATGGCCGTGGGAGGAGGTGTAGCAAAGTGACATTGGACGAATACAATTTTTGCTGCCCGAATAATTTGGGGGAAACCTTTTTAACGCATTTAATAGTTCCATATTTCAAGGATCGGTCCCAGTTGGAGTGAAGAAAAAGCAAACAGACTGGTTGTTTGGATGAGGATGATGTGACAGGCCTGAAAATTGTGAAAAAAACTAGTTCTTCATTCGTTTAAATTAATTAGTAGAGATCCTGTATGAGGGGACTATGCTCTGAGCTCAGGGGCACACGCCTTTTTATCACCCCTCCCCAGAATCCATCAGTATAATAAGCATTTATTTAACCCGGGGGCCTAGGCATCACAAGCCTTTTTAGCGATGACGGCTCATCCCTAGTTAGCTCCATTTTACAACGGGAGTTTACACTGTGTCTTTATTCCACATATATTCAAGACCAGCTCAGCGACCCCCTAGTGTGGATCAGAGTCCTCCAGAGCAGCTGCCCCTCATTCCCCCAGTTGTGCCCCCTGGAATTAGACTAGCCCCGTGGCCCCCCGAAGTGATGGGAGTTGGCCTTGTGTTCTTATTCTCTGTCTATTCAAGACCAGCTCAGGGGGCCCCTGGTGTGGATCAGAGCCTCTCAGAGTAGCTCATGCTCGGCCCAGGACTAGACTAGCTCAGTGGCCCCAAAGATGGGGGAGTCATCAGACTAGCTCAATGGGCCGCAGATAGGCTCATAGGGCCTTGCACCATATTAGCTCAGGGGGCACCAGACTAGCTCAGAGGGCATCAGATGGCCTCAGGAGGCACAATGATGACACATGAGGCACCAGATCAACTCAGGGGGCATTACTTTAGCTCAGAGACAATATACCTGCTCAGGGGGCACCAGATCAATCATCTCGGGGCCCAGGTAAGCTCCTAGTTCCCAGACCAGAGCAGGGGGTCTAGATCAGCTCAGGGACCACCATATCAACTCAGAGCGAGAGCGAGAGAGAGAGAGAGAGAGAGAGAGAGAGAGAGAGAGAGAGGAGAGAGAGAGAGAAAGTGCAAGGTATCAGCTCAGTCGTCCCCGATGAGCTCGGGGGCACAGATCAACTTGGAGGTACTAGATCAAGTCAGGAGGCATTTAATCAGCCCAGGAGCCCCATACCAGCTCAGAGGCCTTCATCACCCTCAGTGAGCACAACTCAGCTCAGGGCCCTGGAGCTGCTGAGGAAATTACTTAATCAACTCAGGAGGCCCAGATCAGCTTGAAAGGCACCAGATTGGCTCAGGGGGCACCAAAATAGCTCACGGGACACTAGACGAGGGCATGAAATTGGGCTCAGGAGGGAAAATTTTGGCTCAGGAGGCACCAGATCGACTCAGGGGGCATTAGTTTAGCTCAGGGGAAACATATCTGTTCATGAAGAACCAGATTGATCAGCCTGGGAGCCCAGATCAGATCCTAGCCCCCAGACCAAAGCAGGGGCATAGATCAGCTCAGAGAACACAAGATCAGCTTATGGAGCACCAGACCAGCTCAGGGGGCACCAGCTCATCTTAGGAGACATCAATAATCAGCTCCGGGGGCACCTGGTCAGCTTAAGAGGCACCATATTGGTTCAGGGGCAGTAGATCAACTCTGGGAGGCATGCGATCAGGCCAGGGGGACCAGATCAGCTCAAGGGACACTAAAACAGCTAATAAGGCACCAGGGGAGCTCAGAGGCATCAGACTAACTCAGAGAGCATTAGCAAGAGGCACAATGCTTTGCTCAAGGGGCACCAGATTGACTCAACGGGCACCAGATCAGCTTAGAGGGCACGTGATCAGCTCAAGTGGCCAAGACCAGCTTAGTGGGCACCAGATGAGCTCAAGGGGCACCAGACTAGCTCCGCCGGTACGATTATTGGCGACGATGAGGCATTAGCTGGCCACGGATTACGTACCTATAGTTTCCGGGGTGTTTGGAAAGGCGACAGAATGCCCTAGCTGACGAAAAAAGGTACTAAATTAAAAAAGTTAGTTTTAATCACTAAATGTGATCTAATTGCATCTATGTTCCACGGCGTAGGCCAATAAATTTCGAACGGCATAGCCCAAACGGGGTACACCGCCTACCGATCAAAGGACACTCCGGCACCAATGAGAGGGGGTACGTGACCTCCTCGCTGCGCCCTGTCCACGATTGAAGTGTATCAGTTTTGTGGGGTTAAACTTTACCTTCATTATGGCAGAGGGGATTGAGATCGAAATGAAAGTAAAGGACTTAAAAGTAATGTTTCACCTTTATAACGTGATTTCAACTGAGATAGCTAAGTTGTATAGCATGCCGGAAGTCCCAGTGCTCTCTGTATCATTTGTCTTGAAACTCACTGTAACGGCGAACATATTCAACATGTTTTCTCTATTTCAGATGGCAATGTCCTTGGCTATAGTCCGTGACTGATTGTAATGTTAATACTACTGTGGGCAAGCCAGGACAAAGTTTAATGTGTCATCGCAGTTTCACGTGCCGATTGTTACTGTACAAGATTCTACAGAACCCACTGAGTTAGCTGGCATAGCTGGAAAGAGTACGTATACAAGATAATGGTTTTCTTATTGACCGCTTTCTCGGTTTCTCTGTCTCTGATATATTGCCTTATATTCAGCAACGTAATGGATAATATCTAATGTCGTATGTCTGTTTGTGTGTGTTTTTCATTTTTCTATCCGATCGTGTATTTTTTGGCATACTTTAACCAAAGTTCACCTCTGTGTTTCAACAGGTCATTTATGGTATCATAACTGCTACTGCTGCGGACCCAGATGTGTCAAATACATTAGAGAAATTCCCTAGGTCTTTCCAACCTGACATATCCCGCAAACAGTAGATCGGCGAAAGCCAAATGAATGCCGTATCACTCACCATCAGGTCAGGTCATCATCATCATTGTTACATCATCACTAAATAATCATCCGCAGGCAGATATATTTCGTTCCCCAGAGGAGTATTTAACAAATAAAAACATTGAGCTTATTGTACATTTTTCAGAGAAATAATGGACGCTCCATGATTTTCGGCTCAAAGTTCCTCTAATTACACTAAATTTCAGGATTCAACGAGTTTCAAGACAAATGATATATAGATTACCGGGTTTTCCGGCATGCTTTACAATTTGGCTATCTCAGTTAAAATCACGTTATAAAGGTGCCACATTCCCTTTAATCACTACGAGGAAAGAAAGCAAAAACGCCGATAGTGCTCCAAACAATGCGTGTATTATTCTGTAAACATTAAGAAATATGGCAAAGTTGCCAGTTGCCACCCAGAGGAGTTCTCCTCTGTACCCATGCGTGGCCTTTATTTTTGCCCTAACGCCTTTTATTTTACCCTAACGCACAGGGGAGGTAAGCATCAGTGCTGCAGTGATGAGCCCAGAGCGGCAGTTATGAACTAAGAACGGCGCACCGCACATTAGGATGGAAGTGATAAGCTGGGGGCGACAGTGATTGGCCGGAGCGGCAATAAACAAGGCAAAGTTATAAGTCTAGGGCGGCAGTGATGAACTAGGGCCAATAGCTATGAACTAGGAGCGGCGCGAACCAGAGTGGAAGTGATAAGGAGAGGGTGGCAGTGAGGACTCGGGGACGGGAGTTATGAACTAGGGGGCGGCACAAATCAGGGCGAAAGTGATAAGTTGGGGAGGGGTTAGCAATAATTAGCCGGAGGTGGCACGCATCAAGGCAAAGGGCATAAGCCGAGGACGGGAATGGTGAGCCGTGGGTAGTAGCTATAAACTACGGGTGGCACGAATCCGGGCGGAAGAGTTAAGCTGGGACAGGGGCGGCGGACTCCGCGGGGAGGGGACAGGGTGTGCAATTGTACATCCCGAAAAAAATGAGGACGTGCAAAAGCATATTTTTGAACTCCCGGTTTTGGCTTCGTCCAGGTAAGCGCCCCCGGATTTGGGCGGCGCCCCCGGCCGGCCAAGAAATTATCAGCCCTAAACATGGCCTACCTGAAGAGGAAGGGCCCTCTGTGCAAAATAAAAACAGTTTCAAATGTGAATGGTGCCCCCTTTCATCAAGGCCATCCCATGGAGGGCAAATCGACCCAATTTATCGACTCAACGCAGGGGAATGATGTCAGCGCCCCCACCCGAGTTGACGCCCCTAGGGAGCCAAAGGTGCCCCCCTGGGGATGGAGGCGCTCCCTTCCCCTGAGAAGGAAGGCGCCCCTCCCGAAAATATTGTAAAACCGCCCAAAAATGGAATCCGCCGTCCCCGAGCTGAGGGCGGCAGTCATGAACCCAGGGCGGCACGAATTAGAGCGGAAGTGATAAGTCAGGGATGGCGTTCGTTAGCCAAGGCGATAGTGATAAGCTGGGGGCAGCATGAAACAGGGTGGCAGTGATAAGCTGGGGATAGCACTGGTGAGCCACTGGCAGCAGATATGAGCGGAATGCTGTTTGAATCAGAGCGGCAGTAATAAGTCAGGGTTGGCAAGAATCAGGGTGACAGTGGTAGGTGGGAGGCGTCAGTGATGAACCATAGCGGAATAAGCCAGGGTGGTAGTGATGAACCGAGGGCGGCATGATCACAGTGGTAAGACGGAGGCGGCATGAATCAGGGCAAAAATGCTGAGCCGAGGGGCAACACATGTATTGGGGGTGCTCTCATTGTGATTAGGGGTGCTCGCACACACCAAAGAGATGACAAATTTCACCCCTGGCTGACACTAAAAGAGTAAAAGCATGGCACAGCAGTCTACCATTTACTCGGCTCGGAGAATTCCTCCAATAGAAAAACAGATAACGATTAAATGATTGTGGGCTGCTTTTTGCTTTCTGGAAGGGTGTTAACAGTGAAAAAGATTATATAAAACGCATAAAAGATGAAATGAAACACAAATATTGAAAAATGACTCAAACAATTTCACACGGTATACTTAAGTCAGAGACTACAGGTAACATGAAGCTCAACGTTATGTAAAACCTGAAAGACAACTAGGATGAATAAATGACATTAACCTTCGCCCGGGTGGGGGGTCTTTTAGACCCCCCTCGGGTTTTTCCGAAGTGACCAAAAAACGGCGGCGCGCAGCGCCGCCAAACTTGGTCTAGCTGTTCCTTCATCATTTTTACATCTTTCCTGAAAGTTTTGGCTCAAGGTCATATCAGGTCAGGACACCAGGTCAGGTGAAGTGACCTCACCTCAAAAAATACTTAGGACGGCATACCTAAAAGAAGGGTTAATCGATCAAGTTGAAACTCATACCACATCTTGGGCCCACCAGGAGCTACAACATTTGTTCCGGGATTTTTGATATTGGTGACCTAAGGTCATGTGCAGAGCATAACCTCCCCATTGACAATGCATGGGGAAAATCACGAAATGAGCTTTTCTCAGTAAGTATGGATGGAATCAACTTCAAACATCGGCTGCGACTTGCTCTTAGCCCATTTCTGAAGCTGATACTAAAATTTTTGACTTGTGACCTTTAAAAGGTCACCTTAGGTCAAATAAGCATTTTTGGTGTTTTTCTTTATAAATTTTGAATAAACTAAGATAGAGCTTTTATTTTGTCACCAAAGTGTTTGTATAGTCACTGGAAGTCAAATGATATACATCATGACTATACCAGGTCAAGTTGGGTCAGACCGTTGACCTGGGTCAGGTCAAATTTTTAAATTTGACCTGGCATAGCAATATCATATATCATTCGATTCGTATTGACGAGAGGATTGCAATGGTGCATAAACTATGGCTGTATCTTGTTTGGTTTGGAAGCTATTAGCGAAAAAGTAAACGACCTTTTGCATGGGTGGCTATGGACATTCCCAAGAATATGCCCAATATTTAGAGACCTGTAGCTCCCTAGGCTTTGACCTGACACGAAAATGAATGCCACTGTAATGAAAGCACATCTCAAGAGCTTTCGAATGGTGTTAGAAAAATGTTTCTAGCTATCATAGTTTCTGAGATATATGAGGTTTTCTTAGTACACCTCATATTAGCGATTTTGACCTATTTTGACCTCTGGTGACCTTGATATTGACCTGACAAGAAAAATGACCGAAGTATTTTCGATATCATTTTCGAAGAGCTTTCGATTGCCGTTTTGAGCTTTTTTCTAGCTCTCTTAGTTTTTGAGATCGTGGGGGGGGTCTTTTTAGCCCCCCCCCCACCAGGGCGAAGGTGGCTCGTACCCGCCACCGGGGCAAGGGTTAAAACTAACGCTCCTCAGATATAACATGATGTTAGTGATATCCACAGAAGGATGCTCCCCCAGAACGTTCACAGCCCAGATATCCCCAGGATGCTCACTGCCTCGGGAGACGGCCGTGACGAACCAGGGGCGGCAGTGATCAGCCAGGGGTGGCAGTTATCAACCAAGGGGCGGCAGTTATCAGTAAGGGGCGGCAGTTATCAACATGGGGCGGCAGTGATCATTCAGGGGCCGCAGTTATGAACCAAAGTGCGGCAGTGATCAGCCTGGGGCGCCAGTTAGCGGCCAGGGGGCGGAATTTATCAGTCAAGCGGCGGCAGCTATCAGCCAGGGGCAGCAGTTATCAGCCAGGGGTGACACTTATTAATCCACCGGGGGCGGCAGTGATTAGCCAGGGGCGGCAGTTAGCAGCTAAGGACCGGAAGTTTTCAGTCAGGGGGCGGCAATGATCAGCCAGGGGGCGGCAGTGATCAGCCAGGGGGCGGCAGTGATCAGCCAGGGGCGGCAGTGATCAGCCAAGAACGAAAGTTATCAGGCAGGGGGGGCGGTAGTGATCTGCCAGGGGGCGGTAGTTATCAGCCAAGAGCCGACAGTTTTCAGTCAGGGGGCGGCAATGATCAGCCAGGGGCGGTAGGAGTCAGCCAGGGGCGGCATTTAGCAGCCAAGGGGCGGCAGTTGTCAGTCAAGGGGCGGCAGTTTTCAGCCAAGAGCCGGCAGTTTTCAGTCAGAGGGCGGCAATGATCATCCCAGGGGGCGGCAATGATCAGTCATGGGGCGGCAGTAATCAGTCAGGGGGCGGAAATGATCAGCTAAGGGGCGGCAGTTATCAGTCAGGGGGCGCCAGTGATCAGTCAGTGGGCGGTAGTGATCAGCCAGGGGGCGGCAGTTGTCAGTCAGTGGGGCGGCAGTGGTCTGCCAGGGGGTGTCATTGATCTGCCAGGGGCGGAAGTTATCCGCCAGGGGCGGAAGTTATCCGCCAGGGGCGGCAGTCATCCGCCAGGGGTGGCAGTAAGCAATCAAGGGGCGGCAGTTATCAGTCAGGGGCGGCAATGATCAGCCAGGGGGCGGCAGGGATCAGCCAGGGGCGGCAGTGGTAAACGAGAGGCGGCAGTAATCAGCCGGGGGCGGCAAAGATGATTCGGTGGGCGACAGTAACTTACCAGGAAGGGCAAGTATATGGGTGTGAAAATAAACCGAGGTGTTTAGCCAGGGGCAGCAGTGATAAACCAGTGGTGTCAGTGATCAGCCAGCTGATCAGTGATGAACAAAAGGTGACAGTAACCATCCGGAGGGGGAGCGGCAGTGATTAATTGCTGGCGACAGTGATCGGGCGGGGGCGGCAGTGATGTGGCGTCATAAATCAGGGGGAAATGATAAGTTAGGTGGCATTGATTAGGTAGAGGTGAAAGGAATCAGAGTGGAAGTAATGAATCCGGGACGGGAAAAACTTGTGAGGGGCGGCACGAATCAGGGTGGCAGTGATGAGATAGGGTGACACTCTTCAGGGTAGCGGTGCATGCATGCATGCCAGGGGCGGCACATGTATTGGGGGTGCTCAGCACATGATTGGGGGTGCTCGAATTAGGATTGGGGTGCGCGGGCACCCCCAGAGAGATAGAAAATTACACCCCTGCGGTGGATGATTTTGTCCTAAGCTTTTGCGCACGGCTCAGTTCGAGAGATGATGGCCAAGTTCTGAGCCATGACTTCTGCCACGAAAATGCTTTGGTGATCGGGGGAGGAGAGTTGATTGGGCGATGAAACTATAGTAGGGAGGGTCAGAAGCGTAGCAAGTGGGGGGGCGGCTAGCACAGTCGCATGAGAGGCACCCGAAGGGAAAAGATCGCCCGAAAGGCAGCCAACCGTAAACCTCTGGGACCAGCATGACTTGCTGTTACAAGCGTGACCCTCTGCAGCAAGTGACGCCCTATATGTGACAGCATAGGCGTAGGAACCGGAGGGGAGGGGGCAGGAGGGCCACCTCCCCTCCCCAATTTTCTGTGATGGGCCCCTCGCAAGAGATAAAAATATCAACAACTGTAATATCAAGCAAGAAACTCAAACTGGCCCGATAGCTTGCCCCGGAACCCCGTTAAACTTACCTGTGCCCCTAAAATAAGTTGAGGTCCTATGAGTTGATTTTAAGGTCCCCTAAGCTTCTCAGGGCCCCTGAACTGGCCTCTGAGGCTATACGAGCTAATCTGGGCCCTTTGAGCTGAACTGAGCGCCCCTGAGATGGTTTGGGCAGCATGAACTGTTCTAGGATGTCTAAACTGAGCTAGGAGCCGTAACCTTGAACAGGGCCCCGTGAGTTGGCCAGAACCTGTATCCACCGACCTGGGGGCCCCTGAGCTGAGCTGCAACCGTAAAGTTAATATTGTCCCTTGAGCTAATCTGGATCCCTGTGATGCACAGAAGACCCTAAACTTATCTGAGGCCCCTGCACAGGAATAGGGCCCCCTGCTCTGAAATTGGGTTATAAGCCGTAATTGAAACCCTGAACTGTTCTGAAACCCCAAATATGCCGACAAGGGGCCCCTGGATGATCCGGGCCCTTAAGCTTATCTGGTCATCAGAGCTAATATGGGCCTCTGTGTTGAATTGAGGGCCCCTGAGATGGTCTGGGACCCCTATAAGGCTTTACAGCCACTGACCTGGTGGCTGTGAGCTTGAATGGGCTCCTTGAGATGTTCTGACAGTGGTGTAGCCAGGGGAGGGGGCCCCTGGGGTCCGCGGACCCCCTTGGGCTGACCTTATGCACTAAAAACACAAAATTGATTTCGGGGGCCCTGAGCTTGGTCTCGGGGGGGGGCTTCCAGAGCTTGGTCTCAGGAGGCCCTCAATAATCGCTATCGAGGGCTCCAGAGTACCGAATATTGATCTTAGGGGACCCCTGTGCTCCGGGGGCCCCGAGCTTGGCCTCAGGGCCCCCGAGCTTGGTCTCAGGGCCCCTCCCCCGAGCTCGGTCTCACGGGCCTTTCGATTTTGGTCTCACGAGCCTTTCGATCTTGGTCTCAGGGGCCCTCGAGCTTGGTCTCAGGGGCCCCGAGCTTGGTGTCTGGGGGCCCTCCGAGCTTGGTCTCAGCGCCCCCAGAGCTTTGTCTCAGGGGACCCGAGCTTGGTCTCAGGGAACGCCCGAGCTTGGTCTCAGGGGACCCTGAGCTTGGTCTCACGAGTTCAGGGCCCCCCTCGGGGTGCTTCTGACTATTGATATCGAGGGACTCATGAGTGAGGCACAAGAATTGGCCTCATGAGACCCAGATTTTGGTCCCAGGGGCCCCCAGGCCTGGGTTCAGGACCCCTAGCATCGGCAACGAGGGGCTCCAGAGTACCGAGAATAAGTCTCGGGGGAGGGGGGCTCGAAATATTGGTCTTGAGGGCCCCGGAACATCGGTGTCGAGTTACTCCTGAGAAAAGGGCGAGCATGGGTCTAAGGGTGCCCCTGAGCCTGATCTAAGTGGGACCCCGAGCTTAGTCTTAGGACCCCCGGGCAACAGTATCAAGGGGCTCCGGAGTATTGGTCTAGGGGAGCAATTATTTTAGGGGCCTCAAAATGGTGATTTCGGAGGGCCCCCGAAAGTGTGGATGCAGTGGTGTAGCCCAGGAGGCCCTAGGCGTCCGCAGACCCCCACCCCTTCGGCCAATCTGAACCACTGCAAAGGATTCTCTGATCACGGGGCCCCCAGAGTCAGTCTCAGGGGCCCCTGAAGATTCGCTCTCAGGGCGTCCCGAGTCGGCCTCACGGCCCCCGCCCTGAGAGTCGGTCTCAAGACCCCCGAGAGTAGATTTCGTAGACCTCCGAGAGTAGATCAGGGGCCCCAGAGGGTTGGTCTCAGGGGACCCAAAAGTCGGTATCAGGGGCCCCGGGAGTCTGTCTCAGAGGAGGGGCCGAGCTAGTCTTAGGGGCCCCCAGAGAGTGGTTCTCAGGGCCCTGAAACAGTCTATTTCAGGGGGACCCCTGAGAGTCAGTCTCAGAGAACCCCAAGAGCCGGTCAAAGGGACGCAAAGAGTCGGTCAAGGTGACCCCAATGTCTTAGGGGACCCCGAGATTCGGTCTCGGGGTTCCCCTTAGAGTCTGTCTCAGAGAACCCCAAGAGTCAGTCTCAGAGCACCCAAAGAGTCGGTCTCAGGGGCCCTCATAGTCGCACGGGCTTCTCTCTCAGGAGTCAATATTTACTTTCAGGTGGCCCCGAGAGTTAATCCGGAGGTCCGAGAGTTAGTCTAATTTGATCCGCAGAATGCTGGTTTCAGGGGGCCCCAGAGGGGTAATTTTGGGAGCCCTCGAGATTTAGCCTCAGGCTGTGCCCCCCAATTTTGGTATAAGCGGGCCCGAGAGTCAATCTCAGGGAGCACCCAAAAGTTAGTCTCAGGGGGCTCCCGGTTGTCAGTTTCAGAGACATTAGAGAGTTAATCTCGGGGTTCTGAGAGTAATTTCCAGAGGTTCTCCCGAGTTTTGGTCTCACGGGCCCGGAGTTAGCCTTAGGCCCACTAGAGCTAATCTGGAGCCTCCGAGAGTCAGTCTCAGGAACGCCAAAGACTCATTCTCAGAGGTGATTCCACCCCCCCCCTCACAGTTGTTAGTCTCAGGACGCCTTAGAGTAAGTCTCAGAGGGCTGTCAGAAGGGGCCCCCAGTTCTCAGGGGCCCCAGTTTTGATCAAGAGGTGCAGGGGTCTCAGAGACCCCCTAAGATCTAATCGGACCGAAAATTAGATTCGCGAGTGCCACCAGATGTTGGTCTTAGGTGGTCCCAGAGCTTACATAAAAATTTTCAGAATCATATGCCTCGGAAAAAATGTACCTACCCCTATTTCGTACTAAAAAATGACAAATTAAAACATGTCGATCAGGCACCATTATCGAAGGAAAGGCAAAAATCTATACAATTTTACCATAAGAGCAAATCGAACAGGGAATTTGGCACTTTAGACAATCTTTAATCTATTAGCTTGACACCAATAACTGCATTCCTAAATATTCTGAAATAAACAACTTTCAAATATTTTCGTAGGAAACCAGACAAACAAGGGTAATGACAGAAATTGGTGAGCATAATCCCAAAAAAAAAAAATAGGTATGAAACGTTGAAAATAATAATAACAGAGTGAGCCAAGGTGATAGCTATTTTGGGCGCCTTTTGTCTTGGTAATTTGCTCGTTTACAAGATAGCAGGGGTAAGAAAGTAATTGAATCTCAACAGGATCTGTCGACGGAATAGAGGTTATGTAACGTTCAGGGCACACTCCCATATCCCTTGTATCTTTATTCGCTTTTTTCGTTTCTTTGGAAATTTCCTGATTAAAGAGTTCATGGATTCGACACCGGGGAATAATTGCTAATCATTTCCCGTAGATCATTTCTTCGTACTCAAAACGACTGACTTCCAATAACTCCATGTCTGATTACCCGAGTGAATTGAGGTAGACTCAGGTTTAACATCATGCGCGCATCAACATTGAACTTCCCGAAATATGGCTCAAAGCTGTTATTATAGCCACGCTACCGTATAAGTTATGGGCCATCCTTAATATTTGGTGACCTTAGTTTACCAACACTTGGTCGGATCGAAAAAACCAAGCTATAAACAAAATAAGAATGAATGCTTAAAAAGCCATAACAAAATTTCCTTCGTGTGAATGTTATAATGTTAAAATACTATACAAAAGATATAGGAGATGGGCCCGGTTACTAATGGGACCCCCGGCCTGGGGCCCCCGACGGTAGTCGGACCCCTCCTTGGCGGAATCCTGGCTATGCCACTGTGTTCTGAGACTCTATATCAGCCACCCTGGGACCCCCTAAGCCTCGCTGGGGCCCTGAGCTAATCTGGGTACCGCTGTGCCTAACTGGGGCCTCTGATCTGATATGGGGGCCCTGAACTCTTCTAGGGCCCCTGGGCTAAGCTGGGGCCGTGAGCTTGAATGGAGCCCCTGAGCTGGTATGAGAGGGGACCCTATATCAGCCGATCTGGGCCCCTGAGCTGAGCTGGCCTGTGCTGAACAAGAGCCCTGAGCTGGTTTGGGGCCTTTGAACTGTTCTAGCATCATTGAGCTAAGCTAGGATCCGTGAGCTTGAACAAGCCCCTTGAGCTGTTTTGAGACGCTACATAAGTCGACCTGGGGACCTCCGAGCTGAACCGGGCCCCTAAGCTAATCTGGCACCCTGTGCGAATCTGGAGCTCCCCTGTGATGAGCTTCTAGGGGTGCTGTGCTTATGTAGGGTCCCTTGATAAGCTGGTCCCGAGGCTAATGCACTGGTCTGGGCCTTTGAGCTGACTGATCTGGGTTCCTGAGCCATGGTCTGGACTTTGGGGCCCTCCAAGATAATTTGGCGGCCCCTGGGCGGCATAGGCATAGGAACCGGGGGTCAGGGGATACTGCCCCCCCTTTGAGGTGGGCCCCCGCAACGAATATACAAATATCAGCAACTGTAATATAGAACAAGAAACCAAAACGGCCCCGATAGCTTGTAATAATAATTGCTGGGGTTTAACGACGCACCAACTGCCAGGGTCATACGGCGTCGCCAACTCTTACCCTGTTGGAAGGGATTTTGGGGATCAGATCGACTTATTCAGAGGCTCCACCGGGACTTGAACCCGGGACCGGTGGCTTAGAAGACAAGGGTGCTATCCACTAAGCCACTGCATTTTAGGCATCGAAATATAGCTAGGCGTATTTATTGTGATCAGCCTTTACCTAAATAGATCTGTAATAACCTACATAAATGTTCCCATTTTCGTCATTAAATAAGCAAATACAAGTGGATTAGGCATGGCGAAGTGAGGCTATTTGGTATCAAAGCATTGTCTGTAGTTTTCTAAACAGTTCTTAATTTTGTAAATGTAATGAAAAGGGCCTAAACATCTGTAAATATAAAAAACGCGCTCATGGTAAAAAAATGATTGAAATCCTCCAAAAGCTTAAAAATGTATTATTTAAAAGGGTCTAGGTAAAAACCAAAAAAAGTTTTTGGCGTTTTAGTATGATTTTTACATAATAATAGGTACAACTCGAAATCACAGGGAAAAATTTAATTTCTCAATTTTCCATATATTGACATCCTTGTGTGCATGCGTGCCTTATTACACTAAACGAGCTATCTAAGATTTTTAAAATTATGGGCCCCCATTTTAAAAATCTTAAAGCAAAGACCACCCAAGCACAACGAAGATTCACAAGCTATTCTACATGAATCAGATGAGCAGTGGCTACAAGGAGGATGAGAAGGTGTTGAAGAGCATAATCAGCAAGAATGTAAAACCGAGCGAAGGACACAACATCAAACTACTAATCTATTACAAATCCTAAAAGTCATGCAATCTAGTTCTACGCAACAAAGAGAAGAGTAGTTTCCTGAAAGAGACTAACGTCGTCTACAAGTATAAGTGCCACTACGGAGATTGTAAGCTCCGTGACACAGCCTCTTACATAGGACATACTACTACCTCCTTGTCGCGCCGACTAACTATGCACCTTCAAACTGGTGGCCCGGCTGAGCACTCAAAATCCATCCACAACCAGAACCTGACAAGGAGTGACCTCACCCAAAACACGTCCATCCTGATCAGGGAAACTAACCACAGACGACTTAAAATATTAGAAGCTGCTTACATCCAGCACTTCCTTCCCAGCACGTGTGACCAGCGAGAACATCGCGGCGTCATCACCCTCAATAGCGGTTAAACATATGTCTGGGAAAATATTTTAAGGATGCTCCAAACATCGTGAATGTGGAGGTTTCCTCGCAAAATGAGCGCAAGATCAAAATTAGAACATTCAGCGCAAAAAGAGAGAGTGGTAGATTTGTAACTAGGACACTTGTAATCATGTTTTTCTGTACTATACGTTTAAATTTTAACAATATGTGAATAATTGTACTTGCCTAGCGTGATAATGTTACCTGCCGATGATGGAGGGCCATTGAAACGCGTTGTAATACATTACACATGTCATTGGCGAAACTTTACACGAACTGAGTGAAGACCAAACAAAAGTTATTAGGAAAAAGAGAAGTTGGAAAAGAAACTTATAAAAGCAAAATATGCAATCGCATTCAATATATATATATATATATATATATATATATATATATATATATATATATATATATATATATATATATATATATATATATATATATATATGTATATATATGTATATGATTTATGTACCTTCTCCACCTCGTCCTGGCTCTTCTTCTTTCTCTTTTCAATCCTGTTTTCTTCCACAGTTTTATTCTTACATCTCGCATATTCCTTCACCTTGGGTGTCTTCTTCTGTGTGGTCACTATCATATCAACACCACTTACACTTCCCTATCTCCCCGGTCTCCCCTGAGCCGTCAAAGACTCCTTCTCCAGCTCAGGAACATTATCACTATCAGCAACATCAAAAGGCTTCTCTGCAATGTCAGTGAATTTCCTCATGATCTTTCCGTTCATCTTATTCTTTCTGTTTTCCTGACCTTGTCCCCTCAACCTGATCATCTCCTTCCTCATCGTCCAGAAGTAGTGAATCTTTTCCGTCACCTTGTGCTTCTGTATCGTCGGGATAATTATCATACACCTCCATGACCTCAGTTAATTTCTCTGTGCCATCCTTGCAATCTATCTCCTAAACTGTATAATCATACTAAAAATAGGTTTGAAAATTCGCTTCAGTGGTGGATATAAGGGAGGCTAGGTAGCTCAAGCCCCCACCCCGCCCCCAATGTCCGAATGCCTACAGTAGCTGCATAGCCGGAGGCTGTTCCGAAGTCATGGTGGTGGAGGCTCGAGCCCCCAAGCCCCCCTCGAAATGAAGTACTGGACCCGCCACTGGATCGCTTTGCTGTCGTAAGGGCATTTATTGCCAGATATAGCCATATATGACAACTACGGCTCCGTAAATGGAACATTCATGGTTACCAACACTTGTATGCACAAATAATGCGCATAATATGGTATGGGCCAAAATAGCCCACACGATTTCTAGCGCTCCAATTTGAGAAATTCAAACAGATTTTGAACTAATTTTCAAAAACGTCAAAGAATCCAACCGGGTATGGCCGATTTGAGCATTTTGTGTCAAAATGTCACTGTCTAGTGTATGCCATATGCATCGATATGAGGTGTACCGGTAAAGTCGTCTAGAAATGTTTACTTTGAGAGCAATTTTAAGGCATTTGCAGGCCGAATTCGCAAAAATGAGAATAGGACTTCTGAAACAACTTTTTGTGACCTTTTGATGCGGTAAATGGTGTTTGACTGGGACATATTAGGTTCTTGTAAAAGTAATTTAAGACACCAGTCGTATTTCGGTTATATGTTCGTAGCTTTCGAAGGTCATTCGACTATCTTCGTCAGCGAAAAGATTGCTCAGCCAGCGCCTAATTCAATATTTCACAAGTTTGAGAAAACATCGCATCACAATCGTGCTAAAACTTCAAATTCTACTTGTTATTTCTTGCCCAATAATAATTAATATACAAGTTCAACAATTTAATTAAATGAGTTAAGACTCACAAAGGCAAATACAGTACACACACGGGAAGGTTACATTCTAGATCATTATACACCTACGTGAAGTCTGGATCAAGCTAAATTCTAGATCATCATACACCTACGTTAAGTCTGGATCAAGCTAAATTCTAGAGCATCATGCACTTACGTCAAAGACCGACGAGTAAGGTGTCGCTGAAAACGCCGCGAAAAGTTATTAGACTACGCTCCAAACCAATGTTATTTCATGACTAGTAATTAGTAATTATAATAGATCGGTGTCAGGTATACTTGACGAAAATGAAACCTTGATATACTTTTTATTTGTTATTGTTCTAATACTATTATTATCATTGTTACTATTACTTTTTATGAAGAGCGAAGAACTTGGTAAATTTCTGGGATTGGAATGCCTGAGTTTGTATTTAGTAGTTTGTCTTGTTGTGGTTTTGCGATGAAGATGCCTTCTTTTATTTTTCTTTTTCTCCAATGGTTTTCATACGCTAGGATTTTGACGTCATCCCATTTAATGCTGTGTCCGGTGTCTAGAATGTGTTTAGCCAGTCCAGAGTGGTTGTGGTCCTCGTTTTCTATAGCTCTTTTATGTTCTTGTTGTCGCGTGTTTATGGTCCTACACGTTTCCCCTATGTATGTTTTTCCGCATTGACATGTGTACTGGTAGACTACTTCTTTGTTTTGGTGTTTGTGTCTTTTGTCCTTTGGCTTTACTAGTATATTTTTTAGGTTTGTTGCCGGTTTGGTTTGTGTTTTTGCGTATGGTTTTATTGAACGCACGATACGTTCTGAAATACCTCGGACATATGGAATGACTACTGTGGGCTTTGTTTCCCCTCTCTCTAGTTGGTTGTTTTCTTGTCGACATTCCTGGCGTTGGATTTTTCTGTGTGTGTTTTTGATGAATGTCTTGGGATAGTGATTTTTCTGTAGTACCTGTTCTACGTGTTTGATCTCGTGTGTCCTGTCTGTTTCTTCTGACGAGATGGTTTTCCTCCTATTTATAAGAGTCCTGACTACTGCTTCTTTGTGTTGTGTGCTATGGTGTGATAGAAAGCTCAGATATTTTTCTCCGTGGGTTGGTTTTCTGTATACTTTAGTGGTTAATGTTCCACCTGTTAATGTTCCATCAAAAGAAAAATAAAAGAAGTCATCTCCATCGCAAAAAACACAACAAGACAAACTACTAAATACAAACTCAGGCATTCCAATCCCAGAAATTTACCAAGTTCTTCGCTCTTCATAAAAAGTAATAGTAACAATGATAATAATAGTATTGGAACAATAACAAATAAAAAGTATCTCAAGGTTGCATTTTCGTCAAATATACCTGACACCGATCTATTATAATTACTAATTACTAGTCATGAAATAACATTGGTTTGGAGCGTAGTCTAATAAGTTTTCGCGGCGTTTTCAGCGACACCTTACTCGTCGGTCTTTGACGTAAGTGCATGATGCTCTAGAATTTAGCTTGATCCAGACTTTACGTAGGTGTATGATGATCTAGAATTTAGCTTGATCCAGACTTCACGTAGGTGCATAATGATCTAGACTGTAACCTTCCCGTGTGTGTACTGTATTTGCCTTTGTGACTCTTAACTCACCTAATTAAATTGTTGAACTTGTATATTAATTATTATTGGGCAAGAAATAACAAGTAGAATTTGAAGTTTTAGCACGAGTGTGATGCGATGTTTTCTCAAACTTGTGTAGTATTGAATTAGGCGCTGGCTGAGCAATCTGTTCACTGACGAAGATAGTCGAATGACCTTCGAAAGCCACGTAAATATAACCGAAATACGACTGGTGTCTTAAATAACTTTTACAATGACCTCTTGATCTAGCCAATAAAAAATTTTTCGCGGATCTCCCTTTAAGTTAATATAGAAATCACCCTGAATGTGCTGAGGTCAATTTGCCATCAGCTATGGTATCTGTGCACAGAAAGTTATATTCTGTCCCGCTGGTGAGAACCATCATCTTGGAGGTAAGGAGCCAGTCTCAAAACAATTGGCCAAAGCAGCAAACAATTCACATTTGACTTGGGCAGGCTTAAGTTTCCGATAGAGGTTATGAAGAGCTCTGTAAATGCTCGGTAGTAAGCCCCAGCCAGCTTGTCACTCCTGACAGCTGGCTGGTATTCGATTGCCTGAATCTGAAATATTCTGACCAGAAATGGCTAAGAAGCTGGTGACTGGTATAAGTTCTCCTGTTTCAAGGTATTCCAGAACTTAATGTGGTGAGTGATCCCACAGCGTGGTGTGAAGCTGGTGGAAGATTTCGTGAGCCATCCAAAGGGTAAAATACGCAGCAGGGTCTTCTAGCAGTATCAGAGCTCTTAAATAGTTCGCAGGAGAATACGGAGAAGCACCTGCCCCAACGACGTTCTCCAACGAATGTTACCAGATAAAGGTTCGCCTCCGGAAGGCATTCCTGTTCTGCCGGGATTTAGAGTACTAGGGTGCTGAACCATTTAATTTCAGGTCTTTTGTGGAATAACATGTATTTGTATTGCGCTGAAAATACATCTGACAAGTAAATGTCTGCATGGTAAATCCCATCTACCGCTCTTATACGCACGCACATGCCACGCTGTCTTTACTGGTAGACTATGCACCCCTTTCATCCCAATTTAACAAGGGGAGACTGCAACGCCGGGCGGCCAATCGCGCCCGAAACATGAAATCTTTAACCGTTTTGAGGCGATCTTTCCCGCTGTTGTAGATGCTTGGAATGTGACTTATTGAAATCAGAATTGAATATATAATGGGAAAAAGTTGGTTCGAGTCTGAAAAGTAAAAACTGTTTTTTAACCATACTAACGAGAGACCCAAAATGCAGGGGGGTCCTGACCCCCATCCCCCCGGGATTTCCACCCATGTTCTAAGGCATACATATTTTGTAAAACAAATGTAGAGTAGGTGGCAGTGCAGGAATAGCATACCCGAAGTCATAGCTTAGCACAGTGGAAAAACATACCAACAAGTCATAGCGCAGTGGAGGAAACCATCCAGCGCGCTGGATGGTTTTCTACCGCTGCAGCGGTATGGTTGCCAACGACCCAAGAAGCTGCCAGCTTCTAAAACCAGCATTATTATGATAATGAGGTTTCTGGTAATTTTAAAGTCAGCGTCAGAGAGTTTACCTAATCGAAGCAGACAAGCAGTGATGTCTGCCCTTCCGGCTGTTTCATGAATGGTATTTAGCCACGCGTGCTCCGCTGGAGATTTTGCCAATAAATTTGGGTTAATATTTTCTACGAGCCATCATGATCTAAACCAAGATAGGTGGTAGGAGCAAACGCATTATCATTTCAAAACACAGTCTGTCAGACCCCTTGATACCGCACGCAAAACCGCATTCTGTTTTATTTGAATCTGAGACGCTGTAATTGTAGTTATTAAGTGCTTCATAAATGTTCTCATCTAACCCCGTCCAAAAATAATAACCGAATTTGCAAAAGCATCAAAATGTGCTAGCCAAAAACTTCACATAAATTCCAAAGAGCACACACCGAGTATATTGAACATTTTTATTTTGGAATTCTAGTGAATGGAACCCGGCCCAAAGGTAACCGAGGGAGGGAGGGAGGAGAGAGACGTACATAAGCAAGAGCATTATTATGCTCTTGCTTAATTTTCCTCACTGTTTTCTCATTGTTTGAGTTACGTTTGATGGGGAAATAAATCAAAAAAGCGATAGAGCAACGGTTTCTAAAGCATCAGGAGAACAGGGTGTGTGTGAATATTAATACAGATTCTGGATGATACAGTCGGAATTATCTTGCCCGAACGCTTCAAAGGGAGTTTGTTGAGTGAAGCAGTACCATGCATGTGTCAAAGTTATCATGCAGGTATGCGCATACATTGCTAGTTGTCCATTATGTCTGAGAATTGCCGTTGCTTGGTATAATATTAAGTTGTAAGTTAAATGCAGATGCACTGTGGAACACATATTTGTTGATAATTTACTCTTGTTAACCCCCGCCCCGGTGGGAGGGGGAGTGTTTGAACACCCCCTGGGGTTTTTCCGACGGCGCGAAAAACGGTGGCGCGAAGCGCCGACATACTTGGCACGCCTTATCTTTGATCAATGTCGCAACTTTCCCCAAAATTTTAAGGTTGGGGCATCTCAGGTCAGGTCACTAGTACAGGTCAAGTGCCCTCACCTAAAAAAATGTTTAAGGTGGCATAAGTAAGAAATGGGTGAATCTATCGGATTGAAACTTACACCACATAATGGCCCCATGGAGTGCTACAACATATATTCTGGGATTTTTCATATCGATGACCTAAGGTCAAGTACGGACCATGACCTCTCCATTGGAAATAGATGGGGCGCAAAATTCTATCGGTAGGTGCCGATTTTCGCCTCCCTGGGGGGATAGGAAGCGACATTTCAGGGGGCGCCATCGACCTCTCAGGGGGCCGTGACCATTTCAGGGGGCGTCGAGGGGCGATCGGGGGGGCACGTGCTCCCCCTTGTCCCCCTGGATCCGCCTATGCCCTGCGGAGGGCTTTTTGCCGTGCTCAAGGCCAGGCTAATGGTATGCGGTCGCCCCCATCACCTACCATCCCCTTGGATCCGCCCCTGGAACATGACGTATTTACTCGTGGATCCGCCTCTGCACTAGGTAAAAGCATCCCTTCGAGCTAAAAACGTGAATGGCGCAAAGTTGCATGAATTTCAAGTGAATACATTGTGTTTCGCACATTCGGACTCTATGAAAAGTTTGGCCGCTTCTAGAATTCGAACCCACGCCTGAAAATGAAACCAAAACATGGGACCGTTTTTGCCGTCTAGCTCGCTGGATAATGTCACGGCTGGCAGTTTTGACCCCGGAAATGAAAATAAAAATGTCCTGGCGTCTATTTGAACTGCTTTTCGTGAACCTGCGCGTGGTTTAAGATACTCTCCCGAGGCTCTAGATTGCAAGCTTTTAACATGTGTTCCCTATTGACTAGTCGAAAATGCCAGCCGTTTAGTAGGGAAAACTTTGAGCCCCCCCGAGTTCTTGCAGCTTGTTAAAACAAGTGATTGGATTCCAATTTGTGGAGAAGCATCCCTTCCTTCCTGAGTGTTGGTCAAAAGTTCAATCTAGGCGGGTAAGTTTGTATTCCGGCTCCATACTGACTGATTTTGGTTACCTAAACCTAACAACTCTGGTTGCCTGGTTTGCTTTAGTTTGAAGACTCGCAACAGCTATATTGCACTCTGTAAACCAAAATAGAGATGAAGTCAGATGAACTCAGTTAAACCTGTGCAAGGTTTCAGTAGTGTTTATGTTTTTTGTTGAGCGGCTGCAGCATTAACTGTAATATAAGCTGGAATACATTCCTTGTTTTTGGTGTGTTCTCCTAGATGTTTGGCATGTGGACTCTGATATCAAGGCAGCATTGAGTGAGCAAAAATTCTTTCTGAGGTGGAAAAGAAAAATGGTGTTTTTTCTGGTCCTGTTGCAGCTGTGATCCAAAATCTTATTTAGTGTGAATTCTTGAGACGCTAACTTGTGAAAACTTCCATATGTGATGTGTCTTGGGTACCAGCAGCGAGCTATTTCCAGCTGTCAGGATTGCTTAACTTCTAAGAGTGATTTTTTAGGTTATTGAGTTGCAGTACTTTTTATAGGTGTAAAAAATAGTCTCAGTTTCCATTCACAGCCTTCAGCGTGGCCACACATAGTTTTTGGATGCAATCAACATGGTTAGAGCTTTTGGTAATGGGAACCATTTTTCAATCCAATTCTTGTAAACCCACATCCAACAAGATCTGGCAGTATTTGACATTGTGATGGTAAAGATTTCCCTAACAGTGCAGAGATAAAGGAGAGTAGACTGGAAAGGGTATAACTTTCTTTTATTAGACAAAACTAAACAAAACAAAATTTTATCAACACTTCAGCAAAAATCATTCACAAAATTCATCAACCGAACAGTTAACCCTTAATCAAAACTTTAAACATATGTGAAGGGAGAGTGAAAGAAAACTTAAATGGTGTACCATAAATTTGGACAAATTCAAGATTGAAGCGTTCTATCAGTTACAGATCCTTTTGTAACCAGCCTAGGTGCCATGGAAACCGTGATTGCTGTATCCTGATTCTCAGTTCTATCTGAATCGCCTCTGGCCCATGGAAACTGAGCCTTTAAGTTACAAATTAGTTAAGAAATAGATGAGAAAAAAACAGTTAGGTAGGACTAGGTACTAAATTTGAGATGTTTACAATGAGCTGCAAAAGTTGGCAGAATAGCATGACTCCTGACAGAAAATTTGAATATTTTGTCGGTAGGTACTGAACCAGAACTGGTATCCCACTTGGACATAGTGGGATTCAATATAAGTGCAATTCCCCAAGCTGATTAGTCTTGCCAAGTTGGGATTGTGTGTGTGTGTGTGTGTGTGTGTGTGTGTGTGTGTGTGTGTGTGTGTGTGTGTGTGTGTGTGTGTGTGTGTGTGTGTGTGTGTGTGTGTGTGTGTGTGTGTGTGTGTGTGTGTGTGTGTGTGTGTGTGTGTGTGTGTGTGTGTGTGTGTGTGTGTGTGTGTGTGTGTGTGTGTTTGCGTGTGTGTGTGTGTGTGTGTGTGTGCACGTTTTTAGCTGCATTGTAAGAGAGATGCATGTAGTTTTGTCTAGATGCATATAGTTCCATGCAGGTGTAGTCCACCTGAAGATTTTCTTGGACCGAAACGTTGTGTTTTACCCTTTCCTGATTTTTTTGTAGCTCATTGTTATCCTTATCCGCTCTCTGCTTAGCCTTTTTGTTTCCTTCATTGTAGTTTTGGTCTAGAGATGGAGTTTTAGTTCACACACACTCACACACACACACAGTTTTAGTTTATGCACAGACCATGCCACGTCTCATCTGTGCTTTTGCACCGATTTTCCGAGGCAAAAGTGCAGCACTGTCTGCCTAGGACTGTCGTGGCATAACACTGTCCCTTCGCGTTCTTTTTTTTCCTCATTTACTTCAGCAGTGTCTCTGGGAGTGTACTGGGTGGGTTTTAGCTTTTGATCCTGGTCTGAGGCTTTTCTTTTTCCTTTTAGACTTTCAAGTTTTGACTACACTGCGCACTTTTTAATGAGTTGTTTTAATTTTTTAGTCACTGCAAACAAGTTCGCACCATTGAAATGTATTGGGCAAGCTATACTACGCAAAAGGAGAAAACGAAAAACGTCATTAAAAACGAAAAAAATGTCCGCATGAAACGATAAAATGTAGTTGAAAAGCAAGAAAGCGAAAAACTATTTAGTTTGGTACTTGAGCCGTATTTCGTTTGTTCACTTTATAGTTATTGTTTAAGAGTGTGGTGAAGTTATTATAGTCATTACTGGAGCATTTGGTGGCGGTGTGGGGTGGTTAATCAAATATTGAAGCTGTTTGGATAATTTTTGTGTATGCTAGGAACACCTCATTGTTACATTTGGCAATACACTTGCGCGGAATCTGTGGCGGATCCAAGACTTCATTTTGAGGTGGGGGGGGGGCTAGCAGACTCTACCACCTACCAGTCTCCGCCTATGCACTCTCTGTATATGCCAGTCTAGCTCATAAAACCAATCTTGGAATGACGGAATGATGTAATGCGTTACAGACGGGCACATATAGCCTCTGCGGCTGAAGTGCCCTAAAACTCAAATAATAATCAGTCTCCGCCTATGCATTTGCTAAAGGCACTTAAAAATAGGGGGCTTGAGGCCTTAGCCCTCGGCCTCGTATCCACCACTGCACGGAAGCTATCAACGAGTTATCAGCAGATATTGCATTCAGATAGTATCTTTTGAATGCGGATGTTTGCATTGTGAAAAATCGCAGGTGCTTGAACTTTTTCATTCTGGTTGACGTAGGCGGATCCAGGGAGGGTTGATCCAGGGCCCCAGGTGGATGCAGGGAGTTTTTCCAATGTCCTTCAGATTTTTGTCAAGTATATTTCGAATTTGATGACGGGATGTTGGTTTAAGACTAAGTTTGCTTCCTTTTCGTGTTTTCCCTTTCCTTTTCACGTTTTCCCCGCAAACGTGGAAATTAAAAAAAGTACCGTCGTGTAAAAATTGCAGATTATCACTGTCTACGCAGTTTTACGCAGACACGGTAGATGGAGGACGGGTATTGGTCCTAAAATGGCCAGAGTTCGTCCGTGCGTTTATTATATTTAAGAAAGTAGTTCGGACAGAGATGCCTTTTACATCCATTTGTATTTGACCAGAGACAATTTCAGAAATTCCCCCTTTGCCTGGTGACGTTTTACATAGGCAGATCTAGGATTGCTGATCGGGGGGGGCACCTTCCCGAGGGGGGGCGCCATCCGGTCCGGGTTTGCCACTTTTGACGGGCAAAACCTATCAGATGCGCGCAAAACCTTATCGGTGGGTGCCGATTTTCGCATCCTGGGGAGGGGAAGGGGTGGGAAGCGACATTTCAGGGGGCTGCCGTGATCATTTCAGGGGGTGCCGAGGGTCGATCATGGGGGAGAAAACGTGCCCCCCTTGCCCGCCCCGGGATCCGCCTATGACGTTTTATTATCATTGTTATATTAGTCGGTGTTGTTTGAAACGGTTTCGCTAACAGCCAAAATAGTGTCCAGGCGCCCGAAATGAAACAAAATCAGCAGGGGCGGGTCAGAGAGGGAATTATAACCCAAAACGAAACAGGGAACCATGCTGCCTCCTCTATTGGCGATTGGGCGTCATTAAGCCGGACAATTATTATTATTTTTACATAACTACTGACATTCCTTGCTCTGACTCATTGGTATTCCATATTGTCCGCTTCTCCCAATTTGGGAAGTGGGTAACAAAGTGGCATCTCTATCTTTGGTCATGTAGTGAAACATCTGAATGCTCACGAAGAGTTTTAAGCACTCGATTGAGTAAAAACCATATCACTCGCAGTACTCCACCGGAGTGGTTAAAATCCGAAGCCAAGACTGGGATTCGAACTTACTATCGTCTGATTTCTAGACCGTCGCTCTAACCGCTGCGCTACGCGACCGCCGGCGTACGGGGTGTAGGCCGGAAAATTTGCGGCTTACATTTGCATGGTTCTCGGAAATCGATTTTTTAGGCATTTCTGTACATCTGACGTAAAAATGCCAGATGGAAAGTGGAAAGGGCAGGGAATAAGCCTTCCAATGACAACGTTATATATTTTTTTCCAACAGCCATAGGCTGTGGCTAGCACGTGGTTGAAAATGAGCAATTTAACACGTAAGCCCTATGGAGCAGTCGCATTTGTACTCCGTAACAGTATATTGCTGCCAACTAACTTTGGATGGGGCTGCACCAACGTAAAGATATCGAAGTTTGTGACGCTGCAGGAGTATGCGGCGGAGGACGCGGATCGTCCCCCGGCTTGGGACGCCACCAGGCACGGCTCGCTGTGCCCGCCTGTGAACTGGGATGAGCCAGAGCGACAGGCGGCGCTGCGGCCATTGGGACCCCCGCACGTGTCTGACGCCGATTCGGAGAAACTGACAGAGCAGGACGGAGCCGAGGAGTGGCCTACGCGGGCTGTTGGAGACATGGAGAGTCTGCTGCAGGAGACAGTTAGACGCTCACAAGAGAAGGGCGAGCCGGCCGACATCGCCGCTGAACAGGCACAGCTGTCCCAGCTATGCACGGAGGACGACGGCTCAGTGGCTGAGGATCAAAAAAGCGGACCTGGCCGGCGCCCATAGCTACCGGCTGGTGGGTCTAGTCAGCCACCACGGCGCTACAACCCAGGCGGGACACTACGTGGCAGATGTCTACAGCCTGGGTAGGCAGCGCTGGTTCCACTACGACGATCGCAGTGTTACCTGCGCCTCGGAACAGCATGTGCTGTGCAACGGAAACCAGCACGATGGTTACATATTCTTCTACCTGCACACAGACCTGTGCAGGCAGGTGGCCCAAATAGACACCAGCGCTACCTGAGACGTCGTCTCCTACCACGGCCAGCAGGAAGTGGGCGATTTTGACAGAATTTGTTGTTTATATTTTGATATGCTCATCCTAAATGTATCTTAATAAAACTTTTACGCAAGATAGACTCTTAAACTTGGAGAAGAGTGTATCGTTTTTTCTAGAAAGAAAAAAGGACGAGGTCACTAACCTTCCTGGTCTTGTGGCCGATGGCGAGCCGAAGCATAACTTGGAAGGATTCACCCCATAGAAGTTCAGAATGCCTAATATGTTTACATCCGCTCTATAGATCCAGGGAGGACTTCCCATTCCTCAAAGTGAAACGGCAGTGACGGCAAAGTGACATCAGTGCCAGATGACAGGAAAACGTACTATATTTAGGCCAATTAAAACAGGGCGGCAATTTTCTATGTAAGGCCTTTCCTGCAACTTCGATGAAATTGATCCATGAAGACTGAAATCGAGCCAGTTGTCACCCAGAATTGACACGAATTCAGTTGTCATGCCATGATTGACACGCAAGTGCCACAGGCGGGATTCCAGGAATACCATTTAGTTGAAAATAAAAGTTTAAGAGTCTAAAACAAAAATTCAAGAAGGATAAAGCCTTCCAAGTCGGCGAGAGTCCTCACTAGCGCCGTGCATCGCTCCAGGACGTGTGTCGACGGCCGGTGACTTGGAACGGTCTGGTGGGCTGCCGTTAATGGGGCCCATTAGCCAAGGCTATGCAGGGCCGGCCGGTGGCGCTTCCGGCCGCATTCCCGCGGCAGAGGTGCGCCGTCCGGCGGCGGCGGCGCGGCGGCGCTTGCAGCCGACAGTGACGCCGCCGGGAGGATCAGGCACCCCGCTGCCGTCCACCTCGGCTGCACGGGCCTCAGCCAGGCAGGGCAACCACCGAGGTTGCCGAGCCCCCACTCCCCCTGCCTGCTCTTGGGGAAATGCTGGAGGTCTCCAAAAATGAACTTTTCTATCCCGATATTCCGTCAGAACTTCCATCGGAATATCTAAACACGATTCATTTGGCACCCTGCACAGAAGAAAGCAGAACTTTATAGAAAAAATATGTTCCAACCAGGTGAGGAACTCAATACGTGGCAATTCTATTCAGAGAAGCAAGAAGCCTGGATCTGAAAAATACGAAATCACCTAGAATAAAGCCTCACAGTTCTTTTCATAATTTTTTACACAAATGTCGCGAGATTCCCCTATATAACACTCATATTTTTTACTTTAACAAGCCAAGGCTGTTCACATCGTAGAATGCTACCAAAATTATTATTCATAATACATGAAACCAATGCCAATATAATCAACCGATAGACATCTCAACGCTCAGTTAAGGTGAGTGATTTCCCGGGCAATAAAGATAAATCACGGACTTGTGAACAGACCAAACCAACTATGTAATGTGGTGGCTATGGATACAGTAACCAACACAGGTGTCAAAAAGAGACGGGTGCATTCGTTACGCTTTTCACAGGGGCTTTGGGGGTCCCCGAACACCCCGAATGAAACGTCGAAGTCATGCTAATATATCTTTTTAAATTTTTGTGTTTCTCGCTGCAGGGATTTTGAATTGGTTTTGGGCTCTTCAACAGGCCTGTGAGCAACGTATCACTTCATATTATGTTATCATTTTTATTATGGTAGTTATTGGCATTGCTTAAATATTTGGATAACCCATGACTTAAAAAAATCACGCCCCTGGTCACCTTCACGCCATTGTGGCTCTCAAACAGACCTGGCATGTCATTACATGCAATTCCAATTTGCCACTGATTCCGACACGTCAGGTAGTAACAGCAAACCTGATAGTGAGCTGCCCGGGACCGAGTCTTACCCAAATGCTGACAGCATCTCGGTTACAGACTCTGTAGAAAATAGTTATCTCATGTCGGCCTCCCCCACCAGTTCAGTCTCATCCAAATCCCTCAGGCCCGGCAGCCCCCCGGTGCCGAGGAAACTCCGGTACACCCGGCACTCGTCCCCCGTTTCCACTACCAGCGACACGAGTAGCACACATTCCTATCACCTCCGCCCCCGCCCCCGCAAACCCCCAGCATCTAAGACATTAAACCACCATGGGTTCAATTCTCCAATGGAACACAAACAGTCTAATTGGGAAATTCCCCTTATTTAAATCAATCTTTGCTGAGAAAAAGCCGGCAGTAGCAGCACTCCAAGAAACCCTCTTTAATGATAATGATAATAACAAATTCAAAATCTCGGGTTACTCTTGGTACCGCCATAATGTAAACGCTACTGTCCGTAAAGGAGGCACTGCCATCCTTATTAAAAATAGCATCCCTCACAGCCAAGTGCGTTTGGTTACGCCACTCGACTGTGTCGCTATTAATGTAGAAATTCAGCACGTCAAATTGACGGTGATTTCACAGTATATCTCTCCAAGCGATCCTGACCCGTCGGCTCGGGACCTCGCCCAACTTTTGGCACAAATTCCCGGCCCTTTGCTACTACTTGTAGACTTGAACGGTCATCATCCCTCATGGGGCAGCGCTACCACCACTCGCAGAGGCGAAATCATCTATGACGCAATAGACTCTCAAAATCTAGTTATCTTAAATAACGGCGCTCCGACCCACCAAGCAATGCGCGGTGGCCATTCTGACACTGCCATTGACATCTCGTGCTGCTCTCCTAGAATTGCGTCACTGTTCACCTGGGAAGTCGAAGACAACCCAGGAATGAGCGATCACCTCCCAATAAAAATTGGTATTCCCACAGGCTCAATCGACCATGTTACTCTTTTTACACCCTCATGGAATCTAAAACGTGCCGACTGGAACAAGTTTGAGGCAGAGGTCGACCTCACACTTGTCACCGGAGGTGACCCCGACTCGGCAGACATTGACTCGGTACTAAGTGCCATCAGCTCAGCAGCACATTTAGCAATACCAAAAAGTCAAGGCCCCCGACAGAAAAAAGGAGCCCCATGGTGGAATGCAGAGACGGCACACGCCAAGGCTCAAATGATTAGAGCCAGGAAAGCCTACGAGAGGAGGGCACAGAGCCCTACTCGCAATGCCCTCCGGGCAGCCAAAGCCCGCTTCCAAAACACGTGCAAGCGGGTCCAAAAAGATAGTTTCAACGCCTTCGTTTCTAAATTCAACCGCTTCACACCCATTTCTCAAATCTGGAAAACCATTGGAGCTTTCTCTGCGAAACGACCGCCACGTGGACCCTTCCCTCAACTGACAATCTCCGGCCAAAACATCACGGCACCCAAGGAAGTCATGGACGCCTTTGCTGATCATTACAATGGCGTTGCAGCCAACAGTTCCTACAACCAGCGCTCAAAACACCGGGCCGAATGGTGCAAACGCCGCACATTCTTCAATTCTAGTAATCAGGAGTACTATAACGTACCTTTTACAATGACCGAACTAAATTACTCCATTAGCAAGTGTGGAAACACTGCAGTGGGACCGGATGAAATTCACTACTCTTTCTTCAGGCACCTCAGCCAGACAGCACTAAAATATCTTCTCTCGGCCATTAACAACATGTTTCTTAGCGACTCGTTCCCCACTATGTGGCGGGAGAGTGTCATCATTCCCATTCCAAAACCTGGCAAAGAAAAAACGGACCCTAAAGGTTATCGCCCCATTTCGCTTACTAGCTGTGCTAGCAAGCTTGTAGAGCGCATGGTCAACGTAAGACTTCACGAAATTCTCGAAAAGAAACTCGATGCTATGCAATCGGGTTTCCGGCGCGGGCGAGCCACCACTGACAATCTGATCAAACTGGTCAGTGACGTCCAAAATGGCTTTTAGAAGAAGCAAGTCACAATTGCTGCATTCTTAGATATCAAGCCGGCCTTTGATCGTGTACAAAAAGACGTCCTTTTGTATAAACTTTGTAAACTGGGAGTCCATGGCCACCTTGCTAGATTCATTGACAACTTTCTTAGGGACAGAAAATTCAAAGTGCGCTGCGGCACCACCTTTTCCTATCTGACATCTCAAGACCAGGGCACACCCCAGGGTAGCGTTTTATCTCCGACCCTCTTCCTAGTCATGATCAATGACATTTTTTCCAAAAAGCTACCGCCTGGAGTTACGTACTCCCTATTTGCAGATGATGTCGCTATTTGGAAATCCACTCCGGTCGACACCAGGCGTCGCAGTCAACCTGAATTCAAAACCGCGACTACCGAATTGCAGGGTAGTCTCGACGACATCCATGCTTGGTATAATTCAATGGGTCTATCACTTTCGGCCGAAAAGTCATCAGTCGTAGTCTTTGCCAGGCCAGGTGTGAGACACACTGTTTCTCAGCTCCAAATCTCAGGCAAACCCATTGAATGCGCTAAAAGCTTCAAATTCTTAGGCGTCATCCTTGATACCCGCCTTAGTTTTAACGAGCATATTACCAAAGTCGTCTCTAGCTGTCAAAAACGAGTCAATATCCTCCGCATGCTCGGCGGAACAGAGTACGGCGGGGATCGAAAGACCCTGCTCATGCTCTACAAGTCCTTGATCCGGCCCATACTCGAATATAATTCGTTCGTCTTTCACTCAACGAACAACACTAATAAGCTAAAGCTAGAGCGCATCCAAAACGCAAGTATCCGGGCAGCCACAGGCGCGCTCAGAGAATCCCCCATCACCAGCTTGTTAGTGGACAGTGGGCTGTGCCCTCTCCAAACAAGACGCCACTCCCAGCTTATCTCTTACTATATCAAGGTCCAATCTACCGAAAATCACCCCGCGAAACAATGTTTCGCCCACCCTGGACGTGTATCAAAAACTAGTCGGACAACCTGGCCTCCATTTAAGAATAGAGTAGCTAAGACCCTGGAAACCCTTAACCTTGCGATTCCAGAAGCCATAGGCAAACCCCCACTCTCCCGCTTTTGGACTCGCAAACAGCCCAAAGTCGAGTTTCTTTTCACCACACGCAAAGACAACCTCACCACAGAGGAGATCTCCCAGAAATTCTTAGAGTTCCAGTCTAACAACACTGGCAAAACCTTCATTTTCACCGACGGCTCTAAAATAGGCGAAAAAGTAGGCCTCGGCATCTGGGGGCAAAATATTTGCCTCCAAAAACGACTTCCGGACAACTGCTCAATCTTTACTGCCGAGGCTGTCGCCATTCTAGATACACTAGTCCAGATTAGAACCCTAAATATTAATTCAGCCGTCATCTGTTTAGACTCTAAATCTGTCTTGCAAGCTATCAATAACGTAGTCAACCCCAGCCATCACGTAATAGCAGACATCCAGAAGGGTATCGACGATATCCCAGATGTCTCCTTTCTTTTGATCCCAGGCCACTGCAAAATTCTCGGAAATGAAAAAGCCGACGAACAGGCCAAAAAGTCTATAGAAATCAGAGAGGTCGCACCTCTCAAATGGTCCGGAGACGATAGCAAAGCTCTCCTCCAGAACCATATCCTAAAGTACATCCAAAATGACTGGACCACTAACCACAGCGCCCATTTATTCCATATCAAGCCTAACATCGGCTACTGGCCCAGCTCCAACCAAAACAGTCGTCGGCGTGAGGTCATCCTGACCAGACTCAGAAGCGGATACACCAAATTAAATGCCTATGGGCGTGTAGGTACCTGTGGTACCTGCTCTGCCATGGAAAATCCTTACCATATCCTCATCGACTGTCCCCAGCACGACGCCCATAGGCAGCCCATGCTAGATTATTGCCGCATCAGAAACATCCCAGTAAACCCTTCCACTCTTCTCGGCAATGATCACCCTGAGCTGCTGGACAAGCTCTTTACATTCCTGAAGGCTTCTAGGCTCGAGAGCTTTATCTGAACTTCTATGGTGGCAGGTATGGAAAATACCTGCATCCGAATAGCACCCCTCATATTAGAAATAACAATTACACTATAAACGTCCCTCTGACAAATTTAAACAATAGGTGCTTCAAACTAGGTTTTAACTGTCTGGTCCTAAGGTATGGTAGACTCAGAATAACTCCCACCATAGGAAGAAAAAAACAAAAACAAAAACAAAAAAAAACAAAAAAAACAAAAAAACAAATAAAAGTTCAACTAACCAACTAACCCTATCTAACCATCTGTTCATGTTTGCTAACCAACTAACCCTAACTTAAGGACTACTTACTATACTAACCACATCTAAGACTAACAACTAACCAACTGACACCCCCTCCCTAACACTCTATCCGTTCTATTACCCTTCTCTCTTCCTCTATGCGGCGGCTACCCAGCCAGAGAGGGTACTGTAACCTCACCTCCTGGTTGCAGGATAAAGACCCGCGGCATCACGTCATGGTGCTTGCGGGTGTTTCTAATAACCCAAAATTATTCTTTTCAATGGAGGAACTCGAGTAACGTAAGCAAACGGTTATTCGATAACAAGGAACAAAATTAAAAAAACTTAATCTTTACGCTGGCAAGCCTCTTCACGTACCCTTTTAAATCCTACCTGTGCCCCAGGCTCGGCATCTCCGCCGTAGCAATCCCCTTCCCTCGCTAGTGTTGCTACACTTCGCGACTCATTGCTTGAAATAAGATTCGTCCCTTTGTTCTGCGACATTAAAGTAAACACCCCTCCCGAAAAATTCTCCCCCACACTTTAGAGGCGGGCAAAGGTGCCTTGCACAGAACGCCTTATAAAAAGCCCTTAACTAACTAAGTAAGCGTCCCTCAGACTCTTCAGACAGTTAGAGAATTGCAGTGTTGCACTGTAGTACTAGGCAGTACTATGCCGAGTCAGCCCAGAGCAGCTGAGAGACTTTAGAGAGACATGCAGAGACAGTGAGAGAGAGTGTAGTGGTATAGATACCTGTGTGTGTGCAAGGACAGCCACAGATCAGCAGATGTGAGCACAGACTGATGAGCTCAGCTCATAGTGAGGCAGACGCCCACAGTGCTGCAGAAGATAGCATGTTAGTAGAGTGAGGAAGGACTCATAAGGTGAAGTACAGACGAGAGGGTGTTGAAACTTTGGTTAAATTGCATCACCTGTTCACAACGCCAGGTGCAAATAAATCGACAATTAAGGAAACAACGTATCTTCGTCGAAATACGATCAGAGGTCCTACCAACTTGAAAACCATCATTTACAGCCATACCTAAGAGCACTTCTAGGTAACAGCCTCCGGGCCTCCTTATAACAACGTGTGTGACGATATACATAAATCCCGGCCTTGAGCTCGGCGCCGCCCGGGCTGTTTTCGAACACACCACCACATGTGGGGGGTCCGATCAGACCCCTCCCTACGATCTCAAGAACCGGAAGTGATACAGGAAAAATTGAAACGGTGATGGAAACGAATTACCGTCCTCTACTCTGGAGCCAAATTTGAATCATATCCATTGACTCTCCATTGACTCGTGGCGTCACAGTGCCAGTGGGCCAAAATGGATGTAATTTAGACCCATATAGAAAAGCCCCGATAACTCTGGAAGCATTAAACCTAAAACAAAACAAATGACATCAGCGTGTTATTCAAATACATGCAAAGTGACCTTTTAAGTCTGCCTAATGTCCTTGGCCCTAGGGCATGGTTAAATAATGATCTATCAAGGTCATATTTCGTATCATTCGAGTCCTGGGGTGATGCACATTACTATGATTTAAGACTATATTGCTTCGTTCAAAAGTTATAAAAGTTGTAACCATTGGTGACCTCTGGTGACCTTGGTATTGACCTGACCTCAAAATGGATGAAAGCAAACATATTTTTCGTTTCAAAAGCTTTCGAATAATATTTACAAACCTGATCTAGCTCTTCTAGAAGGCGAGTTACACCCTGTTTTAGCCAGGCTCATTTTAGAAGTACAGAACCGCCCTAAATGGGTTTAGAAATGACGTCACAACTATTTGACCTGACCTGGCTTGATATCAACGTTTGGTCACAGGTTGTCAAATTTATCACCCTAGAGGGCTCCAAAGCGACGCGCGTCTCTTTTGAATTGGATTGAAATCATTTGCGAAAAACCGAGGTAAGTCCGGTCGGACCACTCAGGCGGTGATGGGTGAAGAACAGAATTACTTGCCAGCCTGCAAATCAGCATTTCTTAATTGTGGTGATTTCATCACATTGCCTAGCCTCCTGTGTGCTGCATTAACATGCATAGACAGAAAGGAGATCGCAACACAGCGTCGACTCTGCTCTAAAGGTGAGCCCACTTTTACACAAACTACTAGAGTACGTTCGACGAGTCGAGACACTTTTGAAGTCGAGCCCCTGCCCTTGGACTGATCCAGTAGTACAAGATTTTAGAGAAGAACCGAAAAATAGCCACACCATCCGCAATGCGACGAGGGCTGGATGAAGCAGAAGGCGAAATAAGGATTGAAAAAGTGGAGAAAAAACTACCACGATGATAATCCCGTCAAAAAGCAGAAATATGTCCTAGGCTAAGAATCAAGGATCGCTAAAAATTGTCGGATATGAAAACCTTAAAAGATAATAGAAAATATAAGATAGCATTTTGGAGTGGCAAAATACTAATCTTCATAGTGTCATGAATACCTTGAACTTTCATCCTGTTCATCGCAAACCTTGACGTTTGTGAAGTAGTGAAAGTTTTCGGGTTGGTAATCACCCAGAATTTGTCTCCGCTGCGGGTCCAGCCTAGACACGACCCAGTGGAGAGGAGAGTCACAGGAACGGGCTGCTTTCTGCTCCTGGAACGCACACTTATTTATTTGCACATTGCAGGGTTTTGGATTAGCAAAATATGAAAGCCGGGCTTGTTGGATACAGCTTCTCTACGGGACTTTATCGCATTCAAAATCCCATTGAGAGCTTTATTTCCTGGAGGTTTGAGTAAATTTGTAGCATGTTCACAATGAGGAACAGTTCACACACACACACATTCTTATAGATATACATTTCAAAAGGAAAAATATCTCTAGAAACAGAAAAACGGTGATATTACGCACAGGCTACTCAAAATAATTTAACCAGACGAAACGTCTTGGCGAAATATCCGCTTACCTCAGCATGTTATTTGCATTTCCCTAAAAAGTGTTTTTTTGTTCTACCCGTCCTGTTTTAGCCTTAAATTGGACAAAGTTTCCGGTTATTGCCTCTAAAAATTGTACACGACACCAAATGATATTCTTAAGACTGCAAGGTCTGACAACGACGGACAATTTCTTACAGCTTATTATTTTTGGTGTTCTCGTCCCGGTCCACTTTAGCTAATGGGATACGTCATGCAATGAGACAAAGGAGTCTATGAGAACAACATTTATATCAGATGGAAACTAGCATATTCGATCTGCCGTCAAGCTCTGTGGGCCTGTGAACAATCGTTCAAAGTCAAATTATATTTCTAAAAGCCCAGAAAAGGTGCCGCCTCACTGCTATCTTCACCGATTTAAGGGGGTCACCTTAACACCCGCCCCGGTGGGCCTCCAAGCCATTTTCGCCATGGTGGGGGGGGTTCAAACACACCCCCTCGAACTAAACTCCTATAAGGGATAGCGAAGTAAGCGCGAAGGCTGATGGATAGCTCATACACATTCATGAAGAAGCCCCATCAGTCACTTTTTGGCTTAGGTAAATATTGAGGTCATGGCAGGCCAAAGAAGGTGGCTGCTAGAGAAGAATTTCGGGACTCTAGCGTCTGACAGAGTTAAGTTGGAACCATTTTGTGGGACCATTCGCTTCCTCGCGTTACGGCGAATCGAATGATGTTTTATTACTCGGTGAGTCCATTGTGTGGTATGAGTTTCAGTTTGATAGATTTACTTTTTTCTCCCTTATGCAACCTTAAACATTTTTGGAGGTGAGATCACTTGGTGACCTTCCCTGTGATGACTTAACCGTAAAATTTTGGGGAAAGTTGTGGAATTTATCAATAAGCTGTGCCAAGTACGACGGCGCTTCGCACCGCCGTTTTTTTGTGCCGCCGGAAAAGCCAGAGGGGGTGTTCAAACACGTCCCCACCGCGGCGGGGTTTAATGGTGTTAGCCCCTGATCCGTACGAGGGGGAGGCACCGTGCCCCAGTGCCCCCTCCCCCTACCCTTTGCGCTTCACCGCCTTTGGTTACACATGAAACAAGGTGGTAATTAAGAAGCCATACCACTAACGCATTAAACCAATCTGACAGCATAAGTCAGGCTATGGCTGTCAGTGTAATTGCACATGACACGAGGGCCACTCTACATTTTCTAGCATCGGCGTAGGAACGGGGGCAGGGGGCCATGGCCCCCTACTCCCCGAATATTCTCGTTGGGGGCCAGACCATAGAGCTGCCCCCCCCAATATTTTGAGGTAGATGCTAATCCACAAATTCAATCATATTGTGCTGAAAATGATTGCGGTGATATTTATCATTAAAAACGAAGAATGAGTAATTCATTAGTGTCCCAGCATATCGAAAACTGTAATTGGACCCGTGCCCTATACGCTCTAACTGGGCTTGACTCAACCGATGAAAAGTGAAGTTCTAATCGCCCGCAACTAGCATCTCCTGAGTGGGGGATTCCGCCGCAATGGCCAGCTGAATTTTGAGCTCGCGCGGAAACGTCATCTCGCGTTGCTCGGAGGCGCGCGAGAACCCGCGGTGATTTGCGCGAATGGAAATATCAGCCAACGATTTATTATTTTCCTGTACCAACCAGAGCGCTGGGGCAGGCGTGGTGCAAACGTTTGTTTTGTATCATCGTTCCAGTTGCTGGAGACAGCGACTAGAACAATGGACATCCGAAAGTTTTTCAGCAAGAAGGTAAGCGAGCAACGATGAGTGTTACCACAACGGAAAAAAGTGGCGTTAGCTAGTTAATCTCGAAGTTTCTGCTCACAACAAAATTTCGTTCTAAAACCAATAGTTGTTTGATTTGGGCTAGTTGCTACCCTGCGTTCATGTCCCTAACATAACCCGGAAACTTGTGCAGGGGCGCAGCCAGAGCCTCAGTATGGGGGGGGCACAGCACCATGGAGGGGCACTTTCGAGGCAAAGGGGCACTTTTGCTAGCTTAAGAAAACGTCGCCAGGGAAACGCTGAAGAGTGTCTCAGTCTGTCTGGCCGAATCCTCCTGCCGGAGAAAACTAGGGCACCTCTGGGGTTTCATGGGCTGCTTCACCTAGGCACTCAATTTTCTTCCGAGCTGAGCGTCTGAACTGGTTCGGGGCCCTGAGTTGGCCTAAAGCCCCAAGAGCAGATTTAGGGGCTCTTTAAGGGAATGTCCCACTTCGTTAAGTTCTATTAGGGAAAGTTCCGTGATTTTTTCCCGATTTGGCTCACCCAAACGGGTGGTTTGCCCCCCCCAAGTTTCTTCTAGATCCGCCAATGCCTGGGAACCAATGGGGGGCACGTTCCCCAGCATCCCTTTGTCTGCGTCTCTGACCGAGGGGCACATTCAAACTAAACAAAATTGTAAAAGTTAAAACAGCAGTTAAAATTATCAAAGACATTGGGGCACTTTCAGTAGGTGAACCTATACCATTCTAGGTAGACACCTAAATGAGGAAATGTATTTTTATTCAGAAGAAAATTCACAACAAATGTACAGTTACATGATTAAGGGGCACTTCCGAGCTAAGGGTACATCAGAAAAAATTCTAAGCCCTTAGGCTGACTATGATCCATTCAGATACCTACGTAATTTTACGATATCCGAAACATACAAATAATTTTGCTCGTCAGTTCGTGTTTATCTCTATCTGTGCGTCCTCTGGAATTTTTGTCCGGCTGCGGGCTTGTAGGAGCACCAGAGCCAATGTTTCGCCACAAAACAAAGCTTTTTCAAAGCATGGTCCAAGTTGTCAGCGGCCCTGCCCCCTCCCCCAATAATTTTACCGTTCCTACGCCTATGTTTTCTAGTAAGGGAAACAGCACTCCGCTTCCCTGCCGCGCTCTGTAGTTTACCCACTGAAATAACCTCTAAATTCGCCGTCAACTATTATTTACGTCCCCCTTTAACCCGCGCCCCAACGGGGGTCCGGTGCCACCTTCGCCCCACGGGGAGGGCATCTCCATCTCCATCTCCATACCGTTTATAAACGGCACCATGTAACACAATTTTTGTTCCCCGGTTCTATGTATGATTTCCTGATTTGTTGCATCTAATTGTTTTAGAAAATGCCAATTTTTTGTTCAAAACTTTGGGTTCGTGGTCAGGACATCGATAATTTGAGTTGTTTTTTTTTTAACTCGCAATATCGAATTTATCGCTTTCAACAATACACTCAACATGATAAATCCTCCTTGTATAACACAGGTTCACCCAGACCATTCCAAACGTTACATATTTGTATCAACATTACTGCCAAACGCACATTTCACACTAGAAATAAGTTGTTTTTCTAGATTTGCGGCTGTAGGACAGGCCGCATTCCCGCACTATCCCCCAAACATAGTCCCCCATCATTTTCTCGTCATAGTGGCCTTGGTACCGGCGCTCAATCTCTTTTGCCTCTTGGTGGAAACGCTCCCCTTGTTTCTCCGAGTATGCTCCCATATTGTCCTTGAACATATCCAGATGAGCATCCAGCATGTGCAGCTTTAGGGACATTCTGCAACCCATAGCAGAATAAGAATCTATGAGATCCTCCACGAGTTGCGCGTAGTTTTCGGCCCTATGGTTGCCGAGAAACCCGTCAACAACTGCTTTGAAGCAGTTCCATGCCTTCTTCTCGATCTTGCTGAGCTTATTCGAGAACTCTGTAGAACCAAATAACTTCCTGATCTGAGGTTCAACAAATATCCCACCTTTGATTTTGGCCTCGGACAGCTTTGGGAAAAACTCCGACAGGCACTTGAAAGCAGCAGAATCTTTGTTCAGGGCCTTAACAAACTGCTTCATCAGCCCCAACTTGATATGCAATGGAGGCACGAGCACCATGTTTGGATCAACCAATGGCTCCCACATGACGTTTCTGATCCCCACTACATATTCTGTTCGCTCCTCCCAGTTCTTTTGGCTGAAGTGAACATGGGCGGCTCTGCTGTCCCAGAGACAGAGAAAACACTGGAACTTAATGAATCCTCCTTGGAGAACAAGCAAAAAAGCTATCATCTTGAAGTCCCCAATGATCTCCCACTTGTATTCTTCATATTTCAGAGCTCCCAAGAGTACTTTCACGCTGAAGTAGTCTTCCTTCATAGAGACTGAATGAGCTAGGGGCAGTGTCGGGAACTCATTTCCAATGTGCAGAATGACGGCCTTCAAACTGCGTGTAGAGCTATCTATGAACAGCTGCCACTCCTTGGTCACAAACGGCACCCCAATAGCTCTAAAAAGTCTAGGCACGTCATGACAGAAGCAGAGACCGTCCTCGAAAGTGAAAAAGCCCGAGAATAACTCATGCCGACTTCTTTGATTGGACACTTTTACATCCTCCTTAACCAAGTTCCACTGCTTCATCCTGGATATGAAAAGCTGCATTAGACTTGGTCAGACCCATATCCCTGATCAAATCATTGATTTCTTGCTGATTCGGGATGTGGGGGATTTTTCCATTTAAATCCGGCAGGTAGTCCACATCATCAGCACTCGTCTGCTCTCCTTCATCGGAGGATTCCGGAGCGTTGTGACGGTCACTATCTGGAGCAGGTGCCGGTGACACGGGATATTTGGAACAATGAGGAATAGGAGCAATAGATGATGCCATATCTGGATATTCAACCGGGGCAGCATTCTTCCCTTTCCGCTTCTTGGAACCATCTACCATGCTAAAGTAGCAGTTGGTTGAGTGGTCAGTTGGTTCTAGCCAAACTCTTGGATTTGAAAATTTCAGAGACCTTTTCTCACCTCGTAGCCAACCCTCTAGTGTTTTATTTTCAGTGTTCACAACAGAAGTGACGGGCCTAGGGCTTGTCCTGGTCTCCAACCGGCATCCCGAAGTACTTGTGATAAGCTTCAAAAACCTTCTCAGACGTTTCCATGGGGAATTGGTTTCCTCTTTTCTTTATGAAATCTCCACATATGTAGCAGAATGAGTCGGGGTGATTTCGGCAGTTTCTCGATGCCATTCTACTTGCAGAAATGAGGGATAAAACATACAAAGCACACGAGTATTTACGAGCACTGCCATTGATTAGTCAGAAACCGGTCACAAGTTCACACCCAGCCTCACCAACACCTAAACGACGAGAGTTCGTCCAAAGATCAACGGCTATATTCCAGTACAAATCAATGCTGAACGTGCGTTTCCTTTTATTGGTACTTCTCGCTTTAATATGCTTGATATTTGAAGTGTCAAGCACTCCTACAATTTAATAAAATGTGCCGAAATCATAGTGACTATGCACCGGCATTTAGACTAATATTCCTATCACACCGGAAAACGGGCCTAAATAAGTAAATGTCTATAACTTTTCCACACCCAAACTTTTATCCCTCCGATAGCATTTTTTCAACTATTGGAAGCTGAAGTAACACGAAAAAAATGATTACGAGCTGGGAACAAAGCAAAAATATTTTTTTTGTAACATTGTGTTATTATTCACAATGCCCAAAGTGGTATAATCGGTGCCATCGATGCCCCCCTAACTCCGAAAATATGGGGGTTAGCGAAAATCTGCAAAGTGCATTATGAGAAAGCTCGCGTGAAGTCAGTAAGAAATTACTGCACATGTTTAAGCGCTCAGGTCAATGGTTTGGCCCCCAGATGTCAATTTAGATCACAATAGGCCATTTTCACTCAAACATGCAATGCAATTCACTCAAATATGTAAAAAAGAAAACTTGGCATAACTCTCATACCATTAGAGCTACTGAAGTCTGGTAAGGTATATTTGATAGAAAAATGCCAGACCTTTTTCCGCTATGTGAAACATAATGACCTCCTTCCAGTGGCTTGACCTCCAGAGGTCACCTCGTGACCTAATATGACCTGAGGTCACAAAAGGTCATAAAGTGACCTTGCCGTATATCAAACGAACGCCAGTGAGGAGACATACACGATGGTGTTTGATTCAGCGCTCTAGCTTAATTAGGTCAAAAGTTATTGTCAAAACACTGTTTTTACCCCTGGTGACCTTGGATGTCCTTGGAGAAGTCAAAGGGCAAATATTGTCCCTGGGATCCGTGAAAGGGTGTCCAAGAACGCTTTTCTGAGCAAGCTGAGCATTCGAAATAGTTTTTGTGACTTTTGGATCATGAGACACCCCATGCTTTTTCAATGGGAGAGGTCACCTCGTGACCTGACCTCAGGTCACGAAATCGAAAAATCCCGAATATACATGATGTAGACCCTGGAGGGTTCATGAAGTGTAGAAAGTTTCAAATCAATCGACTAAAAATGTAGCTCTTACAGAACTCAAAAGTTGAAGTGAGGTGACCTTGTTTGACCTGGCTTGGTGACCTGACCTTGAGTGACCTTGGTCAAAAATTTCAGGGATGGTGGAAAAATGATGGGGTGAGAGATAGAGCCCTTAACCGCGGTGCTGCGCCTCGTCGTTTTTCTGCTATCCCGAAAAATCCTTAGGTGGGGCGAGGGTTAACCCGCGCCCCACCGGGGGTCCGGCGCCACCTTCGCCCCACCGGGGCCATCGATGGCCCCCCTCTAACTCCGAAAATATGGGCGTTAGCGCAAATCTGCAAAGTGCAATAGAAAGCTCGCGTGAATTCAGTAAGAAATTACTTCACATGTTTTAGTGCCCAGGTTAATGGTTTGACCTCCAGAGGTCAAATTAGGTCAAGATCGGCTATTTTCACTCAAATATGCAATGATTAAGCAAACTGGTCATAACTCTTATGTCATTAGAGCTATTGAGGCCTGGTGAAGTTCATTTGATAGGAAATTGCCAGTACTTTTCCCACTATGTGGAACGTAAAGACCTCCCGCCAGTGGTTTGACCTCCAGAGGTCACCTCTTGACCTAATATGACCTGAGGTCACGAAAGGTCACAAAGTGACCTTGCCGTATATCAAATGAAAGCCAGTGACAAGACAAACACAATGGTGTTTATTTCACCGCGCTAGCTTAATTAGGTCAAAAGTTATTGTCAAAATACTGTTTTTGACCTCTGGTGACCTTGGATGACCTTGGAAAAGTCAAAGGGTAAATATGACCCATGGGATCCGTGAAAGGGTGTCCAAAAACGCTGTTCTGAGCAGTCTGAGTATTTGCAATCATTTTTGTGGCTTTTATATCATGAAACAGGTTTTCCCCATGCTTTTCCAATGGGAGAGGTCGCCTCGTGACCTGACCTCAGGGCACGAAATCGAAAAATCCCGGATATAAACCTTGTAGACCCTGGAGGGGTCATGAAGTGTAGGAAGTTTCAAATCGATCGACTTTGAAATGTAGCTCTTACAGAGCTCTAAAGTTGAAGTGAGGTGACCTTGGTTGACCTCGTCTGGTGACCTGACCTTGGGTGACCCGGGGTAAAAATTTCAGGGATGATGGGAAAATGATGCAGTGAGAGGTAGAGCCCTCAACCGCGGTGCTGCGCCTCGTCGTTTTTCTGCTATCCCGGAAAAATCTTAGGGGGGGCCATCGATGGCCCCCGGTGGGGCGAGGGTTAAAGAGCCGTGTGTGAGCCTCGACCTGCAGAAAAGCACCTTCTCTCCATCTCAAACCCGTAGTACGGTCAGTTAGCTACATAACCATCCGCTTTCATATTCTGTAGCCTTACCAATAGTCAATACCAAGCCTTGTCAATGGTCATTGTCGCATTGCACAAAGATGCAACGCAAAAAAGAAAATAGCTTGCCCTCAAGTCAGAATTCTGACCGATTCAAATCGAAACTACCGTTGTGAGAAACTGATTAGCCTGCTAAAAGTGGAGGCGGGGCAGCAACCCAGCCTCACTTTTCCAGAGTGGGAAAGTGACTTAGCGACCTCTCCGGGAACATAACCAATGGGGCGGCTGGGGGCAGCAACCCCTTCTCCTCTCAGGGCCCAGAGGGCCACTGAGGACACATGCCTCGTGAAACACGGTCCGCCCGCACTGTGACTGGCCGTGGAACTTCATGTCGGTCAGGACCCTCTTAATTTCTCTCTAGCATTCCATTCAGTGACAGGCAGCGCCTTTTTAATAATCGAAACCCTCTGAAAGAGAGCCTTCCGAACCACTGTGGCCTCCATGGGTCTCTGCTGACAGAATGGCCCTCTTTGCTCAGCTGGGCACTATTTATCCGATAAAGCCACTATGGCCAGCAGGGCTCCTTGAGCAGCAAGGCCCACTGTGACTCGCAGGGCCAGGTATAGTCAGCAGGGCCTTGTCAAAGGAGCCTCTGAACCAGTAGGACCGACTGTTCTCCGTAAAGCCCTCTATCGTCAGCAGGACCCTCTCTAGTCGGATGGGCCCTCTATAGACGGGACTGAGGGTCCTGTTAACCCTTGGAATTCACCATACACCTCTGCAGATTGTAGAATCATTTGGCACAGGCAGACCATTTTGTAACCTATAAGACCTTTTATGGCTTGCAAGCTCCCCGCCCCTATAACCAGGCAACCAGGGGCGGATCCAGGGGGGCCGCGGGGGCTGCGCCCCCCTCGCCGTTAAGGCGCCCCCTCGGCACTAAGGCGCCCCCGGGGCCGCCTCCATTTGCTCCACATTTGCATGCCAAACGGAAATACTGGCGCCCCTGGTAATTCCGCTGCATGCAAATACCACATTTTGCCAACCTGCCCTGCATCACTGGCGCCCCCATGGTGCATCATTGGTGGGGATTTTTCCCTTATTTCACTCCACCGACGCCCCCAAGCCTCTTCCACCTCTTGAAATCCCGCTATATATTACCGGTGCCACACTTTTCCCTACGGGCGCCCCTATCTTCTAGAATTCCGCTCTATATCACTGGCGCCTCCATGGTGCAGCATTGATGTCTCGTTTTTGCTCCAGCGGCGCCCCCACGCGTCACTGTGGGCGCCCCATCTTTTGGAACCCCGAATGTACCACCGGCGCCCCCATTGGGCATCATTGGTGCCTTCGTTTCTCTCCACCGGCGCGCCCCCAAGGCTCATCGTGGGCTCTCCCACTTCTTGGCATCCCGCTATAAACTATTGGCGCCCCAATCCTCACCACGGCCGCCCCACCTTCAGAAAATCCGGTCTATACCACTGACGCCTCCATGGTGCAACATTTATGTATCGTTTTTGCTCCAACGGCGCCCCCACGCGTCACTGTGGGCGCCCCACCTTTGGAACCCTCATGTACCACCGGCGCCCCCATTGGGCATCATTGGTGTCTTCCGTGTATTTCACTGGCGCCTCACGCTTCACCGTGCGCGCCTCTGCTTTTTAGAGCCGCTCTTTACCATAGGCGCCCCCGTGGTACATCATTGGTGCCTTTTTGCCCAAATGGCGCCCCCGTGCCTCAATGAAGTGGTCTTCACCCTTTACCAGCCCGTTTTATACCAGTGGAGGCCCCACTCTCTCTCCCCACTCCCCACTACGGGCGCCCCCACCTTCTAACAATCCGCTCTATACCACTGGCGCCTCCATGGTGCAGCATTGATCTCCAACGCCGCCCCCACGCGTCACTGTAAGCGCCCCATCTCTTGAAACCCCGCATGTACCACCGGCGCCCCTATGGTGCATAATTGGTGCCTTCGTTTCACTCCACTGGTGCCCCACGCATTTTCCACCTCTTGACATCCCGCTATATACTACCGGCGCCCAACTCTTCAATACGGGCGCCCACATCTTCTAGAAATCCGCTCTATATCACTGGCGCCTCAATGGTGCAGCATTGATGTCTCGTTTCTGCTCCAGCGGCGCCCCCACGCATCACTGTGGGCGCCCGATCTTTGGAACCACGCATGTACCACCGGCGCCCCCATTGGGCAGCATTGGTGGTTTCGTTTCAATCCACCGGCGCCCCCAAGCCTCATCGTGGGCTCTCCCACGTCTTGACATCCCGCTATAAGCTATTAGCGCCCCAATCCTCACTACGGGCACCCCCTTCGGAAAATCCGCTCTATACCACTGGCGCCTCCATGGTGCAGCATTGATGTCTCGTTTTTACTTGAACGGCGCCGCCACGCGTCACTGTGGGCGCCCCATGTACTGAAACCCTGCATGTACTACCAGCATCCCCATTGGGCATCATTGGTGTTTTCCGTGCACTCCACCGGCGCGGCGCCCCCACGCTTCACTGTGGGCACCCCTGCTTTTTGGACCCGCTCTTTACCTCTGGCGTCCCCATGGTGCATAATTGGTGCGTTTCTTTTTTAATATCAAACGGCGCCCCCATGCCCCATTGAGGGGGTCTTCACCTTTCAACAGCCCCTCCTATACCACCCGAGCCCCACTCTTATGGTGCATTATTGTTGTCTGCTTTTAGCTTTATGGGCGCCTTCCCGCGCCTCTTTCCACCATCTTTTGACACATCGTTCTGTATCATTGGCGCCCCCATAATGAATCATTGGTGCCTGTTCTTTGCTCCACCGGCGCCTTCATTTCCAGCCGTGGTCTCATCGGGAGTGCCCCCACATTTCGACAAACCGCTCTGTATGGCGGCACCCATGGTACACATTGGTGCTTTTCTTTCGCTCCATGCATTGGTGCCCCCACACTTCACTATAGGCGCCCACATATTTCTGCTGAGTGCTGGATGAATCATTGGTATCTTACTTTTTGCTCTATCGGCGCCCAACCACATTCCCCCACCACGTGCCACTATGGGCGCCCCAACTTTTGACAGCATGCCCTGTGCCTCCATGGTGCATGATGGGTGCCTATCGTTAGCTCCATGAACACACCAACACATCCCTGCCAGAAACCCCATGCAGCTTCTCTTTACTTTGAATTTCTTGCATCCCAAACGTGGCCCGTTGTCTTACCAGCGCCTCCCCTTGACAGCTCCCACAAATTTCACAGAATGCGAGTACCCCCAAGCTGTATCACCGGGAGCTCCAAACTTCAGCTTCGGTGTCTCCTTGTTGACCAAATTGTGCCGTCAGCGCTCTTCCCATGTACTGTCTTCTCCATCCTGTTGCCCAACCAGTGCCCTATTCGTGTACCCCCTTCTACCCTGTTGTTACCCTACCAGTGTCCCTATGATGGATTATTTTCTTCCACAGACGCTCCACTGACGGTTCCACGCCTATGTGCTGCAGGCGCCCCTTGCCTGCACCACCGGCATCCATAACTCCAGTCTCGGTATCGCCTCGGTGAAATATCAGCGTCCCCCCGATGCACTATCACCATATGGTGATAGTGCATCGGTATGGTAATATTATATATGCTACCATACCATACCAATATTATATATGGTACCATATGGTAATTTTACCATCCCTCGCCCGAAAGCCCAAATAACTGACTAACTTACCACACTTCCCCCGGCTAAAGACCACCGGCCTTTTGGCACTCCCATGCTGCATAAGTTAGTTAGTTAGTTAAGGGCTTTTTATAAGGCGTTCTGTGCAAAGCACCTTTGCCCGCCTCTAAAGTGTGGGGGAGAATTTTCCGGGAGGGGTGTTTACTTTAATGTCGCAGAACAAAGTGGCGAATCTTATTTCAAGGAATGGGTCGCGAAGTGAAGCAACACTTGCGAGGGAAGGGGATTGCTACGGCAGAGATGCCGAGCCTGGGGCACAGGTAGGATTTAAAAGGGTACGGGAAGAGGCTTGCCAGCGTAAAAATCAGTTTTTTTTAATTTTGTTCCTTGTTATCGAATGACCGTGTTGCTTACGTTACTCGAGTTCCTCCATTGAAAAATAATAATTTTGGGTTATTAGAAACACCCGCAAGCACCATGACGTGATGCCGCGGGTCTTTATCCTGCAACCAGGAGGTGAGGTTACAGCACCCTCTGTGGCTGGGTAGCCGCCGCCATGCTGTATCACCGCTGGACTCATTTATATACCAAAGCACTTCCGCATATATCATGCCCCCGGGTCACTAATAGGCGTCACACTTCAACGTGGACAACCCTCATCGATTTTTTGACGCCCTCTTATTTGTGGTTAGGCGCCCATATTTCACGATTGGCCGCCATTTTCAGCTCTAGAGCACCCCACTGCAACATGGACCACCAATGCCTACCTTTGGCCGCCCTCTTCTGCATGATTGTTCTGTTCTCCACTATTGACCGCTCCTTTGCAGATCTAGGGCGCCTCACTTCAATGTGGACTCCTCATTCACCTCCGGACGCCCTCTATTTTATGGTTGGGAACCCCATATTTCACGTTTGGCCACCCTTTTTCAGCGCTTGGCGGACCTCTGCGACGTGGACCACCGTAATTTACCTACAGGCGCCCTTAACTTTGTGACTGGGCTCCCCGTTTTCACAATTGACTCGCTTTTCAGCCCTAGGGTGCCCCACTGCAACGCGGACTGACCTCATCCATTTTTAGCCGCTCTCTTCTGTATGATTGCGCGCACCTTCTCCACTGCTGGCCGCTCTTGTGCAGCTTTAGAGCACCCCACTTCACCGTGGACTGCCCTCATTCACCTCTGGCCTCCATCCGCTTTGTGGTTCAGAACCCCTATATCATGATTGGCCGTCCCTTTTAGCTCTAAAGCGTCCCACCGTAAAATTGATCGCTCTGATCCACTTTTGACTGCCCGCTAGTGCACGATTGCGCGCCCATTTTCCACAATTGTCTGTTCTTTCTTAGCCTTGGGGCGCCCCACTTTTACGTGTACCGCCTTCAACTTCAGATGTCTTCTACTTTGTGTTCGGGTTCTCCAATTCCACTATTAACCGCTCTTTTTCAGCCTTAGGGCATCCCACTGCAACATGGCACTACCATGGCACATAGACAGCTCTCAGCTTGGAGTGGTAAAAATTGCCCCGAGTTCTTTTAATGTATGCTTCGGGTATCGATTGGTGTCATTTTGCTCCGTTACCACGCAGGATCTCCCAGGGTGCATTCATGCCCATCCGATGTGTGGTCGTGTGCCCGTCCGATATGTGGTTGTGTTGTCTTTTGCAACAAGAACATGCTACGATGGAATAAAGGGGACTGGTAAAAGTAATGTTTCTTGTAAACCAATTTTGAGCACATATACCAATATTCCTCAAATGTGTTTAACCCTTGCCCCGGTGGCGGGTACGAGCCACCTTCGCCCTGGTGGGGGGGCTAAAAAAGACCCCCACGATCTCAAAAACTAAGAGAGCTAGAAAAAAGCGCAAAACGGCAATCGAAAGCTCTTCGAAAATGATATCGAAAATACTTCGGTCATTTTTCTTGTCAGGTCAATATCAAGGTCACCAGAGGTCAAAATAGGTCAAAATCGCTAATATGAGGTGTACTAAGAAAACCTCCTATATCTCAAAAACTATGATAGCTAGAAACATTTTTCTAACACCATTCGAAAGCTCTTGAGATGCGCTTTCATTACAGTGGCATTCATTTTCATGTCAGGTCAAAGCCTAGGGAGCTACAGGTCACTAAATATTGGGCATATTCTTGGGAATGTCCATAGCCACCCATGCATAAGGGCGTTTACTTTTTCGCTAATAGCTTCCAAACCAAACAAGATAGAGCCATAGTTTATGCACCATTGCAATCCTCTCGTCAATACCAATCGAATGATATATAATATTGCTATGCCAGGTCAAATTTAAGAATTTGACCTGACCCAGGTCAACGGTCTGACCCAACTTGACCTGGTATAGTCATGATGTATATCATTTGACTTCCAGTGACTAAACAAACACTTTGGTGACAAAATAAAAGCTCTATCTTAGTTTATTCAAAATTTATAGAGAAAGACACCAAAAAATGCTTATTTGACCTAAGGTGACCTTTTAAAGGTCACAAGTCAAAAATTTTGGTATCAGCTTCAGAAATGGGCTAAGAGCAAGTCGCAACCAATGTTTCAAGTTGATTCCATCCATACTTACTGAGAAAAGCTCATTTCGTGATATTCCCCATGCATTGTCAATGGGGAGGTCATGCTCTGCACATGACCTTAGGTCACCAATATCAAAAATCCCGGAACAAATGTTGTAGCTCCTGGTGGGCCCAAGATGTGGTATGAGTTTCAACTTGATCGATTAACCCTTCTTTTAGTTATGCCGTCCTAAGTATTTTTTGAGGTGAGGTCACTTCACCTGACCTCGTGACCTGACCTGATATGACCTTGAGCCAAAATTTTCAGGAAAGATGTAAAAATGATGAAGGGAACAGCTAGACTAAGTTTGGCGGCGCTGCGCGCCGCCGTTTTTTGGTTACTTCGGAAAAACCCGAGGGGGGTCTAAAAAGACCCCCCACCCGGGCGAAGGTTAAAAACATTTCGGATCTATTGATAACCCTATAAGCTGTTGACTTTGATCATTTACTTATTTTGCCGAGATTTTTTCTTCGCAGTGCCACTAATGAAAGGCTGTGTCCAGACAGTAATGCGAAATTCCCACGTCATCTGTGTAAGAAAAACATTAAAGAGCTCGGCAGGAGGCACCTGCATAATTTTGGTTGCGTCCTCTCCCACATGTTTGTAAACAGCAAAAAGTTTCGCCTTGTGAAGAATATTATGGGTTTATCACTATCCGCTCTGCGCAGACAGGGTAAACTGCAACGACTGGTTCGCAAAATCTCCAAAGGCCGTCTCTGCGTAAATTCTGCTTCAAAACGTAATCCAGGTAGAAGTTGCCCTGTTTAATTGTTGCTTATTTAACTAGAGGCACTTTGAGAAATCCTTCCTTTTCTTGGCAACATGTTTTTTTAATCGGCACTTTTTCAAATGGCATCAAAAATACGCAAAATTAGCATCACAAAGATCCATGATACCAAAGGTTGACCCCCAAATGGTAGTCTGACCACCCCCGGAAACTTCGCTTCCCCCTTATCAAAATCCTGGATCGTCCATGTACCCAGCCCTCTCGGTTGTTGATCAGTGATAGATAAGCTCGGCCAGTGTTGGTCAGGTGCAATCTCTAACATCATCACCTTGGATAGGCTGAGTTTGCGGCCGGTTGATAGAGCTGGAAAATACCTAGGTGATGGGGGAAGGAGAGTTAATTGGGTGATGAAACTATAGTATGGAGGAACAGAAACGTAGTAAAGGGGTGGGGCGGCTAGCACAGTCGCATGAGAGGCACCAGAAGGGAAAAGATCGCGCAAAGGGCAGCCGGGCTACGCCAATCTATGACCAACCGTAAACCTCGGGGACCAGCATGACTTGCTGTTACAAGCGTGACCCTCTGCGGCAAGCGACACCCCATATGTGACCGTCAGGGTCCCCTAGGGTCAGAAGAACACTCTTTAATCAGGTGGGTCACCTATTTTCAACAGGGCCCTCTGTGACAAGCATGACCAGTACATCATTCCGTGGTCGGCAGGGCCGAATGGGCGTGATATGGCCAAGATGCTAAAAACGCCCAAAAAACCCAACACACACACAGGGCCAAATGCAGTCAGAAGAGCCTTCTGTCTGCCCCAGAGAATGCCCTCTGTGCCAGCGGGGGATGCTGTGACAAGTAGGGCCCTCTACAGTCAGCAGGTCCTTTGGGACCAGGAGTCTCCTCGTTATCAATAGGGCAATCTTAGGTCAACAGGGATCTCTGTAACTAACAGATCTTTCGGTCGCAGTCAGGGCCATGTCTTGCCAGCATGTCTTTTTTTTGTCGGACAGGGCGATACCCCGGTGACCATAAGAGGACTCTGTATCGTAAATATATATTTGGAACTGAGCGCACAGTCTATAAAAAGGGTACTCCGGGACCAACAGGTCTTTCCGTGCCCAGTAAGGCCTGCCATATTCTTGTGGAAGGTCATGAGGTGACCTGAGGTCTAATCGGGAAGTCGCTGGGCCCCCTGCATCCAGGCGGGTAACCATCCATGACGGTCTTTGACTGCTGTGAGTGGGACTGGTGGGACCCTTAAATCCATTAGGATCTAAATCTGCCAGTTAGCGAACCCCTGGAGAAAGCCGGGAAGTGTACAAGTGTACACTGTGAACGACTTTGAGTTCACTTTGGTCAGTCGAGGGTCCTATGTGGCTGCCATAGCACAGCGAAGACAGGCCAACGGCCAAACTCTGGTTATAGCTAGTTATAGTTCCTGCAAAAATTCAGGTAGATGCTGTTGAGGGAGACACAAACACATTTTTCCGAGTTGATCGCTGATGTGGAGTATCCCTAAACTGGGCCTTTGCTTGGGGCCGTATTCTGATGCAGAGCGTACATAAGAATGGGCGCACGCACGCAGTGACGGATCCAAGGGGGGCCCAGGGGGTCCGGCCCCCCCCTTAGCTCCGAAGCGCCCCAGTAAAGCTCAGCTCATATCGGGCGCCGAAGGCGCCCGATATGAGCGGCGCGCCTGTACCCATTTCGTGCGCCAAGGTGGTAGATGCCACTTATTCCACTTGAATGAACACATACTCCTTAAAACCATGGCAAAGCGCCCCTACCCAAACAATAGACGCCTTTACTGGTCTTTTGCGCCCCAGTAAAATGTTATAGATGAAATTTAGAAAGCTAACAAAAGCGCCCCGGCAAAGAAAAGGCGCCACTAGATAGCAAGATTGCGCCATGGGGAACTAATGCACCCCTGAGCAGCCTAGGCGCCCCCTGGATGAAGCGCCCCTGGGTAGCCTAGGCGCCCCCTGGATGGAGCGCCCTACGGATACCAAATACGCCCTTGGCTAGGAAAGGCGCCCCTGGGCAGCAAAGGCAAATCTTGGTAACATAGGTGAACTGGACAACATAAGCGCCCTTTAGATAGAAATAGGCGCTTTAGGAAAATAAAATGCTCACCTTCGGTAAAAAAGGCGCTCTTTGATAGCCTAGGCGCCCACTGGAAAAAGCACCCTACGGATGTCATTTGTCATATGCACCCTTGGATAGCAAAGGCGCCCCTGGACAGCAAAGGCGCCCCTGGGTAGCAAAGGCGCCCCTAGGAAGGCACCCCTTCGATAGAAACCCGTCTTTGGATAGCCTAGGCGCCCCCTGGATGAAGCGAACTACGGATATCAGATGCGCCCTTGGCTAGGAAAGGCGCCTCTGGGCAGCAAAGGCAAATCTTGGTAACATAGGTACCCCGGACAGCATAAGCGCCCCTTAGATAGAAGTAGGCACTTTAGGAAAATAAAATGCTCACCTTGGGTAGAAAAAGGCGCCCTTTGATAGCCTAGGCGCCCACTGGAAAAAGCGCCCTAAGGATGTTATATGCACCCTTGGATAGCAAAGGCGCCCCTGGACAGCAAAGACAACCCTGGATAACACAAGTGCTGTAGACAGCAAAGGCGCCCCTAGGACGGCAGCCCTTCGATAGAAAAACCGCCTTTGTATAGCCTAGGCGCCCCCTGGATGAAGCGCCCTACGGATGTCATATGCGCCCTTGGCTAGGAAAGGCGCCCCTGGGCTGCAAAGGCAAATCTTGGTAACATAGGTGCCCTGGACAGCATAAGCTCCCCTTAGATAGAAATAGGCGCTATAGAAAATAAAATGCTCACCTTGGGTAGAAAAAGGCGCCCTTTGATAGCCTAGGCGCCCACTGGAAAAAGCGCCCTACGGATGTCATATGGACCCTTAGATAGCAAAGGCGCCCCTGGACAGCAAATACAACCCTGGATAACACAAGTGCCGTGGACAGCAAAGGCGCCCCTGGGTAGCAAAGGCGCCCCTAGGAAGGCACCCCTTCGATAGAAAAGCCGCCTTTGGATAGCCTAGACGCCCCCTGGATAAACTAGGAGCCCAAGAAGGAAAACGAGCACCCCACTGGGAAGTACAGGCGCCCTCTGTATAACATAGATGTCCCTTATCCACCTTCAGCTGCCCTGCATTGGAGCAGCGCCCCCCAAGAGCAAAGGCGCCCCTGGACAAAAAGCCGCCTCCTGGTATCAAAGGCGCTCCTAGATAACATATGCGCCCCTTAGATACGAATAGGCGCTCCAGGAAAGCAAAATTCGCCCCTTGGTTAAGAAAGGTGCCCTTGGATAGCAAAGGCGTCCCTGGACAGCAAAGGAAAATCTGGGAAACATAGGTGCCCTGGACAGAATAGGAGCCCCTTAGATAGAAATAGGCACTTCAGGAAAATAAATGCAACCCTTGGATAGAAAAAGTGCCCTTTGATAGTCCAGGCGCCCACTGGATAAAGCGCCGACGGATAGCATATGCACTTTTAGATAGCAAAGGCGCCACTGTACAGCAAAGACAACCCTGGATAACACAAGTGTTTTGGACAGCAAAGGCGCCCCTAGGTAGGCACCCTTCGAAAGCAAAGGCGCCTTTGGATAGCCTATGCGCTCCCTAGATGAACTAGGTGCCTGAGAAGGAAAATGAGCGCCCCATTGGAAAGTACAGGCTCCCCCGTATAACATAGATGTCCCTTATCCATTTTCAGCTACCCTGGATTGGAGCAGCGCCCCTCAAGAGCAAAGGCGCCGCTGGACAAAAGGTGTCTCCGTATATCAAGGGCACTCCTAGATAATATATGCACTCCTTACATAGAAATAGGCACTTCAGGGAAGTGAAAGGCGGCCTTTGGTTAGGACGGCACCCTTGCACAGCTAGGCGCCCTCTGCATAAAGCGCCCTACAGATATCATATGCGCCCTAGGATAGCAAAGGCGCCCCTTAACAGCGAAGGCAGCCCTAGATAACAAAGGTTCTCTGGACAGCATAGGTGCCCTTGGATAAACTGGTGCCCGGAAGATAAAAATAGCGCCTCACCGGAGACAAAAAGCACCCCAGCATAACGTAGGGGCATGTATTTCAATCATTTCTGTGATTGAAAAATACACCTAGACAGCATATACGCCCCTGGATAGAAAGACACCCCTAGGCAGTAACGGCGCCCCTGGAAAGCAATAGTGCGCCCCTGCGGAGAAAAAAACCGCCTCCTGAATAACCTAGGCACCGCCCCCGAAATATCAGATGCCCGTGGATAGAACAGACTGCCTTGAATAAAACAGCGGCCCTGGATAGTAAACGCGCCCTTTGATAGCATAAGCGTTCCTTAGCAACAATATGGGCGCTACATGAGCTTAAGGTTCACGTGCACCTAAGCCCAATAATAGAGCAATCAATCGATGCCAAAGCACTCCTTAAAGCACGAGCGCCAAATTTCCTAAGAAGTGAAGGCGCCTCTGGGTAGCAAAGGCGACCCTCGACAGTGGTGTAGGTATTCCTGAATAACAGCAACGTCCCTTGATAAGAATGGCCCCAAGATGGCACAGGTACCCTGTTGATAGGAAAAGCGCCCCTGAATATCAGAGGCACCCTCTGAATGAGGTGCCCATGGAGAGCATAAGGGCGCCCTATGCATAGCAAATTGCCGCCCCCTGGATAGCCTAAGCGCCCCTTGCATAGGGTAGGCGCCACTGGGTAGTATAGGTTACCTTGAATAAAAATACGCCCCTCAATACCATGATGAACCTGGATAAGAAAAAGCTCCCCTTGGGCACTGGGTATCAAAGGCACCCCCGGAACAGCAAAGATGCCCCTGGATAGCTAGGTTGCGTCCATTGGGGAGCGAAGGCGCCCCTGGGTGGCACAGGTGCCTCATCGAAGCAAAGCCCCCCCCCCCAGAGAGCATAGGTGTCCCTGATGAGCACAGGTACTCCTGGACAGCTCCTAAATGACGTTGCATAATGTTACGATTCCTATTATGACGTATGCTATTATATCAAAGTAAAGGTTATTCAGTGTTTAGATAAAGGTTACAGGTCAATTTTCAAGGTAACTGGCCTTGATGATCAAGGCTTGATCAAAAGTCATTGGTAAGCTTGGGCACAGCGCTAGTTATAGCCTAAATTAGGCATAATATGCTGGGTTGTGCCGCAATAGGTCAATGACCTTGAAGGACCTTGACCTCAAAAATTGCAGACATTGTTTAGAGCCTTCCCTTTTGGCCTCAGTCCTGTTCTAGAGTATTCACGCCCCGTTCCGGCCCGTTGGGGGTGCTTGAACACCCCCTCGAGGTCTCCCAGTGGCACGAAAAAACGTCGGCGCGAAGCGACACAGTACTTATCACACCTTATCATTGATCAATTCCGCAACTTTCCCTCAAAATTTAAGGTTGCGTCATCTCAGGTCAGGTCACCAGTGCAGGTCAAGTGACCTCATCCCAAAAACTTTTAAGTTGGCGTAAGTAAGAAAAGGGTGAATCTATCGAATTCAAACTTGTACCATATAATGGGCCCAAAAAGTACTAATACATTTATTGCGGGATTTTTCCCATCGATGGCCTAGGGACAGGTACGAATCATGACCTCTCCATTGAAAATGCATGGGGTAAAACGGAAATTTGCCGAAAAATTGCTCTATGTCTGCAGACGCCGCTTGGAATACCTTCGGATTCCCCAAATCATGGTATCCTAGGCCTCTTTATCGGTTCATGTTGCAAGTTTAGACATGTTACCTCTGAGAGTTCATCTGGGGCTTCCTAAGCAGGTTTTAAGACTTGGGTTAATTGCTTTGCAGGAAATATTGATAAAACCCGTATTTTGATACCATTATTTATTGCTATTGTGAGTTGATTCATATGCATACTGACTATGCTAGGCTAGATGGTGACCTTCACCTAGCCTTAGGTCAGGTCATTTTTATGTTTTGACCTAGTATAGTCATATTATGCATTATTTGATGATTCGCCGTAACGAGAGGAAGCGAAGTGTGCCTAAAAATTATTCTAGCTCAACTCTGGCAGATGCTAGAGTATATACACAGAGACATGTTGTAAGCTTTGTCTCGGGGAGGGGCCCTAGCGCTGATCGCGGGAAAAATCCCCAATGGCCCCCAGGGGACCTCAGGGAGTCAGGAAATCTGGCGTGGGTGGAATCCGGTAGGAGGGATTTTGGGTCTCCAAAATCAGCTGATGGGTCCGTGCCAGTTAAGGGGGCCCCAGATAAGGGCCCCCGACGAGCTCATTTGACCTCAGCGCCAACACAGGATTCTCAAGACCAGCGTAGGGTGCCTACCTATTTAAACGGTTTCTAAATAAGCTCAGGAACCCAAAACTAACCCAGGGGTCCAATTTTCAACTCATGGGGCCCAGACACTCTGAGGGGAACCTGCAGAAGTTCAGAAGGCCCATAAAACTAATAGGGCCAGACTAGCTGGGTGCCTCGACGAACTAGTGCCCAGATCCGCACAACGGGCCCCAAACAAGCTGAAGGAATCTATATCAGTTAAACGAAAACAATACCAACCCAGGGGACCCTGACCAGCTTAAGGGACACTAATCCGGCTTGGGGCTCAGAGCTCAGAGCTCCAGCTTTTAGCTCAGAGGGCCCAGGACCGGTTGAGGGGGCCCTATATCAATAAAAGTGCCCAAAAAGCTTAATAGGCTTCAGCGGCGACATATAGGTTTCAAGTTCAGTGTGAGAGCCTGGTTAACTAAAGCAGTCCCAGATCAGCTGAGGGGACTCGATATAAACTCATCGAAGTCATCGAAAACTCAGGGGCCCAGGCCCGCAGTAGTTCTGCGGCCTATGAGGCTCAGGTTAGCGTCAATCGGGTATTTCAGTATTGAGCCGTTAGCCAGGACAACTGTGATAAGTGGAGGTGGTGGATACGACACCTCAGTTTTTACCATGACTGAATATAACTGTATTATTTGCTCATCGTGCTTCAGTTAGTGTCAGTGGGTGCTTTCAGCATTTTCTACCACGGTACCAGTCGTTAGCTGGCCCGAAATATGCTTGATGGTAAACATGAACATGTCCTCACTGAGAGGAAGCTTTCATGAAAATAAGCATTTACAAATCCTTTTTAAACGCGTTCTTCATTGACACTGGCCGCCTTTTGGGTGTTAAATTGGCCAGTGGCGGATCCAAGGGGGCAGGGGAAAAAGGCATTCCCCAAACGAAAAGCTCGGGGCAAAACTGCGTTTTCGCCCCCAAAGCGATCGACCTCCTTTTTTCCCTACTCCTTCTTAGTTTATAAGCAGGATTTTGGTGTTCCAACTCTCAACTTCAAACAGAACATAACTTGATAAGATGTTCCCTGGCCTGTCCCCTCAAATCCGGAAATGTAAAAAACACTGAAGATTATATATTCGGGCACAGTCCTTCATCAGAATCATGGAGTAAATATCAATAATTCTCAGTTATAGTATAGCCAGACCTCCATAGTATAGCAAGTCATAGTATAGCCAGCCTTGGATAGGAAGAAGTATCTCGAGCCCATATTTTTCACCCCGTTAAGTTTTTTTGGATTTTCGCCTCAAATACCCAAAATTCTACGGGCAAGTGATATTGGTAGCGCAGCTTTTTACTGCGTGACGTTTTTTTTGTTATTTTTTTTTGCTTTTCGACTTTGGTTTGCTCCTCCCAAACCGACCGGCTAGATCCGCCACTGAAATTGGCGCCCCTCAGGTTCGGCGCCCCCCCGGTTCGGCGCCCTCCGAGCCTGCCCCCCTTAACGAAATCCTAGATCCGTCACTGCACGCACGTCGATATTTTATTCTGATTTCCAGCCTGCGCCCACACTGCGCAGGTGGGGTCAAATCAGCATTGTGATCGTAGTGCGCACATTATATCGGTATGCTGATATTCTGCGTAGACTAGGTCGGTACTGGTCCCTGTGCATCCCGGGTACGCTTGTCCTACGTCGAGCGTGGCTACGCATGGAAGAAGGTCAAAATACCACATTGGAATACGGCAAGTTGCTTGTCTCAGTCAAGTCTTAGGAGGGCATTATATTAGGATATAGCCTTAGAAAGGTTTACAATCTGGGGTCTTGAAGTAAGCCAAGGTCCATGAACTTAGTATTAGATCCTTCGTGGCTGGCTAGCTCAGATTGAAGGGAACTGGGATCACTGCTCTGACCCAGTGGTTTATTAGACCCTTATGGCTAGTTAAGGCCCTGTGTGCTAATCATCATCATATAAGCAAAGTGTATCGGGATTTGATCTGACATGTCCTGTAGAAACCTAATCCTCAATGACAAACATAGGCTCATTGAACGAGACGGGCCTATTCTAAATATTTGTTGGTCTTCTGCAAACTGTTTAAGGCTTCTGAAGATAAGTTTGATCACTGATTGGGGAGAAAATAGTCCCCATGCAGTCTCCCCGGGTCCCAAAGTGTCTTTACTAACCGTGGGTTCCAGTGCACAATAAAACAAACGCCAAAGAGAGACATTCACTTTTTACCACTCCTGAGGTGTATTTTAGATACATTCAAAGCCATAATCTTTCCTCATTTTTTTAAAAGAAAATATGAAACTAATTACTTCTTTGACCCTCGCCCAGTGGGGGCTGTTTGAACACCCCCTCCGGTTTTTTCGGGCGGCAAGAAAAAAACGGCGACGCGGAGCGCCGGCGTACTTGGCACACCTTATTCTTAATCGATTCCGCAAGAATCCCCCAAAAATTTTTGCTTGGGTCATCTCAGGTCAGGTCATCAGTGCAGGTCAAGTGACCTTACCTCAAAAAATGTTGAAGATGGCATAAGTAGGAAATGGGTGTATCTATCGGATTGAAACTTATAACACATAATGGCCCCACCGAGTTCTCCAAAAATTTCCGGGATTTTTCATATCGATGACATAAGGTCAAATACGGACCATGACCTCTCCATTGGAAATACAGAGGAAAACAAAAATGGTTTGTATTTGTGTAGATAAAGGTGATAATACCTTCATATTCTCCAAATCGAAGTATCTAAGGCCTCTTTTTAGGTTCATGTTGCAATTTTTGACCTGTGACCTCTGAGAGATCATCCGAAGCTACTAAAGCAGTTTTCAGAGTTAGGTCAATAACTTTGTATGAAATGATGATACAGCTTTTATGTTTATACCATTGCGTTTGGATTGTTATTGCCAGTCGATTGATAGGCATATGGACTATGCTAAGTCAAGATGTGACCTTGACCTGACCTGAGGTCAGGTGATTTGTGTTTTGACCTAGTATGCTTATATTATACATCATTCGATTCGCCGTGACGAGAGAGAGCGAACAGTGTCTACAAAATTATTCTAACTCAACGCTGTCAGACGCTAGACTTTGCTCAAAATGCCAACTTCTTTGACCTGCCATGACCTCAATGTTGATCTGAGCCAAAAAGTGACTGATGTAGTGTCTTCATGAATTTGTATGAGCTATCCACCAGGGTTCGCTTTTTTCGCTATCCTGCATAGGGGACGAGTTCGAGAGGGGTGTTCAAACACCCCACCAGGGCGAAGGTGACCCGCGCCCACCGGGGCGCGGGTTAACTGATTCAGTTCACAAAAATACTTTAAATGGGTAAAGAACATCAAATTTGGCGCCCCCAGCCGGCCTAAGAATGGCGCCCCCTGGCCATGAAAGTGGCGCCCCGCAGCGCTGCGGCCCCCTAGCGAAAATTCCTGGATCCGCCCCTGCAGGCAACACCACTTTAGCCAAGAGGGCCCCACTGTAACCCACCGGGCCTTGCACAGCCAGCGGGGAACTGTTTGGCTGGCTAAACCCTCTGTTTAAAGGACAGTAACACCATGGTTAGAAGAGCCCGTTGTAGCCGGCAGGGCCTACTGTGACTATCATAAAAATTATCTAAATCTAGAAGTGTTTGAAACCAGTTGGACCCACAATTACCTATAGAGCCCACTATCAATTGATGGACCGTTACGAGTCGCCGGACACTTCTTAAGGAGATTCGAAGCGTCCTGGTCGCCCTTTGCGTGCAGCATAGTCCTCTGTAACTAGTTACTCTCTTCGTCCGCCAGTAAACAACATTTTAAACGTTTTTGTCCACTCATAAATAATACCTTTTCAATCCAAGGACGTTCCTCAAGAGGAGCAAAAATACTAAAGGCTATTTTCGCTTTTCGAGTGCGATTGGCTTTCAAAGTAATGTGGTAGGTATATACTGAAAAATGTTTTGTCGTTGCGTACTTGTATTTTATAGGCGGTCTGGTGTAAAACTTTTTAAAACTTTGTTAGGGATTAGCTGATGTGAAAACTAGATTTACTGAACAATATTAATCCTGGCAGCTGCTGCCTCTGTCGCTCAACGTTTTTCCTTTTTAGCTCGCAAGCCTTTTTCTGAGGAGCTCTTTTGGCGCCATCGCAGGCGGCGCCCAGCTCCCGCCTCCCTCCTGAGCAAACTCCTGACTACGCCCCTCCCTGCCAAAGGGCCCATTTTGGATTCCAAGAGACCACACGTCAAATTCTGAAACCCTGATTCATCTCTCGGTGCCTGGATTGAATTTGGGGGGGGGGTCGAATCTTTAATATCTAGGGAAACATTTTCTGCAGGTTCCTGAAAACTCCGGATACCTGCTCTTTGTTGTAGTTGGATCGTATGAGATGTGCTATACCGGCGTTTGACACGTGGCTGGCGCCGCGGCCGGGCCGCAGGCGACTGACCTGGGGTCTCGGGCACAGTGTAGAGGGAGCAGGCGCTGCCGTCGCGACAGCAGTGTCGCAGCCACTGCTCGATGTCGTGTCGCGTGTACCCGCACACGTTCTGGCCCTGGATCTCAACGATGAGGTGGCCGGTGCTCAGCTGACCCCGCAGGCAGCGCAGACGGCGCTCGGGCGCCGCGCCCACCCGGCCTAGCTGACCCAGGTCAGAGCCGCCCTCCACCGGCAGCCGCCCCTCGTCGCCGCTGACGACCAAAGTCACCAGCGTCTCACGGAGCTGCCGGCTCCAGTGGCAGTTGTCGGCTGCGCTGGCCTCACTGCCGGCCGGGTTCGGCACATTGCCGTCCTCTCTGGGCGGGTTGTGGGAGCTGTGTGAGGAGCCGAGGGTCGGCTGCTGACCTCCGCTGGGAAGTGCCGGCCGCCGACCGCCGCCCGGAACCATCGGTGCCGGACGCGTCGGGAACGCCCTCACTCACGTGTCACTCTCCGCAGCCATGCTCTGCGTTCCCGGGGTGCTCGCCGCCGGTCACCGTCACGAACACGGCTGCACCTCACGGCCACTGCGGCCCACGTGGCCAGACAGGTTATATTACGTACGGCAGCAACCTGTTCACAGCTTGCCGGCAGCTAATGTTTCACCGGCACGACCCACTGTCACACCACGCACGGCGCCGGCCACCTGTCAACAACGCTTTAGAGAACGGCCGCACTGCGCATGCGCAGCATACAGGTGTGGTACGCAGGTAACGAGGTCGATAGCCGAGCAGCGACTGCGGGCCGCAGCAGGGACTGCGCCGCCGCTGCTGCGCCGGCTCGCTAACAGTGCTGCCACCCAGTGGGAAAATGTGAAGCCAACCTTACGTAGGTACGAATCATTCGTTGAACGCCGCTCCTGCGGAGGGCGCTCCACTCGCTCCTAATTTAGCGTGAATGGATATAGCACCAATATTCATATATATTAATAATCCACGGATCTAGGGCACAACTTCCGATATATAGAGCTCAAGTTCTATCAATGCCTAGTGGCGTAGCCAGGATTCGGCCTAGGAGGGGTCAGACTTCCGTCGGGGGCCCCCAGGCCGGGGCCCCCTTAATAACGGGGCCCATCTCCTATACTTTTTGTATAGTACTGCAGGGGCGTAGGAACCGGTTGAGAAGTGGGGGGCCAACCCCAGAGGGGACCCACCTCAAGGGGGCCCCCAGCCCAGGGGGCCCATAATGATGAGCATTTTTAAAACTGTTCATTTGGTGTCGATAATACACGCATACACACCGGCCTACACTAGGTATTTTTGGACATTACTTGTTAGTTACGTTTTTCCAACAGTTCCCTCGCATCGAATAGCTCTGTGGTGACGTTTTTCACTTCGTAGTGGAAGACGGCCTGTAGACTAGGGCACAGCGTCAAAATAAAAGTTTTTTTACTATTCGGCCCAGACATATTCGGTTGTAACGCGGAATTTTAAGTGGGACTGTACTATTTTTTTCTAATTTGAACACATTTTGGTGGCGGGGAATAATGTTTTATATTTGGGTGTAGATTATAGATAAATACCACGGAACCGCTCGGCCCATGCCAGTTCATTGTTTATCTAACCCCGACTAAGTCCGGGAAAGTAATTTCCATCGTATGAAATGGCAGAATAGTGTTGAGTTATGTATATATATATATATATATATATATATATATATATATATATATATATATATAGATATATATAAGTTATCGGCTATTATAGTGTTGCAGCTTTGGAAAATTGCTCCCAAGCTGGGACTCGAACCAAGGTCTTCGGATTTCCGGCCCGGTATGCTAACCACTACACCACTCAGGAGCCTTTATATATATATATATATATATATATATATATATATATATATATATAAAGTTCTGGGTTACCTGCTGTAACAGAACACACTATTGGTAGTACATCTTCTATATTTCACCCCAGAAGTCAATATACATTCGATGCTCGACACAAATAGTGAGGTGATGACATAGAAAGCGGGCTTCTTATTGGGGCGGTAACAGGAGCGAATGGCATCGACATGCTGGCACTGTACATCCCACGGAAAACTTACTAGAACACTGACATAATGTGCCTCTTTGTCTTAAAAACCGGCAGGTCCTGCCTATGGTGCGCCCTAGCCCGTATGAAACCGTCTCGAGCCTCCTGGCCTACCACTGCTGCAGCTGCCTCTGTCACTTGTTTCACTACTCTCTCTGTACTCTGTGTATGAATGTAGAAGTCTGGAGCCTTAAATGGATGAGCAAGAAAATCCTTTATATTTTTCTTCGGTAGCCTACACGTAAACACGGGCTCATGAATGGTGTCAGGCTCCCAAGCGATCATATCTTGAAGACGCTTTGCCTTCATGTTGAGTTTCGGGGTGATGCGTGAACGGACGCTCATATCTCCATATTCACTGTCTCCTCTGATCTTCAAGATCTTATTTACAGCGAATTCTCGGTCGTCCCTGTTCTCACTACATACAAGCGATAGGAGAATACATTCTGGATGTGCGAACCAGGCGACAGTTTTGACGCTAAAGCTCACAGCTTTCTGCACTGCCTTCGGCTGTGACTGAAGCAGCCTAAGCTGTGTTAAGACATGCTTTGGCCGGTCCTGTAGTTTGCACTTCACTTTAATGTCAAAATACATTTTGAAGTAGACCTGGACACAAAACTCAACCAGAATCCTCAGACAATCCAATGCCTGGCCAACGAGTCCGTGTTTTCTGGTCCACATGTAAACCAGACTCTGAGCAGTGGTAAGCCACCTTGCATGAGAAAGCCCTCCGCATTGAATTTCCTGCATAGATGGAGGAAGTGTGCCACATTTCACAGCTTGTACCAGTTTGTATGACAACTTCTGGTCTGCGGGCATGGACTCCAGAATGTCCTCTGGTACCTCAACCAGATCTTCACGTGCCGGTAGCGCCTCGAATTCTGCATTAAACTCCATCTCATTGACCTTGGATAAAAGGCAGCCTACGGTACCTGAGAATTCGTTGCCCGATGCAGTTGGCCCATCAATGGTTTTGATCAGGTGCCGTAAAGGAAGCTCGTTAGTATGAAGCATGCATATGCTCCAGAAAAGCTTGTGTTCTAACAACTTTTCCAAGTGAGTGTGTGCCCTCCTCTCCATCCAGTGTTGGAATTGGTGGAGTCTTCCTGCAAAACCATCAGAGACTCAGTGGAATTATGTACGACTAAGAGATCATATAGACCTTGGGCTACTTTCAGCGCCGGCTTTTCGGGATACACGGGAGTTTCTGGCACAAAATGCCAGAGATATCTACCGGAAGGCTCATCAGTCACCGAAACGTGCTCTTCCTTAATGATTCGAGGATGAAGCTTTCCATGACAATCTGGTACCAAGGCCCTTGTCTTAGCATCTTTCCTGCCATCATAGCCCAGTCCAATTATCTGCGAACCCTCATGTTGCTGTTGGTCTATAGATTTCGCTACCCTCATGGCTTCCTGACGCGCCCGTCTTACCTTGCTGGGGTCACACGCTAGAAAGGATTGTTGGGGAGAGAGGTAGCCACTCGCAATCAAATCCTGAACGAACCCTGTGGCAATGCCTGCCACAGCAGTGGGTGGCACGTCAAACCGAATGGAAGCCAAAGCTAGATTGTGAACTGGCATGACATTTCGTTGTAGTTTTGGTTTGTCTAAATACTGAAGCACTAGGTGGGATAGTGTTCCAATTTTTCTTTAAGAAAACCTTCTACCAACCTCATCACGTCCAACTTCTCTTGGATATCATCCGCACGTAAAGCAGAGAATGTTTTATCTCCCTTGTCATCGGTTCTGAGGTCATCATCGGACGCCGATGCCGCATCTAGCTCTCAAAGCACGAGATCCTCAGTCCGTTTGTTTTCTGTTTTCATTCGTTTCCTCGTTGCTTCTTCCTTCTTAAGTTTCCTCTTCAACGCCGTTTCCTGTCGTTTCGCCTCCTTCCGGTCCACGCCCTGCATTATCATAGCCCCTCTTTCTCCAATTTTCTGTCTCTGATGATAAAGCCACTCCAGCTCTAAAGCAGGTACCTTTTTATCCGCCGTGCAGTTGCACTGAACATGGACATGTTTCTGACACTGCTGAGAGTCAAAACAATTGGAACCCTCATCAGTGCAACGTAGAATCTTGTGGGGGCAGGAGGTTATATCAAAAGTCGGTCTAAATTCTTCTCCACGTGGTCGGTTAAGCAGCTGTTGACTTTCCCTCGCATACTCAGAAGCTTTCAACCAGAATCGCTCAATTTTTCTGGACAGTGACTTCTCATTTATGACTGCTGGCTGAACAAACTTTGGGTTGGATTTCTGCCACTGTGCAAACACCAAAGACGTTAAATCACCTGCAATGTTCTTCACGGGTGAAGTTCTTGGGGATATCGTGCTGAACGGTTCTTTGTTGCTGTAGCAGAATTCCTCGTCGTAATATATCCCGGTACATTGGTACTTCACTGCCGAAATTCTCCCTGTTCCGATTGCTTCGAGGGTTTGTTTTATCGGAGGATCGGGTTTTGGGCTTGACACTAGGACAAGGATCCATCCTGAAAAGGAAAGCAATATCAAGCATAGCAACGGATGGAAAAGTGGATATGAGAGGGTCATGCAACATGACGGTACCTGAGAGATGGGTACAAAAGAAATGCACAGATGTGTGTATTAAGTACTCGTTTTTCGTCATAATTCAGTGTTGGTCTTATCAGTCCATCCCCAATCACGCATAATTAATAAGCAAGCCCCATGTCCACCATAGTGCAATATATATATATATAGGAGAATATGGGATTTAGTGGTGCCTTCTTCGACTTTAGTGGAACTTTTTTATCAGCTCTTATACCCCCACAAAGAGAATGTGGAACTTAGATCATACCACCATAACACTAAAGTAAATATATGTTATCACATATCGCGAGGAAAAACATAAAAACAACGCTTTTAGCCTAAATAAGCCACATTGTTAAGTGAAGCTTGCTCATCGGGGCTAAAAGTTAAATGCGGTACTTAAATAGACATATCTGGACATCTATTTAGTATCTTAAATACTGTTGTTCTCACAAGATATCAGTAGCCGACAATCAAGTTTCGACGATGTGGCAAACCAGCATTGACCTGCATGCATAAGCCATATGGTAACAAAAATGCGATTTCCGCCACCAAGAATTGCTCAAATAAAAACTTGCAAATACAAATCCTGCTTATAAACCCGTTTAACAACCGATAAGCCTGGGCCGAGGTAAAAAATCGAAATTTAATTTTTGACCATCTCGACTGTCCCTCTGTAGACGGCTCTTCACGCCCGTTGATGACCGAGGGACGGCTGCTGCTCGGCTTGTGGTGCGGGTTGCGTGTCCGAATTAGCGCTCTGTGTTGGGAGCGGTCTGGGCTAGAGTTTGATTGGGTCCAGTTTTCGGGATCCATCTGGGAGCACTTGGGTAGACGGTGCATTGGCCTTTTTCATTTAACGCTTTCAGTCCAGGGGTTTGCAGAGGGTATACGCCAAAACTGGAACTTTCCCAGACAAGCTGTCGTACCCGCCCGGGTTTCTTGTTTTATATTCCAGTTGCTGATATTTGTATATGCGTTGCAGCGGTCCACCACAGAGCAGTCCCCCCACTACAGAGCGGCTCCCTCTGGTCCGCCACTCTCCCGTTTCCTAGGCCTATGCCGCTCAAAAGCCGCCAAGTCATCATAGAGGCCCCCCAGTGCCCAAACCATGGCTCAGGAACCCAATGAGTCAGCTCTGGGGCCCCAAACCTGCTCATGGGCTAAGGGACCGGCTCATGGGACCACCTTATTAAGGGACCCCAGATAAGCACATGACGCTAAAAGCTCCAAACTTGGCGCCCCAGATTATCTCAGGAAGCCAGGCTAGCTTAGGGACCCGGCTCAGCTCAGGGACCCCCAGGTTGGCTTATATAGGGTCTCAGAACTGCTCAAGGGACCCGTTTAAGCCTACGGATCCCAGCTCAGTGACCCTAGCGGAGTTCAAGGGGGCTAGACCAGCTGGGGACCCCAGTTCAGCACAGGGGCCACATATTAGCTGTGCACAGCACGGTGCCGCCGGTAATACATAAATATTTTCGAAATTACCCATCTCCAAATTTTATGTCTTCTAGATCAAAATTTTGTGCAGAACACGATGGTGTGGTCCATATAATCTAGGAAGTCGGTGCTTTTTGCTACTCACAATTTTAAGCTAATTTATAATTTCTCCACTGAGAGCGTCTTGCAAAAACATACAAAAAAGCTTTTTAAGAGCAGTACCCAAGAACCCAAATAATATCGACTGAATTTTCCATCATTTTTCTTTCAAGTGACACCAATTTTTTCATGAACGATCAACAATTGGCTGAAGCGGGGAGGCTCAAAGGTCTTCGTACTAAACGGATGGCATATTCGACTAGTCCATAGGAAGCACATGTTAAAAGCTTGCAATTTAGAGCCGCGGAAAGGGATCTTAGACCACGCTCAAGTTCGCAAAAAGCAATTCAAATGAAAGCCAGAACATTTTTATTTTGATTTATAGGGTCAAAACCGCCAGCCGTGATATTCACCAGCAAGCTAGACGGCAAAAACCAAACGCATGTTTTGGTCCTATTTTCAGGCGTGGGCTCGAATCCTACGAACGGCCAAAATTTTCATAGAAACAGTATGTGCAAAACTCAATGTATTTACTTTGACTTCATGACACAATGCACCCTTCATACTTTTAGCTCTCAGGGAATATTTTGCCTAGTGCAGTGTCATGAACTCGAAGCCAATACATTGAGTTTTGCACATACTGATTCTATGAAAAGTCTGGCCGTTCCTAGGATTCAAACCCACGCCTGAAAATAGGACCAAAACATGTGTCCGGTTTTTGCCGACTAGCTAGGTGGTGAATATCACGGCTGGCGGTTTTGACCCCAAAAATGAAAATAAAAATGATCTGGCTTTCATTTGAATTGCTTTTTGTGAACCTGAGCGTGGTCTAAGATCCCTTTCCGAGGCTCTAAATTACAAGCTTTTAACATGTGCTTCCTATGGACTATTCAAATATGCCAACCGTTTATTAGGAAAAATTTGAGTCCCCCACTTCAGTCAATTGTTTATCGTTCATGAAAATATTGGTGTCACTTGAAAGAAAATGATGAAAAATTCAGTCGGTATCATTTGGGTTTTGGGTACTGCTTTAAAAAGCCTTTTTGTATGTTTTTGCAAGACACTCTCAGTGGAAAACTTAAAAAATAGGTTAAAATTGTGAATAGCAAACAAGCACCGATTTTCTCGATTATATGGACCGCACCATCGTATTCTCCACAAAATTTTTACCAAAAAGACCTAAAATTTTGAGATGGGTAATTTCGAAAATATTTATGCATTACCGGCGGCACCGTGTGTGGGAGACAAGCTCAGCTCAGGGGCCCAGGTCGGCTGATATAGGGTATCAAACCAGCTCAATGGGCCATCAATGTATCGGCCCTCAGCTTAGCTCAGGGACGATAGAACTGTGCAGGGGCTCCAGACCAGCTCAGAGGCCTCATTTAAGCACAGGGGCCTCAGCTTAGCTTAGGGCTCGAATTATCTGTGGGGCCCAGCGCAGCTCAGGGGCACCCAAGTTGACTGATATAGGGTCTCAGAACAGCTCAATCGACCAAATCAAGCTCATGGCCCCCAGCTTAGCTCAGTGGGTACTATAACTGGGCAGGGGGCGCCAGACTAGCTCAGGGGCTGTTCAGTTCAGCAGAGTGGCTTCATATTAATTTAGAGCTCAAACTAGCTTTGGCGGCCTAGTTCAGCTCAGGGACCCAGGTCGGCTGGTATAGAGCTCAGAACAGCTCAAGAGGCCCATTCAAGCTCATCGCCCCTAGCTCAGCTCAGCGGACTTAATAACAGTGCAGGTGCCCCAGACCAGCTCAGGGGCTGTTCAGTTCATCACAGGGCGCCTGAGATTAGCTAAGGACCCAAATTAGCTTTTAGGGGTCTAGCTAAGATCAGGGTCCCAAGTCGGTTGATGTAGTGTCTCAGAATAGCTCAACGGTTCCAGCTCAGTGACTCTAAAGTTTTCAGGGATCCAAGACCATCTCGGGGTTCCCAGTTCAGCACAGCGGGCCCCAGATTAGCTCAGATGACCAGATCAGCTTAGGAACCCGGCTCAGCTAAGGGGCCCCAGGTCGGCCTATATAGCGTCTCAGAACAGCTTAAGGAGGCTACTTTAAGCTCATGGCCCCCAGCTCAGCTCAGGGGCCGTATAAGTGAGCCCCAGATAAGCTAAGGATTCCCAGTTTAGCTCTGAGGCCCTCCTAAGACCAACACTTAGCGGCACTCGCGAGGCTAATTTTTGACCCCTCCCCGATTAGCTGTCAGGGGTCCCTGGGCCTTATTACCGGAGCCTCTTAGACCAAAACCGAGGGGGCCCGTGTGTATATCTCGGAGCTCGTAAGATAAATTATCGGCAACACCTCTGACACTACCTATCGGACCCCCAGATTTGCTCTCGGGTGGCCCCAGACATAGAGTCTTGGGGGCATCCAGGTTAGCTCTTGGGATCCCCTGAGACTGACTTTCGGGGGCCCCTGGGACTGACTCCCGATAGCAATCTGAGACTAACACTGGGGCGCCCCCTGAGACTAACACTCGGGTGTGTCCCTGAGACTGAGCAATTGGCGTTTCTGAGACCTACTCTAGGTGCCCTAGATTAGCCCTCAGGGGTCTAAGGCCAACTTGGACCCCGTGAGACCAAAACTCGGGAGAACTTCTTGGGATTACTCTCAGAGTCCCAAAATTAGCTCTCGGATGCCCCTGAGACTGACTTCGGGGGGAGCGAGGGGTCTCTGAGACTAGCTTTTGAGCGCTCCCCGAGGCTGATTCTTGGGGCCCCTTAGACAAAAACTCGGGGGGGGACAACCTGAGGCTAATTCTCGAGGGCATCCAAGATCACCTCTCCGCGGCCCCTGAGACCATCACTCTGCTGCACAAATGAGACTAACTCTCGGGACTTTAGATGATCACTCGGGGCCCCCTGAAAGTAAATATTGTCTCCTGAGATAGACACCCTTGAGACTATGAGGGGCCCCTGAGACCAGGGGCGTGGGAAAAGTTTGAAAAGTGGGGGGGCCAACCTTAGAGGGGGCCCACCTCAAGGGGGGCCCCAGTCCATGGGGCCCATAATTATAAAAATAAATTAGTTAGCTCGTTTGGTGTCAATAAGGCACGCATGCACACTAGGTTAAATTATGCACACGTAGATGGAAAATTGAGGAATTAAATTTTGCCCTATGATTTTGATTTGTGCCTATTATGATCTAATAAATCATAGTAAAACGCAAAAAACATTTTTTGGGTTTTTTTACCTAGACCCTGTTCAAATACGAAGTACATTTTTAAGCTGTTTTGGAGGATTTCAATAATTTTTTTTACCACGAGTGCGTTTCTTATATTTACAGATGTTTAGGCCCTTTTATCACATTTACAAAATTAAAAACTGTTTAGAAAACTACAGACAATGCTTTGATACCAAACAGCCTCACTTCGTTATGCCTAATCAACATTTTGTTTATTTAATGACAAAACTGGGAACATTTATTTAAGCTGTTGTGGATCCCTTCTTTTCATCATTAGAGATTGATTTAGGTAAAGGCTGATCACAATAAATACGTCTAGCTATATTTCGATGCCTAAAATGCAGAGCTGCAGCATGACTGCAAGTGCCATGTAGGTACTTGATGGCCAGCTTTGTGATGCTGTGGAGGTGTGGGCGTGGTGATATAGTGGTTAGCAGCCTTGCTTTCCACGCGACCAACCCGGGTTTAAGGCACGGCAGATTCCTTGTGCAAGGAGCAATTTGACTCTCAAGAAACCCCTCCCAACAGGGAAAGAGTTGGCGACGCCATATAACCCTGGTATCGAAGGACGTCACGCCTTTCAATGGCTCAGGGACGACTGTTGCTCGGCATTTGATTTGGGGTCCGTATCCGATTCATGCTTTGTGTTGGGATTGATATGGGATGGAGTTTGATTGGGACCAGTTCTCGGGACTCATTTGGAAACACTCGGGTAGTAGGTGCCTTGGTTTTTTGACGAAGCGCTCCTCCTCCAGGGGCTTGCAGGCAGCGTACTTGCTGATATTTGCATATACGTTGCAGGGGCCCACCTCAAAAGGGGGGGCAGTATCCCCCTGACTCTCGGTTCCTATTCCTATGCCGCCCAGGGGCCACCAAATTATCTCGGAGGGCCCCAAGGTCCAGACCATGGCTCAGGAACCTAGATCAGTCAGCTCAAGGGCCCAGACCAGTGCATTAGCCTCGGGACCAGCTTATCAAGTGACCCTACATAAGCACAGGACCCCTAGAAGCTCATCACAGTGGAGCCCCAGGTGCGCACAGGGTGCCAGATTAGCTTAGGGGCCCGGTTCAGCTCGGGGGTCCTCAGGTCGACTTATGTAGGGTCTCAAAACAGCTCAAGGGGCTTGTTCAAGCTCACGGATCCCAGCTTAGCTCAATGACGCTAGAACAGTTTAGGGGCCCCAGACCAGCTCAGGGCTCTTGTTCAGCACAGGCCAGCTCAGCTCAGGGGCCCAGATCGGCTGATATAGGGTCCCCTCTCATACCAGCTCAGGGGCTCCATTCAAGCTCACGGCCCCCAGCTTAGCCCAGGGACCTTAGAAGAGTTCAGGGCCCCCATAGTTCAGTTCAGTTCAGTATATTAAGAAACAATCCACACGAGGTTAAAAACAATGGGGTGGCTTTTCGTGTTTCCACGTCAGTCATTAAAAGAAGGCAACAAGATAAGATAAAACATGGGATAAAAGACAGACAAAATCATGCATACAGAGTAAAATCACACATAAAATCATACATAAAAATACGATCACTGCAGCTCTCTCATCTGTCTATCCAGTAGCATACATCTTACAGTTGCCTTAAAAGGCACGTCTTCTCCTATATCCAGCTCGTTCAGCAGAGCTGCCCCCCGGTATGCCAGCCTACGCCGCCCGGCTTCAGTCCGGATCCGCGGGAGGGACAGCTCCGCTGACCGGCGTGTCGCGTGGTTGTGAATGGTATTGCGTGGTGGGCCTATGGTGTTAGCTATGTATGGTGGAGTGCCAGTGCGAATGGTTTTGTGAAGTGAAGAAAGTGTGTGATAGTGAATGAGGCTGTTTGCGTCCAGATCAGGGAGCCCCAGTTAAGCACAGGGGTACCCAGATTAGCTCAGGGCCCCAGCTAGGCTTAGGGTGTCCCAGGGTGTCTGATATAAGAGTCTCAGAACACAGTGGCGTAGCCAGGATTCGGCCAAGGAGGGTCCGACTACCGTCGGGGGCCCCAGACCGGAGTCCCCTTAGCAACCGGGGCCCTATCTCCTATATCTTTTGCATAGTATTTTAACATTCACACGAAGGAAATTTTGTTGTGCCTTTTTTTAGCATTTATTCTTATTTTGTTTTTAGCTTGATTTTTTTGATCCGACCAAATGTTGCTAAACTAAGGTCACCAAATATTAAAGATGGTCCCTACCTTATATGGTAGCGTGGCTATAATAACAGCTTTGTGCCATATTTCGGGAAATTCAATGTTGATGCGCGCATGATGTTACACCCGAGTCTACCTCAATTCACTCTGGTAATCAGACATGAAGTTATTGAAGGTCAGTCGTTTTGAGTACGTAGAAATTATCTTCTTCGGGAAATGATTAGCAATTATTTCCCGGTGTCGAATCCATGGACTCTTTAATCAGGAAATTTCAAAAGAAACGGAAAAAAACGAAAAAAATACAAAGGACATGTAGTGTGTCCCGAACGTTACATAACCTCTATTCTGTCGATAGATCCTGTTGAGATCCAGTTACTTGCTTACCCTTGCTATCTTGTAAACGAGCAAATTACCAAGACAAAAGGCGCCTGAGATATCTATCGCCTTGGATCTCTCTGTCATTGTTATTTTCAACCTCTCATACCTATTTTTCCTTTGAGGATTATGCTCGTCGATTTCTGTCATTACCCTTGTTTGTCTGGTTTCCTACGAAAATATTTGAAGGTTGTTTATTTCAGAATATTTAGAAATGTAGTTATTGGTGTTAAGCTAATAGATTAAAAATTGACTGAAGTGCCAAATTCCCCGTTAGATTTGCTCTTATGGTAAAATTAGTTTAATTTTTGCCTTTCCTTCGATAATGGTGCCTGATGGACATGTTTCAATTTGTGTTTTTTTAGTACGCAATAGGGGTATATACATTTTTTCCGAGGCATATGATTTTGAAAAATTTTATTCGAGCTCTGAGGCCACCTAAGATCAACACTTGGTGGCACTCACAAAGCTAATTTTCGGCCGCTCTCCTGATTAGATCTCAGGAGGTCTCTGAGACCGATTCACGGCGCCTCTTGATCAAAACTGGGGGCCCCTGAGAATCTCTCGGGGCTCCTGAGATTAGTTATTCGGCAGCACCTCTGAGACTCATTATTGCCCCCCCTCCAGATTTACTCTGGAGGGGTGGGGGGCTGAGACTGACTATCGTGGCCATCCAGATTAGCTCTTGGGGTCCCCTGAGGCTATCTTTGGGGTGGGGAGGGGGACTGGGAATGACTTCCAACAGCCCTCTGAGACTTACTCTAGGGCGCCCCTGAGACAGACACCCCGGGGGGGGGTGGAATCACCTCTGAGACTGAGTCTTTGGCGTTCCTGAGACTGACTCTCGGAGGGCCCCCCTGAAATAGACTTTTGTGAGGCCCTGAGAACCACTCTCTGGGGCCCCTGAGACTAGCTCGCCCCCCCCACCTCCCCTGAGACAGACTTCCGGGGCCCCTGATACCGACTTTTGGGGCCCCTGAGACCAACCCTCTGGGGCCCCCGAAATCTGCTTTCGGGGGGCCTTGAGACTGACTCTCAGGGCGGGGGCCTTGAGGCCGACTCGGGACGCCCTGAGAACAAATCTTCAGGGGCCCCTGAGACTGACTCTGGGGCCCCGTGATCAGACAATTCTTTGCAGTGGCTCAGATTGGCCCAAGGGGGTCTGCGGACGCCTAGGGCCCCCTTGGCTACACCACTGCATCCACACTCTCGGGGGCCCTCCGAAATCACCATTTGGAGGCCCCTAAAATAATTTCTCCCCCAGACCAATACTCCAGAGCCCCTTGATACTAATGCCCGGGGGCTTCTAAGACCAAGCTCAGGGTCCCACTTAGATCAGGCTCAGGGGCACCCTTAGACCCATGCTCGCGCTTTTCTCGGAAGTAACTTGACACCGATGTTCCGGGGCCCTCAAGATCAATATTTCGAGCCCCCCCGAGACTAATGCTCGGTACTCTGGAGTCCCTTCAATGCCGATACTCGGGGGTCCTGAACCCAGGCTTGGGGGCCCCTGAGACCAAACTCTGCGTCCATGAGATCAATGCTCGTGCCTCACTCATGAGTCCCTCGATATCAATAGTTGGGTGCACCCCGAGGGAGGCCCTGAACCCCTGAGACCAAGCTCGGGGACCCCTGTGACCAAAATTGAGGGGACCCTGAGACCAAGCTCGGATGCTCCCTGGGACCAAGCTCGAGGGCCCCCTGACACCAAGCTCGGGGGTTCCCTGAGACCAAGCTCGAGACCCCGTGAGACCAAGATCGAAAGGCCCATGAGACCAAACATCGAAAGGTCCATGAGACCAAGCTCGGTTGTCCCCTGAGACCAAGTTCGGGGGCCCCTGAGACCAAGCTCAGGGGCCCCCGAGATCAATGTTCGGTATTCCAGAGCCCTCGATACCGATGATCGGGGGCCCCTGAGACCAAGCTCGGGAGCTCCCTGAGACCAAGCTCGGGAGCCCCCTGAGACCAAGATCAGGGGCCCCCGAGACCAATGCTGGTGTTTTCTAGTGCATACGGTCAGCCTTATGCATCAGATACCCTCGGATGCCCCCCTGAGACCAAGCTCGAGGGCCCCCTGACACTAAGCTCGGGGAGAGGGGGCCTGAGACCAATCTTGGGGGCACCCCTGAGACCAAGCTCGGAGGTCCCCTGAGACTAAGCTCGGGGGCCCTGAGACCAAGCTCGGGGGCCCTGAAACCAAGCTCGGGGCCCCTGAGACCAAAATCGAAAGACCCGTGAGACCAAGATCGAAAGGCCCGTGAGGCCGAGCTCAGAGGGAGGGCCCCTGAGACCAAGCTCGGGGGCCCTGAGGCCAAGCTCAGGACCCCCTGAGACTGTACCTAAGGGTCCCCAAGATCAATATTCGGTATTCTGGAGCCCTCGATACCGATTATCGGGGGCCTCCTGAGACCAAGCTCGGGAGGGCCCCCGAGACCAAGCTCAGGGGGCCCCGAGATCAATGGTCGTGTTTGTTAGTGCATAAGGTCAGCCCAAGGGGGTCCGCAGACCCCAGGGACCCCCTCCCCTGGCTACGCCACTGTCAGAACATCTCAAGGGGCCCATTCAAGCTCAGTGGTCAGTGGCTGTAAAGCCTTATAGGGGGTCCCAGACCATCTCAGGAGCTCTCAGTTCAACACAGAGGCCAATATTAGCTCTGATGACCAGATAAGCTTAAGGGCCCGGATCATCCAGGGGCCCCTTGTCGGCATATATGGGGTTTCAGAACAGTTCAGGGTTTCAATTAAAGCTTACAACACAATTTCAAGGCAGGGGCCCTATTGCTGTGCAGGGGCCTCAGATAAGTTTAGGGTCTTCTGTGCATCACAGGAGATCCAGATTAGCACAAGGGACAATATTAACTTTACGGTCCCAGCTCAGCTCAGGGGCCCCCAGGTCGGTGGATATAGGGCCTGGCCAACTCACAGGGCCCTGTTCAAGGTCACGGCTCTTAGCTCAGTTTAGGCATCCTAGAACAGTTCATGCTGCCCAAACCACCTCAGGGGCGCTTAGTTCAGCTCAAGGGGCCCAGATTAGCTCGTATGGCATCAGAGACCAGTTCAGGGGCCCCCAGAAGCTCAGTGGACCTTAAAATCGACTCATAGGACCTCAACTTAGTTTAAGGGTACAGGTAAGTTTAACGGAGTTCCGGGGCAAGATAGTTAGTTTCTTGCTTGATATTACAGTTCTTGATATTCTTATCTCCGTTGCGGGGTGCCCATCACTGAAAAGTGGGGGGGGGCAGTGGCCCCCCTGCCCCCCCGTTCCTACGCCTATGCCTGAGACCAGCACTTGGCGGCACTCATGACACTAATTCTCGGGCCCCATATTAGCTTTCGAGGCCCTTGAGAGAAGGTCCCCTTAGACCAACACTGATGGAGTATCTAATAATAATTTATCTCGAGATTAGTTCCCAGGGACCCCTGTGACCGACGGGCCCCCCTGAGAACGACTCTCGAGGGACCCCTTAGACCGATTCTCAGGGGCGGGGCTTCTGAGGCTGACTCTCGGGGGCCCTAAGACCGACTCTCGGGGCCCCTGAGATCAACTCTTGGGATCCTCTAAGACTGACTCAGGGGCCCTGAAACCGACTTCTGGGGGCCCTGAGATAGACTTTTGGCCCTGAGACTAACTCTCGGACCCCTGAGACTATATCTCGTGCCCCCTCCTGAGCTCGACACTCGGAGGCCCCCTGAGACAGACTCTTGGGGGCCCCTGAGACTGACTTCCAGGAGCCCCCTGAAACCGACTTTGGGGGGTCTGAGACTTAATCTCAGGGGGTGGGAGGCTGAGAACGACTCTCGGACCCTCTGAGACCGACTTTCGGGGGTCCCTTGCGACCAATAACTATCAGGGGCCCTGTAAACCAACTTTCGGGGGGCCCCTGAGACCACCTCTCGGGGCCCCTAAGACCAACTCTTGGGACCCCCTTATGCTAACTCTCCGGGCGGGAGGGCCATGGGACCGACTCGGGACCCCTATGAACGAATCTCGGGGCCCCTGAGACTGACTCTGGGGCCCCTCTGATCAGAGAATCCTTTAGAGTGCTTACGATCGGCCCAAGGGCGGGGGGAGGGGTCCGCTAACCACTTGGACTCTCCGTTGGCTACTCTACTGGTCCCAGCCCATATGGTGGGGGGGGTGGGGGTGGGCAGTTCTGCACAGTGGGTCACAGATTAGCTAAATGACCAGATCAGCTTACGAGCCCAGCTCAGCTCAGGGGTCCCAGATCGGCTTATATAGCGTCTCAGAACAGCTCAAGGAGGCCACTTCAAGCTCAGCTCAGGGGCCCTATAACTCTGCGTGGCCCCAGATAAGTTCAGGAGCCCCAGTTTAGCACAGGGGGCATTATATTAGCTTTGGGGGCCCAGCTCAGCTCAGGGGCCCCCAGATCGGCTTGTATAGGGTCTTTGACAAGCTCAAGGGGCCCATTCAGGCTGATGGCTCCCAGTTCAGCTTAGGGACCGTGCAACAGTTCAGAGGGGCATAAACCAGCTCGAGGGACCTTAGATTAGCTTAAGGAGCCACAGGTTAGCCCATAGGACATCAGAGGTTAATTCAGGGGCCCCTGAACAGCTCAGGGGCCCCAGGCCGACTCACAAGACCTCAGATCAGCTCAGGGTCCAGGCCAGCTTTATAAGAGGTTTTCCGCGCAAGCTATAGGGTCCGTTTGGGTTTCTTGTTTTATGTTACAGTTGCGCTGGTATTTTCATATCAATTGCGGGGGCCCCACAGAAAAGTGGGGGCCAGTGGCCCCCCTGGCCCCCCTGGTTCCTACGCCTATGTAGTATTGTAACATTATAACATTTGCACGATGGACTTTTTGCTGTGCCTTTTGAAGTGCTTGTTCTTATTTTGTTTATTGCTTGATTTTTCTCGATCCGACCAATTGTTGGTAAATTTAGGTCACCAAGCATTAAGGCTGGCCCATACCTATATGGTAGCTTGGCTATAATAACAGCTTTGTGGCATATTTCGGGAAATTCAATGATGCCGCGTGCATGCTGTTAAACCTGACTCTACCTCAATTCACTCGGGTAATCAAGCATGAAGTTATTGAAGGTGAGTCGTTTTGAGTACGAAGAAATGATCTTCTACGGGAAATGATTACCAATTATTTCTGGGTGTCGAGTCCATGAACTCTTTAATTAGGAAATTTCCAAAGAAGCGGAAAAATGAGCAAAAATACAAGGGATAAGGTAGCGTGTCCCGGACGTTCAATAACGTCTATTCCGTGGTTAGATCCTGTTGCATTCACCACAGTCACTTTCTTACCCTTGCTATGTAGTAAACGAGCAAGTTACCAAGACAATAGGCGCCCAAGATATCTATCGCCTTGGCTCTCTCTGTTATTTTTAGTTTTAACCTTCCATACCTATTTTCTTTTTGGGATTATGTTCATGAATTTCTGTCATTACTCTTGTTTGTCTGGTTTCCTACGAAAATATTTGAAAGTTTTAAGAGTTTGAAGTGTTGTAATGAGCGTGAAAGTCATGATGATAATGTTATAAAAAATTAACCGGCAATCGCTCATAGTATAATGAAGTTTAAAATGCCAAATAGTGTATTGATATTTCGACGGCGTGTCTTCTTCAGGAGCAAGTTTTGAATTTGAAAGTCATTGATAGCAATGATTTTTAAATTCAATTTGAATTTAGGGCGAACAGCAAGCAGGTACACGTGAAAACAATGCTTAACATCTCGCGAAGGATACAGTGTGATGAGTTACCTAAAAAAGATACATTTACAAACTACAGGATACAGAAACTAAACACACATAAAAGCACAGTATGCAACAAAACTATGGATGTAACAGTGAGTAAAAACAATTTTCAGCGATGGATGTGTGGTGGTGTGGCAGTATTTATGGTGGTGGCTTGGTCTTAAGTGGTATAAGTGTATGTGTATGGTACTGGTTGTAGGAGGCGCCACGAGGAGAATTGCTTATTTATTTGTGGTCTGCGGTTTCGGATTTCTATTGATTCTTTAATTTTGCATTCTGCCGAGTCTTTACAAACATGAATAATTTTTATTGGAAGTCCTTGTCTGTGATGGTGTAGTGGGGTGATGTAATATGGTATGGTCTCCTAGATACTTACCCTTTTTTTTCCTAGCGTGTCCTAAATGTTCCATGAAGGGGTGCGGATTTGGCGAGTTGTTTCCCTATATAAAACATGTTGAAGTAGGCATGTGATAAGGTATACTGTATTTTTGATGTGGCACCTCCCTGTAACCCGGCGTCGCATGTGTGCTGATTTCTGTGTCCTTTAGGCATGGTGGTGGGTTTAGTGATGATCTTATGAGGATGTCTAGAGTGTTTCACCACTCTTCCAGGCTATCGTAATGTCTAAGTCTTGGATCTGGCTGCGGTGGTGATCTTGTTGGCTGCTCATCAATGTATGGGAGACGAGATGTAAGTTGTGTTCCTGTTCTTGTTCTTGGGACGTGGTTGGCATGGTTTATATTTGGCAGAGGTTTGTATGTTTTTGAGAAGTTTGGGGGGGTTCCCCGTCAAAAAAAAAAATTAAATTTTTTTTTTAGGGCCCGGTTTTTTGGGGGGGGGTCCAGCCGGATTTTTCATTTCGTCTTTTGTTTGGTACACAGGATGGGCGTAGGTGAAATGTAGAATTATCGGTGCGGTCATGGGTTTTTTAAAAAGTTTTTTGGTGTACTTTCCAGAGGGATGTACGGTCAGGGGGGTGTCTAGAAATGGAATCTGTTGATGTTGAGAGTGGTCTGACCTATCTATGCCGAACTTGAGAGCCGGGTGAAAATCATTGATGAAAGTGAAATATTTCGTTAGGGTCTCTGAGCCATGTGTCCATATGCCAAAGATGTCATCTATATATCTTAAGTAAATGATAGGTTGCAATTCACTGGCTGATAGGATCAGGGATTCAATGGTGTTCATAAAAAGGATTGCCAATGGGGGTGCTATACGGCTGCCCATTGCTATGCCCTTAGTTTGTTTGAATATTTCCCCCAAATCTGACGTAATTGTTGTTAAGACAATGTCTTAAAAGAGATTCTAAGTCAGGAATAGTAAGGCCAAATAAGTTGATTTTATTGGTGTGAGTACGAATCATTTCAATCGTCGAGCTGATGGCCTCTGCTGTGGGTATGTTACCATAGAGATTATTGACATCCATAGTGAAGGCTATTGTACCGGCTGGGAAGTTGTATGGAAATTTTACCTTGATTCTGTCCAAATAGTCGTAGGTGTTTGTAAGATGAGCCGGGACAAATACTAATAGCTGTGTGATAATACGCTCGAGGACCCATGACAACTTGTCCAATGGGATCCCCACAGGCCGATACGATGGGTCGAAGTGGGTTGTTCGGCTTATGAGTTTTAGGTAAGCCGTATAGCTCGGCTGTCCTCGACTCTGTGGGATTGATTGATTGTATTACCTTATCCGGGGTTTGTCTTTCATTGTGTTTCATTGTGTTTATTATTGTTTTCATTGTGTTTCACCACAATGAAAGACAAACTCCGGATAAGGTAATACAATCAATCAATGAGACAAACACCCGAGAGGGGGGTGGAATCACCTCTGAGACTGAGTCTTTGGCGTTCCTGAGACTGACTCTCGGAGGCTCCAGATTAGCTTTCGCGGGCCTAAGGCTAACTCCGGGCCCGTGAGACCAAAAATCGGGAGCACCTCTGGAAATTACTCTCAGAACCCCCAGATTAACTCTCAGGGCCACCTGAAAGTAAATATTGACTTTTGAGAAAGACGCCCGTAAGACTATGGTACCGAATATTGAGGGTTCTCTAGGACTGACCCTCGGGGTCCCCTTGACCGACTCTTGGGGTTCTCTGAGACTGACTCTCATGGAGCCCCCTGAAATAGACTGTCGCGGCACCCTGAGAACCACTCTCTGGAGGACCCTGGGACGAGCTCGGCCCCCTGAGACCGACTCTGGGGGCCCCTGAGACCGCTTTCGGGATCCCCTGAGACTAACTCTCGGGACCCTGAAATCTACTGGTGGTCTTGAGACTTACCCACAGGCGGGGCCCTGAGGCCGACTCGGACGCCCTGAGAACGAATCTTCAGGGGCTTCCGAGACTGATTTTCGGGGCCCCGTGATCAGGGAGCTTAGTGGTTCAGATTGGCCCAAGGGGTCCTCGAACTCCTAGAACCCCTCGGCTACGCTACTGCATCCACACATTTGGGAGCCCGCCGAGATCAGCATTTGGAGGCCCCTGAAATCATTGCTTCCCCCCGATACCAATATTCCGGAGCCCCTGGATACTGATGCGCGGGGCTCCTAAGACCAAGCTCGGGGTTCCACTTAGATCAGGTTCGTGGGCACCCTCATGCTTGCGCTTTTCTCAGGAGTAACTCGTCACTGATGTTCGGGGGACCCCCAGATCAACATTCGGAGCCCCCCCCGAGACTAATGCTTAGTACTCTGGAGCCCCTCGATACCAATGCTCGGAGGCCCTGAGCCCAAGCCTGGGCCCCTGAGACCAAACTCTGGGTCCCACGGGGCTAATTCTCGTGACTCGCTCATAAGTCCTGTCGATATTGATAGTCAGGGGACACCCCGAGATCAATATTGCCCCCCCCCCACTTCCCGAGATCAATGTTCGCTGCTCCGGAGCCATCGATACCAATGCTCGGGGGATCCCTGAGACCAGCTCTGGGGCCCCCGAGACCAAGTTCGGAAGGCCCGTGAGACCAAGCTCGGGCCCCCTGCTGCCAAGCTTGGGGGCCCCTGAGACCAAGCTTGGGGGACCTGAGACCAAGCTCGAGGAGCCCCCTGAGACCAAGCTCGGGGGGCCGGAGAGCAAGCTCGGGGGCCCTTGAGACTAGTGACCCAAAATAGGTTTTGCGCTAGGGTGTCGAGTGGAAAATTCAGCTCGGAATGTATGGCGAGTTAGTGGAAAATTCCCCTAAGAAATGTATGGAGGAGTAAAAATTTTCCAGTTTGGGTACTCAGGTGGTAAACTCTCAGAGCCCTTGTTTGAACTGAGGGATTGATATGTCCTTTAATTTTCTCAAAGTAAATATTTTTAAATCGTCCCCAAGCAGCATTGTTTGATCATTACCATGTGAAAAATTTGGGTTAGGCAGGTAAATTTTTACCAACTGAAACCCCCTGATGCAGGCTCTAATTCTTTTAAGGAATTGGTGAATTGCCACAAATAAAAAACTTTTTGGGGGCCTCTGAGACCAACCTTCGGGGGAAAGAATTCTGGGAGCCACGAAGACTAATATTTGTGGGATGAAGATCAACTCTTGGGTGGGGGCTTCCCTAGACCAACTATTGTGCCCCTCCTCTCCTCTCCCACACGACCAGCTCTAAAGGGCCCCTGAGACGAAATATCAGGGCCCCCTTAGACGAACTCTGCAGAGGGGGCCTCCGAGACCGGCAGGTGGTGAAAAATGAAAAGGGATTTTTTCATGCAATACCTAGTGCCAAAATTATCTAACCATACACTGTATAGTTTTTCTGTCCGGGCCAACGCCCCTCATATACCTATACCTATAGTTATCGGAATTTTGGAAGCCACTCCTGACCTCAATCACTGCACCTCGCATACACCCATGCTAGGGCCCAGTAGAGCCTTGGTTTACACTTAACTAACCCAGACCTCAAAGCCCTTGACCCAGACGAAACTACAAACTTTCTATCATGGCAATAAACTCTTCCAGACTCTTGCTAAAAGTTTTTTTCTTTACCTGTTAATTCCCCTGCTCCTCTTCACATATCTACTCACCTTCATATGTATATGCTGCTTTCTATCAATCTAATCGAAGCTACAGCCTTCTTTCTGTTGTTTCTTCCTTTCGTCTACAATCAGCCAGGCGCGGCGGGTTGCGACAGCGTCAGAGGGACTACTACTTTAAATTTCTGATGGCTTGCCGCTTGCCGGTTGCATGAGCTACATAATTTGCATTTCAAAAATTGCTCTAAATTAATTTTCTGAGTCCTCATAGACTACAAAATTATACAACTAAAAGCACACCAAGAGCAGGACTAACAATGTTTTGTCAATAACGAATAAGAAACCGGCCTTTCAAAAAGCCTAAAGATGCCGCTTTTATTTACTAGATGTAAAGACGGCGATTTGGTAAGTCCACGCCGTAAACCAGCCATACAAAAAGTGTCGATGTTTGAAGGGTAACTGGATGCATCCTTGTTGCCCAAAAAAATCATTTAATGAAAATGTAGAGTTTCAATGTATAAAAGTACCGGAGACTTTCAGTTCAACTTAAATATCAGCGTATTTATGCCTGGGGTGTCGTAGGGTGTCGTGAGTGGATTTGGGTGTCACAGGGCGTGGACGCAGCAATGAAGGGCTGATATGGATAAAAATTATTTTCTTCGCAATGAATGGTCAATTTTCTACCATACAATATAAAAAAATACTGAGTTGTTAAGATGTTCCCTGGCCTCTCCCTCGAATCCGGAAATGTAAAAAACACCGAAGATTATATATTCGGGCACAGCCCTTCATCAGAATCGTGGAGATAATATCAATAATTCTCAGTCCTAGTATAGCCAGACCTCGAATTGAGCTTCACACCAAAATGCCTTTTAGAATGAATCGTTAAAAATAAGATTGGATGTAGTGACAACAACCATATTGGTACCTCTAACCTAAAAGTAATGCCGACAATACGACAAACCTAGAGTAGTATTTGTGACAGTCTTTTCTATTATTTCAGCCAAACACTAGCTTTTGATTAACAGTGAAAAACTCGCTGAAGTACCTTAATCTATCCTAGACCCGCATAATAGGTCAGGACGTACCTTGTACGTTAAGGCTAGGATGACGATCCTGAATGATTATGGATTCGGCTATCTTTCTATCTGGATGATCACGTGCCCGATGAACTACTTTTAGCTCAAGTGGTTCTGATATAGCCTGAGTGACCTGTGCTGCATGTTTCTCGAGGAAATGATCTCCTAGAGGTGTGTTCCTAGTTTTATTTTTCGCGTCCCGCAAATGTTCGTTAAATCGCAATCGGACGGGCCTCATCGACTCCCTACGTATTGAGCCCTGTTTTGATCCTGGTTACACAGTCTACAGTCTATTTGATACACTAAATTTTTCTGTTGTTGTAACCTTGTTTATATAAACAAGGTTAACACTATCTTAGATGACCCGGAGAGCTATGAAAAGTTAAGAAAGAATCCTGTTCAGAATGTGGAAGCCAAACCAAACGTACGCTCAAAAGCGTTGCGAGGGGAAAACTGCCGGATAGGACAGTAACAGATCTAACCCCGCGCATAGTAGAACCCCGTATTTTATGGCTTACCGAAGGATCATAAGCCATTAGTCCCTCTCAGACCAGTCATATCTGCCTGTGGAGGGCCCACAGAGAAAACTTCCTGTTTGCTTGAGAGAATACTTAATCAACTTCTCCAGTTTGTGCCTACGCATATTTGGGATACCAAAGACTTTTTGAGGAGACTCTCAAATCACACTCAATCAGAAGGCATACCAGCAGGTAGTATTTTCTTCAGCATAGACGTTGTCAATTTGTATGGAAACATACCCGTTCCTGAAGCTATCAAAGCGGTAGAAGCAAAGCTAGACAATCATTCACAGAATATTGATACTTTTGGCCTGACCAAAGACGACATTTCTAAACTTCGCGACCAGTGTCTGAGTGACAATGTTTTCTCATTTGGGGATCAGTACTACCGACAAAAATTAGGGTTAGCTATGGGGGAATCCATGTGCACCTGCCTTGGCCATTCTGTTCTTAGATATGTTTGAAACCAATACGTTAGCTACATGTCCTGTCAAACCAGAGTTTTTGGTAAGGTACATTGACGATTATGAGGTATTTTCTGCATGGGCGGAAGCTTTGGATGACTTCCTTAGCTATATGAACAGTAGACATCCACACCTAAAATTTACCATGGAGCACACGGGTAGTGGGAGTGGGGTGCCCTATTTGGATACGTTAGTCACAGCAGAAACACACGGCCGAAACACTAAGATAGAGACAGAGCTCTACATCAAACCAACCAACTCGGGAATCATCCTCCATAGTACATCTGCCCATCCCACGTCTACGAAACACAATATTATCCGAAACATGTTCCACAGGGCTATGGATAACTCATCGGGCCCAGAGAAAGAGAGAAAAAGCGTAGATAAGATTTGGAATCTGCTTCTAAAAAATGGGTATCATGCAGGGCTTCTCAGGCGTTTGTTGAGGGAGGTTAGACTAGCTAGGACAGGTAACGGAAGGTGCAAGAAAAGAAAGAAGGCTCAGATTCTTATGATGGGTTCTTGACTTTGCCGTACGTAGACGAACAGCTACTCTGTAAAATAAAAAAGGTCATAAAGAAATCTAACCTGAAAGTACATATAGCCTGGAAGAATAACAAGAAACTTAAGTCGTCATTGGTTAGGTCGGCCATTTCTAAGCCAAAATGTCCTGGGGTCGAGGTGTCATTTATGCAAGTCAGGTTTCAAAGGCGACTGCACACAGAAAAATTTAGTGTATCAAACAGACTGTAGACTGTGTAACCAGGATCAAAACAGGGCTCAATACTTAGGGGAGTCGATGAGGCCCGTCCGATTGCGATTTAACGAACATTTGCGGGACGCGAAAAATAAAACTAGGAACACACCTCTAGGAGATCATTTCCTCGAGAAACATGCAGCACAGGTCACTCAGGCTATATCAGAACCACTTGAGCTAAAAGTAGTTCTCGGGCACGTGATCATCCAGATAGAAAGATAGCCGAATCCATAATCATTCAGGATCGTCATCCCAGCCTTAACGTACAAGGTACGTCCTGGCTTATTATGCGGGTCTAGGATAGATTAAGGTACTTCAGCGAGTTTTTCACTGTTAATCAAAAGCTAGTGTTTGGCTGAAATAATAGAAAAGACTGTCACAAATACTACTCTAGGTTTGTCGTATTGTCGGCATTACTTTTAGGTTAGAGGTACCAATATGGTTGTTGTCCGACATCCAATCTTATTTTTAACGATTCATTCTAAAGGCATTTTGGTGTGAAGCTCAATTCGAGGTCTGGCTATACTAGGACTGAGAATTATTGATATTTTCTCCACGATTCTGATGAAGGGCTGTGCCCGAATATATAATCTTCAGTGTTTTTACATTTCCGGATTCGAGGGAGAGGCCGGGAACATCTTAACAACTCATCATCATGCTCCTCGCCGCAGCACTTCAAAACTTATCAACGTAAAAAAATACTGCTTAGCAAACAAATTTCAAGATAATTGTTTTTACAACAAGATGGCCAAAAATGGTTTTTCACTATTCTCGGTACCAGAAATACAAAAACAACTTTTCAAGGACGTAAGCCTAGAAATCATGTGCACAGATGAACTGCTTTCCAGAAATATATCTTTCAAAGCAGTCAGCTCATTTTTTTGGCAATACAAGGCTAGGGTGTCTAATTTTCCACTCACCAGTTTTGTGAGTGGTGGAATTTAGTGGTGGTGTTCACCTATTGGAACCTTCTCCGGTGGGGCAGGGGGCACTGAGTGTCTTGCCGGCGCGCGGTAGTGGAGTGGTCGCATAGCTGTCTGCCACGCAGCCGACCCGGTTTCAGGCCCGGCGGCTTCCTGAACAAGGAGCAAGCTGGCTCCCGAGAAACCCTTCCAACAGGGAAAGAGTTGGCGACGCCATATGACCCTGGCAGTTGGTGCGTCGATAAGCCCCAAAATTATTATGTCTTGCCCGCGCCAGAATTTCGATTCAGTTGTTCCACTGAAATCGGTGGAGATAAGGATGCCAGGTATAATTGGCCAGAAAAATAGAAATCGCCAGGTTTTCTTTCAGAGAAGTGAAAGAAGCCCATAAAAGCCGAGTTAATTTGGCGATCTTCTAGTCGATTCTGCTGCTCTCTTTTTCCAGTGCACGTTGGTAGAGTAGGCAATGGAACTGGCCTTTGTAGTAATTATTGTTGAGTAAAATTCAATAGTGGTAAGTATTGTTGGAAGTGAGTGGAAAATTCAGCAAAAAATATAAAAGTGAGTGGAAAATTCAGCAAAAAATATAAAAGTGAGTGGAAAATTCTGCTTGACTGGGTGTCGTTCTGCACCCAGCACCCCAGGTTTTGGGACACTGCTTGAGACCGAGCTCAGGGGCCCCTGAGATCAATGTCAGGTAGGTGAGGAGGGGGAGTTTTGTTACAGGGGCAAATTGATACAACGCCGATAGCTCCCGAACCATGACACCAGATACCTTTGGGCTCTGGTCATGATTAGCTGATACTAGAAGCCAGCGACAGTCCCTTCAGCAGCTGTGTCGGTCAGCCGCCTACGGTGCTGAGGACAATGTGCCTTTTTTCGGTCAAAAGTATATTTTCAGCGATGTTATGTTTGCAGAATTTACACCTGTATCAATTGCTGTAGCAGGGCCATTATGCCTTTGTAAGAAAGCCACGATATCGATGTTTCAGGTGATAACTTTAAATTCGCTGGGGAATCGAAAGCATCGTCGTCATACTGGTTTTATGAAATGCACTTCTGGTAAAATATGAAAGGGACACGTTGTTACTGGCTGTATCAACTTACCCCACGCTGTATCAACCTGTCTCAACGGTATTCCTCGTTAACACAGCTAATTAATAATGTTTAAAAATGTGTATGCAAACTGTATTTAATTCATTTTACCAATGTTGTCACAAATTCTGATTCCGTAAACCTATCAAAATGGGCTATTACATGCTGACAAATACGTCGTCAGTTTTACCGAAACTTCCGCCAGCTTTACGTAAATGATTTAAGAACATTCGAATCCATCCAAAAGAAGTTCAACCACTGAAAAGTTCCAATAATATTGAATGATTTATGGATATGAATTAATTTCTGCGTGCTTTACCTACATCTTACATCCAATTTCCTAACACCATCCTTTCCTTTTGTTAGATGGTGCGGACATATGTCCGAGAGACAACCCGACGAGCCTCTCCGGCTGGTGTTTTAGATGCCGCTACGGAGCAGGTCCGGAGCGGTACCTCGATATTGAGAGTAGCAAACGATTGCAAGATTCAATTTATGACACTCCGGCGGCACTGTCATGCTGACGGTCAAGATGGCTACGAGACGTTTGGATATAATCGAACTTTGTATTTTTTTCAGATGAGATGGAGCTTCAACTGGCAGAACATCTTCCGCATGCATACAAAATAAACCATGGATTGTCAACAGTCGTAACTCGAAAATTGGCGCATCAATTCGCTGCAAAGAATGGGCTGAGAATGCCTGACACCCATTTGTTATCAATTTAATTTAATTGATTAAAAATTAATTTCATTTCATGCAATAAGTAAAAAAAACATGTACTGATGCAGAAAAAGTAGGAAGTTCTTCTGCGACTTTAGCGCCGGTTGGTCGAAATGTAAGGAATAAATATTTCTGACGTTTCACACATGGTTTTTGTTTAGTTTATAAGACAATATTCGTGCGTAACAACTTGCCCCGTGGCCAGTAACAACTTACCCCGTAGTGGGGGCATGTTGAAAATTTTGACTTTGGTTCAAGTTTTCAATTGATTTAGGGTTTTCTTGATAGAGGAAAGAAAATAACTGGTAACATCTGATCAAGAAATGAATAAGCTATCGAACGACACTCGCTTTATTCTTATCGTAGTGATAATTTGGAAGGTACAGCTCATCCCGTGAAAACTGTACCATATGACCCCATCCTCACCTACTCTGGAGCCCTCAATACCGATGATCGGGGCCCCTGAGACCAAGCTCGGAAGGTCCGTGAGACCAAGCTCGGGGGCCCCTGAGACCAAGTTCGGGGGTCCCCTGAGACCAAACTCGGAGGGCCCCCTGAGACCAAGACAGAAAGGCCCCTGAGACTAAGCTCGGGGGTCCCTGAGACCAAGCTAGGGGGACCCTGAGACCAAGATCGAAAGGCCTGTGAGACGAAAGCTCGGGGCCCCTGAGACCAAGCTCGGTGGCCCCTGAGACCGAGCTCAGGGGCCCCCGAGATCAATGTCCGGTTCCCTAGAGTCTCGATACCGATGATCAGGGGCCCCTGACACCAAGCTCGGGGGTCCCCTGAGACCAACCTGGGGGCCCTGAGACTGAGCTCAGGGGACACCTGAGACCAAGCTCGGGGGCCTCTGAGACTAAGATCGAAAGGCCCGTGAGATTAAGCTCGGGGCCCCTGAGACCGAGCTCAGGGGGCCCTGAGATCCATGTTCGGTACTCTGGAGCCCTCGATACCGATGATCGGGGACCCCCTGAGACCAAGCTCGGAAAGCCCGTGAGACCAAGCTCGGGGACCCTGAGACAAAGCTTGGGGACTCCCTGAGACCAAGTCCGGAGGTCCCTTGAGACCAAGCTCGGGGCCCCTGAGACCAAGCTCGGGGCCCCCTGAGACCGAGCTAGGGCCCCTGAGACCAAGCTCAGGAGGCCCGTGAGACCAAGCTCGGGGGGCCTTCTGAGACCAAGCTCGGGGGGCCCCTGAGACCAAGTTTGGAGGTCCCTTGAGACCAAGCTCGGCGGCCCCTGAGACAAAGCTCGGCAGCCCTCTGAGACCGAGCTCGGGAAGTCCGTGAGACCAGGCTCGGGGGGCCCCTGAGACCAAGTTGGGAGGTCCCTTGTGACCAATCTTGGGCGCTCCCTGAGACCAAACTCGGGGGCCTCTGAGACCGAGCTCGGGGTGCCCCTGAGACTAAGCTCACGGGGCCCGTAAGACCAAGCTTGGGGGCCCCTGACACCAAGCTCGGAGGTCCCTTGAGACCAACCTCGGGGGGGCCTGAGATCGAGCTCGGAGGGCCCCCTGAGACCAAGCTCAGGGGGGCGCCGAGACCAAGCTCGGAGGTCCCTTGAGACCAACCTCGGGGGGGGCTGAGATCGAGCTCGGAGGGCCCCCTGAGACCAAGCTCAGGAGGCCCCCGAGACCAGTGCTCGTGTTTTCCAGTACATAAGGTCAGCCCAGGGAGGAGGGTCCGCGGACCCCAAGGACCCCCTTGGCTACGCCACTGGCAGCCACACATCATTGTAGGTGCATGGAATAGAGATACCTCTAATGGAATAGGTATCTCTATTCCATGGTAGGTATGTACATAAAAACTGATCTCGATTTAGCCTATAAACCACTTGTGTTCGATACTTTAGGAATTTAGTTACCTTGCCACACTCATAAAAAAATAAGAAAATAACCTTTTCATTTGGAATACATTGCGGCAGCGTCAGGGCTGTCAGGTTGGCCATTTTGTGGCCAAATATCTCGAATTGGGCTTTCTTTTTCGTGCTTGGCCCCGCGATTTTTTCGGTTGGCCCTTTCTTGGAATCTCGCCTTTTTGCCCCTTTTTCTAGCAGCTGGCATCTAAGCTATTTCTGGTTTGTCCCTTGTAGAAATATGACTTTTTTATCTCTTCCGCTTTTGAATACGATATTCTGACACCGAAAAAGCAGCAAAGCTGCAGAAAAACTGGTATAGTGGTGGGAGGGAGGGACAGAACTTTGTTAAAAACACGATCCACAAAAATGATGGCCACCGAAAACCGGACACGAAGGATGTGATACTATAGGCGCTCGTTGCGTGAAACGTTGAGGGCAATGTGCGGCCTCTGAGGCTCCGCACTCCCCAAATTACCAAAATCCTAGATCTGCCACTCTTTAAGAGCAAAAAATTCATAGTTGGAAAAGAGAGAAAACATTATATGTTAGCGGGGAGTGGTGCGGCTAAGACGATAAATGATGCTAACAAATGCTCTGGTTATGTGGATGAAATCACTTGATGATCACACGGGATTTGAGGGGTGGCTTCCTATTAAATGAGAAGTGTGCTAAACAATATTGCGTCATGTCAATATCAAACTGTCAACAATTAGTTTTAAACAGTGATACATAGAGGGGGATGATAATATGCAAAAGTCGGAATTTCGAACAAAGCACATCGGAAACCATTCAGTGGGTAGTTTTAGGCCACTTGAAACTTTGGACCGATTTATTCCTTCCAAAAAACCCCCTACCAAGCAAGAATTACAAAAACGCTGTTTTTGCAGCATGATCCTTCACCGCCTGGTGAGTCCGACTGGGTTTCCTCTCTGCTTTTCGCAAATAAATTCAAGCGATTTGAATAAGAGGCGCGTCGCTTTCCATACTCTTAGAAGGATCAATTACACGGCTTCGGGCCAAAATGTGACGTCAGATCAGGTCAGGCCATTCAGTAATGACGTCATTTAAAAACACATGTAAAGGAAATTTCTTCTGCTTCAAGGAGGGTAACGAAACCAGGATATATTTCGGTTTCTAGAATAGCTATGCCAATTTTCTAATCCTCATTGGAAAGCTCGTTAAAATATAAATCGGTATGCTGTCATTTTTTGGCCAGGTCAACAGCAAGGTCGCTAGAGGTCATCAAAGGTCACAGTTTCCGCGTTCTCATTCTTCAGTTTATGAGTACGACAGGGGAAAACCATGCATTTTTATCATAGTTAGGATTATGGTCATGATTTGAACTATTGGGAAGAAGACATTGAAAAGTCATTATTTGACCTTGACACAATGTCAGCTTCAGGTCAAGATTACAATGTGGCCTTGCAAGGTCATGCCGCGTATCGTTGGAATCGTTGGATCAAGACGAACCTATTGATGCTGTGGGCTTTGTCTTTGATTTAATTGTCCCCAAGATGGTCTAAATGTGTCACTGTTTAATTTGAACCATCCTGACCCACTATAACGTTATGGTTTTATGGAGTTATTTCAAACTCGACTCCAGGAAGAGGGAAGGCAATTACTTGCGAAGGCAGTAATATTTATCCATTCACTTCAACCGTATTAAGTTTTTTTAGGTGTTTAGCCTTTTTGAATCTATTCCTTTTACCCAAAAAACTGTCTTCGCCCAAATGACTGAAACACACTTTTCTAAGCATGTTATGTGATATTTCAACGTTTTCGCAGTTTTTGTAGTCGCTCTCTGTCATTAACCTCCGGAGAGGGGACCTGGACAGGCTGTAGTCGACAGTCGTGATCTCGGCCTTTTTGCCCAGGAAGGCCATCAGTGACCCAGCAAACTCCCTGGAAGTCATTTTCTCGCCTCCTGTAGTTGTGAAGAGTGATTTGGGTCCCGAAATGTGCATCAGCGCTGGGCAGAGTGGTGGAGCTCTCCCTCGTGAACTGTAGCTCCTTTTACATCCTTTTTGCTTCTCCTTCTCCTCCAGGCCCGGCCTGTCTACATACTCCTTCAACTAACCTGCGCCCGTGAAGGGTCCACCACCCGCCGTCAGTATGTCCAGCATGTCCAGCCTCTTCATTTCCTTCACCTGGGCGGCCAGCTGCCACTCCTTGGCACCCATGACGGGCTTCTCTTTGGTCTGCTCCTACCATTCCAGCATCCCTTGCTTATTTCTCCGCACCTAGTCCTTAAAAGACCTAAACTCGCAGGCTTTGCCCTCCCGCAGCTCCCCTGCTCTTACATGGATCATCGAGCAGCCAACTGCCGGCAGAGTCTGCAGCTTCCTGAGCCTGCAATCCACTCTTCCGCACTGATTGCTCCATTACCAGGTTGTCCAGGTATAGACCTTTTGCTCCATTGCCAGCATCAATAAGTTCGTCTTGGTCCAAGGATTCGAACGATACGCCGCATGGCCTTGTAAGGCCATATTGTAATCTTGACCTGACGATGACCTAGGGTCAAAATAAAATTATGACCTTTCAATGTCTTCTTCCAAATACTTCAAACAATGACCATGATCCTAACTATGATTAAAAATGCATGGTTTTATCCTGTCACACTCAAAAGGTGATAATAAAAACTCGAAAACTGTGACCTTTGATGACCTCTAGTGACCTTGCTGTTGGCCTGGACTAAAAATGACAGCATGCCGATTTATATTTTAAAGAGCTTTCCAATGATGGCTACAAAATTGGCATAGCTCTTCTATAAAGCGAGATACACCCTGGTTTCGTCACCCTCCTTGTAGCAGAAGGAAATTTCCTTACATGGATTTTTAAATGACGTCATAAGTCCATTATCTTACCTAACTCGATGCCAAATTTTGGACAGAAGCAGTAAAATTAATAATTCTGAGAATTTGCAAAGCAACGCGCCTCTTATTTAAATATGCTTGAATTTATTTGTGAAAAACAGAGGGGAAACCCAGTCGGACTCACCAGGCGGTGAAGGATTGAGCTGCGAAAACAGTGTTTTTTTGTAATTCTTCATTGGTGGGTTTTTTTTGGAGGAATAAATCTGTCCAAAGTGTCAAGTGGCCTAAAATTGTACACCCATTGCTTTTCCAAGTGCTTTGTTCGAAAGTCTGACTTTGGCATATTATCATACCTCTCTAATACAAGTCGCTTTTTCTGTGGGCTTATGCCTACTGCTAGGGGTTGTTTTAGCCTCAAAGCTTTTGTGGTATTTATTTGGCTATTTTAGTGGAACAAAAATTTTGCCCCTCTTTGGCCCTTTTTCTAACTCGGCTTGAGCTTTTCCGCCGAAAAATAATTTGGCCGCCCTGGGCAGCATCTATAATCTGGAATATTATGGAATAACACAAACATTTTTTTAGCACTAACGCGGCTACGTTTTATTACAACCCCCTCAAAATGGGGTCTTGATCCCCTGAAGACACTATAATGGCCAGCACAAGAAATGCCCCCCCCACTGACTTCCTTAAAAATGTGAGTTACAGCGCGATGCAATCAGAGCTGATCGTTATTTCAAACCGCTCTCAGCCGGTATGAACTCCCACTCCTGCCCTCCCACCACGTACGTACGGTTCCCAGGCTTTTCCCTGGCAACAGTCCTCTCATGTCACCGCCGCAGACGCCGCCGGGGTCAGAGTTCGAGCCGCGCCGCTCGGCAGCCAATTGGCGTCCTCGCCACGGATACCCCCAGGCAGCAGTCGCCGCCACGAGGCACGAGGGCGCTGCACTCGGATTGGTCAGACGTTGAAAGAGATTGGTGCCGTGTTCTAATTTCCCGCGCAATACCGCAGTGGGACAGATGCTTGTGGGTGGTGCACTGCGTATTTTCGGCGCAGATAGGAATCTTGTTTACTGGGGTCTGTGCTCTGTGCTGTGATTTAGATTCCAAACCGTGGCGTGAATGGTTGAAGTGATCAAGTGGCGTTTCGCGTAAGGAAACCGAAACTGGTATCCGTTTGAACTACAATGAGCTGCTACAATGAACTGCAATGAGGTAAGTACTTGCCTCTTCCAGTCAACCTTGTATGTATTACCACACCTTTCCCTCCTATTGGTGTGTTCCAAATTTTCAATCTAAGTACACACATTTATCTCGAAACCCTTGAATTGTTGGTGGGAGCTCCGCTCGAAACTTGTGGGCGGTGGCGTGCTGTGCATGGGGGTATACCGTGGTACACCATGTCTGCGTTAGTGGATCTACTGCTCGGTACATGCATGCTTTTCATGTTTGCTTCGTCGAAGGAAGTCACTGGTTTAAACGCATTCTATCATGTCAATACCAAAGGGAGTTACGTACAACTATAGGGAATAGGTAATAGTTTGGATCAAAGGTAGCCGTATGTGGAAAATACGATAGATCGTATTTCTGGCTTTTTCAGGGAAATACTTAGTTCGTAGGTACATATATTCCCAGGTGCATCTCCTGCGTCACAGTTAGAGCGGTGCTAGCCGAGGCGGTAGAGTGAGAGATGAAAGTCGCCACTGGGTGGTGCACGTTTCTTCTAAAGCAATCTTTATCAGCAAGGGCGGCGGCAGGTAATTTTGGATGGGGGTCAAACCTGAAAAAACTCGACCCTATGTGGTTCCCAACCTGCGTCAATTTCAATCTTCACTGCGAATTCGGCTCAGTATATGCTTAATTTACCAAAATTGTACTGTATAAGTTTATCTTGACAGTGAAAGGCTCGGGCGAATCGGAAATGAGACGGCTTAAGCGAAAAGGCACAGGAGGCGCGCCCCGCCGCAGGAGGCGCGATCCTACACCGACAGGATGAGCCAGCCGGTGTAGGATCCCGACAACTCGGCGAAGGCAGTGTCCATCTCGTCGGCAATACCCCAGTATTCTCCTTGACCAGATCGTGTGCGGAACGACGAAGGTGTCAGTGGGAGCGTGCGGGCGGTGGAGCGGCCGCCGACTGGCTCCATGCGCTCGGAGCTAGCTGGGAGGCCAGTAGAACTGGGAGGCTCAGAGGGAATGTGCGGGAGGCCAGGAGGCAGGAGCTCACTGCATGAACATCTGAAATTAGATTCATCATCAAGGCTACGCAGTGGGCTGTCCTGCTTCCGTTTGTCCATAACCCACAGGTTTTAGCACAGCAAAAGGCAAAGCTCACCTGGTAGTAGCTTCACATTTGAGAACCACGCTGTATTTCGAAAAGACGTCCCTCTAAGTTATTGATTGTACATTATTGCTACCCAAAATAATCACTTTTTATCTATTGCAATTTTTCGCGGTTTGCCCCATGAAAACAAGCAGGCAAAATAGCGTGGTGGCCTCAGTTTCCCCGTATCCGCTCTGCCCACGTAGTACATCAATGGTTTTTTGGATGCTGTTTTTCTTAATCTAGGCCTATTTTCGGGGTTTTATGACCCAATAACTAAAAGTTCAAACCATGTCAAGTAGCACCTCGTTTGATTTCTTTCGATGAGATGAGACTGAGGCACATTTCGAGATTGTTAGGTGATTAGTTTCCTACACAATGAATCCAATAAATTTTAAATTCACCGCTGAAATTGGCTCATACCTTAGGCGAATCCAGGGAGCAAAGGGGGTGCCCCCGATCGACCTTTGGCGCTCCCTGAAAGGTCGATTGCGTACCACTGAAATGTCGCTTCCTACCCCCCCTCCAGGGTGCGAAAATAGGCGCCCTTCGATAGGATTCTGTGCATACCTGAGAGGTTTAGCCGGTCAAAAGTAGCGCCCTCCCTGGTCGGGATGGCGCCCCCCCTCCGATTGGCAATCCTGGATCCGCCTATGGCCCATACAACGTTAAACTAGCCAACCACAGCCTCATGGACGTCAGTGAAGAACCGATCCCGAAATCTATGTAGCGTGAAAATAGTATTAAAGGGAATGTGGCACCTTGGTCGAATCCAGGAATTTAGTGTAATTGGGGGTATTTTTAGCCGAAAATCACGAAAATGTCCATTATTTTTGCTTAAAAATGTACAATAAGCTCAATATTTTAATTTTTAACTGCTCCTCTAGGGTGAAAAATAAACCTCTGCCTGTGGACAGTGGCGGATCCAGTGGGGGGGCAAAAGGCATTTGCCCCCCCAAACGGAAAAGCTCGGGGCAAAACTATGTTTATGCCCACCCCCAAAGCGATCCACCTCCTTTTTCCCCGAACTTCTTTTTAGTTTGAATGCAAGATTTTGGAGCTTCAACTCTCAACTTCAAACAGAACCAGTTAAGTTCAGTGGAAATTTGGGGCCTTGGAGAGGGAAAAAATATATTGAGCCCATATTTTTCACATCCGGTGACTGTTTTTTTTGCTTTTCGCCTCACATACCCAAAATTATACTGGGGAATAATATTTTAGCACTGTTTTGCACTGCGTGAGGTTTTTTTGCTTTTCGACTTTGGTTTGCCCCTCCCAAACCGACCGGCTAGATCCGCCACTGCCTGTGGATGACGTCATGATCTGGAAACTACTACCATATTCAATGGATTCAAATGGCTGATTACTTACTGTGACGTCAGCGCTGTCGTCACACTAACAGCTTACAACTGTGGCCGCCTGGCTGGGGTAGATTTGGGGTACATTTCAGGTAGGGTTTTAGCTTTTCTCCACGGCAATTTTGAGTTTCAAGACAAATTATATATTGAGTACCGGGTTTTCTGGCATGCTTTACAACTTGGCTATCTCAGTTACAATCACGTTATAAAGGTGCCACATTCCCTTTAACCCTCGCCCCACCGGGGGGCCATCGATGGCCCCCCTAATGTTTTTTTCGAGATAACAGAAAAACAACGAAACGCAGCACCGCGGTTGAGGGCTCTATCTCTCACCTCATCATTTTCCCACCATCCCTGAAAATTTTTACACCGGGTCACCCAAGGTCAGGTCACCAACCAGGCCAGGTCAACTCACATCAACTTTGAAGCTCTGTAAGAGCTACATTTCTTAGTCGATCAATTTGAAACGTGCTACACTTCATGACCCTTCTAGGGTCTACAACGTGTATATCCGGGGATTTTTTTCGTGACCTGAGGTCAGGTCACGAGGCGACCTCTCCCATTGGAAAAGCATGGGGAAAAGCTGTCTCATGATCTAAAATCCACAAAAATGATTGCAAATACTCAGACTGCTCAGAACAGCGTTTTTGGACACCCTTTCACGGATCCCAGGGGTCATATTTGCCCTTTGAATTTTCCAAGGTCACCAGGGTCCATCCAAGGTCACCAGGGTTCAAAAACAGTATTTTGACAATACCTTTTGACCTAATTAAGCTAGAGGATTGAAACAAACACCATCGTGTTTGTCTCGTCCCTGGCTTTCATTTAATATACAGCAAGGTCACTTTCTGACCTTTCGTGACCTCAGGTCATATTAGGTCACGAGGTGACCTCTGGAGGTCAAACCACTGGCGGGAGGTCTTTACGTTTTAGATGACGGAAAAAGGTCCGGAAATTTCCTATCAAATGCACTTAACCAAATCTCAATAGCTCTAATGGCGTAGGAGTTATGCCCAGTTTTCTTAAGCATTGCATATTTGAGTGAAAATAGCCTATCGTGACCTTTCTTGACCTCTGGAGGTCAAACCATTGACCTGAGCGCTTAAACATGCGAAGTAATCTCTTACTGAATTCACGCGAGCTTTCTAATGCACTTTGCAGATTTGCGCTAATCCCGATATTTTTGGAGTTAGTGGGGAGGGGGCCATCGATGCTCCCCGGTGGGGCGAAGGTGGCGGCGGACCCCCGGTGGGGCGCGGGTTAATGGGAATGTGGCACCCTGGTCAAATCCCGGAATTTAGTGTAATAAGGGGTATTTTTAGCCTATAATCATGAAAACATCCATGATTTCTCTGAAAATGTACAATAAGCTCAATGTTTTGATTTTTAAAATGCTCCTCTAGGGTAATAAATTAACCTCTGCCTGTGGATGATGTCATGATCTGGCAGCCACTACCATATTCAATAAGCTTCAAGGGTTTCAATTGGTTGACTTCTCACCGTGACGTCAGCCATGTCGTCACGCCAACAGCTGACAACTGTGGCCTGACGACATGCTGGGGTACTGGGGTAAATTTTTTGAATTCATCCATCATTTGAATACAGTTCGATTTACATTACATTTTTCACATTACATCATTCAATTCATTTGAATACATTCATCAGAAACTGGGGTACATTTTTTTGTTCATTTCAGCTAGGTTTTAGCTTTTCTCTACGGAAATTTTGAGTTTCAATACAAATGATATATTGAGTACCGGGTTCTCCGGCATGCTTTACAAATTGGCTATCTCAGTTAAGATCACGTTATGAAGATGCCACATTTCTTTAACGATGATTTAAACATGAGATGTATGAAATCAAATTCTATTTGTTTCTTTACATCAATAAATAATGTATATCGTGTACTAACATGTATACTAACATGTATATCATTTATATCATGTACTATTGTCCACATATAGCTCACTTCGATAAAATCACTACCATCCACACCGAGTCCAATCTGTCGGTATATGTTTCCCTGCTCAATTCCCTGTGCATTTTGTTTACCCAGTATCTGCGTTCAACACTCGACGGAAAGCCACGAAACCCTATCAAAATACTTGCACACTCATAAGATTTTGTCTCGCGCCTGCTTAAATCCCATTTAAGAAAAACATGACCGATTTTGGCTACCAACGTTCCCTTATTTCTGAATTGAACACTCATCATGTTATTGGTGCTCGATAGGGAGCTATTTGGAGGTGGTCCAAAGCAAGGGTGATCCCAGGTAACACTTCTTGGGTCAATTGGTTGAAATTAAGAACATTCTGGAAATTTGAATTTAAGCCTCACTGAAGCCTCGAGAAGGGCCTCAAGGCTCCGATTTTCCCTAAGTGGTTTTATTTAATTGAGATATTGCGTAAATCCTTAGCCCCAGGTTTCCTTGGCCTATCTCGGGGCCTCGGCTAGACCCCGAGAAAGAATATGCATACAATATAACATTATCGAAAGGTGAAATATTTTATGTTAAAATTCGGGCTCTGTAACGAGGGCTTGGTTAAAAAAGAAGATATTGTTGTCCTGGCCTACTGGAAACTAAATCAACTGTGTTTCAAGAAATACCAGTCACCAACTGCAGCCATTTGCGTTTGGTTTGTTGGAACATACCTTCCTAGGAAAATGTCTAGCCTATTCTCAGCATATTATACTAGAACGGGTACCAACGCACCCTCGCATTTTTGGTATGGAACTTTGAAGTACCCGTTATTAATTATTTTACCGCCCTGATAAAGTTTTACTGGCAAAATCAACTTTTTTTTTTTGGGGGGAGAAAATTGACATGTTTTCCCCCTGGCTACAGGAGGGAGGGGCGCAGACTGCCTCCCCTCCGCTTCCGCTGCCACTGTTTATCAGCCCAATTCTGACAGAGATGTTAAATTTGACTCAAATCTGAAGCCTTTAGATCTAAGGAGCAGTGTTCTCTCAGCGAGGAATTAGGCGCTGTTCATATATGACGTCGGCCAAAATTCTGGTTGTTCGGACAACTTCCTTTGTCAACAAATCGTCAGAAAATCGTCAGGGAGCCTATGAGAGCAACCCTGGGGGCTCTAAAACCTGTCCTCTAAATCCTGTGCCTACCCGTTCCCAAATGTCAGTGAACATGTGTCTAATGTGCTGTGTGTGCCCCAATAGGTTTTTGTGTGTGCCCAAATATACAACCAAATGTACAATGCAGTGGCATAGCCAGGATCCGGCCAAGGGGGGGTCCGGCAGCCGTTGAGAGGCGCCTTTATTAACCGGGGGTCATCTCTTATGTTTTTCGTATGGTATTTTAACCTTATATTTCTACACACAAAATTTTGTGGTGCCTTTTTAAGTGTTGGTTCTTATTTTCTTTATAGTTTTATTTTTCTTTATCAGACCAAGAGTTGGTAAATTTAGGTCTCCAGATATTAAAACTGGCCCATGAAAATGTGGCTATAAAAACAGCTAGCTTTATGGCACAATTCGGAAAATGTTATGCTGCTGCGTAAATGATGTTAAACCTAACTCTACCTCAATTCACTCTGGTTATTAGACTGATCAGCCTTACAAGCTTTGATTTTAAGGGTATTTATGGTATTGAAGGTCAATCGTTTTGAGCACAAAGAAATTACAGTCTCCTCTACGGGAAGTTATTCCCAATACTTGGCTAGCACCGAGTTCAAGAACTCTTTCAGGAAATTTCTAAAGAATGAAAATAAAAATGAAGCAGAATACAAAGGATATGGGAATGTGTCCCGGACATTATATGACGTCTATTCCGCGGACAGACCCTGTTGAGTTAAACACAGCTATTTTCTTACCCTTGCTATCTTGTAGAGGACCAAGTTACCAAGACAATAGGCGCCCGAGATGTCTATCGCCTTGGCTCACCTTGCTATTATTATTTTTAACTTTTCATGCATTTTTTCTCCTTTGGATTATGTTCATTAATTTCTGTCATTTTCCTTGTGTCTCTAATTTCCTACCAAGACATTTGAAAAAAATTAGAATGTCCAGGAAGACCCCGATTCAAGTCACGCTTATCAATCTAGAATCAGCTGAAGTTCCAAAGTTCCTGTTCTATTTGCTCTCTTAGATTATACAACTATATTAATTTTTATATTTCCTTCATCACTGGTGCCAGAACGGCATGTTACAGATTGGGTCTGCCGAGAAAAACCGTTTTTACCTTCAATTATTTTTACCAAAATGTGCCACATTGAAGATAAAAATCATTTCCATCAATGACTTTTAAATTCAAACCCTTCTTTCTGACGAAGGCATGGTGTCGAGATATTCGTATACTCTTTGGCGTTTTCATTTACTTTAGATTATGAGCGATTATCGGTCAATATTGTATAGCATAATCATCATGACTAGCACGCTCAAAATGGCACTTCAAACTCTTAAAACAAGTTCTGTGTGCCCCTATTATCGATCAAGGTGTGCCCTCCCTTTTTCATTCTTTCTGTTATGGCACCATATGTTCTTATTTTTGATACATATATCTATGATTTTTTTCTTTTTACCTTAAAGTGTGCCCCAAAAATTTCGGCGGGGCCATGGCCCCATGGCTCCCCTTGGTTGCACTACTGGACGTAGGTAGGGGAGAGTGGGGTAAGATGCCCAGGGTTTAGGGAAATCCGGATTATAGAATAACCGCGGTACCAACAGCGCTGCCTTAGATGCCAAGTCGTAGAATGATCTTTTATCTTCCTTATAGAGTCGATGAAATTGCTGATAATTATCATATTTTCTAACTATTATAATTTTACTAGAGGTTTGCAAAGGGGCGTCTTACCCCATCGGGTGGGTAAGACGCCCCTGGGGCTTGGTAAGATGCCCCACCCCTGGTCATCTTACCCCATTTTGGTTTACCGTTAATGAAGTAGCTTTTTCTTAGTTCTTATCTTATGGTAATCATTTATATTATTAAGTCGAATGTATTTAGAAGCGTCACACATTGATAAAACGTGTGGTGTTTTCTTTACTAATGATAAATAAGTTACATAAAACTGACGCTAAAACCATGATAAAGCGTACCATAAAGTAATATAAAATACAACACACGCAAACAACGAGTACGAAACAATAGGTAATACGAGTTTGAACTTCAATCAACCTTGTTTTTCTGCTTCATTTGTTTCAATCCCCATTTTAAAAGAAATATGCATGTTATACAAAATATCACTACGAAAATGGCTTACTAGTCTCCACTAACGTACCGCTCCCATCTATATTCACAGCACCTATCCTCTTCACCCCTGTCTATTCTTTCCATGAGAGAACAAAACTCACTCAGCAAATGAGATATCTGGTATAGTCATGCTCACTGTCTTTCTTTCCTTATACACCTTTTGCCTGCCTCGTCCACGTCTTTTTAGATACCTTTGCTTCCGCAACCCCTTTAACTAGTCTGTCTTCCAGAGTCTTTTTTTGATGCATATTGTTGCAAGTTCGGCTTTTGGAGTCGCAGTCTCACTATGGTCATCAATGGACTTGTCGCGGAGACCCCAGCCCTACCATCGGAGCGAGCAACTCCTGTAATGAAGATTTAATTTAAAAGTCAAAGTTAAGCGTCCCCCAAATCACAGGTACGGCCGCCCCACTCTGGTCACCCTCTCACCAGTCAGCTGCCAGCCGACCTACGTCGGGTAAACTATTGAGCACCGAAGCGTCTCAGGAGAACCGATCCCAAACCTGGACATGCACTGCCACTGTACGTTCCTGAGCAGCGGGCCGGAGCCCAACGCTCTACCAACTGGGCTACCGGGATGGCAAATGTAGGGACGACATAAGATATCAGGTACGGAGCTTTGCAAGATTAACCATGTGAAATATTTCAGGTCTAGCTCATTCATAGGTGAATCCAGGGTAAACAGTCCAATCATAGTCCCTTCCTAATTGGCCAAAATTGTCCGATTTTGGCCAATTTTGTTTTAAAATGTGTTACGGCTTTGTCCATTTTAATTTAATTGTTTTACGCCTCCCACACCAGTTTGATCTGAACCCGCCATGAGGTCATCTCCGGTTGGGGCTTCAGGCTGGGAGTGCCGTAATGAACAGCTGGGATTCGCTTTATCGAATGAAAGCACCAACCACAAAATTTGGCTGTTATGGGAGTCCTTGCGTTAGTGGCCTGGGTTCAGGTGCGAGGTCTTCAATTGGAATGGTTAGTCAGAAAGCGACAGCGTGAAGTGTGCTCTTATTTAACACGTACGGTCATGCGCGTCGAAAGCACAGGACAGGAACGGGAGGACGGATCCCTAACTCGTCAATATGTGAGGACATCTCCCGACAAGTTTTGGAAATCGACCTAGGTTTTTATTGTCTCCCTATCACCTACCTACGTCGACCTACGTAAATTTGTTCATGAGCTTCATGGTCATTAGCTTTTTCAAAGACGGTCAATTTAAAGTTCACGTCCCCCCGCCATCACCAGTCCAGGGTCCATAGTCCCCAGTATCAATTTCGTGGCGCTGTCCATGGGTAAGGTTTGGACTAACCCCAAGTTTAACACATAGTTGTTTACTCTAACAAATGGCGTTATATTGCTCTGGGTAAAGACGCCCCATTTTCACTGGGAAGTTGTCCATGGGGCATCTTTCCCAATTTGTGTGCTTTAGAATTTTATTCGTCGAATGAACTGCTTAAGTTGCTTTAAGTCATTTTTACCGTTTTGAATGTGTTTTACCTTATATTTTTAGTCATTGGGTCCCTTTACCACCAGTAGGAGATATGTCATTGTAAATACTCATCTAGTGTTTTCTTTTATGTCCATGACTTCAGCTGTAATTGGGCCAGATACCTGCTGCTGATCTAAGTGAACAAATACAAATATATACAAATGCAAATTGGTTGAGGGGGCACCTTTCCCATCAGTACCCAAACTAGATAAAACCTGAAGGGCAAAATCATACAATTAATACACTCAAGGAAAATGCTCAGTTAATGAGTTAAATATGCCATCATTCGTAATGGGGAGTCAAACAAAGCACGCAACCAATATTATTCGAGATATCCGCAACCTATGTGGGCAATTTTTTCTTAGAAAAACATCAAAACAAAGACTTACCCACCAGCTTCACGCAAATCACAAGATATAACTGAATTTTTGCGCAAAAAACAATCAAAGCATCTGCTTTCGACCAAGAACAATATTATTTATCAGTGGTGGCCCGGATTGCCAAAGGAAGGGATGGGGCGTCTTACCCGATGGGGCATCTTACCCCACTCTCCCCTACATAAAACCATCGGACGTGTTATAGAGAGTGTGAACTAATGAGAGTGCTGCCGAAGTATAACTAGATAATATACCAGAAGAGGGAAGCACGTACTGCTTTGTTCCATGTTGGATAATTAAAAGGCACTAAACCCAATTTGGAACTCAAAACATTTCCGATGCTATAGCACATTTCACCTTTCAGACGCCATACCCACATCTAAAATTCTGTGGTGAAACCCAAAAGTTACGGGCAACGGAATGTTTTTCTCTAATAAGGGCACTCTTAATCGATTTACCATACTAATGTGGATTTTCTAAATCCATTGGGGGCACCCAAATCTGGCTGTAAAAAACTGCCAACTATGACTGTGTTAAAAAAACCATTGTACTATAAACACTGTACCTTGTACAGTATTGTAAAAAAAACTAGGAACACAGAACATTGTGTTGTACAGTGTACAATACACCCTCTTAAATACATGGAACTATGCTGCACTGCCCACTTTGAAAAATAAGAGGTGACTGGGCACTCCACATCCAGAGATATAAACCCATACCCTAGCCCTGTAGGTAATTTCACAGCTTCATTTGGCTAAGCACTGAACATATACGTAGGAACTATACTCCTAAAGTATAAAATATTTTGTCAGAAGATATACCTAGGATAAAAGACAGTGATATAATGGCAGACAATGATATATCCATCAGTCAGTTATAGCTTCTGCCCAATGGAAGGACTCATCTATTGGTATCAGCGCCAAGAGCCAGAGTAGCTGCAGCATCTAAACACTATAATTATTATGATAATGAGGTTCCTGGTCATTGTAAGGTCAGCGCCAGAGAGTTTAACCCAATCTTACGATACAAACTGCGATGTCCACCTTCCATCTGTTTCACAAATGTTATTTCTCCACGTATGGTTCTATTTTTTCCAATAAATTTGGATTGATAATTTCTATGGGTCGTCATGATCTAAACGAGGGTAGTTGGTAGAAGCAAGCACATTATTATTTGAAACACAGACCCTCATACCAAACACAGAACTGTGTTCTGTTTTGTTCCCATCTAAAACGCTGTATTTGTCGTTATTAAAGCGAGATACGTGAAAAAATTATTATTGTGGTTTCTTGCTGTTTGAAAAATCCTAATTACGAAACTGTCAATTCTTTTTGCATCTTCGGCAAAATTTTGGGAGGCCACTCACTTATTATCGAAATAGGTTAACAGTTCCGATAAAATGCTGAAACCTTCACCTATCACTTACTTTTAGAAAACTATCTAAAGTTGAAAAGTAATGTTTTTGTAATAGAAATGTCTGTTCTCCTGTATTTGTATTGGAATTAGTTTTACAAAGCCTTTAAAAATACAAAATGAATTAGTTTGCCGTAGAAACGGAAAAAAACATAATTACTCCTTCAGCTGTTTCGTACCTCGGGTCTTGAGACCTTTTCTGCCTCAGCCCCAGGATGACGAAACTTTTGCGTCAGAAAGGTCACGTGACCCCGCTATGAGGTGGCTGTACGTTCTGATTGGTCAATTGTGATTTCTTAAAAAGTCCCATATTTTTGTTTTAATATTATTTTTGGCTGTAGCTTTCTTAAAATAACTTTTTATTTAATAGTTTTAAGCTTTCAAATCACTGCTTAGGAAAAATGGGACCGGTTTTTTAGAAAATTTTATAGCCTTGGCCGGAGGTACGTCATTTACATTGATGAGAGGTATACCGGTAAAGTCGTCTAGAAATGTTGACTTTGAGAGCAATTTTAAGGCATTTGCAGGCCGAATTCACAAAAAATGAGAATAGGTCTTCTGAAAAAACTTTTTGTGACCTTTTGATTTAGCCAATAAAAATTGTTTCTCGTATCTCCCTTTAAGTGCTTCATAAATGCTGTCATTTAGCCCTGTGAATAAATAATAACCAAATAGCTGTAGTTACAAAATATCAAAACATGCTTACCAATAATATTATATGCATATTTGGTTCTTGGTGATGTCTGAATTATCCTGTCCAAAGACTTCAAAGGGAGTTTGTTGGTTGATTCATCGAATTGTTTTTTCAGGTGCTGGTGGGATCAGTATAAGAGTAATAAAGAACCAGTGTTTATATTGGGAGCGATGCCGTCCTGGATTTTTATTTGTTCTTGATGAGTGGTGGAATGAGTAGTCGTGCGGCCAGCTTCTCACTTTACGATTTTGGTAACACTGTTGCATCTTTATAAAATGTATAGTAGGCCCTCGGACTGTCACGGCATGGCATGAAATCAGTCAGCGGAAACGCAACAGAAGAGGCGCTGCTTATCAATATTTGACAGTAAGTGGTATGCCGATGCATACAAATATTTACAAATATGTACAAATGTTTGAAAACACCTGGCGCCATATTGCAAAGGTCTCCATAATGCGCCTTTTGTTCATTTCAAATACTTTTTTTCAATGTGTGAATGAATTTTGTAGTGACAAATTTGCGCATGATTCAGATATTGTAAATAACTTTTACCTTACTGTATGTTATGGACTGCATCACTGCTAAGCACGGAGTATGATTGCAGGTACATACATGCATTGCTAATTTTCCATTATCAGTGGCGGATCCAGGAGGGACAGAAAGGCATTTGCCTGCCTCCTTAAACGGAAAAGCTCGGGGAAAAAGTATGCTTTTGTTCCCCCAAAGCTGTCGACTTCATTTTGTCCGACTCTTTAGTTTATAAACAAGGTTTTCGTGCTTCAAATCTCAACTATAAACAGAACCAGTCAACTTCAGTGTCAAAATTGGGCGAAACAAGCAACTTTTTATAAATTTTGTTCAAGTTGTTCCTAGTACGGCTGCCGGAGTCGGAGTCTCACTAAAGTCATCAAGGGACTTATCACGGAGACCCCGATCCAGGGGCGCAAGTTTCCATATATTTGGGGGGCTCGAGCCCCCCAATACTCGGAGAAGCCCCCCAATGACCCGACGAGCCCCCCAATCCCAAGTTGCGGGCCCCTGCGGACAGAGCCGGACCCCTGCCACGATTCCGGGCCCCAGTGGTCTACTTGGGCTAGCTTTGGCTGAGGCCAGGCTCCCTGGCATGCTTGCGGGTGACCTGTGGGCCACCCTTAACCTCGGTGTCCGCAACCGGGCCCCTAACGATATTTTTCAGGCCCACTTTGACTGCAGCCGGGTCCCTAATTCCGGCAGTCTCGGGCCTCCTGTCATCCAACCGGGCCCTCTGTGATCCACCCGGGCCCCCTGTGGACTGCAACCGGGCCCCCTGTAATCCACCCGGGCCCCCTGTGACTGCAGCCGGGCCCCCTGTGATCTATACGGCCCCCTGTGACTGCAACCGGGCCCCTCTTCGATCCACCCGCACCCCTGTGACTGCAACCGGGCCCCTGTGATCCAGCCGGGCCCCCTGTGATCCACCCGAGCCCCTGTGACTGCAACCGGGCCCCTGTCATCCACCTGGGCTCCCTGTGACTACAACCGGGCCATCTGTGATCCACCCGGCCCACCTGTGACTGCAACCGGGCCCCCTGTAATCCACCCGGGCTCCCGGTGATTACAACCGGGCCCCTATCATCCACCCGGACCCCTGTGATACACCCGGGCCCCCTGTGATTACAACCGGGCCTCCTATCATCCACCCGGGCCCCTGTGATACACCCGGGCCCCCTGTGACTGGGACAGAGCCAACTGTGATCCACCGGGGCCCCTGTGACTGCAACCGGGCCCTCTGCGATCCACCCGGTCCCCTGCGACTGCAACCGGGCCCTCTGTGATCCACCCAGGCGCCCTGTAATTATAACCGGGCCCCATATGATCCACCCGGGCCCATGTGACTCCAACCGGGCCCCCTGTAATCCACTCGGGCCCCCTGTGACTATAACCGGGCCCCATGTGATCCACCCGGGCCCCTGTAATTACAACCGGGCCCCTATCATCCACCCGGACCCCTGTGATACACCCGGGCCCCCTGTGATTACAACCGGGCCCCCTATCATCCACCCGGGCCCCTGTGATACACCCGGGCCCCCTGTGATTGGGACAGAGCCCCCTGTGATACACCCGGGCCCCCTGTGACTGCAACCGGGCCATCTGTGATCCACCCGGGGCCCCTGTGACTGCAACCAGGCACTCTGTGACTGCAACCGGGCCCCCCTGTGACTGCAACCGGCCCCCCTGTAATCCACTCTGGCCCCCTGTGACTGCAACCGGCCCCCTGTAATCCACTCGGGCCCCCTGTGACTACAACCGGGCCCCATGTGATCCACCCGGGCCCCTGTAATTACAACCGGGCCCCTATAATCCACCCGGGCCCCCTGTGATACACCCGGGCCCCCTGTGACTGCAACCGGGCCATCTGTGATCCACCCGGGGCCCCTGTGACTGCAACCAGGCACTCTGTAATCCACCTGGGGCCCCTGTGATCCATCTTGGGCCCCCTGTGATCCACACGGGCCCTCTTTGACTGCAACCGGGCCCCCTGAGATCCACTCGGGCCCCCTGTGACTGCAAACGGATTCCCTGTGGTCCAACCGGGCCACCTGTGACTGCAACCGGGCCTCTGGAATCCACCCGGCCCCCTGTTATCCACCCGGGCTCCTATGACTGCAACCGGCCCCTCTGTGATCCGCCCGAACCCCTGTCACCGCAACCGGGCGCCTGTGATCCACCCGGGCCCCCTGTGACTGCAACCGGGACCTGTGACTGCAACCGGGCTCCCTGTGGTCCAGGAGGCGCGGGTCCTCTAATGCCACGGACGGGCCCTTGCCGTGAGTGCGGGGCCCCGTGGTCTATCTGGGCTTGCTGTGGCTGCGGTCGGGCTCCCTGGCATGCTTGCTTGGGTGCGGTCCCCTTTAGGGCCACCCATAATCGTTGTGTCCGCAAACGGGCCCCTAACGATATTCTCAGGCCCATTTTGACTGCATCCGGGGCCCTATTTTTGGCAGTCTCGGGATCTTTTTGGTTCCTCTGTGACTGCAACCGGGCTCCTTGTATTCTGCCTTGGCCCCTTTTAGTCTGCCCGGGGCCTTTGTAGGTGGTCTGGGCTTTTGTAGTGTGCCTGGGTCCTGTGTGGTCCACCCGGGCCCCTGTGGTCTGCCCGCGCCCCTTGTGGGCGTTCTGGGCTCATTTTTAGTCTGCCCGGGCCCTCTGTGGTCTGCTCGGGCCCCTGTGGTCTACCCAGCCCCTGCGGTCTGCCCGGCCCCTTGCAATTTGCCCGGGCTCCTATGGTTTGTCCGTGTCCCTGTGGTCTGCAAGGAACCACAGCACTAGCGGATCCAGGGGGGGTAAAGGTAAAATCGGGGGATTTGATACCCTCCCCAAGTCCCCCGATTTTACCGATTTTTACGGATTTTCTTCAAACAAAAACCATGTTTTTCACGATTTGGGGCCCCGTTGCCCCCTCCCCCACCATCGGCCTGAATCCGCCCCTGATTCCACTCCTCCCACTTCGCTGTATCCGAGAACCCGTGCTATAATTTCAGGCTCCCTCTGGGCTACCCAGGCCTCCTCTGGCTCTAGCCAGGCTCCTTGCCTTGCTTACGGCTCCCTGTAGTTCACCCCCCCCACCGTGCGCAGCCGGGCCCCTTCCGATAAGTACTGGTTTAATAAATTGACATGTTTGTTATTTTGGCATCTCTCCGCCGGCACTACTTGTCTTCATTGACATATTTCTAGGCATTTTTGTCAGAAATGTGCATGAAGTTTTCCATTTTTGTTTGTTCTAGTGGAATTTTAAATACAGACAAATTTAAGTCTCTTAAATTTGTCTATCAAAAGTGTATCATATCTTGTCGTCAAATCTGGGTCAAATAATGTGCGTCCGCTGGCGAATGGTAGCCTCTTAATTTCCCGGGCTTGTCAGCGCGGCGCGAAGGAAGCTAAGGCATGCTCCTGGCCCTCTTGTCGCATTCGCCGAGGCGAATGATTCGCACAAAGTTTGCCTTGAACAGTAAAATTGGCATGCTTATGATTCAATCGGCTTGTGTCTACTCTGGAAAAGTTTCGTTAGGCTCTGATTTGGATTTTACGTTTGGGCTTTTCGTGTCAATCCAAATCGTGCTCCGATGCGCAGTGTTGAATGGCAAGTGAAGTGATTGTTTGCTATTAGCTCCTGTCGGGCTAAATCCCTAATGAGTGATGATCCCCTGTCCGGCTCCCCTGATGGCTAAATACCAAGACTTGGATAATATTTTGCCCCCTATGAGTGACGTATCTAGAATTTGGGTAAGGGGAGGGGAGGGGCAAAGCCTCAGGGGACAGGGTGGCACTTAGCCACCCGAAGGGCGCACTTTTTCACCCAAAGGGCGACCAATCGTCGCATCCTGGGGAGGGGAGGGTTTGGGGGCGGCATTTCGTCCTCAGAGGCTCTTGGGTTTAAGGGGTGGCTGCCCCATTTGCCCCCCACTGGTGGCCACCCCATTCGCCCCGCCCCCTGGTGGCTGCAGCCGGGTCCCTACTCCCAGTAGTTAATACCCTGTGGATGCAGATGGGCCTGCCATGGATGCGGTTCGTGTAACTGCAACCAGCCTCTGCCATGCTTGCCATGCGGGCCCCTGTGGTATCCCGGGCCCCTATTGGTCTGATCGGACCCCCTGTGGCCTGTCCGGGCCCCTGTGGTCTGCCCGGGCCCCAGTGTGTAAAGTATGACATTTTCGACGAGATCTCATCGGTGCGAGTGCCCTTGGAGACAGGAGCGAGTGGTGCGAATTTTATCAGCCTGGTGCGAATTTGCAAGACTGGTGCGAGGAAGTTGACACTGAAAGCTACAAAAAAATAATGACTGAATAGTTAGGAAGACACAGGAGGGGGCCTTATAAAAAGTCCTTAACTAACTAATAAGAGAGGTAGTATTGCATCGTGTGGGTAGGAATGTGTGCGTTTTTCTCCCTGGTATATGGCAGGCTGGTGCGATTTTTTTAGGCTGGTGGTGCGATAATTTTGGATGGCTGGTGCAACTCGTCTGGCCTGCTGCCATACTTTGCAGACTGGCCGGGTCCCATTTGGTCTGCACGGACCCCTTGTCTGTTAGTGCCCATTTTGTTCTGATCGAGCCCCTTGTGGTCTGCCCGGGCCTCCTGTGGTTTTCCCGGAACCCTTTTGGTCTGTCCGGGCCTCTGTGTGGCCTCTGCGGACCCCCTTTTGTCCGTTCGGGGCCCCTTTTGTCTGCGCAGGCCATCTGTGGTTTGCCCGGGCCCCTCCCAGTCTGCAAAGTATGACACTTTTGGCGAGATCTCGTGGTGCGGACACCCTTCAGGTGGTTCGAACTTTGGAGCAAACATATGCCCACTTTTGCTGTATGGTGCGAGGGAGCTCAAATCAAACACCCACAGAGGTCTGAGAAGGGAGAAACTGGTAAAAACATCGAAATTTCCGGGTCAGTGAAATTTCTCACCAATGCTTGGTGTGAATTTTAGGCTGCTGGTGGTGCGAAAAATCTACAAGGCTGGTGCGGACTCGTCGGATCTGCTGCCATACTTTCCAGACTGGGGCCCCTCTGTGGTTAGCCCGGCCCCTGTGTTCAGCTCGGGTCCCTGTGGTCTGCCCGGGTCCTTTCATCTGTCCAGGCCCCGTGTGGTCTGCCCCGGGCCCGCTGCCCAGCCAGCAATTCCGACCGGGCCCAGAGCGGGCTGGGCCGCAGGGGTCGAAAAAAGTTGCCATTTTGCCATTCTAAATGGTGACAGCTGGAGTTCCACCGGGTGACAAAAGTCACAAGTCAATTCACAAAAGTGGCACCTCTAATTCTCATACACTGCAAAATCTGGATTGACCTGGTTGGCACGGCTCCTATTTGGTTGGCCCATTATAACCGTCTGCGCCATAAGCTTTGTTCGACTAACCATATTTAGTAAATGCGGTGAATTATTCGAACCATATTCGATCCTAGGCTCGAAAAAGTTCGGGCCCTCGCCTATCTCTCAGCATGGGCTGGTGACACGAATGGTGATAAAGTGCCATTGTCACCATTGCCCCCAGGCTATGTCACCAGCCGTATTCACTTCTCTTTCCGTGGTCGAACACATCACTGCTATAATCAGCTGAGCGGCTCGGCCTTCACCGCACTGCGCCAGCCGCCGCATTAGGCGCGCTGTAGATATTTATAAATTAGGTAGGCGCTGGAAAAATAAATAGAGCGGAAAGGCAAGGAAGAGGAAGGAAATATCGGTTGCTATCTTTCTTCCGCATGTGGTGGCAAGGTGGTGAGAGTATAGGTGTTGATCAGTCAGGTATGTTGGTACTAAGTATGATACAGAAATTCTGCTTAAACCTAATATATGTAAGTTCTGCAGTGAAGGTAGACTTTGCCGCTGTGCTTACTGGTATGCCGAGTCGGGGAATCAAGTGGGCACTTGTAACTGGGTACCTAGATACCTATCTCTCTAAGCCCGTGCGTGGAAATCCTTGGGGGTCGGACCCCTCATTGGCGGAACCAGGAGCAACTTTTGGAGGAACGAAATCAATGTTTGGAGGGGGCTCCATCAAGAAATCCCGAAAATAAAGTATTTTAAAAGGGCCTAAATTTGGATCTTTTGGTAGGCAAAAGACACAATTTTGGGCTTTGTTGGGGGTAACAGCCCCTTTGGCCCCTTGGATCAGCCCTCGGACCCCCTGAATTTGGGTCTCCCGCAGACTTTATATAGGGCTTGTAGTGCTGTGCCAGTATCAACTCACAGAGACCTCCAGGCCTGCCTCATGCAGTGCCTACTTGAAGCAAAAAATATTTTTGTTTCATCTTTGGAGTGTGTTGGGCATCAATATCTAGATTTAATAACTGAAAAACATCCCACTTCTAGTCTGCAAAAAGTTGTGGAATGGCACAATGACAAGAGTAAGAACTTGTAGTTTGAGTTGTTTAGGAGGTAGCTTTTGGGGGTGGCTATGACTAGTAGGGATGGGGGTCAAGACCAGTGTGGGGCAGTCTGTGGGGGAAGAACAGTAGGTAAGCAGATTGTGTCAGGTTTCAACATCTTATCAGGGTGGTTGTTGGGCATAGTGAGCAGTTTTAGTACCTGCTTAGCTCATGCATATATGATAAATCATGTGAAGCATTGATGTTCATATATGGATTCAGACCTACCATCTTGAGAGTTTTTTTCTGTCTGTGGGGCACCACTAGCAAACTGGATGGTGAGCGCCACCACGAACTCATGCAAGCGTCACAAATATAAAATCATTTAAATGTGACAATAATGATTTTTGAGGTATTTCCATGGTGAAGGTATGTATGTACATGGAAATATTTGTGCCATGAGTGTAAAATTTCAGCAGTCTGCCAATTTTTTTTCAGATTGGGGTCAGCAAAAGAAACTGCAGGGCACAAACATACTTGGGGGCAGAACTTGTGGTGCTGGGGCAAGCAGGGATAAACCACCAGATGTATATTTTAACATGGTGGATAGGTGAAGTATGTTGGTGGTTGTGGGCATTTGGGGACAGCATATGTGATTTATTGTGGCTTTTCATTTGCAGGTAAACAGCAAATGTGTATTACTCCATATAGGAAAAGAAGGACTGAAAGCCACTGCTATAAACTGAAAGCCACTGAATAAACTGAAGCCACTGCTTCAGCTTAAAAAAACATTTGCCTCCCCAATGTCCCTTGGCTTGATAATGCTAGTGAATAAAAAGTGATAGAAGTCTGGTTTGAAGAAGCGTTTTGGGATATTAACCCGCGCCCCACCGGGGGTCCGGCGCCACCTTCGCCCCACCGGGGGCCATCGATGGCCCCCCCTCTAACTCCGAAAATATGGGAGTTAGCGCAAATCTGCAAAGTGCAATAGAAAGCTCGCGTGAATTCAGTAAGAAATTACTTTGCATGTTTTAGTGCTCAGGTCAATGGTTTGACCTCCAGAGGTCAAATTAGGTCAAGATCGGCTATTTTCACTCAAATATGCAATGATTAAGCAAACTGGGCATAACTCTTATGTCATTAGAGCTATTGAGGCCTGGTAAAGTAAATTTGATAGCAAATTGCCAGTAATTTTTCCGCTATGTGGAATGTAAAGACCTCCCGCCAGTGGTTTGACCGCCAGAGGTCACCTCGTGACCTAATATGAACTGAGGTCACGAAAGGTCAAAAAGTGACCTTGCCGTATATCAAATGAAAGCCAGTGACAAGACAAACACGATGGTGTTTGTTTCACCGCTCTAGCTCAATTAGGTCAAAAGTTATTGTCAAAATACTGTTTTCGACCTCTGGTGACCTTGGATGACCTTGGAAAAGTCAAAGGGCAAATATGACCCCTGGGATCCGTGAGAGGGTGTCCAAAAACGTCGTTCTGAGCAGTCTGAGTATTTGCAATCATTTTTGTGCCTTTTATATCATGAAATAGCTTTTCCCCATGCTTTTCCAATGGGAGAGGTCGCCTCGTGACCTGACCTCAGGGCACGAAATCGAAAAATCCCGGATATACACGTTGTAGACCCTGGAGGGGTCATGAAGTGGAGGAAGTTTCAAATCGATCGACTTTGAAATGTAGCTCTTACAGAGCTCTAAAGGTGAAGTGAGGTGACCTTGGTTGACCTCGTCTGGTGACCTGACCTTGGGTGACCCGGGGTAAAAATTTCAGGGATGATGGGAAAATGATGCAGTGAGAGGTAGAGCTCTCAACCGCGGTGCGGCGCCTCGTCGTTTTTCTGCTATCCCGGAAAAACCTTAGGGGGGCCATCGATGGCCCCCCGGTGGGGCGAGGGTTAAACAATGATTAGCATGATGTGCTTTTCTCTAGCAATGATTCAAAATGCTTCATAAATGTGAATAAACTATTGAATGAAATGTTTAAAGCCAACATAATGGTATCTGTTGCAAGTTTTGCTGTGTTCAATGATCAACAACCTGCAAAATGTATCTTGATATGAGTATTTATATTATTTTGAGCATCTTGAAAGAGAAAATTGATCTTGGCTGCCCAATTGTAGGGACCTAAAAATGTTTGACAAATCAAAGAGCTGCCATAACAAGATTTTTCTAGACAATCCATGTTCTTTCTGCCTGTGTCATACACAGACAGGATTGCTTGGAACTGTAGTGCATTCATCAGATTATAAGTTAAAACAGAGTCAGTGTAACTGGCTGATAAATGACAAAAATATTTTCATTCAGCATACCTTTACAATCATGCAACAAATCCTCTTAATGTTTCTCCTGCCTTATCTGTGAAACATTGTAGGTGTTATTAGTTTTTGCTGAAGCAGCAGGTGTATAGGTTTGGAATGGGCTTAAAGCATTTGGTACTGTGGGAGAGGGGATTGGGGAAGTCACTTAAACTTTATCAAATACAGGCAAATTTTATGACAGCTCTAAGAAAGCTGTCTAGATAGAAATATGAAGGGAATATTCATGATTGGATGGAAAGTAAGCTCACCCACTTATCTGGCTCAATTGAGGTGTATTGTGCAGGATGCAAAACTGTATACATGATTTTGCATATTTTTTGCACTCTTAAACTCTTGCACATTTTGGGAATGGTCAGGTACAATGTTATCCCTCAATATGCTATCGCACAATCTTTCACATGTAGAACTATTATTTTAGCGAAAAATTATGTTTGGCCTGCTGCCTATTGTGCTGGTCCTCATTTGGCACTCTTTGTACGCTGAGATGTTTTGGGACTTCTTGCTCTATTTTTATGCCACTGCTATTTTAAAACTGACTTTAAAAGCTCTTAAAATATGGAGTAAGTTTTGAGAAAGAGGATACAAAATGCTGTCAATTCAGTTACATAATCCCTTTCCTTTACGATGCCGAAAACTAGAGAACATGGTTGCTTGGGGCCTGCTTTGGTTGGTACAGGTGGGGCTGGGGCAATGGCGTAGCCTAGGGGGTCCGTGGACTCATCTTGGGCTTACTGTTCACTGTAAAGCAGGACTATGGGTGTTGGTGCTCCCCCTCTCCAGCTTGGTCTCGGTGACCCCGATAATCAGTCTTGGAAGGCCCCAGAGAATCGCTCTCGGGGACCTCTGAGCATCTGTCTTTTGGGTTCCCGAACATTCTTGGGGCTCCGAGCATCCTTCTCGGGGCCCCCGATCTTTTGGCCCTCGGGAATCAGTCTCGGGAGCCCCTAAACATTGGTCTCGAACATCACTCCCCGGGGCCAGGGACATTGGTCTTGGGAGACCCGAATATCGGTCTTGGGAGCTCCCGAATATCACCCTTGGGTGCCCTGAGACCACTGCTCGGGACCAAGATCGGAGGGTCTCGGAAAAAGTGCTCGGGTAGATGTGCCTGTGTTGAGAATATGATGCTCACTGAGGTGGATTTCCTGGGATTGATAAAGGTATACATTTTAGGGGCATCGAACATCTGTCTGAGGCCCCCGAGCATTGATCTTGACTCGGAGACCGTGATCATCGGTCTCCTGGACACCCCACACTCAACATCATTCTTGGAGGCTCCCGAGCATCACTGGGTCCCTCTGAGCTTGGTCTTTGAATCCCTCGACAATCCGTCTCGGGGTCCCCGAATATCGGTTCCGAGCATCGCTCTGGGGGGGAGGGAGGGGCGAGACCAGGTTTTGGGGGTCCCGGAGCGATTCTCGGGGCAGCGAGGCAGATGTTCGGGGCCCCCAAAGCGATGCTCGTGGAGTCCGAGACCGATGTTCGGGGGCCTCCGAGACTGATTCCCGGGGTCCCAGGAGGTCAAGTTTGGGAGCCCCGAGACCAATGCCTACGCTTTCAGGAACAAGGTCAGCTCAAAGCAAGTGAAGTGCTCGTTCAGTGAGCAAGGTCAGTTCGAGCATCGCGCTCAGAAGCCACTGTGAATCGGTCCCATGGACCCCTGAACACCGATCCCGAGCAATGCTCTCGTTGTGTCTCCCGAAACTGCTGCGCGAGAGCAAGCTGGGGGGGGATCTGAGAGATGTTTATGAACATCAAGTGTGCGAATTTGTTTGTTTTATAATGTCGTGACTGTATGACCTTTAAAATATCACAATCATATTAATGCATGATAATATCTTTCTTCACGGCAAATATTCAGCGGTAACACTTAACTGCTACCCTCTCGCTGCGAGATTCTTTATCTATAATTTTCTAAGAATAATCACTGAAGTGACATTGGAATATTTCGCTGCTCAGCAGGCACAAGTGCGTGTGGTGAGTGGTGAGAGCCGCCAACTGCGAACTCTGAAGATGATTCTCCACCAGCAAGTCCTTCCTCATCTGATCCCGTCCGTCCAGAGCGGTGAGCTTTTCTCCTTCCTCCCTTCCAGACATGCTCGTAAGATTTCCAGATATCACAATTCTCTTTAAATATTAATAAAGTGCGCCTTTTCCAATCATTAAAAGGAAAATCCTGGGTGAAGTTCACTGTGCTTATTGGAAGAAATATTTACTCATTAAGAGCTGGGTATGGAGGGAGGCATTGAGCTATAAAGGGTCCATTCTGAAGGTTAGGCTCCAAGCCAAATCCTGGTCGCGCCACCTGCCTCCGCCATGAGGGGTCCGTCGGAGTTGGCTGCGGGCATGCTGGGATCGTGCGAGCCACAGCGCGCAGCTCCCTATCGATGGTGTCGACAGTGGCCGCGGGGAGCCATGCTGCAGCTGCGAACTCTGTCACTTCGCGGTTGTAGCCATTAGCCACTGTCCGCAGCTTTAGCTTCCGCTTACCCTAGGATCTTTCGGTCAGCTGTGTAGCTGCGTTACCCCTGCCTTGACTTTCGTGCATGAACGATAAAATGCAAAATTTATCCTATGTGTGGTCCTGATTTCCAGGGGCGTATCCAAAGGGGGGAGCGATCGGCCCCACCCCCTTGGGCTGACCTTAAGCACTGGAAAGAAACGCCTCCCGCCGCAGCCGCTGGGCCACCACAGGGTGAGCCCTGCGGCTTTAGCTAGGCCCCGCAGGCTTCGGAAATCAGGGAAAATAAAAGTTGATTTACGCCGAGAAACCACAGCGTAAAATTTGGAAGCTCCGGCCATATGGGTAAATTTACCACTCCAGAATACATACGCAAAGATGCGTACAGAACAGAGCGGTGGCATCGTCATCAAAACACGCAGGGCGAACCAGTCGAAGCCCTCTACGTTTCCCCTAGGTTTTTGGGTATAAAATGTGCAAAAATTCGTAACGTAAGATGGGACTACTTTGAAATCGTGGAAAACTTCCAACAATGTTAAGGATTGATAAAAATATTCTTTGATTCGAAAATTGTTCAGTGGAAAGTGCTGCAGCATTATCAAGGAAAAATAAATCTATAAGGGAAGCGTATTTACTTAGTATTTACGAAAATGCACAAAAATTCCATGGATTTCTAACACTGCATAAATGTTCTAGTATGGTGCACGGCGGAAAATTGATAATTGTCTGAAAGCCAACTGCGTAAAAATCCTCACCCAAGTATGATGTTGCCCCTGTTCCAAATGGCACCCGAATTCAGGTCTAGGGGCCCATTTTAATGTATTTCGGGGCCTCTGAAATCGATCTCAGGGCTCCGAATGGTTGTCGTTTTGGATATCCGAGGGTTGCTGTTGCAACCCCCCTCCCTAATGCTGGTTTCCGGGTCTCCAGCTTTTGGCCTCTGAGGCTCCCCGAATGGTTCCTTTTTTTACTTTTCGGCTCCTGGCCTTTGCCAACATCAGAAGCTACTGCCCAATTCCCCGCATATGCGGAAAAATTCCGGGAATTGATGACTGTTTCTCTATGTCCCACCGTGCCGCACAAGGCGGTTGGCAGTCATTGCAAGGACAAGGCTACGGTTAAGCGTGAGAGCCAACCCTGCGCCCAGCGAGTCGCGGGATTTGAACGCGAGACCCTTATCTCAGAAGGCAGGCCACTGAGTCTGCGACCGGGGCCCTCACAATTATCCCAGGCCCACTGCTGCCCGAAGTCGGGCCCCTATTCTTAGCAGTTGCAGATAATTTCCCTGTTTTCCACTAGGGCTCCCTGTGGTAGAAGCCGGGCCCCCAGTGGTTGAGCTGGGCCTCCTGTGGCTATCCGGGCAGCCTGACATGCTTCCCGGCGCCCTTTAGTCCAATTGGAACATCTGAGTGAGCGACCGGGCTCCTCCGAATTACCCCCAGCCCACTGCTGCCAAAGCCGGGCCCTATTCTCCGCAGATGCAGATAATTCCCCTGTTATCTACCCGGGCCCTCAGTGGGTCCAGCCGGGCCCTTTGCGGTTCACCCGGACCTCCTGTTACTATCCGACCCCCTGAAGTGCTTCTGGACCCCTGTGGTCTACTTGCGACCTATGTGTTTGCGACCAGGTCCCTCACGATAATCTCAGACATGTTGTGGCCGAAGCCAGTCCCCTACTTCTAACATTCATGCCCTCCTCCCCCATGGTCTACCTAGGCCTGACTACAGTCGGCCTCTGCCTTACTTGCGGTTACCCCTTTGGTATCAGCCCTCTGTGGCTGCAACCTCCGTCTTTGCTTGGGAGCAAAAGGTAACTTTATTCAAACAGGCCACAGAATATTTGATGCGATTGGGGATGGTCCTGATCACTGATCCTAGCGGACATTTGGTCAATCCCTGTATTTGTGGAGATCCAACCCAATGTTGAGCGGACCTCAGCGTATTTAGCGCCGGTGCATAGCTTTGTGACCCACCAGAGTTCATAAAGTTGTCTGCCTCCCAAAACGGAAGTAATGTTTTTTTGCTCTTCGAAATATTGTATATATTTATATATGTTTATATATATATATATGTGTGTGTTTATATATATATATATATATATATATATATATATACACGTTTTTAATGAAAATATATTCCTTGCATGGTCCAGCCCCCCAAAGCTATTCCTGACCCCCTGTCAAGGCCCCCTTTGGTAATTCCTGGATCCGTCCCTGCTGATTGCTCACATACACTTCCTTCGGCTTCAAACGTTAGATAAATATATCAGAACTTTCAGCTCTGGTTTATACTGGGAGCATAATACACAAAAATAATGAAAAACGGTGTAACAACTCAAAGAAATAAGGGTTTTGGTAGCATTTTTAGTTTGGTGACATATTCGTGATGTGGAATTTCAAATGGTGACACGCCAGCAACTTTTTTGACCCCTGCTGGGCCGGGCTCTGCCCGAGCCCTAAGACTCATAGCTGAGCCACATAGACTCGGGCTGAGCCCGACATTAGGTCGGGGGATGACAACTTGCCCGAGCGGTAGAGCCCGGTCTTGCTTGACCAGGGGCTCTGCCCAGGCGGAGCGGAGCCGGACCTGGGCTGAGCCCATGTACGCGGGCTCTGCCCAGTCAAAGCCCAGCATATATCGGGCAGAGTCCAGCCAAATTGCTGGCTGTGTGTGGTCTGCTCTGGCCCCTTTTGGGCTTACCGGCGTCCTATGGTTTTCTGGGTTCCTGTGGTCTGCCCGGCCCCTTTGGTGTGCTCAGGCCCTATGTGGTCTGTCTGGGCCCCTTGTGGTCTAAGAATATCGTGCAGAAACTGAAGCTGTTGTGTTAGTCGCGTATTTGCAGGAGTTCCTTATTTGTGAGCAGTTTCGTGCCCCAGGTGGTGTATCCGTGCTCCCTATTGCCGAAACCGGCCCCCTGCCATGCTTGCGGGCCCCCTGTGGTTTTTCCGGGGCAACGTGCGGCCGGTCCCATGCCTCCTGGAACATTCGGGGAGAAATGGATGGGGCGTGAGAAATTTTAGGCCCCCATTTCTTTTGTACTGATCCTATATGAGGATTGTAAAGGGAAATAGGCAGTACCACCTATTCATAGTACCCCTTGACCGGTACCCAGTGTTGTAAAATGACATGAACTGGCAAGGTGAATGGATCAGAAAAAGGTGTCTTGATCATGTAACATAAATATCAGTAGGTTCGATTTCCCCGCTGATAAAGGAATTTCGCACTTCGATCTCTACCTTCCATTTGTATCAAATTATTCGCGATAATGCGATTTCGTTCCAGGTGTGAATGCTAAAATGGTTGGACAGTATAAACAAAGTCGGGTGCACAAAAGCGTAAAACAAAGAACATTCAATACCGAGGGGCTGCTCTGGCAAAACTACCCAAACTTTGTTCATTTTTCAGGTAAACTATGAATCTAGAATCGTCTCGCTAATTTTGTAAACTGTTATAAAATGACCCCGATCATATTTGCATTTAATTTCTAGCAACGTACGCGTCCACTTAAAGTAGTTCATATCACTACTATGCTTTGTACTTAGCAAGCTACGTTCATTTATCGACCGCAAAAATTAAAACCACAATTTAAAACTAACTCGGAAAAGTGCAATGTGTATAGTTTCCAGCAAAACGGTAAAGTAAGGTTGTAATTCCAATCTTTCTTTTCCTGGTCATTGCCTTCCTCGGCCAGGATATCAGCCGGATCCCGTTTGCTAAAAGACCCTCCAGCATCCATCCCTCCTGCATCGTCCGGGGTTGATCCCGTTGTACCTCCGGAGGAGAGCATCCGCGTGGACGACAAAGACGGTAAGTAGACACCTACTTGTCCAATATCCTTACATAGTTTGGCAGCTCGTTTAAAAGATTGGGTCTTCTGACTACTTTTTGGGCTAAATAGTGCAAATCAGGAACAGTGACGAATAGCGCGCTAAAAATTGTTATTTAACCTTTGCAGTTAGTTTTCCACAACAAACGGTCGAAAATACGTTTTTTTCGGTCATATTTTCATTAAAAAAATACGGGCCTCCATCATGTACGGGCCCCCATCATGTACGGGCCCCCATCATGTACGGGCCGCCTTTCGAGCCGGGTGCCCCCCCCAATCGAAAACATAAAGTTGCGCCCCTGCCCCGATCCCACCACCCGAACGAGCAACTCCCTCAATGGAGGGTCAATTTAGAAGCCAAAGTTTAACGTCCCACAAAGCACAGGGACGGCCGCCCCGCTCAGGTCACCCTCTCATCAGTCAGTTGCCAGCCGACCTGTACGTCGGGTAAACTATTGAGCGCCGGAGCGTCTCAGGGGAACCGATCCCAAGCCTGGACATGCACTGCCACTGCATGCTTCTGAGCAGCGAGCCGGAGCCCAACGCTCTACCAACTGAGCTACCGGGGCGGCAGCTCAGTTGGTAGTGTTGTTGCTTGTTGTTTGATCCCGCGACGTTTTGTGTTGTTTTGTTTTGTTTTTTGTTTTTTGTTTTGGCCTATCGGCTCTTGGGTTGATCAATTGTGGCATACTCTCACCACGTGACGTTTTTATCAACTTTGTCGTGCCCCCCCAACCTACCGGCTAGATCCGCCACTGTCCATTATGCCTGAGGATTTCCGTTGCTTGGTAAAATATTAGGTTTCAGGTCAGATGCAGAATGCCATTACAATACTGTAACACGTATTTGTTGAAAATTTCCTCTTCTTTAAGCACTACATTAGTACTTTGTTGCACATTTTGGTTGGGGGTGCCCATATCACCATTGGGGCTGCCCAGTTAATCATTTGGGGTGCAGGGGCACCCCCACAGAGATAAAAATCCACGCCCCTGGGTCAGAGGGTCTTATCCAGTATGACGCATGTTGCGCTATGACTTCATAGTTAAGGGTACTTACTGTCAAGGCCAACCCTTATTTCCCGCCCAGAGGCTGATGTAGTGCCAGCCATATTGTACATTATTGAGAATATGCCATATAGGTCAGTGACCTTGACTGACCTTGACCTCAAACTTTCAGAGGACATTGTACTAGATCTTCTCTCTCGGACTTAGGTCCGTTTTCAGCGTATTCCCGTTTTTTTCTCGCATAATCATGACATTTACTAATAGGTCTCCAGAACGGCCCAGATTAGATTTTTATGACCTCGTTTGGGATTGAAGGTATGGATCTAAGTCAATGAAAATTGGCTATAATATAGATCATTGACATCCACAAACCCAAATGTTTTGGAGATCTCAGGGGCTTTTAAGGACACTTCCACTGCACGTTGACGCGCCGGTCCTCTCCACTGCGCGTGTTAACTCTGGCGGCCGCCCAACGCCGCGCTGTTCCTCTGACCGCAACACGCCTCCATATCGCTTTCGCGCCGATTTCTGCACAAACCAGCGCCGGCGCAAGGAAACTGCAGGCGGCAGCTACGCGCCTCTGGACCATATGCAATAGATGATGTGAGGACATAGTATTATTTATTTTTGAGAACAGTGAAGATAATGCCCTCAATCATTCCGGAAATTCATAGGTGTCTTGCACAACGATAATCGCTATTTTTAGAAACAGCTTCCAAGTTTCTAGACATTAGAAATAGTAGTTCAACGGCTTATGTAGAGGATTTTCAAGATCCAAAACAACCAAGCAGTGAAAAGGTCAGGTGGCGTGGCCTAGCCACATTAGCCCCTGATCTAACGCCAACAAATCCTCGATTCAGTTCACGCCAATGCTGAAGTCAAGAACACGTATGCATGCACATATTAATATGGACATACAACTACATTTTTAATGCCATGGGCCTTGACAAACGTACGGGATGACATTGTGTTATTGAACGTATTACAAACAATTCAAATACAGACTACACGCACTATCACCCGTATCCCTAAAGCTACACCTAGCGATATGACAAGTTCTCATAGACTCGACAACTACTGCTGCAGGCACATATGTACACATGGTAACCCTTACGGGGATTACTAGTCATCTCAGAGATATTTTATCGCAATATTTTCGTGTCTGCAAAGTCTTTTAGCACCGTCGTTGCAGTCTTGTGGGTAATTTCAGGGTCATGTTCCGTGTATAAAACGAGTCATTTTAAAGGGAATTTGTCACCTTCGAGCAATTCCAGATTGTAGCAGTGTTAGGGACAATCAATGCTGAAAATAGTAGATTGTGCTTTACTTCGGCTGAAAAATGACTTCTAAGCCTAATATTTCGTGTTCCCTCATTTAGCCATACAAAGTCTCTAGATAAGCGTCATGTCCAATCGGCGTGTGAGCTGCTGACACTTGGTGACAGATTAATGTTTGCTTGGCGTCAAGAATGAAATCCGATACAAAGGAAGCGTTTTTAGCTAAAAAGGAATTACAATAACCAGTATCAATAAAATCATACTGATTAATTTCTTTTATTTTTTCTTGATATACTAAAACATACTTTACGTTTACCAATTTAGTCAATAAAACAAGTTATATGTGTATGTATAATGGACAGAAACAGTCATGTTTAGCACGTTGGTTTTAACACCCGCCACCTTCGCCATGGTGGGGGGATCAAACACTCCCCCTCGAACTCGGTCCCTATACGGGATTAAAAAAAACGCAAATTCTGGTGGATAGCTCCTAAAAATTCATGACTGAACTATATCAGTCATTTTTTTACTCAGGTCAATATTGAGGTCGTTACAAGTCACAGAAGGTGGTATCTTAGAGAAGAGTTTCTGGGCTCTAGTGTTTGACAGAGTTGAGTTAGAATAATGTTTTAGGTACCATGCGAATTCTCGCATTACGGCAAATTGAATGATGTATAATATGACTATACTAGGACACAACATAGAAATAACCTGACCTTAGCTCAGGTCGAGGTCACCATCTGACCTAGCGTAGTCAATATTCATGTCAATGGTCTCGCAATAATAATCAAAACGCAATGGTATCAAAACAAACACTTTTTAATCATTTCCTGCAAAGTTATTGACCCAAGTCTGAAAACCTGCTTATATCCAGATGACCTCTTAGAGGTCACAAGTCCAAACTTGCAACTTTACACTGGAAAGGGGCCTAGGATACTATGATTTGGGTACTATGATTAGGATACTATGAAGATTTTCTAAGCTGTATCTACACAAACAGATCTATTTTTGCTCAATGCCCGTGTTCACTATGCATTTTCAATGGAGAGGTCTATAGTATTCAATGTATCTGACCTTAGGTCATGGATATAAGAAATCCCAGAATATGTTTTGTAGCACTCAATGAGCCCATGTTTTGGAATTAGTTTCACTTGGATAGATTAACCCTGTTCTTACTTATGCTATTTTAAAAGTTTTTGGAGGTGAGGTCACTTGAACTGCATTTGTGACCTGACCTGAGATGACCCGACCCTAAAACTTTAGGAAAAGTTTCCGAATTAATCAAGGGCAATGTGTGCCAAGTACGGTAGCGCTTGGTGCCGCTATTTTTGGTGCCGCCGGAAAACCCCGAGGGGTGTTCAAACACCCCTCGGAGTTTTCCGGCGGCACCGGGACCAGGGTTAAAGATGTCCAAGCAAGAAACATTTGTTGACGCTGCATGCGCAGCGGGCCTTAAGCATGACGTTTCTTTCCTTGGATCGCCTTATGTCACGTGACCAGACCGGGGAGGACAGGGTCGGTAGGGGGGTGAATTTTTACCTTCTTTCTCCGCGAACGGTGAGTTCTTGGGCAAATTCAACTCTAATCTGCATGCTCGGCTGTCACCTGCATCTGCCTTTCACTACATCACATGGCTATCTCAGTTCAAAACCCATTATAAAGCTGCCACATTCCCTTTAAATGCGGATAAGTGTGAAAGTCCCCTTAGCAGCCGGAGACCTCACTTGATAGGCATCTGGAAGCTTTTCCCACACCAAATAATCCAACTGCAGTTTCGCAGCATTTTGCACAACAGTAACTTTGAACAACGAGGGCGAAGCTTTTTGAATTGCCCCTGGCCCATTAACACGCGTATTGACGCGGGGGTGGGTACCCGCCCCCTCGGGTTTTTCGAAGGTAACATAAAAACGGCGGCGCGTAGCGCCGCCGTATCTGGCATAGCTTTTCCCTCATCATTTTTTACAACTTTTTTCAAAATTTTAAGGTTAGGTCATCTCAGGTCAGGCCACCAGTACAGGTCAAGTGACCTGACCTCAAAACAAGTTTAAGATAGCATAAGTCGCAACAGGGTGAACTTATCCGATTGAAACCCATATCACATAATGGACCCACCGAGTTCTCTAAAATAAAATCCGGTATTCTTTATATCGATGACCTAAGGTCAGGTACGAGCCATGACCTCTACATTGAAAATAAATGGGAAAAATGGTTTTAACTGAATAACTCAGTAATGGATACCGATAGAGCGTTTATTTTTTACTTCATTAGATTTTCTTCGTCATTGCGCTTCTAATGATATGCATTTTGTCCAATTTGACCTTGAACGGACCTCAGGTCAGGTCAACTCCTTGATTTGACCTAGCAAGGTCATATTATATATCATGCGATTCGGCTTGCTGCAAGGATTCATAGAGTTCAAATCGTTTTGCTCTGTCTTTACTTGTTCAGATGTAATGACCGAAAACCTCATTTACATGTTAGCCCTATGACGGCATGTTTTGACCTCTAGTGACCTTAAATGTGACCTTACAAGAAATGGTTCAAACATTTTCGATGGAGAAGTGGATGGGCTACCCAACGCCGTTTACCGTTTTTCGCTACCTGGCGCGGTTCTCGAGATCTTAGGGGGCGGGTTCCCGCCCCCTTCAGATGCGCGTGTTAAAACCTATGCTTCATTTTGAATTTTGATTCACATGAGAAAGATACGAGCTCATTGTTTTTTTCTCGTCACATTGGGCCACCCATGAAGCTAATAGAAGGCATAACGAACGATGAGTTTTCAATAGGTGTCAGGGTTGGGGATTGTCCTGAGGATCCACTGACGTTGGGTATCAAATAGGCCGTGTGGATAGCTACACCGGCTCCAGTCAGAGGAAGCGCGACCTGGACACGCTCCAAGTCAATTATCGCACACTGCATGCAGCGTTACAACAAGGTGCACAATCGGCAAACCTGCTGTATTTTCTAGCAGTGGCCAAATACGATCGCAACGAGTAGGTTCAATTACGACGTAAACAAACACGTAACATGCACAGACAATCTGTTTATAACTAAATTTCCGGGTAAGTCCCGGTTTGTCTTAGCGGCACTGCTGAAGAAAATTACACACAATGCTGACACAGCGCAAAACCACTTTAGGAACATATTTCACTCATGATATGTTTATCTATATACAAAGCGCAGCACTTACACACATGCCCAATAGTTTTGTAACCCTTACCGTTAGACAACGTCTTTGAAAAGAAAATAGCTCCGAGCGTTCAAAGAAGGTAACGTGACTTTTTAAGCACAGCTTTTGGAGCGAGAATCCTATGAAAATGCGAAAAGAGCAAATTTATATCAGATATATTTCAATTTTACCTACGGCTGCGGATGACTGGGATCATAGACCGACCCAGTGGGGCAATGAGGGCACTTACCTCTATCCCCGATCGACCCTTTGCGCCCCCTGAAATGGTCCCGGCGCCACACTGAAAGGTCGATGGTGCCCCCTGAAATGTCCTTTCCACCCCCTTGATGCCAGTATCGGCGGTGCACAGTGTTCTAACGGAGCCGAAAGTGGGGACAATTCAATAACTCAGGAAGTATAAATCCCAGATGCATAATTTTGGTATCAATCGAATGCTCGTTTCCCACAGATTATGTGGACAACCTATAATTATGAAGACTTGACCACAGCGGGCATGGCTATCAGGTATTGACCCTAGGTCAGCAACAAAAATGCCTATATTTATATACGGTTATAAAGGTGCTTTGCATGGATGTTCTAGTAAACTTTCAGTCACCTTAAGTGTATACGCGTGATATACTTGACATTTGAAAACGTTATTGAATCCTCGCTTAACACGCGCAGTGGAAGGGGCCCTGAAGTGTCCAAACCTATTTTGCCAAAGTAGCTAGAGAATCGTTCGCCGCAAGAAAATACTACTTTGCCACATTTGAGAGAATTTATAAGCACAACGATTGATGAAAGAATTTTGAAAATCGGCTTGTAATTTTTTACCGATAGGCTTGCAAAGTCAGACCTATATTTTGAGACCGTCGCAATCGCGCAGTTGCACCGGTTCGTCTGCACTGTAGACGGAGTGGTGACGTCATAACGTCATATAATCAGGTTATATGTCAAGATCAATCCACATGAAAGTCAAGGTCATTGGCCCCAGTATTCCAGTCAGATGGCATTACTCAGTATGATGTATTTTATGCTATTAATTCATAGTTAAGGCTACTCAGGGTCAATTGTTGGGGTTTAACGACGCACCAACTGCCAGGGTCATACGGCGTCGCCAACTCTCACCCTGTTGGAAGAGATTTTGGGGATCAGATCGACTTATTCAGAGGCTCCGCCGGGACTTGAACCCGGGACCGGTGGCTTAGAAGACAAGGGTGCTATCCACTAAGCCACCCCATCCCCGCTACTCAGGGTCAAGTTCACAGGTCAAAATCAAAGTTATTTCAGGGTCAAACCCTCATTTCCCGCCCAAAGGCTGCTATAGTGCCCGTTATATTGCATATAACCACCCTCGCACGCACACCCCTCCCCTTGGGTGCGTTACTACATGTAACCATGAAGACGAAATTGATCACATTCAACGGTGATATGTTTGTCCTCACGCCGACACAATGGTGTGAGATTCCTACAGAATAGATACAAAACGTTGGCTCGGTCCATGACCGGACCGAATTTTTCACGGAATTGGCGTTGCGTCGATCGCAACGAATTATTTTTCAAAGAACCTACCTCACGTTTTATGTTACTCTGTGTGTGCTTAGTTATTTGCTAAAGATCAGTGAGCTGCTCGTTCGCTAGCAAAAAAACTTTTTCGCGCACTTTTCGATGAAATTACCAAGTCAAAATGCTGCATCAGCTATAATTAGGTGTACCCGCGCTTCTACACTAATTCGCACCTCCATATTTACATCATCCAGTACGAAACTCAACTGACAATAAAAAGAGCATGCAACAAGTGCGTGTGCGTGCTGTGAGACTATTCCCTGATGTTATTTGAAGTGACCTTTGCAAACGAGGAAGGGCTAATTTGTGTATCTCGGTTCTCACCCCATCGTGAGGTCGGACAGCTGCGATTCTACGAATGGTTACTGGACATGCTAGTGTACTGAGGCATCAATTAAAAGCTTGGTTCCCATTCCTGTAACCATTGCACTTTTTCACAATTTATTGAGTGAGGACGTCAACGACAATAAGTCAACAAGCCCAGTCGACAAAGCGATGTCAACAACCAGTGCTCATATAACTCATTCTAACCAATGCGCTGCAGTTTCGCCGTGCCCCGGCCCACATCTCTCCGCGCCGCCAGGCATATCTCGCCGACGGCCGCCGCCCCCGACCGACAGCGCGCCCGACATGCCCTTGTATAATATGTCGCCACCACCATTGCCGCAGCGTGACGCAAATGAAACTTGCAGGGCAGGTAGACTATACACATTGCCATAGTTAAAAAGTGGTCTCAGGGTTGGGCATGCCACGCAATTCTTTGTATGCTTACCGACAATTGGCATGCTCTCAAAATGCATGTGAAATGTATATGGTACATATTTAGCTCTCCAAATTTTATTGTATCAATTTCTGAAAAAAACTGTTTACAAAATCGTAATCTTCATGCCTTAAGCTTTCTAATGCACCCTGGTTTGTCCCATCTTTAAGGTTTTCTTAGCCTACAAAAAAGCACCGAAAATGAGCATTGCTCTTGGACTATGTCGTGTTGTGTGGCGAGAGATTCAAAGGCAGCAGTTTGATGCCTTGTCGCGTCGACTTCACAGGCCTCACATTTTTTACATTTTCTGATTTCGAAATTGTTAGTACTGATCTGAACCCATGATTTAGGAGATGCCACTGGACACCATGTCCTACAGCACCTGGAGAGCCGCGCTCAGCCCACATTTCGCACCGACGGGGGTATCTGCCTCTCCCCCTCATCCTAATTTCCCACTTTGATGATAGATATGGAGAAAGACTAGACAAACGGTGCTAGATGCCATGTATATAGTTTTTCTATGGCATAAATGTCAGGGTTGAATCAGACAAGGCAGCTTTTCAAAACCTTTTAACCAAAGGATTCGATGTTTGCTCCTAGTCACGCTGAAGTTTTCAACCTGTCGGCTCCTGACAGTGCTGAAGATCTAAGGCAGTTCAAAAGATCAGTGTTTGAAAAATCAGAATAGTTTTGCCATTTTTTTTAGATCACATCAATATCAAGTCGTCACGGGTTAGGAGGTTCAAGGCGGTTAAAATCTTGTTTTTATTCATGTTTGAGCTGGACATCCGCTGGCTTTGGCGTGCCCCGAGACGACGAGGTCTCTGACGGAGTTCATGTGCGGAATCGTGAATCGGGATTTAAGACGTTTAAAATACAAGTAACGAACGCCACCTCTTTCACCGCCTCAAAAACATATGGAAAGCAGTCAACCCTATGTCCCTGTCGGTGTGGGTTCCGATGGTGTCTTGTGCTCCTAAAGCAGCATTTAAGGTTTGTACATGGCAAATGTGTTGTTTGGAAATTTCTAAATTGGTTTAATTTTGCCCACCTCATTCAATTAGCCTAGGCGTGATCAAGTCGGAGGCAGTAGGAGTGCCCTCCCCATTTTTGTTGTGAATGAAATTGTAGCGCGATTGTTAGAGCCATGTTTTCCACACCCATTATTCTCTGGGCATGACTCTGATTACCCGGAATTAACTTGTAATTTAAATTTGACGCGATAAAGAGCAGCTGAAACAAAACCAGGACGGCCCATATTTGCCATACAACATTCACTTCACACTAAGGACAAACATTAATGACCACACTTTATACACCTACACAGCGATAAGGTCGTTGCATTTTGCCCAGATGCACATGCACGAGAACCCGGAAGAACACGTGATCAGTTGCGGGGCCACCACCTCGTGTGGGCCGCAATGGCCAACGAGCGCAGCTAGGTCACCGAGGTCAGCTGCTGTGTCCCTTAGATCTGTACAAGTGAGAGAACACATTTAGACCATTTAATCAAAAGTAAGAATGACTCCTCCAAATTCCCTGACAAAATTGCCTTCGCCTACTTTAGACCATGCTCTTCTCAGTCAGTGACGCGCATCTTTAACTGCAGTCGGGGCGGGGAGGTCAGTCAGCATTCATCGACTTGCTAGTGCCATCGGGCACGGTATAGCGCTACCCAGTTCTGAACCCAACAGCAACACCTGCATCCTGATGTACCACACATAGCCTACCACTTACAGAACAAGCACGCCAAGCGAAACAGGCGACGGGGCAGTGCCTCGGCGTCATCCGGTTCCATTTATTGCCGCTCGACTCTCTTCACAGACCAGGATATCGACTGCGACTGTCTCTGCACCCATCTCGCCTCCTCGCGGTCGTTCTCTTTGCTAGCACGATTCTCAGAGCAGTACCTCAGCACTCTGTTGCCGCCAGTGCCGTCGGTGACCGGCCCTGGCGACGATCTCGTAGGCTGGTGGGGTCGGAGGCGGCGTAGGCGGAGTGTTGGGCCTCCAGCTCAGTGCGTCCTCCCCCACCGCGCACCGCTAGGCGTCCCGACGCGGTTCGGGCTTCATCAGCGTGGTGGTGCAGACGCCGTTGTTGGTCTCCTGGGCGACCACCAGGGTGGACCGCCGCCGCGTGAGGTTGCCGTCGCCAGCTGGCGCCGCGCGCCTCAGCGAGCGCCGCGTGATCCAGGAGAAGTAAGGCTGGTCCCTCAGGAAGTCACGAGTGTCCTCCACACACTGTGGCATGTCGGTGCCCAGAGTCTCCGGCAGAAAGGAGGCCATGATGGCGCAGATTGTGGCGATCAGGCCCAGAATCATGTACGGCAGAAACGCCAGCGTGTTGGACTGGAAGATAAGGGTGAACAGGGACAGTGGGTGAGCCCAAAAGTGAATAGCACGTTCGAATTTTAGAAGTAATGTTTACTACGATTCTAAACTTGAGTTATTGGGAACATTTATGTTCTCTGTCAGTTTTGCTCAACACTACATTACCCATACAATTCATCATTTGATAGTCCTTGACATCGTGATTGTATCCAGGACAATCGACAGCGATTTGATAATCGAACCTTTGCTCTGGATCTAAGTTTGTAATACAGTCCATCATGCATTGAACGTACAAATGGATATCCGGGTTATTGCGACGCGTAGATCGAATCGGATCGGATCGACCAGAAAACGCAGGGAGTTTTGCATCTGGCTACATGTTAAACTCGAGCTTTCGTTACTATTGTCGTATTTTTAGGATATGAATAGTATTTTGTTAGATATTTGTCGTGTAGAAACGGATTGACCTGGATTTCCCGGGACAACTTAAGATTGGCCTGGATTTCACGGGAAAACTTGGGATGAGGATAGGACTGGATCTGAATCTTTTGCCAGTGTTCTGCAGTATCTGAATAACAAAATTATGAGCAATAGAGAGACGCGAAGAGTGACCCCTTCTACGAACCCAACGAGCACAGCACCTGCACCGGCCGTAATAGGCGCGTTCTCACCAAGTAAATGATGGCGGGGGATCCTATGGCGACGGCGTAGGCCATGGTGGAACCGAGAGCCTGACCGGAGCCGCGCAGCACCGTGGGGTAGATCTCCGCTGACTGCAGGAACACCACGAAGAAGGAGACGGTGATGGAGAACTTGGCGAAGATGGCTAGCGTGGTCACCAGCCAGGCCATGCTCGGATCTGGTGGGCGGAGGGGCAAATCAGAGGTGCCTGTGGACACGCTGCGGACGAAGCTCGGAAGGGGCGGCCCTGGTTATTTATTTATTTATTTATTCATCGTTGATGAGCAACAGGTAAACCCCAATTACAGCTCAAGTCACGCTGGTAAAACACACATATTTACAAAACACAATAAAAGAGATGATGTAAATAAGCGCTTAAATGACCGATGCTCATGTAACCCTTAGTGGGCGACCAATATCACAGCATGCATGAGCTAAAATATCCGATGAGGTGAACATGGCATACACGAATGACTAAAATGTATTGTATGCCAATAATAAACGGCCATGGTCTAGATGTAAATTAAAAATTTGGGTAAACACATTGATAAATACATGATGAGATGATGAACAGCGCAATGGTATACGGTAAAAAACATGATAAAACATGATAAACATGATAAAAAACATGGTTGGCGACAGGCGGTCCCTGCTGGTCAAAAGTGTCGTATCAATGTCGCACAAGGGCTCTATTGGCCACATGTGGATCAATTGCGCTCAGTTTCCGTGGCATGGGGAACTTCGGCTTGAAAGGTTCACAACAGGGGCATATCATTAGCAGTCGGGGGGGGCACTTGTGTACCGATAGGGGTGGGGAAACTTGCCCGCCGAACCCGTTGCGTGCTCTCCTCCCCAGTCGAGGTGGTTTGGTAGGAGGCAGCGAAACGGCTAAAGACGTGACATAGGGTAAAATTCAATTATAAATGTAGCTGCCCCTTTGCAGATGAAATTTGAGAGCCTCTGTGGTCCTGAATTTGCTTAAAAGGTGCCTTCACGTCACTTATCATTCCTTAGTGTTTGGCCAAAAAAGTGTGGTACGTCAATGTCTTGTTAAGTAATTGCGGTCTCTAGCCAATGCATGTTTTCTCAAACTTCCAATGGAGATCAAGAAGGAACAAATTCACCATAAAAATAGTTTATCTGACTCTGGCAGGATTTTTTTGGTTTGTTGTAATTTTCTTCTTGTTTGGCATAAGCAATATGTATATATATATATATATATATATATATATATATATATATATATATATATATAGTGGGAGTATTTCCTATGCGGTCGTTTAATGAAAAATTCACAGAAATCATCACTTTTGAAACTCACGTACTTCGACTTTGATAATAATGCGTACAAATTTACCTACTCCTTCGATAAGTGCTCACCTATTCCTACCGACAGGGAAGACCTAACCAAAGGTGCTAAGTAAAATGCAGATTTCGATTTTTTAAAGTTTTTTGCGTTATATTATTTTAGGAGCAAGAAACACTTCATTGCTCATTTTTAGGTTGGACAGTATGGATTAACGTGGGTTCAATCCCCACGGCAGGAAACGGCTTTCCAGTTCTGATTAAGAGGATCCTGAGGCACCCATGCCAATACTCCCTGTAATTGGAAAAGTGTACCTGTTGGGAGTGGCACTAATAAAAACACCATTTTTAGCTGGAATTGTCTTTTAAGACACATGTACGCAAAACAGCACAAAACTAATTTGCCGGAAAACTTTCTGTTCGGCACACACAGAGCAGTGAAAAATATCTCAGTGTTCTGAAACTGGAAATTCTACTTGGAAAGCTATTTCCAGATCTCATTAATTTCACCTAAATCTTGGATTTCAACAACCTAACAGAATAAAAACCAGGGCTATCAAAGTTTCCTTGTTTGGAAAGGTAGGCAATAGAAGCAGGGCCAAAACAGCAAGCAAAGCCAACAAAAAAACTGGCGAAAGAGCTTGCAGATATGGCTTCAAGAAAATATGTCAACATGCCCCCTTCACGTGCAGCGGTGCGTTCTTTAAACAGTCGTGTTGTGGTGGCTTCAGCAATACAACATAACCTATTTTGGAAAACTCAGGTAGTACACATTTTGAGAGATTCTTGCACAAATGTGTTGCAATAAATGCTCGAAAGAAATAGATTCCGCGAAAAAGAGTATTCCGAAGAATCCCTTCTTCAGAATGTTTATCTATCTAATCACTGTAAGTCGTATAAGATGTGAGGTCGATACCAGATAGATTGCACGTTTAAAAGCGGCCACAGTGAGCTGATTCAGCCACTTAATTTAACGAAAATGTACCGTCGGCCGATCCAACAGCTTAGCCCATACTAACAACGGTAGTAATCTATATCCCACCTCCTCTCCTCTCACCACTCACAAACAAGGGCTCTACTCTTTCACACCCTTGAGATGAACGCCACCACTTTGTCTAAAATCAACGCAGACTACCGGCAGCATTAATTTGTTCTACCGTTGGGAAAAAAGAAACAAATCAGAAATCCGGCATGCAGTTCGTAGTTCTGGTATAGGCTCACAGTACAACCAATCACTTGTTTTGACTGATACTTCTGACGTCATACGCGTCAGGGGGGACGCAGACCCGAGTTTTGGGGAGCCAAACCCATGTCTGCACCTCCTCCGGGGGGACGTTCGATTTGGGTGCTCGACAGACCTAGTATAAGCTACCTCCCCAAGTACATGATCGCTCTCCTGGGGGCTGGGAGCGAAGATTTGATTGCGCGACAGACCTAGTGTAAATGCCTTTTTTCAAAAATTTATCCGGCCCTTGGGAGGCAAAAGATAGTTTGCCCCCTCCTTCCAGCGCTTTGGGGGGTATAGCTGGAATGGCCCCCCTGCATCCGCCAATGATACGCGTCATACGATACTGCTGACGTCATACGTTTGCAATTAATTACTGAATTTCGACTTTCTTGACAGTGGGACAAGGGGAAGTAAAATCTCCATTTTTGAAGTTGTGAAAAGTGATTGTTTGAAAGTACAGGAGCTAAAAAGAACATGATTCATTCTTTGGGGAAAATAGATCTTAAACATATCTTTTTCCATGTCCTTGGGAATTTGAAGTGCAACATAGAAGGCTTTGTAGACAATTTCTACATACAATTTTTACTACTTTAACAAACAAAAAATGAATCTTGACGCTGCTGTTTGAAATATTAAAATTATAATTAGAAGTTGTGTTGTCTAGCACGATAGCATGCCCAGTTTTGAATGGATACTCAACAGTTAAAGCATGGAATATATTTTGATAGAGAATCCTCACAGGTTATGAAATTTGCACCGCTATGAACTCCCCAAAATTTCGCTAAAACTATCTAGAATATTCTGATCGCTTTAAATATGGTGTAGGGGAAAGAATGAAAGATTAAGGTAAATTTGTTTTTGTTCACTCAAACAACGCTGAATTAATGCGTGATTTAGAAATGGGTGATATCTACATCTTTTATAACTGCATCCTTAGTTCCCTCGCTCTCATAGGCGGATTCAGGATTGCCAATCGGGGGACCTTACCAGGGGGCGTCATCCGGACTAGGGGGCGCCACTCCAAGTCCTATCGGTGGGCGGCGATTTTCGCATCCAGGGGAGGGGGGTGGGAAGCGACACTTCAGGGGCCTCCATCGGCCTTTCAGGGGGGGTGCCGTGACTATTTCAGGGGACGCCGAGGGACGATGGGGAGGGGCACCTGCCCTCCTTTGCCCCCTGGATCTGCTTCTGCTCGCTCTAGCATATCTGGACTTGGCAACAGCTGACAACAGAGCTGGGAGAATTTCTGGGGAGGCGTTTTCATGAAGCTCCCTGAAAAGGAATTCGCCTCACTTGAGATTAGTGCTTGTGTACGATCTTCATGCGTCTTAGCTGACAATATTTGGTTTGTAATACTTTCAGGGACGTTCATAATAATGTAACGCAAAGTAAATGGGGGAGGGGGCGAGTCATCATCATGATCATATTTGAGGTTGTGGGGCTCAGCGACAATGTATGTCATATGGCGCCGACTAGGTAGTCAGCCACAGCGTTATCAAACGTTATAGGGGGACAAGCAAAAGCGCTACACGAAGGATGATAATTGTTGGGGCTTAACGACACACCAACTGCCAAGGTTATACAGCGTCGCCAACTCTCAACCTGTTGGGAGGAATTTTGGGGTTAAGATCGACTTTTTCAGGGGCTCCGCCGGGACTTGAACCTAGAACCAGGAGCTTAGTAGACAGACGTGCTATCCACTAATTCACCCATTCCCCCGCTACATGGAGGAGGGATCAAAATCACAGCACATTCTTAAAATGCGTTAAGTAATTTGTGGACAACCTCTGGTGAAAATTTGTTTCGAAATCATTTTTGTCCTTGTTAATTCACGGTTCCTTAGATACGGTTCGGACATGACGCCAGCTGACTGCCTGATTTGGCGCACGTTGAGGATTGGGTTTTTGAAGGGTTTTGTTCAAGATACTCATTTTGTAGCATAAGGTGATGGCATTTTGATTGGGTATTGAACGTTTGAACGAATTCTGAAGGAATTGCATGAAGTTCATTGTGGATTTTCCTTGTTAAAAAGCGCTTTAGAGACTAAAACTGCACCCAGAAGATAGCCTGATCAATTTTACATACCAAAATAAAATATACCCTTAAGCACTACTTACATTTTCCCACTGGCCCGTGCCCAACCCCTGCAACCGTCCCATTGGAATTCTGTAATTTGCTGCCAAAAACTGTTGAACCGAAGTGGACCTTACCCCATTGAGTCCTGCCCCTGGTTAATTCAAGATAATTTCAAGGATAACACTTCAAGAATCACGGATGCATTGATAAGCTTTGGAGTGCTGCGGCGAGGAGCATGATGACGGATGCACATTTAAATTATTCAGTCATAGCTTAGAACTGGAAGGGCTATGGCAAAAGCTTCATATAAATTTTCTCGCCCTACGATCTTACGAACATGCTAGGTAGCGAAAAGCGGAAACCGGTGTTCGATGGCCCATCTTGATCTGTACCAAAAATGTGATAATTTTTTGTTGGGTCACTTTTGAAGTTACTAGCGGCCCAAGTATGTTTTCATAGCAATACAATGGAAGCTTACATTTTGTCGTTACTTTGAGGCAGACAATGGGAATGCAATGGAAAGTTTCGTTATGCGTCGTTAATTTGAGGTAAATCATGGGAATACAATGGAAGCGTACGTTCTGTGTCATTACTTTCAGGAAAAAAATGGGAATACAATGGAAGCTTACGTTCTGTGCTGCTACTTTGAGGAAAACAATGGGAATACAACGGAAGCTTACGTTCTGTGCTGTTACTTTGAGGAAAACAATGAGAATACAATGGAAGCCTATGTTTTGTGCTGTTTCTTTGAAGAAAACATTGAATTACAATGGAATCTATCTTCTGTGTCGTTACTTTGAGGAAGCCATAGGAATAAAATGGAAGCTTTCGTTCTGTGCTGTTTCTTTTCGGTAAACTGCATTCGTGGCGCGAATAAAATGTGAGATTCTACTTGACCTGAAGGGAGTTCTAACATTCGCTACCCATCCTGGCCCTTAACCCGAAGAAAGTCTGCTCTACGGCGCGCAAATTATGCCATTTTATTTGAGATACTGATGCCGCCAACTACGGTTGTAACCCGTTGCAAAGAGCGGTGGCAGAGCTGCGCCACTTACAGAAGAGAAGTGGCATGATGGTGAGGCAGGAGATACCGGTGGCCAGGAAGGCGCCCACCTCAGTCCAGCGGCGTCCCAAGTATTCACTGCCCAGCCAACCGACCGCGTTTGCTGGAGCCTCCACAGCGGAGAGCAAGAAGAAGTTGAGGAACTCGTTACCGGCCATATTGGCGACGTTCATCTGAAGTCCGTAGTATATGACGATGTTGCCGATGCTACCGCACACGGATAATAGTCAAACAACGCTTCGATGAAATGATGATTATTTCCTTTCTCAGCAGAGGCTGGAAGAGCAACACGTCTCTGAAAACAGTCTAAACCCGATTTCCATCCATTCGGATCATTGATTGTGCGGGCTTAGAAAGATATGTCAAAAATTTTAAACTCGCTTTTTTGCTATATGGGGCAGAAAATTGACAAGTAATTGCTAATCCTCTCCTCTACCCAGCAGTGTCTATTCAACCTAGTCTAATAAGAAAGGTTGAATTTGCAAACAAAGCTATAAGGAGTTCTTGAATTTCCTTCTAAAATAACCTGACAGGCAAAGCATACTCAATATTTCAACAAAGAAGACAAGAACTTACAAACAGAAGGTGAGGAATATTGTGCGAATGGCTCCAAGCCAGTACTGAAACAGACTGAAGATGCCGTACTTCTTCTCCTGCTCAATCTTCTTCGATAATTCGTCCAGCATGGCGTCCAAATCCTTTGGCACTTCTCTCTTGTTGACGGCTGCGATCTCGATCAGAACCTTTTTGGCTTCTTCTTTCCGACACACGCTGATGAGCCACCGTGGGGACTCCGGGATGTATCTGCCAAAAACACACGCTGATGAGCCACCGCAAGGACTCCGGGGGTTATCTGCCGAGCAACGCACGCTGATGAGCCACTGCGAAGGCTCCGGAATGAATATTGGATCAATATATAAACCCCTTTTCACTGGTGCCATTGGCGGACGCAGGAGGGGGGCATTCCGGTCATGCCCCCAAAGCGCTGGAGGGGGCCAAACTATCTTTGGCCCCCCGAAAGGCCGGGAAATTTTTTTTTAAAGGTATTTACACTAGGTCTGATTGATTTTTTTCGCTCCCATCCCCCTCCCCCCAGAAGAGCGATCACGTACTTGAGAGGTAGCTTATACTAGGTCTGTCAAGCACCCAAATTGTACGTCCCACCACCCCCCCCAGGCAGAGAGGCAGACATGGGTTTGCCCCCCCGCCAAAAAAACTCGGGTCTGCATACGCCCCTGACTGGTGCCACTTAAAACTATTTTGGAGGAAAGGCCACTTGACCTGCCCTGGTGACCTAACCTGAGATGACCTGAACATTAAATTTTATGAAAAGGTGCGGGATTGATTAACCTTAAGATGTGCCAAATACAACGGCGCTTCGCACAGACGTTTTCTGGCTCCATCGACAAAACGAGGGAGAGTCTTCAAACACCTTCTTTCACCGGGGCTAGGGTTAAGAGTCCTTACCTCCAAACTAGGAAGAAGCCGGCAGCTGGAAGAATGGTGATCAGCCCTAGGATCTTCCAATCAGACGTCAGCCAGGCAACGAGTGGCAGGCTGCACATGCTGGCTGTCCACACGATGAAGGAAACTGCGTTGACATGGCCTCGAAGGGATGGTCCTACTACCTCCACAGCTACAGAGAGAGAGAGAGAGAGAGAGAGAGAGAGAGAGAGAGAGAGAGAGAGAGAGAGAGAGAGAGAGAGAGAGAGAGAGAGAGTGAGCGTGAGCGTGAGAGTGAGAGTGAGAGAGAGAGAGAGAGAGAGAGAGAGAGAGAGAGAGAGAGAGAGACAGAGACAGAGACAGAGACAGAGACAGAGACAGAGACAGAGACAGAGACAGAGACAGAGACAGAGACAGAGACAGAGACAGAGACAGAGACAGAGACAGAGACAGAGACAGAGACAGAGACAGAGACAGAGACAGAGACAGAGACAGAGACAGAGACAGAGACAGAGACAGAGACAGAGACAGAGACAGAGACAGAGACAGAGACAGAGACAGAGACAGAGACAGAGACAGGACAGAGACAGAGACAGAGACAGAGACAGAGACAGAGCAGAGACAGAGACAGAGACAGAGACAGAGACAGAGACAGAGACAGAGACAGAGACAGAGACAGAGACAGAGACAGAGACAGAGACAGAGACAGAGACAGAGACAGAGACAGAGACAGAGACAGAGACAGAGACAGAGACAGAGACAGAGACAGAGACAGAGACAGAGACAGAGACAGAGACAGAGAGAGAGAGAGAGAGAGAGAGAGAGAGAGAGAGAGAGAGAGAGAGAGAGAGAGAGAGAGAGAGAGAGAGAGAGAGAATATTTTAGATTGAGCATGACAAAAGCCGGGATAAAATGACCGGCATTGTGATTAAGATCGACCAGCAATTTTGATTCCAATAGCCTCCACAAAACTGTTCCCTACAAATGATTTCCATGGTAATTTTGTTTATTGGTAGTCTAAGCGACTTTGTTGATTGTTTAGACAAGCCCTAACAAAAACTATCTTGAAAAACATCTGCTTGTCGGGGCCATTCATATTTGTTTTATGATGCCAGGCACTCTGCAGTAGGTATTTCGTTGGAGTGACGTTTTGCTTTTGCTTTTTCACGTGCGTCTGGTTGGGGCAACATCTCTGGTGTTGGCTAGCAGGTTTGACACCCTTGTGAAAAACATTTTGATTCCTTACTGCGATACATTGATGTACCGTCCTCAGGAAGCATTCTGCTGACGTTTTAGAACCTTTTTTCAACTCGGGCACAAGAATGTATTCGAAATCTATCGTTTTTATCTTGCGTCACTCTCGTCTCAACGTCGTCTCGTCTGTCGCGGTGTTTGTGGGCCTGGGCACGCGGGCCTGGTGCAGGACGTCACTTCGAGAGGCAAGCGCACGCAATCCATGAGGAGTTGTGTGGGTTTTTCTTGGACGTTGGAAGAATATTGCTGTTTGATTCTCTTCAAAAAGCTTGGTGAAGCAGCAGGAACCAGATCTGGTACACCTTGCAAGGTATGGACATGCTTTCCTCACTGACTCCTATTTTACATCCTTTTTGGCTTCTTAAGGACGGGGTTGCTTTCCCCTAAGCGCATAACTACGGAACCACTGAGCACTGAATTTTTAAACTAATCTGGAAATATTGATAATTTGGCATCTTACCCGCAGTTGCCTCACAAGGATCAGCCAAAATTTTGAACGGAGAACGTAACGTTATTACAAGAGATCCGCACCTACAAAACACGCTACCCACAAAGTCCGCACGTCGTTTCAGAACGGGAATATTTATCCCCTGATCCTTACAAGATGAAAACGTTGCGATGATTCAGTAATTGTTACAGTAAGTAGAAGTACGTTGGGGTTTAACGACGCACCGACTGCCAGGGTCATACGGCGTCGCCAACTCTCACCCTGTTGGAAGGGATTTTGGGGATAAGATCGACTTATTCAGAGGCTCCGCCGGGACTTGAACCCGGGACCGGTGGTTTAGAAGACAAGTGTGCTATCCACTAAGCCACCTCATCCCCTAATTGTTACAGTCACTGAATATGCATCACCACCACCATCATAATCGCGCATGTACAGTCCAGCGCGCACCCTTGCATGCCTCAGGACCTGCTAGGTGGACAATGAAACCATGAGCACAGTGAGCCTCAATGCTCGGTACTGCAAGTGCGTGAGGAAACTCTGTAACACATGCAGCTGCGTTAAGCGGGGCGACAGGTGTTCAACTTGTCGTTTCGGAGATAGCTGCCCAAATGGCCGAAACAAAACTAAAGTTGACACTTCCGATCTTTCTGAACAAATAGCATCACTAAAGAAGAGCCGTCGCGTACTCCCTAGAATACCGAAAGGGGCGCGCATCGCTGTGGCAGATGCACTCGCACGACAAATTAACAAGGCCATATCCGAATGTAATCACGAGGCTTGGTTCCTTCTCCTAACCTTCGCTTATTCGGCCTTGACGACCAGAGCCTCAAGAGAGGCAGTAAGACCATCGCTGACCACTCAGATACGCCAGAATATTTCCTCACTAGAAAGGCCGACAGAAAAAAACGAATGTTTCCCGAAAACACGAGCACCCTCACGCCACTCTGGAAACGGAACCGTCCAGACATCGCGCAGAGTCTCCTCAAAACTAGCGGACGGAGACGTGCGTGGTGCACTTCGTGTACTTGCCTCGGATTATTCTTTTGCGCACCCTTCTGATGATGTAATTCAGCATATTCGCAGAAGACATCCCGATGCACCAGAAAACTTGCGCCAGCCTCCGCCAGCAGACGATGATTCACCGTTGGTAGCGACTCAGGCCGATGTACTGCGCGCTATCCGTTCGTTTCCGCCCGGATCTAGTGCAGGTCTGGATGGGATTCGGCCGTCACACTTGCGCTACCTCACGGCACCCTCTTGCTCTGAGGCTGGGACACGATTGTTAACAGCCCTTACAGAGCTAACTAATCTCGCGCTCCGCGGCTGTATACCCAGCTGTGCTCTTTCCTCTTTTTATGGGGCATCACTAATCGCCCTTAGGAAGAAAGACGGTGGCCTACGTCCCATCGCGATCGGCAGCGTCTTTCGGCGTATAGCTGCAAAGGTCGCTGCTGGAAAAGTCCCGGCACGCATGGGAGCCAAACTGCGACCGGTGCAGCTCGGAGTAGGAACTCGAAACGGATGTGAGGCGGTAGTGCATGCCGTTAGAGCGTACATGTACGATGCATCTGACATCAAAGATCCCACAGTCTTCGTCAAACTTGATGTTGCGAACGCTTTTAACACCTTGCGTCGGGATGCCATGTTTGAGGCCACAAAGACCTGGATTCCGGAGGTATATCCACTAGTTCGGCAGGCCTACGACACCGCCACACCCCTCTTCATGGGGGATTCCAAAGTCTGGTCATCAACCGGAATCCAACAGGGAGACCCCTCAGCTCCTTGCTATTTTCAATCTCTGTTGACACGGTCGCAAGAGTGGTCGATGCTGACATTAATGTATGGTACCTTGATGACGCAACATTTGCGTGTCCGCTCAAAGACGTCACAAGCAACATCCACCGGATCCAACACAGATTTGAACAGCTTGGGCTAGAGATTAACAGCTCCAAATGTGAGGTGGTACTCCTTGGCACCAACAAGCATATCTGGCACAACCAGGCTATCGAAGATCTTAACCCTCGCCCCACCGGGGGGGGCATCGATGGCCCCCTAAGGTTTTTCCGGGATAGCAGAAAAACGACGAGGCGCAGCACCGCGGTTGAGGGCTCTACCTCTCACTGCATCATTTTCCCATCATCCCTGAAATTTTTTACCCCGGGTCACCCAAGGTCAGGTCACCAGACGAGGTCAACCAAGGTCACCTCACTTCACCTTTAGAGCTCTGTAAGAGCTACATTTCAAAGTCGATCGATTTGAAACTTCCTACACTTCATGGCCCCTCCAGGGTCTACAAGGTGTATATCCGGGATTTTTCGATTTCGTGCCCTGAGGTCAGGTCACGAGGCGACCTCTCCCATTGGAAAAGCATGGGGAAAAGCTATTTCATGATATAAAAGCCACAAAAATGATTGCAAATACTCAGACTGCTCTGAACAACGTTTTTGGACACCCTTTCACGGATCCCAGGGGTCATATTTGCCCTTTGACTTTTCTAAGGTCATCCAAGGTCACCAGAGGTCAAAAACAGTATTTTGACAATAACTTTTGACCTAATTGAGCTAGAGCGGTCAAACAAACACCATCGTATTTGTCTTGTCACTGGCTTTCATTTGATATACGGCAAGGTCACTTTTTGACCTTTCGTGACCTCAGGTCATATTAGGTCACGAGGTGACCTCTGGCGGTCAAACCACTGGCGGGAGGTTTTTACGTTCCACATAGCGGAAAAAGTACTGCCAATTTGCTATCAAATGTACTTTACCAGGCCTCAATAGCTCCTAATGACATAAGAGTTATGCCAAGTTTGCTTAATCATTGCATATTTGAGTGAAAATAGCCGATCTTGACCTAATTTGACCTCTGGAGGTCAAACCATTGACCTGAGCACTAAAACATGCGAAGTAATTTCTTACTGAATTCACGCGAGCTTTCTATTGCACTTTGCAGATTTGCGCTAACGCCCATATTTTCGGAGTTAGAGGGGGGCCATCGATGGCCCCCGGTGGGGCGAAGGTGGCGCCGGACCCCCGGTGGGGCGCGGGTTAAAGGGCTCCTGCCTGATATCCGTGAAGTTAGTCCTGATGAAGTGACGCTGCTCGGTGCGCCCCTCCATGAGGCTGGAGTGAGAGAAAAACTGCTAAGCAGTGAGAAGTTGCTTCAAAAGGCCATCCATCGCCTACAACAGCTCGAAGAAGCACATGAAGCTTTTTTCCTCCTCAAGAACTTCATGGCTGTCCAAAACTCCTCTATCTGCTGCGCAGCACTCCCACCTTCAGTCACACCAGGCTACTGGCAAGGATCGACGAGACGATCCGTAGGGGAGTCACCGAACTCACAAACGTCACCCTAGACGGGAATTCCTGGCGACAGGCTACCTTGCCAGTGAGTCTTGGTGGACTGGGAGTACGGGCCGTTTCAGATTTAGCGCTACCAGCATATCTCGCCTCATCTCATTCCTCCCAGCTACTGGTCACTGCCATCAACTTCTCCGCAGGGGCCAAGCTGTCTGCCTCAATAACGTCGGCCACGCACAAATGGCAACAAGGCACAAGGGCTACACCACCGGAGGAAGCCAAGCGAATTCACCAGCGTCTCTGGGACCGCACCACCGCCACAGACACTGCTGAGAGCCTGGTAAAAGGCAGCGATGACCTCACTGTTCGTGCTAGATTTCTGGCCGCGATGAGGTCCCACTCGGGCGCTTGGCTACATGCTTACCCCATGGCCAATGTGGGCACACTGCTGGACCGTGAAACACTAAGGTTCGCTGTTCCGTTGCGCGTCGGAGCAGATGTTTGCGCATCACACCGCTGCAGATGCGGAGCCGACATCGACACGCGGGGGCTGCACGTGCTCTCCTGCCAGCTCAGTGCAGGACGTCACCCACGTCACGCAGCCTTAAACAACATATTAAAACGCGCACTTCAATCTGCAGGGATCCCGGCTGTGCTAGAGCCAGGCGGACTGGATCGCGGCGACGTAAGACGCCCAGACGGCATCACGAAATTTCCGTACGGGCAAGGCAAAAACCTCGTCTGGGATGCAACATGCTCAGACACCTTTGCCCCTTCCGTCGTCGCCAGATCTGCCAGCCAGGCGGGCACCGCTGCGCACAATGCAGAGTTACGGAAAAACAACGTTATAGCGGCCTCACTGTCAGATACACCTTCCAGCCTGTTGCAGTCGAGACGACTGGTGTGTTCGGCCAAACAACTTTAACCTTCTTGAAGGAGCTTGGACGTCGCATCAGTAGCGAGGCCGGCGACAGGCGGGAAGGCGAGTACCTGCTCCAAAGATTATCCATAGCTGTGGTGCGCGGGAATTCCACTTCCCTGCGCCAAGGGCACACTAACTCTGAAGCAGTCGATTGGCGGAGAAGTAAAGCTTCCAACCTTGAGCGTGATGAGTCTTCCCAGGAGACGGAAAATAAACTTGATAACCCAACACCAAGGAGACTCCCCACCACATACTATAATCTAACATCTGACATTACCTCGCCACCATCACGTAATTCTACCACACCAGACTCGCTGACGGACCGTGACAAGTCGGTCCGGCCCTCGGCATCGCCGCGGAATACAGATGGGGTGGAAAATGCCCTGCTGCTGAACGGTGCTCAGGCGCAGGCACCGATCCTGGAGCTGGTGCCTGCGAGTAATCGCAACCAGCACAGGCACAGCCCGGGCCCGCTCCTCATCGGTCTGCCCAACCTAGGCAACTCATGCTACCAGAACGCCACGCTGCAGTCGCTGCTCGGACTGCGGCCATTCTTGAGTGAGATGGTGGCGCTGGGGCCGGCTCTGGACGCCGAAAAATGCCGCACCATGCGTGCCGTCGCCCACCTTATGGAGCTGCGTCAGAGCGCTAGCGTCACCTCCGTCTCCAGCCACCTCAACGACCTGCGGCACGTGTTCGCTCGGATAGACTCGGCGTTCCACGGCACTGAGACGCAGGATGCTAACGAGTTCTTGCTCCGGCTACTGGACACCATCAAGGAGGAGGTGGGCGGAAGCCGACCGGTCTTTCCCAAGCAGCCGGCCGACCGGAAGAACCCAGTTAGAGACAACTTCCAGTACCAGACCGTCGAGAGCTACATGTGCACAAAGTGTCAGGAATCGGTGCTGAGGCGACAAGACAACATAAGCTGGTTCGTTAACGTGCCGCGGCGCCAGGGCAGAGACACGGTACCCACCTTACAGGACGCCCTGCACCTCTCCATGCGGCCCGACCGACGCGAGCTGAATTGCGAAAAGTGTCAGCACAACGAGTTCAGCGTAACCACCCAGATATCCAAATTTCCCAGGACGCTGATTATACAGCTGAATCGTCACGTGTTTATTGGAAAGGAGCCAAAGAAGATCCGCACCAACGTAAAGATATCGAAGTTTGTGACCTTGCAGAAGTACGCAGCGGAGGACGCCGATCGTCCCCCGGGATGGGACGCCACCAGGTACGGCTCGCTGTGCCCGCCTGTGAACTGGGATGAGCCGAAGCGACAGGCGGCGCTGCGGCCATTTGGACCCCCGCACGTGTCTGACGCCGATTCGGAGAAACTGACAGAGCAGGACGGAGCCGAGGAGTGGCCCACGCGGGCTGTTGGAGACATGGAGAGTCTGCTGCAGGAGACAGTCCGATGCTCACAAGAGAAGGGCGAGCCGGCCGACATCGCCGCCGAACAGGTACAGCTGTCCCAGCTATGCACGGAGGACGACGGCTCAGTGGCTGAGGATCAAAAAGCGGACCTGGCCGGCGCCCATAGCTACCGGCTGGTGGGCCTAGTCAGCCACCACGGCGCTACAACCCAGCGGGACACTACGTGGCAGATGTCTACAGCCTGGGTAGGCAGCGCTGGCTCCACTACGACGATCGCAGTGTTACCTGCACCTCGGAGGAGCATGTGCTGTGCAACGGAAACCAGCACGACGGCTACATGTTCTTCTACCTGCACACAGACCTGTGCAGGCAGGTGGCCCAAATAGAAACCAGCGCTACATGAGACGTCGTCTCCTACCACTGCCAGAAGGAAATGGGCGTTTTTTTACAGAATTTGTTGTTTATATTTTGAGATGCTCATACTGAAATGTATCCCTGTCAAATAAGCATTTTCAAGTTGCAAATAAATCGTATTTTTACGGTAAAGAAGTGACGTGTTTGTGTTTTTTTGTGGAATCTAAACGGCATGTCAGGTGCGTGGATTTTCCTTAAGGATTCAGTTGCCCAAATTTGAAACAATGTTGATAAACACCATGCTTAAAGATATTTTATATTAAGGCATTTTTTTCAGAGCAAGGTGTTTGCTATTTAAACCACTTCTGCTCTACTTCCGGACTCTTTAAATGGTAGCTGGATAGCAGCAGCGGTTTCCAGGGCCAGAATCAGCAGCGAAGCGGGTTGAAAACATGATTTCTGGAAAAATGGCATGGAGTTGTGGGGGAAACCATCGAGCATCCCGTATTCAATCTGTCTAAACATGTGTCTGTATGCGTAATACTCACCAACTGACATGTGCTCAATAGGTAGTAGGTGAAGGCAACATAAAGGAAAACATTTACACTAGCCTGACCACTTTTTGCAACTTTTTATCCGATCCTGGCTCCCCGGGGCTCATTCGATGCGTATTGGTGAGCTTTACAACATGGTAACTTTTATTTGCCAAAATTTTGAATTTTCGAGATCTCGACCCTCCAAAAGTTTAAAAATACTGGCCAAAATCATGCTTTGCGCCCATGTTTGCTGCCAAAAATGCTTCTAACTGTACTTTTGGTCAATCATGTTTACGCTTACGAAATGCAACTGAAGCCGCTCAAAAAAATTAAGTTTTGAAGAAAAAATACCAAATTTTGAAGCGATCTTAACGTAATAGACGACTTAATGGACTTTTAACTACCAATATAGGGGAGAGGGTGGTAAGACGGGCATAGTTGTGTTTGAGACTGTGTGTCTCACTCGCTTTTCATTTGAAGTGATGCAATTTTGTTTTAAGCTCCAATAAACATTTATTTGTCCTTGCGCTTAAACATACTAGGATCCGTGCATATTCCTAGGAGCAGTAACGTTTACCGTAGAATGCTGCAAAAGCCTGTCTTACCCCAACAGGCGGGGTGAGACGGGTTTTATGAAGTAGTTTATCATATGCAAGAACTTTTTGACAAATACCTTACCACGTTGAGCAAAAATGAGTTCTGAAACACTTTGCATTGCATTGTTTCGATTAAAAAGTCGAGGGAAAATTATTTTGCAGAATTTCCATAAAATCCTAATTTTTCATTGAAATCTAACAATCAATCATTAAAAGTTCCTCAGCCGGTTTGCAGCAGACTCTCAGACTGATTCCTTTCAACCATGCAAAAACCCAGCGATAAAGATTATAATTCGCGTGGTGATGTAGTATTTATTACTCCGTGCCCGTCTTGCCCCATGTCGATATGTTGAAAATCTCATTCTTGGGGGCCACCGTGCTGGGGTAATATAAAACTTAAATCACGTAATGTATGTTAACACTCTGCCGAGACAGGTTTTGCATATTTGGCCTTCCAAATAGGACCTGACACTGCCAGAATGTTACACTCAAAACTAATAACAATGGTAGGGTGAACCACAAATTTCGTTTTTCTAAAATTACAAACCAATAAAGGCTAGAACTTTGTGTTTTTGGCTCATGATAGGACATTCCAAGACGCATTAATGCAAGTAATGGGACATTTATACCATTACTGGTTTGGTCCACAGAGCCTGTGCCCGTCTTACCACCCTCTCCCCTACCATATTTTTAAGCAATTTGTCGCTTTGAAAGTGAGACCGAACATTTAGATCAGTTTAAAACATCTAATCACAGGTTGCTGGTTAAAAAGAAAATAATTAAAAATTGTCATAATTTATATACCCTGATGCCGAATTATAACAGAAGGAAAATTGAATAACACGCATATCATGACAGCCCGACGACACTCACTACCGGCCTGCTCCACCGCCTGGTGACTTGGCCGGGTTGGGTCTTCCGAGCACGCTTCTTATTTAAGGCGGCTCCATCCTGGCGTTTCTCGCCGACCACTTGTGCTGCAGCCTCCGAGGTCAGCTTCACACATCTCTCGGTAGACTGGGTATGGCACGGGATTCCACAAATGAGTGGCTCTTGGATTAGATTCTCAAGCTCTGCCTCGGTCATGCTCTTAACGTACGGTGGCTCAGAAGATATCATCAGAGGTACATTCTATGTCTGTTAAAACATTCCAACCAATTTGGTGCTCTGACTTCCGGAATGCTTCGACCGAACTCATAGAAGGCACGTCACGAGACTTTAAGCTCATCTATCTCTGCACTAGGGCAGCTATTAGTGGTGAGGTGGGAGTCAGCTTGGCCGAACAGAGCCATGGCAAGCTGTACACAGCGAGATGACATACCGCTCAGAGCCGTTTGCTGCACCACTATTTTGCCGTTACCAAACCCGAGGACACCCTTGTTCGACTGGTGCCCTACATTGTCTGTGTATACGTTCCCACCATCCTTAACGTAAAATACCGCTCTGATGCTGTTAACGCGGCACCTAACCTCTTCGAAGAGATCAGAAGACAGCAGGTCTACTGCACGAAGGACGACCTCGATATCGTGCTGAAGAGCAGGGCACGAAATGGCTTTATGGCTCACTCGGAAAGCATCATCCTCGGAGTGCTCACAGATCAGGATTATCCCGGAACGAGCTCTGGCCCAGATCAAGTCGCTTCGCTGCAAGTCCGCGCAAACAACGCAGGTAAGGAAGTTGAAAGTGCCGGAACTCAACTTCTCCGCTAATGCTTACTATGAACTGTCGGACATAGGGGGTGAACGGTCTTCTGAGCCACCGTACGTTAAGAGCATGACCGAGGCAGAGCTTGAGAATCTAATCCAAGAGCCACTCATTTGTGGAATCCCGTGCCATACCCAGTCTACCGAGAGATGTGTGAAGCTGACCTTGGAGGCTGCAGCACAAGTGGTCGGCGAGAAACGCCAGGATGGAGCCGCTTTAAACAAGAAGCGTGCTCGGAAGACCCAACCCGGCCAAGTCACCAGGCGGCGGAGCAGACCGGTAGAGTGAGTGTCGTAGAGCTGTCATGATATGCGTGTTATTTAGTTTTCCTTCTGTGATGATTCGGCATCAGGGTATATAACTTATGACAATTCCTAATTATTTTCTTTTTAACCTGTAATCTGTGATTAGATGTTTTAAACTGATTTAAATGTTCGGCCTCACTTTCAAAGCGACAAAATGCTTAAAAGTATGGTATATTGGTAGTTAAAAGGCCATCAAGTCATCTTTTACGTAAAGGTCGTTTCAAATTTTGGTATTCTTTCTTCAAAACTCAATTTTTTGAGCGGCTTCAGCTGCATTTGGTAAGCGTAAACATGACTGAACAAAAGTACAGTTAGAAGTATTTTTGGCAGCAAACATGGGCGCAAAACCTGATTTTGTCCAGTATTTTTCAGTTTTTGGAGGGTCAGGATCTCGAAAATTCAAAATTTTGACAAATAAATGTTACCATGTTGTAAAGCTCGCCAAGACGCATCGAATGAGCCCCGGGGAGCCAGGATCGGATAAAAAGTTGCAAAAAGTGGTCAGGCTAATGTACACGTCAACAACCCGCTCTTCAAAGACCCTGAAAAAAATCATTAAAAATAAGACAAGCACGCGTAGTGAAATTCCCCTGTCACTGACCTAAAATAGTTCCTTGAGGTGTCGTTAAGAAGACGATACACTTCCTAAGCCGCCCAACAGGGCTTGCCAATATACCGCTAGCTGGTAAGGCAGCTAAGAAGTCTACCACGCGAGGGGCCCGCACCCGGAGCAGCATTCGCTCGACCAAAGGACCTGCATTTAAGACCACCACAGGAGCACTGCTGGTAACTCTCGATGGTACGCGAACTGAGACAGATTTAAAAAGATGAGATGGTGAAATAAGACCTTAGCATATTGCATATAAATGAAATGTTACGTCGCACATCAGTAGAGCACGAACGTCATAAACCTTCATCAATTCATTGTATCTTAATGATGGGCAGGCTGGGTCAACATGGCTCGCCATTCACAGGAAATACTTGTGCTAAATTCCTTCTACGCATTCGACATGGTATTTTGCGGCTCCAGCCCAAATCACAGGACAATATTCGACCGGACATCAGCATCAAAAGACGGTATGGTCAGTGGCGGATCCAGGGGGAGGGCAAAAAGGCATTTATCCCCCAAACGGAAAAGCTTGGGGCAAAACTATGTTTTTGCCCCCCCCAAAGCGGTCGACCTCCTTTTTTCCCCCGACTCCTTTTTAGTTTGAAAGCAAGATTTTGGTGCTTCAACTCTGAACTTCAAACAGAACCAGTTAAGTTCAGTGGAAATATGGGGCCTTGGATAGGAAAAAATATATTGAGCCGTTATATTGCACCCGGTGACGTTTTTTATTTGCTTTTCGCCTCACATACCCAAAATTATACTGGGAAGTCATATTGTAGCGCTGTTTTTCACTGCGTGACGTTTTTTTTGCTTTTCGTTTTTCGTTTGCCTCTCCCAAACCGACCGGCTAGACCCGCCACTGGGTATGGTGGCCTTGTTTAGCTTACATCTGGGGGAAGCTGTCTATAAGGTTCTGGTTGACAAACCAAGTAAGCTGTTTTCTTGAGAAACAATTGAGATGATGCGATCGGAGAAAGTAAGCTTTTAATCGCGAATAACCGCCAAATCTGTCATTGAAGTAACATTTCCAAAGTTGTTCCATTGATTTTTTATGCTGAATCGGGGAGATTACGCTTCAAAAAGATTTCGAAAGAGCTGAATTTCCAGGCATTCAGCCTCACTTTCCAGACAGCAGCCCAGTCTGCTGATGCGTCTAAATCCCTCTGCAGAGTGTCAACATCAGTTTCGGATTTCCCTTTGTGGGAAATTTGGAGATGGTCGGTGAAGGGCCAACACCTGGTAGAAGCTACGTGTGGCAGGGCGTTGGCAAATAACGAAAACAACAACGGTGAGAGCAGCCTGCCTTTTAGTGTGCCGGAGGTTACATTAGTCCGTTCCGGACCAATCTATCCTTGCAATGCGGACTGGTTACCAAGAATTGCATAGGTTTCAGGAAATATCGCTCAAAAGGGCCACTCTCTGGTTCAACCGCTATGCACAAGTAATTTAAGCCACGCCGCACTGGCGGCCATCGATGGCTCCCCTCTAACTCCGAAAATATGGGGGTTAGTGTAAATCTGCACAGTACATTTGAAAGCTGGTGTGAATTCAGTATGATGTTACTTCTATGTTTAAGTACTCTATTCTAAGCATTCTATGTTTAAGGCTTGACCTCCAGAGGCAGGGACGTCGGATTCCATTTTCGAGCGGGTGTGGATGTTTTCCGGAGGGGGTGCCCTCCTCCCCATGGGGGCGCCTTTGGCTCCCAAGGGGCGCCCACTCAGTGGGGGGGGGGCTGTCGACCCTATCGACCCAAGGGGGTGCCTTTTTCAATGCTATCCAGGGGTGCCGTTGTTCTTCTGGGGAGGAGGACCTTTCGCTGTCCATGGGGCGTCTCTGCTGTCCAGGGGGCGCCTTTGATGTCCAGGGGTGCATTTAATCTTCTTGAGGGCACCTTTCAACGACCAGGGAGCGCCTATGCTATCCAAGGACGCCGTTGCTCCTCCTCTGGGAAGGGGGCGCCTATTACTGTCCAGGGGTGCCTCTGCTGTCCAGGGACCGCCTTTGCTATCCAACTTGTCTATGCTATCCAGAGGGGGTGCCTTTGCTTTGTATCCAGGGGTGCCTATGCTACCCAATGACGCCATTGCTATTCGGGGGTAGGCGAATTTTTTGCCCAGGGGGCGCCTCTGTTGTCCAGGGGCCACCTTTTTTATCCAAGTATTCCTATGCTATCCAGAGGGGGCGCCTTTGCTCTGTGTTGGGCCGCATTTTACTGTCCAGGGGCGTCTGTGCTAACCATGAGGCGCCTGTGCTATCCAGGGGCGCTGTTACTCTTCTCAGGGAGAGGAGATGCTTTTACTATCCATGGTGCACCTCTACTGTCCAAGGGGCGCCTTTGCTATCCAAAGGCGCCCATGCTATCCAGAATGGGCGCGTTTTCTCCGGGGTTGTCTATTTGTTCTCCATGGGGCGGCTTTCATGTCAAGGGGCGCCATTCATATGTGAAAGTGTCTTTATTTAAAACATCTAAACACCGCTTACCTCTTCAGGCAGGCGATGTTTAGGCATGATTTTCTCTTGACCAGACGGGGCCGCCGCCCAAATCCGGGGGCACCTCCCCGTACCAAGCCAAAACCGGGTGTGAAAAAAGATACTTTTGCACACCCTCAACTTTTTCAGGGTGTGCAATGGCACACCCTGTCCCCAGAATCCGCCGTCCCTGTCCAGAGGTCAAGTTGGGTCACGATAGGTTATTTCCACTAAGATATGCAATGCTTAGGAAACCTGGGTATAGCTCTCATCCCACAGCTATTGAGACTATAGGAAAATGTCAGGACTTCCTCCGCTATGTGGAACATAATTACCCCCACCAGTGGTTTGACCTCCAGAGGGCACCTCGTGACCTAAAATGACCCGAGGTCACGGAAGGTCAGAAAGGGAGCTTGCTGTATATCAAATATCAAATGAAAGCCAGTGACGAGACACACGATGACGTTTAACCCACGCCCCTCCGACTGGGGGTCCGGCGCCACCTTCGCCCCACCGGGGGCCATCGATGCCCCCAATCTAACTTCCAAAATATGGGCGTAAGCCCAAATCTGCAAAGTGCATTGTTAAACTAGTGAAAATTAAGAATGATTTTACTTGGTATGTTAAAGCGCTCAGGTCAATGGTATGACCTCCAGAGGTCAAGTTAGGTCACGGTAGGCTATTTCCACTGAAACATGCAATGCTGAAGAAACCTGGGCATAGCTCTTGCCATTAGAGCTATTGAGATCTGGCAAAATACATTTGATAAGACATTGCCAGGGATTTCTCTGCTATGTGGAACATAATGGCCTCCCGCCAGTGGTTTAACCTCCAGAGGGCACCTCTTGACCTAAGATGATCTGAGATCACGAAAGGTCAGAAAGTGACATTGCCATATATCAAATGAAAGCCATTGACGAGGCATACACGATGACGTTTAATTCAGCGCTCTAGCTTATTAAACGTTACGCTTGTCAAAAGTTATCGTCAAAATACTGTTTTTGACCCTGGTGACCTGTGATGACCTCCAATAGGTCAAAGGGCAAATGTTACCCATGGAATCCATGAAAGAGTAGCCAAGAATGCTTTTCTGAGAAATCTGACCATTTGCAATCATTTGTGTAACTTTTAGATCATAAGACAGCTTTTATCCATGCTTTTTCTATGGGAGAGGTCACCTTGTGACCTGACCTCAGGTTGCTAAATCGAAAAATCCCGGATAAACATTTTGTAGACCCTGGAAGGGCCATCAAGTGTTAAAAAGTTTCAGATCGATCAGCTCAGAAATGTAACTATGAGAGTGCTCAAAAGTTGAAGTGAGGTGACCTTGGTTGAGCCCGCCTGGTGACCTGACCTAGTGTGGCACAGGGTATAACATTTCAGGCATGGAGGGGAAATGATGGGGTGAGAGGTAGACCCCTCAACCGCGTCGCTGCGACTCGTCGTTTTTCTGCTATTCTGAAAAAACTTTAGGGTGGCATCGATGGCCCCAGTGGGGCGAGAGTTAGTTCAGTGCTCTAGCTTGATTAGGTCAAAAGTTATCGTCAAAATACTGTTTATGCCCCTAGTGACCTATGATAACCTCGTATAGGTCAAAAGGCAAATATCGCCCCTGGAATCCGTGAAAGGGTGGCCAAGAATGCTTTTTTTTAGCAATCTGAACATTCACAATCATTTTTGTGACCTTTAAATCATAAGAGCTCTTCCCATGTTTTTTATCTGAGGGAGGTCACCTCGTGATCTGACCTTAGGCCTCCAAATATAAAAAAATCCAGAATATACATTTTGTAGACCCTGGAGGGGCATCAAATGTAGAAAGTTTCAAATTGATCGGCTTAGAAATGTAGCTATGGTAGAGCTCAAAAGTTGAAGTGAGGTGACCTTGTTTGACCTCGCCTGGTGACCTGACCTAGTGTGGTCCGGGGTAAAACACTTAACACCCGCACTGGAGGGGGTCTAGCACTAACGCGCACTGGAGGGGGCCTGGTAGGCCCCCTAAGATCTCGGAAACTAAGAGGGTTAAAACGCCACTTGGTAGGTGGGTGGGGCTATGGTGATCTACATGATGACCAATTTTCATTGACCTAGGCCAATATCTTCAAGGTCAACGAGGTCGTAAGGTCAAATATTGGCCATGCTGGTATCGATTGATAAATGCTGTGATTATGCAGGAAAATGGCGGGAATAAGCAAAAGGCGGACAAGGTTCATAGGAAGAGGTCTCAAGAGGCTTCCCACAACTTTTGGGTCAAGGTCATTCAGGTCATTGACCTTTAAGGTCACGATATGGTATACTGCTTATTATTTACACTTTGACTAACACTGTAGCCACTGTTTGGCGGGAAATGAGGATTGACCTTTCCCAATGACCTTTGACCTTGGCCTTTGACCTTGACCTTTGTATTGGGGTACCTACCGATGACGTCATAGCATAATATATGTCAGACGGGGTAACGTCATTTGGCCGGACGCGCAGTGGTCAGTGACCTTGAAGTGCAGATATGACCTTGACCTGTGGCCTTTGACCTTGACCTTGACTTTCATGTGAGTGACCTTGACATATAGTCCCGTTTATATGACGTTATGACGTCACCACTCGGTCTTCAATGCAGCTAACTGTCCGACCGCGCTTTACGGCGATCTCAAATGCAGTCTGACTTTGAAGCCTATAAGTCAAAAATTTTCGGCCGATTTTCAAAAGTCTTCACCAATCGACGCGCTATTAAATTCTGTTAAATGTGGCCAGTTTTTCCGCTGCAAGCGGTTCTCCGGCCAGCTCAAACTCCTCCGGCCCCTCCTGCGTGTTAAGAGATGGTGGGAAATCGATGGGGTGAGAGGTAGACCCTTCAACCGCTGTGCTGCACCTCGTCGTTTTTATGTTATTCGGAGAAAAACTTTAGGCGGCTATCAATGGCCCGATGGGGCGAGGGTTAATAGGCTCTTCTCAATGTCATTTTCACATGTTTCAAGCTGTAAAGTATGTTAAGTATTTCCTAGTCCCTCGAAGACTATGATATGTTTTTAAAGGATTAGCTTACATTACGAAGCAGAGGGCTTTTCGACTGGTTGAGACTCAGGCTGTTTTATTTTCTGCGGTTCTGAATAAGACAGCCCCAGACGCAACCTCCGGTGGAAGACCAATGCTCGAGGATGTTTGTGCTTCAATATTCAAGATTTGGGGAACTGGCATTCTTCAATTGCTGGGTGTGTTAAGAAACAGTTTAAAGTACCTGAATGAGGCTTCATTATGTATCTCCATATTCTGTGTCGCGGGTTTCAAGAATTATTTTTCTGATAATTACTGTTTTTATTGCCTGCCTGGGGGGGGTATACTTCTATCCGTTCGTGTTCCGCAGGGATGGAGGCATGCTATCCGAACCCTACTGGAAGCTCACCGACAGCGGCCGATGTCAGCGTACGCTGGCGGACAGCTTTGCACGGATGAAAGACAAGCGGTAGCAGTGTGGCTTCTTTGATCCAATAACCACAAGAGAAATGCCCCGATCGGCGTCCGATGGCAGCTTGCCTTATACTCCCTCTCTTGTGCTTGAGAATCCTTCCTGAACCACAGCTGCTTTGTTTTGCTATTACCCTATTGTTGGTTGAATTATCTGGTTTCTGCAAGGTCTGTTGCTGCTAGAACACATTGCTATAAAGTGTTAATGCTATTTCGGTAGTGTCTCTGCGGGTTTTTGTTTAAACCCTTTAAAGGGAATGTTGCACCTTTATAACGTGATTTTAACTGTGATAACCAAGTTGCAAATCATGCCGGAAAAGCCGGTACTCAACATATCATTTGTCTTGAAACTCAAAATTTCCATGAAGAAAGGCTAAAAACCTACCTGAAATGTACCCAAAATGTACCCAAGGAGCCGGCCATAGTTTTCAGCTGTTGGCGTGACGTCATGCTGACGTCACGGTGAGTAGACAGCCTATTGAAGCCTATTGAATATGGTTGTAGTGCTGCCAGATCATGACGTCATGCACAGGGACAGGTTTATTTCTTACCATAGAGAAGTATTTTAAATATCAAAATATTGAGCTTATTGTACATGTTTCCGAAAATTCATAGAAATTTTCATTATTTTCGACTAAAAATATCCCTAATTACTCTAAATTCAGGGATTCGACCACGGTACCACATTCCTTTAATGTTGAGGGTTCTTTTTAAATAAAGTTAGCTTCAATTTTTGACCGGGTGGTGTTTTGGATGAGTTTTTGCTATCCAATCCAAGTCTTACGTCCACTTCGACCTTTTATCTTCATAGTTTTTATTGTCTTTCTAGCCTTGTGTCTTGTTTGTCGCTTTGATTCTTATTTATTTGGCAGAATCTGCAGAAAGATATTCTTATTTTGGTTAAAAAATAGTATTATTTTTCTCCGCTCATTTTCGTTACATACACATGCCTTTTTAGGGCGTGAGGTCGTTTCCAGTTTTTTATTGGGTTGATGACTGTTGAATAGTTAATGATAATTTGAATGTTGGGGCGTTCCAGCACAGATCGACCAGGCCCCTATATAGCATAGTCTCGGATTTTGTTCCAATTTCGTCCACTGGGTTGTCAGGGGCGTGGAATCTTGATCTGAGATTATTTATTTCCTCAGACGTACGGTTTCGGAGTTATAACTTGAAGAAAATCGTGAAAATCGCCGATTTCGTCAAAACATGTTGATATACAACGATTATTTTCAGCCTTGAAATTCACTTCTTAGCTTCAAATGGCACGGGATTAGATTGAGCATGTAACAGCTAAGGTTGAAGCATCTTGTTTCTTATTCAACATTTTCAAATTTTTGTAGAAATGTTTTGACCACTTTTTCCAACGATTTTTTTTAAAGTGTGGCCAGTAATTCACGGTAAAGGTATTCATGAGAAATATGCGCACTCATATATCTTCTTTTTAGTGAAGACAATAATTTTTTGCGTTCTATACTTTATCAATGAATGCCCTAGAATGACGCCATGCGCGCAAACATGGGCCGCCCGGCGCGCCCGGCCGTCGTCGGCGCGGCCGCCTTTGCGTGGGCACTGGGCACGGGCAGTAGATTGACTCGGGACCGTATGAAATCTTGCAATCATGATTAAATATGCAAAACAAAAACAGAAATACACGAGTTCAACAAAAGAGTGAAATCGATGCAATCTTAATTAGGGGCTTAACTTAATTAAGGGCTAGTGACTTCGTTGCCAGTCTTCGGATCGGATAGCATGGATTAACGTGGGTTCAATCCCCACGGCGGGAAACCGCCTTCCGTGTCCGATCTGACCCGGTGGAGAGGATCCTTAAACACCCATGCCAATACTCCCTGTAATTGGGCAAGTGTGCCTGTTTGGGGTGGCCCTAATAAAAAATCGGTTGACGGGGAACGGCTCACCATATCTTAACGTTGCCCATAAAATCGATAACGGACTTGAGTCCTACATTTGGATTTTGGAAATGAAGAGACATTTGTGCAAACTTGGTTTTTTCTGCGTGTTGAAACGACATCGTATCCAACACGGATGAACCCTGGCCGCAGTTGTGCGGTCTCCACCCCGGTTAGTTAATTAGTTAAGGGCTTTTTATAAGGCGTCATGCGTCAGTGCCTTTATGACACGCCCGAGGTGTCAGATGTCCAGTGCGCAGCTCATGAAGCTGGGAGCACATCCTCCACAGTTAGTATGACATTGTTACTGGGGCAGTTGGGTGTCAAATGGAGATAAGGCATGGCAGTTAGTATGAAATTGTTACTGGGGCAGTTGGGTGTCAAATGGAGATAAGGCATGGCTTCAAGGTGGCTGCTGCGTTTCGGAAGTCGGTTTTACACTGTCGGTGTCGGTGTTCAAACTTTTGTGCGACATAGGAGTGGTAGAATGCCACGGGATAAGAGGACTTATTGTGTTGACTAGAGGATTTAATTTTTTGTATATTTCTGGTCCCGGCGCCAGTCCCGGCGCCGGCAGGCCTCGACTGGTCACGGCAAGACCCAACTTGGTCCTGGCATTGGTCCCGGCAAAAAAGTCTGTTTAATAAGAACAAATCTGCAGTCTTGTCTTATACGTTTCAACCAGTGACTTCGATGTCCTATTTCAGCCACGAATTATGTGTAATTATGTTATTTCGAATGGAGATTATTACAACTAAATTAGGGGTTTTATTGCCCGTGTCATTAACCCACCCAAAACCCCCTGGATCGAGAAGATACCTCCAGCTCCTGCCCAGGTATATCACTTTTCGGGCTGCACCCCCCCCCACCTTGACGTCATTTATGAACAGCCCCATTATAGCCTTAAATGCGACAATTTGTGTGTGCGTAATCAACCATATTAGGTTATTCATTTGTCAAATGCTAAGGAAAAACTAACTTAATTGGTTGAGGATTAACTAATCTCAATCTGATATGGGCCCCAAGGAACACAGGCCCTAGTTAAGTTCATTACGCTCTCCAATCCTCAGTAGTCCCGGTACAAACCCAGATGAACCTGGCAAAGTCCCGGCCGAGCCCAGCATCCGGTCCCGGCTCCGGGACACCGGGACCAAAAATAGAACCTCTGGTACTGACCCCGTCGAGTGTTCTCCGCAAAAGACGCCTAAGACAGAGTAAATTCGGAAAACGTGACAATTCCTCAAGAAGAACCAGACAGCAGCCGGAGGCAGTTACTGAAGAGCTGCTCGCTGGGGTGACACAATCATCAACGACTGACTCACGGGGTGCTCCAACAGTTCCAGCCGAAGTCGATGTTTCCCATTTATTGCCGCTGCTGGACGGAACTACCGTCATAACAGATAGGCTTTGGTTTAACTGATCATTTGAAGTTGGTCTATTTTTCGCTGTGTGCATTAAATTTCTTATTACTGTTGTGAACCAAAGTAGGTCACTTTCGTGCCTCAATATAAATTAAAACTGTTTTTGGTACATTGATTCAACCTCCTCTGCCTCCTCTGCTGGTGAACCGAACCAAATGCCACTAAATATAATACACTTCTGTCACAACACAGCCCTTTAACTATTAATTCGCTTCCACCCAAGGCCTGAATAATATTGATTTCACCTTGCTTCAAAACACGTGCTTTGTAACGTATGTTGTTTACGTTGTTTACTCTTAATGAAGCTCTACTGAAGCTGAGAACAAAAGAGGAAAGAAAAAGAAAGTCTAGAAAATAAGTTTTGCCAACGGCACATCCTTACCTCATGAAAATTTCCACAATACCATGTGCTTATGTAGATGCATGTTTCCCTAGCAACAAACTTCTAACCCATAGTCTCCGCTGAGCACCACACGCGTGCGTGTCGTCGGTTGGCCGAAGTGCCAGTCGGCTATCGGTGGGGCGCGCCGGGCCGGCCATTTTCGCGCGCATGGCGTCCCTCTTTGGCTGATTAGACATCGATGAATTAAAGAATACAAAATTTAACTGAGGTTATTTGAAAGCACAGGCATAGGAAAACATTTTCCCTGTTGGTCATTTTAAGATGAATCCCTGGCCACACTTATAAAAAAATTGTTTTAAAAATTTACTACAAATTTTAAAAACTTAAAAATAATTATTTTTGGAAAACTAAATTATCAAAGTTCGATAATATCATTATAAATACAATCGCGTTTAAATGAGCATCCATAACGAAGGACTACACAGAAAATAATGATTGTATGCCACCATGTTTTGCTAAAAGCACGGATTTGCCCGATTTTCAGCAAGCTTTAACTCCGAAATCCTTATTTTGAGGAAAGAAATATTCTCAAATCTGAATTCTACGCCTCTGATAACCCTGTGTACTAAGTTAGAACGAAATCTGAGACTATGCTATGTAAAATCCAGGTGGAACCTGATTGATTTGTCCTGGAAAGCCCCTGTTTTCTGTATCAGTTTCTTCAGGTGAGACGGAGTGCCGAGGGCGGGAAGTCGCAGACCAACAGGTGATATAAATCACAGTCATTTACTCATGCATGTATGCATGCTCTTTCGGGAATATATTATAGTCCAAAGCATGTAGCGAAGCCAAATCGATAACATAAGCGAGCATAGATTCTCATAATACATTGCTTGGGCATGGTACCAGCGCAATGTGGTTCCTAGAGTGCGTGGTACCTGATCGTAGTCCTATAGGTTCAACATTGGGGCGACGGTGTTCTGTAGGCATCCACCATGTCAAAGCTCAAAGGAAATCTGGTGCTTTGGTCTAATTCCAGACTGGAGTGGTTTTAGGGGCATTCTTCCTTAACCCTTGCCCCGGTGGCGGGTCGAGCCACTTGCCCTGGTGGGGCTAAAAGACCCCCCACGATCTCAAAAACTAAGAGAGCTAGAAAAAGCGCAAAACGGCAATCAGCTCTTCGAAAATGATATCGAAATACTTCGGTTTTTTTTGTCAGGTCAATATCAAGGTCCAGAGGTCAAAATAGGTCAAAATCGCTAATATGAGGTGTACTAAGAAACCTCCTTATCTCGAAACTATGATAGCTGAAACTTTTTCTAACACCTTAAGTCTTGGATGTGCTTTCATTACAGTGGCATTTTTTGTGTAGGTCAAGCCTAGGGAGCTACAGGTCACTAAATATTGGGCATATTCTTGGGATGTTAGCCACCCATGCATAAGGGCGTTTACTTTTTCGCTAAGCTTCCAAACCAAACACGATCAGCCATCGTTTTGCCATTGCAATCCTCTCGTCAATACGATCGAATGATATATGATATTGTATGCCAGGTCAAATTTAGATTTGACCTGACCCAGGTCAACGGTCTGCCCACTTGACCTGGTATAGTCATGATGTATATCATTTGATTCAGTGACTATACAAACACTTTGGTGACAAAATAAAGCTCTATCTTAGTTTATTCAAAATTTATGAGAAAACACCAAAATGCTTATTTGACCTAAGGTGACCTTTTAAGGTACAAGTCAAAAATTTTGGTATGCTTCGAAATGGGCTGGCAGTCGACCGATGTTTGAGTTGATTCCATCCTACTACTGGAAAGCTCATTTCGTGTTTTCCCATGCATGTCATGGGGGGTCATGCTCTGCCATGACCTTGGGTCCCATATAAAATCCCGGACAATGTTGTGTCCTGGTGGGCTAGATGTGGTTGGTTTCACTTGTTTAACCCTTCTTTTAGTTATGGTTCTAAGTTTTTTGGTGAGGTCCTTCCTGACCTGGTGACCTGCCTGTTGACCTTGGCAAAATTTTGAAAGATGTAAAATGATGAAGGAAGTGGTTTGGGTGCGGCGGTTTTGGTCTTTGAAACCCGGGGGGTCAGCCCCCCGTTAAATAAGGAATTTAGCCTTCTTCTGCTGGAAAAATGGCTAAGAAGCCCAGTATTTCGTATTATTTGATTTTTCCTTCCAAGAAGCAAAACATATACACATCGGCGTTACTTATTCATGATCTGGTAATGCTTTGTGCCAGAGGTCATAAAAAGTAATTTGGTTCCCCAACGCAGACCAGTTGATGTCCCGAGATGAGAGGAATGTTCCCCAGAGCCAATTATATCTTGTGGAGCAGAAGCCTGAGCACATGTCCTTTATGTGCCACATTCAGGTAATCAAAATATAGTATGTATTTGGGGATATTATTCAGAATTAGTTTAGATGGTCTTTAGGCCATATCAATATTTTTAAATTGTAAAATAATCCAAAATTGTATAAAAGTTGTAAATTCTTGGGGGTGAAAAATATTTTTCTTTATACATATTCTTAAGAAGCCTGGGAGACATTCCAATAAAAAACATTTGAAATATGTCGGCAATTTCAAAAGTTATGGGCATATAAATGTTTGATGCACTCGTAAAGGCCTTCATGCATAACAGCATATCTCTGGTAGTTTACGCTCAATTGCCTTCAAAGTTTGTTTTAATATGCTGTCCGACATTTTCATTCAAAATCGGTGTTTGAAATCACAATTTGATAAGAAATTAAAGAATTGGGAAAAATTGGACCATATTTTTCAAAGTTTTCATTTTGATCCAAGGATGTATTGTATTGTATTGTATTGTACAGTGTAGGTTCATCCACGATAGAGAACCGGGGTTAGCTTTTCTTGGACCCGGCGTGACTTTTCTTAGACCCGAAAGTGGCTATTCTTGGATGTCAAAGGTAGTCTGAACAAATACAAACACCACAAAAATCCAAATCCCCTAATAACTTTAAAAGTTATAGGCAGATAAAATGTGCCGTCCCGACAAGAGTAAGTCAGTCATTAATTTATTTCAAAATATTATTCAATTGCAAAGTTAAGTTTATTTTTCCAAATTATACAATAAAACTGGCCAAATTAAAAGTTTACCAGGTTTCACCTTGATGATATATTGTGAGTGAAAGACCAAGGAAAATTTAACTATACGGGTTCTTCCTACCCACAGCTTGAGATGCTGACTGTAAAGATTACAACTGTGTCCATTGAAACATTTAGGCTATCAATGCGAAGTTGAGTCTTGCTTGCACTAAGGTAGGTAGGTACATACCTAGAGTAATGCATGTTTACCTTGTTGGGATGTTACAAAATGTCTAATATATGATTTTATCATGTTCAGATCATTTTATCATGTTTTTATCATGTATCATGTTCCCCTGTCACCCATTTTGAGCATTGGCCATTCAATACCCAGTTGAAATATTCCACTCCAGACCCCACTTTTTAAAGGTTCCCGACCTCAGCCAAATTGTAAAAATAACTGGAATTATATGAAACTAGTATGTGGGAGAGGTAATTAGAGCCCAGACCCGCCAAGCTTTTGTTCCTAGTGGAGAAAGTTCCTTGTCAGAATACGTAGACTGTCTCCCCACCAGAGATGGCCTACGCTACGTTACGAAATTTATTTTTCCGTAGCCATAGCTCTGGAAATGAAGCGTAGTGTAGCTGGTCGAATTCTGTACCGTACTACGCCAAAATTTAGTGTATTGTAGCGTACTACGAAATTAGAAGTTACTTAATATATGTATATAACTTCTCGTGATCTCGATCGCGGTACAAAGGATTCTTGTTAACGATTTGCTTTAATTCGAAATTTGAAATAGAAGTGACACAATTTGAAAAAGTAACGACCAACCCATTACTTTAAAATTACAAACTTAAAACGATTTCACGACAAATGCAGCACCGTTTTTTTCGTGCCACCGGTAAAACCCGAGGAGGGTGTTCAAACACCTTGGTTCAAACACCCCCAACCAGGACGAGGGTTAAAGTATGAATGCGTGAACAAAATGTTGACATCGTAGTACGATATATTTTTACCGTAGCCGTAGCTAAAATACCGTAATTCCGTAGTCGATGAAATATAACGTTGCGTAATTCCGTAGCGTAGTTTTACCCAAAATCGAACCGTAACGTAGCGTAATTCAGTAACGTATCGTAGCGTAGGCCATCTCTGCTCCCCACACAATTTTAAGTTTCCAAAGTCCACAAGTAGGTATAACTCGGTAGGTACATTGCCCAACCAGTCCCAGTTTCCTTACTCTATTACCTTGCTCCTCTGATAGACATCTTCTCATCGAGAGGTTCAAAGGTTCATCAAATCCACAGCCTAAACAACTATGTAGTTGAGTCCAGCGCACTTTTTTTGCATTGTTCTCTATAACAATGTGCAAGGCGTGCGCCAGCCTGTCAGCCGAGCTTCAACGGATGCCAAGTCTTGCCACCGCACTGTGGTCGGAAACGCTGTCGTGGGTGGCCTCGGGGCTATTTTTCGGATTTTGGAATTTAGGGGTTTTATGGCTGCCAATGGGAAGAAAATTGTTCAGAGTGTTCTGAGTGACCACTATTATCAAGCTCATTTGGTTGAAAGATGCACTTATTACTCATCAAAATAAGGCGATGATGAAATCCAGAAGTAACGCACTCGATGCGTCTGCTAGATCCGAGTTTTTAGCTTTGAATAATAAACGTCAAAACTAAGTCAGGCTAAAAATGATTAAGATCAAAATATTCCTCATAATATTAGCTTTAAGATGATTAGCGTTATGTGTATATTTGAATTTTTATAAAGGTATATAATCGTCGTTTTAATTACCCCTTTCATAAATCTACCTTAAAAAAACTAGTTGCTAACTTTGAATAGACAAACAAAAAAAGTTATGTTTCTGCCAATTAGCTTTTTTGTGGAAACATAGGTCAAGTAATTCTCCGACATGGGTTGAAGACAGGGTTGGAAAAAGCCGGCTTAAATTGAATTTATGTCAGCCAGTGGCTTTTATTAATTTAAGCCGGTTTAAACCGGCTTAAATTAATAAAAGCCGGCTTAAATTCAGAATCAATGAAAGACCCATTCAATCCAAGAACACCCTTTCATATCAAAGATAGATAGGTGAAAACTGCACAATACTATTAATTTGCATATCGTTTTAAGAATTTGAGTTGAGCATGTCATCCATCAAGTTAGCTGAGCACAAAGTCAATGTTGATTAATACTGGCAAGCTGGAGCATACTGTTACGAACAGGTGAATGTGATACTGTTTTAACAGTTCACGTAATCACAGCGTTTTACCTGGATGTGGAGATAGGTCACATATTTTTTCGCTATTATGGTTGGTTAGATATATCGATTTTACATAGTCATTAAAACAATTCCAAAACAAGGCAAAACTGTATTGGTCTCACACAAAGCGTGACAAATTACTATACAAAAAACACTCATTGAGCAGCAACATATCACATTGCTCGACTGCATCATGTCGGCTTAATGACGGCCGCGCAGGGCCCTGTGCCAGAAAGACAGCTTTGCATTTGAAAGTTGGTGGTTAGAATTTTGGCCCTGTTCAAACTTAGGCCATTTACTCTATCGTGCTTTTTTGGTAGTCTTTTAGTGGATGTTGGCCAAAATCATTTGGTGCATGGTTATTGGAATGCAAAGGTATTTGTTAAAATGTTAATGATAGGTTAGCTTGTGCTAGGGTTTTTGTTGGCGTCTGTGACACTCCAAAAATATATGTTTAAGATCAGTAAGCACTTATGAACATGAATATGATATTTATACTTTCAGTTCCATATTATTTTTGAAAATATGAAAAACAGTTCTCGCGAGAACTTAACGTGAGTGGCTTTTATTATCGTCATGATAAGTGGTTTAAACCAAGGTGGCATAAATTAATTTATGCCAGCCAGTTTAATCCATGGTTTAAACCGGTTTAAACCAGAACGTGACTTGAATTTGCCAACCCTGGTTGAAGAGAGCTAAGTGCGCAAATGTGCCCAAAATTGTCCACAGTGTAAATTGTTCCGGCCCGCCCGCCGCCCGGAGACGTCCGCCCGCCCGCCACCCGGCACCTCCGCGGCTCGCCGCGGCCTGCCGGCCGCCCGCGAGTTGCGGGGGACGTTTATCAAGTGCTTCTCATGTCGTATTACTTGCCTTTATGCACATTATCTTCATTGTAAGCTTATAGGTTTTCTTAGCCTTACCCAGAAACACCCTTGGTCAAGGTCACCCATGCATAAACCATGCTTATATTGCACATGATTCGACATGCTATGATGAGAGGGGTACACTAATACAAACTACGGTTTTGATCTTCCTGCCGTCTGAATATATGAAAGAAACCCATATTATCATGCGAACATTCAACGTGACCTTTTGTGACTTCTGAGGACATCAATTTTAACGAGGGTAGCAAATGGTAAGCAGCTCAAAAACTCATTTCACTCAGGGCTCGAATGGCAATATATATATATATATTTTAACCCGATTAGACGATTAGTCTGAGAAGAGGCTGGGTATGCCCTTCTGCATGCGGAGCCAGAGAACACCTGACCAGGTCGTTAGGGCTCTGGTTAGGTCAATTCATTTGCTTAACACGCCCATTGGAGGGGGGCCTCGGAGGCGCCCTCACCTATGTTTCCGAGGTGGCGTAAGAACAGCTCGTAGAGCCAAAAACGGTATTTGGCCACATTCGAGAGAATTTAACGGCGCATCGATTGGTGAAGATATTTAAAAATCGGATTCGGTTTGCTAGTTTTTCACCCATGAGAGAGGAGAAAATGTTCCGGCGCAGTGGTGAGAGATTTTCCCGTATCACAAGCCTCGGTGGTGGCTCCGTGCTGTCTCTGACCGCCCTCGGCTTCACATCGAATCTGTTCTCATAGAGTTGGTCCCGGGTGGATTTCCTCCCTGCACTTTTGAATCTTACCAGGATGGGTTTGTGGGTGTTCCTCCCTCTTCCAAGCCTAAACGCGTCCTCGATATCATCTTTAGTCACCTGTACTGGTGACTCACAGTCTTGGAATATCTTCACCGTCGTTTCTATCACGTCTTCATTCCAGGGTTGCCCTGGTGGAGGAGGGTTGCCCATGGCTGATCCTAGAAGAACCAAGTCCTTTTTCCTGGTTTCTGCGTGCAGGTTATCCACCTCCGTTTCCAGCTCGGCTATTCTGTCATCTCTCACTGTGATGAGTCTCTCGAAATTGTCGATCTTCAAGTCCCTAGCTGTCACATGATCCTCTAATTCCTTCATCCGCCCATGGACCTGTGTGAGCTCGCTTTTCAGAGAATCGAACTCACTGACCATTTCCTGCTTGAAAATGCCTATCATCTTAAGCATGGTGTTGTGAAGCACCTCCTCTGTCACCGGTCGATTCGGGTGCTGCGGTTCAGAAACGGCGACTGATTCGACGGACGAGTGCGACTGCACACTTGTTGTTCGCCGTTTTTTGGACGGACTGCTGCATTGTGTCTGGTTGTCCAACTGCTGGATCATGTCTCTGACCGACTGTTGGTGAACTCCCGCGCCCCGCTCGCTGGAGCCGCCCGTGCTCTGGCTGAGAGCGATACGACCGGAGCCGGACCGTGGGCGGCCACGCTGCGCCGTCAGAGGCGGGGCTTGCGGTTGGGGCGGGGCAACCGGCTGCCGCGTGGACGGGCGGCCATGGCCCCCGGCCGCTGCCTCAGCTGGCGTCTGAGATTTCCCTCGGCCTTGAGTTCGCCAGTTTGGCATGATGATACCAATCGAACCCCCCGATTTGCTCAGAAAAGCTGCTCTGACAAAAGAAAGCCAAAGTCCCGTTGTCTACTCTGGCACTAATCCTTCATGGTGGTTCACCAATAAATCGACAGTCACATTCCGTCGTCGGCGAGAAGCCGAGTTACTATCTGTCCATACCTGTCATCCAAAATGTTCTCCCTGTATCACAATCGTTTTCTCTCTCTGAAAAGGCCTTTTGGTCACATACAGTCCTGCGTACACTCACTGACTTTGCCTAGGTAGGATAAAATCCACACTGCTCGCTGGTGCACCGGAGCGCCGTCAACACACGTCCGCCCCGGTCGGGTCGCCCGGGTCAACTCTTGGCAATAGTGTTAGTCAAAATGTACATTATCGGTAGTATACCATATTGTGACCTCATAGGTCAATGACCTAGGATGATCTTGACCCCAAAATTGTATCAAAGCTTCTTTGCGACATTCCCTCTATGTCATTGGTCTGTCTTTAGCTTATTCCCGTGATTTTCTCGCTTAATAACGGTATTTCCTAATAGGTCCCCAGCATGGCCAATATTTGACGTTTATGACATCGTATGACCTTGAAGATATTGACCTAGGTCAATCAAAATTGGTCATAATGTAGATCACCATAGCCCTCACCCACCCTCCAAACAGAATTTTTCTACGTCTCTTAGTTTTTGAGATCTTAGAGGGGGCCTACCAGGTCCCCTACAGTGCGTGTTAGTGCCAGACCCCTCTCCAGTGCGGGTGTTAGGTGAATCAAACTAAGTATACTTCTCTCATTTCAATTGAGTTAGCTTGATCTGCTGAAAATTTGGGGTGAATCGGTTGGGCCGTTTCAGCGCTGTAGCAAAATGAACATGAACAAAAACCTCGGTGGCCATCCGTGAGGCCGTTTCCGATCACTGTGCACCGGGATGCGAACGGATTCACTTAAACTCAGTCCCCGGGTTCCGCGGCCCGACCTTCTCCGAAAATCTCCCTTCTCCTGATTCGTTTAGAATGGCTGAAAACAGATTTTTGCTCGTGCTAGCGTCAGTGAAAATAATGAAGCAGAATGACTACAGATATGTGAATTCACTGCGATGCTCAAATAGCCAACTGCTCAAATAGCCACATTTTAATACGACCTAAAGAACAGACACATAGCCAGAACGTCCAAATGAATAACTATCTAAATGTCCAATGATCAAATAGTCCATAAAGTGGGAAAATCAGCAGATCAAAAGTACTTAAGACATAATGTTCACATGTCAAAAGAACAGAAATACTGCAGTAGAGAAAGAATGAAAAATGTACAGACAGCTAAAGATCTTCCTCAACTATGTTGGCACGTTCGGACTTTTTCTCACCTCTGCTTTGTGCTATGATGACCCTGGTAGCTTGTCCGTCAAATGCATACAGATAACGCGTTGTTAGCTAAAATATGTTATTATTAGCTTAGAAGTTCAGGGTCTTCTTGAAATCACACATCAACGGTGCCTGACTAGCCCGGTCTCGTCGAGCTCTGTTCGCGTGCTTTGTCTGTGACAACTCGGGGCCTTGTACATCAGTCCCGACCAGTGTTTGTCGAGGTTCGATTTGAATACGTTTGTGGAGGCCGCCTCGACAACCCAGCAGGGCAGTTTGTTCCAGTCGTCGACGACTCTGATTCCAAAGAAGCAGCGGCGTACGCGCGAGTGGTCCGCTCTGGGTTTGTTGACTTTGTAAGGATGACCTCTTGTCACTTCAACTCGTGGATCACAGAGAAAAACTCTCTTTGGGAATATCGATCAGCCCGTGCATAATCTTGAACATCAAGATCATGTCACCTCGTCTTCTGAGGTACAATAAGGATGGTAGCCCTCCGTTGGACTCCCTCCACTAGCATTATGTCTGCCTTGTTGAAAGCTCCCCAGATCTCGTTGCCGTACTGCAGGTGCGGTCTGACAAGCGCCTTGTAGAGAAGGGGGAGTGTTTGGACATCCAGGTGCTGGAAGGTGCGCTTGATTCAGCCCAGGATTCTATTTGCCTTCTTGACGGATGCGGCTGCCTGCATTCTGAATTTCAAATCAGCATCAACCATGACACCGAGGTCCCTTTCGACAGGCGTGACTTCTAGGTTTTGGCCCAGCATAACGTATGTAGTCCGCGATTTTGAGGTTCCTAAGTGTAGCATTCCACACTTCCCTGCGTTGAAAGGGGAGGAGCCAATCCTTAGACCAAGTCTGCAGCCTGAGAAGGTCTTCTTGCAGAAGTGCCTTGCCCTGGTCGGTGGCGACTTCCCTGTAAATTTCCGTGTCGTCGGCGAAAGTTTTGACGCTAGAGGATACTACGCTAGGCAGATCGTTTACAAAGATGATAAACAGGGTTTGTCCCAGCACCGATCCCTGGGGTATCCCGCTCCTGACCGGAGCCAACTCAGACAATGCATTGTCAACTCTTGCTCGTTGGAATCTTCCCGACAGGAAGGACTCGATCCCTTGAATAAGATTTCCTCTCACTCCATAGGCCTGTAACTTCTGGATGAGCCGTCTGTGAGGGACGGAGTCAAAAGCCTCGGCGAAGTCGAGGTATGTCACATCAACCGGATTCCCGTCTTCAAGGGCCTTGCTCCAGTCATCAAAACAGCTGGGAAGTTGTCTACTGCACGACCTCCTGGGAAGAAAGCCGTGTTGAGCGTCATAGAGAAAACCCTGCTCTTGCATGTGTCTCAACAGCTGGTCCCTTATCAAGGATTCCATGATTTTGGAAGGTACTGAGGTGAGGCTAACTGGCCGATAGTTATTGGGACTGTCCCTGGCGCCTTTCTTGAAAATAGGGACTACCTCAGCCAACTTCCAGTCGTCAGGAGCAGCTCCACCTGCAAGTGAGTTCTGGAACAGTGCGGAAAGTGGTGTGGAAACAGAGGAAGCCAGCTCTTTGAGCACCCTTGGATGCAGGCCATCAGGCCCAGGTGACGATGATGCACGCAGCTGTTGCAACTTAGTCTCGACAAGTGCAGGAGTAAACAAAACATTGTCCAGCGATCTGAGTGCTGAAAAACCAAGGTTCGGGATCGGCATAGCAGCATCTTCAGATGTGAAAACACTTCAGAAAAAAGTAGATAGAAGCTTTGCTTTCTCCTTGTCCTCATTTGCTGTGGAGCCGTCAGGTCTCACCAGTTCCCGCACATTTTCTCGGACTTTGGTTTGGGACTTCACATACGACCAAAACATCTTTAGGTTTTGTTTGACCTCCTTTGCAATTTTAGCCTGATGAGCTTTCCTGAGACGACGGGCAAATCTTCGTAGGTTATTCCTCCTTTTCGTGACAGCTCCCAAAGGCGATTTCTTTCCTGTGGGTCAGTAGTCTTTTATACATTTTCAGTGACTTTTTCTTGGCGTTAATGTGACGCATCGCTTCCCTTGTGATGAAAGGTTGCCGTCTTCTACATTGGGGATCACGTACAGGAATACAGTCACGCATCAGTAGTTTGATTTTGTCCGTGAAATCCGCGTATTGTTCATTAATTCCCAAATTGTTTGACATTGACCTATCGATATTGGACATTAGCCTTCTCATGCTATCAAAATCGCCCCTATATACAGCCAGCTTTGGGGATGATTCTGGCGACTTTTTGCATGCTTCACATACCAGGCCAAATGCAAGACACAGGTGATCACTCTTGCCCAAATCTGGCCAATAGCGGAGACTCCGAACCATATGTTCACCTGATGTCAGCACAAGATCCAGAATGTGAGGAGTATGGTCACCTCTATAACGTGTGGGTTTCTCAACGTGTTGTGTGAGGAAAAAATTTCGGAGTGACTCCAGGAACACATGTGAGAAGTGGGAGGCTGGGTCCAGGGATCTCACCAGTTTCCAGTCAATGTTTGGCAAGTTAAAGTCACCAAGAGTCAGCAGCTGGCTGTGAGTGAAAGAGCAGGCCTCTTCAATCAGTTTGCATAGAGCAGCATTATTGTCAGGTAAGCTGCCTGGACTCCTGTAGATGTTACCCACAATGAGTTTTTCATTACCAGCTAGGCTTATTTCAATCCAGAGGTTTTCCACAAAGTCATCCCCAGGGACGGTCATCTCCCGGCAATAGAGCCCGATTCTTGTGTAGATTGCTAGACCCCCTGATACCCCTAGATGATAGACCTTCAGCCATTGGGTCAAAATGTGAATACATATGATACCCAGGCAAGGGCAGGCTTGCATATGACATAGGGTACAACAACGTTTTGGGGAGGACTTCTGATATTATTATTAAGTCAGGTTCTTTGCCAGAAATGAGTAAGGCTAGTTCGTCTTTTTTTTAAGAAATTGGTCTGCATTTGTGTACCATACAGCCAATTCCCCAGCCTCAGATTGTCAAAAATTGGGCTCAGTCACTTCGTGATGTCCTGCTGGTTGCTGGGGCGTGTATCTAGATGGGGTCATGTTTGGAGACATTGCCGGTCCTACTGAGGAGTCGTCTCCTGCTGCTGCAGCTGAGAGGTTATCCCCAGGTACTGCACCCGGAGGGCAAGCTGCTGCAGGTCTTTCTAAATGGTCCTCACTAGTTGCTGCACGTGCAGTCCATGGTTTGCTGTTATGCGTGGACACATCACCAACATTCCCATCTTGGTTATGCTTGTTTTTAGCCAGTGTCCTCATTCTGATCCTAGCCTCGTACCGCTCACCAGATCCTGGGACCACCACGATTTGTTTGTTCCTAATTACAATGCATTTCTCTCCATTATTCCTGCGTGATTCTAGTTCTGCTCTTAGTTTCTTGGCTGCCTCCCGTTCTGACTTCGTCAGGTCCGGATTTATATACACTTTTCCCCAGAGCTCACTGTCCTGAAGCACAGCAGTAGATCTTAGAACTTCCCATTTGGTAGCTTCAGAGTCAAACGTTGCAATGAGCAGGCGGTCTCGATCTTGCTGCATTGGTCCAACACGGTGTGAAGTTACTATTTTTGTGTTCAGGTGCATGGTGTTTTTGCACATTTCCATTAGCAGTTGACAGTCCTGGGCCACCTCTTCCTTCCTGCTGCTAACCCTTGGTTCGGGAAAGTTATGTACAACTATGTTCAGCTTCCTTCTTTCCTTTTCAACAATGTCTTCATGCGACTCTGTTGGTAAGGCCTGGATCTTTGCGCTGAGAGTAGAGATAACCTTTTCACATGAGCCTTTCACAATGTCAGAGAGGGATGGCTTCCCTGAAGCATTCATATTTGCATCCTCCACATGACACCTATTGACACCTATTGATATTTGGTAGCAAAGTGGCATTTATCAATTTCTGCTATTTCTCTTGATATTTCAAAAATATTTCACGTTTGAAACTAGTCAGTGAAACAAGTTATACGCATTTATAACCATCAGTACCAAAAGTCACCTTTACCACATAAGTTTTAAAGGGACTGAGAGAAGAACAAATTGTCTGCACAGCAGGACTTGAGAACTTCTTCACGTTGCTATGGTTACTAATGATCACCTCATGCCACGTGACTGCTCGGGGATGAGTGTCGGCAGAGGTAAATTTGCACTTTTTTCTCTGGGAACATGACAAGTGAAATATCGATAAGTGTTGTCTCGGCATGATTTATGACACAACTATCTCAATTGGAATCCCATTATGAAGGTGCCACATTGCCTTTGATCAATAAGTTTCAGCAAACAGCTTGATCTACACCCACGAAGTTTTGGACTCGAATGGGTCGACCATGTAGTTCCATCCTCGCTGTAAAATTTAGGGTTTTCGTGACAGTTTTGTCTCAGTACAAGCCGAAATGGGATCATATCACCACAAATTTTATTTTCCCAGTCCGCTTCTGCTGCGACGTTGAGGCTTCTTCGCTTTGAAGTGGTTGCTTATTGTGAGGAACTGAAACCCGATGTCAATGACGATTTGAAGTCTTCATTCGGCATGAGAATTGGTAAAGCCCCTTTCCTTGCAAAATAAGATTGTTTTGCAAAATTTTCCACCTAATTGAACATAAATAGATTAACTCACGGGTGGTCACATTCTTACTCCAGCCCGGTCGTTGATTTTGGTATTTAGTACATCCTTTTAACCTTAACACGCACAGTGGAGAGGGTGGGGATCCTAAAGTATCCCCCTCCCCACTGGCCAAAAAACCGTCGGCAGGTGGACACGCTACCTGACTACTTTTGAGAGAAATTAATTTAAAGTGCATCGATTGGTGAAGGCAGTTTGAAAATCAGTGCATAATTTGTTTTACTTATCGGATGGCGAAGGTGACCATCCGAGCCACCTTCGCCCTGGTGGGGTTTCAAATACCCCCTTCGAACTCGGCTCCCATGGGGATAGCGAAAAAAGCGACCGCTAGTGGGTAGCCCACAAAAATTCATAAATAAACTATATAAGTCACTTTTGGACTCAGATCAATATTGAGGTCATGACAGGTCAAAGAAGGTGGCATGTTAGATTATAGTTTTTGGGCTCTAACCTTTGACAGAGTTGAGTTAGAATCATCTTTAGGCACCATCCGCTTCCCTCTCATTACGGCAAGTGCTAAAACAAAAATGTCCTGACATAAGGTTAGGTCAAGGTCACCATCTAACCTAGCATAGTCAATATTCATATCGATCGACTCGCAATAGAAATCCAAACATTATGGTATAAAAATAAAAAAGTTTTCATTTTCTGCAAAGTTATTGACCCAAGTCTGAAAACCTGCTTAAGTAGCCCCAGATGACCTCTCAGAGGTCACAGGTCCAAACTTGCAACATGAATCTATAAAGGGGTCTAGGATACCATTATTTGGAAAATATGAAGGCATTGCAAATTGTATCTACAGAAAAAGAATAATTTTTCGACCAATTTTCGTTTTCCCATGCATTTCCAATGGAGATGTCATGATCCGTACCTGACCAAAGGTCATCGATATGAAAAATCCCGGAATAAATTTTGTAGTTCTCGGTGGGTGGACCATTATATGGTCTGAGTTTGGATTCGATAGATTCACCGTTTTCTTACTTATGCCATCTTAAACATTTTTGGAAGTGAGGTCACTTGACCTGCACTGGTAACGTGCTTGAGATGAACCAACCTTAAAATTTTGGTGAAAGCTGCTGAATTGAATTGATCAAGAAGATCAAGAGTAAGTCGTGCCAAGTACAGCGCCGCTTTGCTCCGCCATTTTTTCGTGCCGCCGGAAAAACTTGAGGGGAGAGGTGTTCAAACATCCCTCCCCGGGGCGAGGGTTGTAGGAGCGGCTTTCAAAGTGAGACCTATATCTTGAGGCCGGCACAATCGCGCTGTCACACCAATTCACCTGCGCTCAGGGGCGGATCCAGGGGGGGCAATCTGCCCATCGGCCCCCAAAGCTGAAAGAGGGGGCCAAAATTATTTTGCCACCCAAAGCAAAACTCATTGTTGATTAATGATCAGTTGGAGTGAGAATGGAATCATCGCCGAACATAGCTTTTAATCTTTTTTCTTCGTTTGCGAGACTATTTAAAGGATTCAAGAATGCCCGGAAGATAAATTAAATGTTTCTTCTATTTTATAGCCCAATTAGTTGCGAACCAACCTGGTACATAATGTTTTCAGTATTGCCCCGTCCTAAGCCGTAACTCTAGCTAGGACACAACAAAGATTGAAGTTGAAGATCCACAGCCGTCTCACTTTTGCCGGAAATGACACTCCTGATGTATTTCAGTCCTGGACATTTGGACGTTGACGCATCTGGAACGTTTATTTGTTCTTAGCCAGAGCTGATGTTTTTGTTTCCTTTTCATATTAGTTCCGGTGATTAGTAAGCACTGACTTCATCTGGCCAACCTCACACCTCAAATGTACATACATACCGCTGTCACTGGAGTAAATATTTACAGCAACAAAGATATTAACCGGGACCTCCACGTACTGCAGTTGATAGCGAGGCCGCATAAATGGAACTTTATTTGTCATCCTGGGTGGCATCGTGGTGAGAGGAAACTGAAAAGGAGACGCATGTAACATGGGTTGGAAGGAGAGTTATCAATCTAAAACAGGGACGTAAACTTCATCGTTTCATTTTTTCAGTGTTCAAGACGTTGGTGCTTTAGCTTTTGAGCAGCACGGTCTTTTACTTTACGTTTTGACAGCTTTTACACATTTTTGGGGCGGACGGTAGTTTTGTTTTTACCTAATATTGTACAAACCTTTAAATGTTCTAGATGTCGCTCTTTCTGCAGCAGGCTCTCCGCAACTTTAAACAGAAAAGAATGAAGCAGTATCATTAATCCATACTCCTTCAAGCTTTTTGAAAGAAAAACACCATTCTGAGTGTATGATGTATGCAATTAAGGTAGAATTTTGTATACATACTCCATTGCCGCCCCGGTAGCTCAGTTGGTAGAGCGTTGGGCTCCGGCCCGCTGCTCAGAAGCATGCAGTGGCAGTGCATGTCCAGGCTTGGGATCGGTTCCCCTGAGACGCTCCGGCGCTCAATGGTTTGCCCGACGTAGGTCGGCTGGCAACTGACTGGTGAGAGGGTGACCTGAGCGGGGCGGCCGTCCCTGTGCTTTGTGGGACGTTAAACTTTGGCTTCTAAATTAACCCTCCATTGAGGGAGTTGCTCGTTCGGGTGGTGGGGTCGGGGTCTCCGTGACAAGTCCCTTGATGACTTTAGTGAGACTCCGACTCCAGCAACCGTACTAGGAAGAACTTGAACAAAATGTATAAAAAAAATTGTCGTATAATTCCAGTTTGGCCTACTTCTACTCCTTGCCACCGGCTGGGCTCTACCGATAACCAACGACTGTCGGGGATCATTTCTGCCCCTGGTATCAACTCGGCGGTGATACGGTGAAAATCGGAGCGGTAAGAAAACTGTGCTCTACCTGCTTTTACACGTGTACAAAGTTTAAATCATACACGTTGAGCTGTGACGTCGAAGGAGCAAACACGCTTAGGTTAAAGCAATTCCAGGAAATTTGAGATTATGTCAAGGTCACTTCACATGAAGGTCAAGGTCAAGGTTAAAGGTCACTGGTCAAGGTCCTTGACCCAAGTATTCCGGCCAGATGACATTACTCAGTATGCCGTATGTTATGTTATGACTTTATAGTTAAGGTTTCTCAACCTAAAGGTCATGCCAAAGTTTTTTTGCAAGATCAAACCCTCATTTCCCGCCCAAAGGCTGCTATAGTGCTGGTTATATTGTCAGGAACCTTCCATCTATAACCTTAGTTCCCATTGAACGCATTTGCGGCTTTGCTCCACATAATCACGACATTTCCCAAAAGACAGACATACCTATTTCCCAATATCCAGATTTGACCTTTACGTCCTCGTTTGACCTTAAATATATTGATCTAGACCGATGATACTTGGCTATAATGTAGATCACTATCTCCCCACACATCCCCAAACGGGCGTTTGTCTCGCCGTCTTGGTTTTTGTGATCTCAGGACGGGGCAGATGAAGGGGAGGGCAAGGCGCAGAAGGTGGGAACAGGGCATAGGCGAGCTATTTCAGAGCGGACAAAGAAGTGTATGCTACAGGGAGGTGAGGACACGACAAATCAAGATTTCATCAAGATTTCGTCATATTTGGAGCTTTAGGCCGCGCCGTTAGCCTAGGTCATATAACAGGACAGCTGATGGAAGAGCAGGGCACGCGAAGACAAAGATAGGGCAGATAAGATGAATCTGAGGGCAGACGAGGGAAAAAAGGGCAGATGAAGACCATAGTCATAACGCTTTATTGAGACCTCCACTTAGAGCTGGCTTTTTAGCCCTTCATTACATAAAACAGTGCAAAAGACGCAAGCACGGAGTTCTCTGTGCCCCTGTTTCATGATGCTGATTTTATGGCTATCACATGGGTTCAGCAAACCTTTTATGTGAACCGACTCGACTCGACGTCTAATTCGACGTTCGCTGCATTGTGGCTGACTTTTCAGCCACATCTGATGAAAAGGGTATCTCCACAGGGGAGCATGGCATGGAGTGCTGCGGGGATTGAGCCAAGGGCAAGAGGCCCACTACTTTATGGGGTAGAAAGGGCCTGGATCCAAGGCCAAGTGGAGCGTTACAACTGGAGCAGGAAACACAAAATTATTCCTAGCATGCATAAAAATAATAAGTAGCTTACCTAGCGTGAAGAAGGTGTTGTAGAGAGAAGGGAACGTGCTCTGTGCGATGGCTCGTGACGTCACGAATATGATGAAGGTGGGAGCGAATATGTTGACGGTTCCACCCACCAGGAAAATGACTATATTTAGAAAGAACACAGGCTTCCGGCCGATCCTAGAACGAGACAAATGTATCAGGTCAATCACAAGCTAGAATAGCACCAACTGTGGCACAGATCAGACAGTTATCGCATCTGACCTGTTCAATCCAGGCTGGTCTGTGCGGAAATAAACATATGCAAAAATGATAAAAAAGTGACCGGGCCCATGGTAAAAACGTGCCAAAGAATTGTGCCTTTTCGCCAGTTTGTATTGTATCAGTGCAGCGAAGAATTTCAACAAAGCATGGTTTCTGAGTGTTCCTGGGATAAGCTCGCTACAGGCAGGGCTGCGAAGTCGGTTGTCGACTCCGGGATCGACTCCCCGGGATCGGGGATAAGAACGCTCCAGGCAGGACTGCGGAATCGGTTGTGGACTCCTGGATCGACTCTCCGTGATCGGGTAAGCTTATACCTGAGGGATACTTGTCTCTTTTGCAAACTAACTTGGAGTCTGTGTGTCTAGAGAAATTTTCAATCCAATAATATTGGCGTGGATATTCTCTGCAGTGAGATAAATGATTAGAGTGAAGCTCGGAGCCGGAGCCGACCGGAGTGTGGATGGCAACATCGAGTACCGGAGATATTTGTGCCCGGAAAACTATACAAACTCAACATATTACTGGATTCCATTTTTCAATGTAGGGTGATTCTTCTAAGCGTCAAGTTCAGCTACAAAGTAATTTTTTAGACAATGGATCACTCGAAGTCGGTGTGGGGGATCTCGGCTGACTCCGCAGCCCTAGTCGTTGCGTGCAACAAGGGCATCCCTGTTGGCATGTTAGTCAAGTTGTGTGCTCTCACATGCTCTCACGTCGAGTGTAGCCCTCACAATCGTATCTTAGCATAATGTGAGGACTACAGCGTCCCAGCAAGAGTGAGGATGGGGAGGCTGTGGTTTTTATGTGGTGATAATAACGAGCTGAAAACAGTCGGCCAGATGAGTATCATTTTATTAGAAGAGAAAGGCAAGGAACTGGGATCATATCAAACTAGAAAAGGCGGTCGAAAATGTTTTCAATCTCTTACGTGGTAAATTAACACGCGACGTGGCGGGGGTCTGGCGTCAACGCGCAGTGGAGGGGGTCTTAACCCTCGCCCCACGGGGCCATCGATGGCCCCAGGTTTTTCCGGGATAGCAGAAACGACGGGCGCAGCACCGCGGTTGGGGCTCTACCTCTCCTGCTCATTTTCCATCATCCGAAATTTTTACCCGGGTCCAGGTGGTCCCAGACGGGTCCAGGTCCTCACTTCCTTTGGGCTCTGTAGAGCTACTTTAAGTCGATCGATTTTAAACTTCCTACACTTCTGACCCTCCGGTCTCAGGTGTATATCCGGGTTTTGTTTCGTGCCTGGGTGGTCGGGCGACCTCCATTGGAAAGCATTGGAAAGCTATTTCATGTATAAAGCCACAAAATGATTGCAATTCGACTGCTCGAACAACGTTTTTGGACCCTTTCCGGATCCCGGGGTTATTTGCCTTTGACTTTTCAGGTCTGCGGTCCCGGGTCAAAACAGTATTTTGACAATAACTTTGACCTATTGAGCTAGGCGGTGAACAAACACTCGTGTTTGTCTTGTTGGCTTTTTTGATTACGGGGTTTTTGACCTTTCGTGATCTCGGTTATTAGGTCCGGGTGCCTCTGGCGGTCAACCACTGGCGGGGGTCTTTACGTTCCCTAGCGGAAGTACTGGCATTTGCTATAATTTTTCGGCCCCATAGCTCTATGACATAGGTTTGCCCGTTGGCTTAATTTGCATATTTGATGAAAATAGCCGTTTGCCTATTTGTCTGGGTAACTCCTGGCACTAAACTGGAGTATTTTTTGAATTCCGGGCTTTATTGCTTTGGTTTGGCTAACGCCCATTTTTGAGTTAGGGGGGCCTCGATGCCCCCGGTGGGTGGGCCCCCGGGGGTTAAAGTGCCCCGCTTAGATCTCCGAAACCAAGAGCATTAGATAAACGCCCGTTGGTGAGTGTGTGGGGGCAATGGTGATGTACCTTTTGGCAAAATTTCATTGACCTAGGTCAATATCTTCAAGGTGAAATGAGATCTGAAAGGTCAAATCTGCGCCATGCTGAAAACCTATTGAGAAATGTCGTGATTATGCGGAAGAAACCGGGAATAGACCAGAAAAGAACTAAGGTTATAGAAAAAAGATTTCAGACAATCCTCTCTGAAATTTCAAGGTCAGAGTCATTCACCTATGACGTAACAATATGAGATATTCATAATAATGTATATACAATGTAACTGGCGCTATAGCAACCTTTGGACGAGAAATGAGACTTGACTTTGAAAAATACTTTTCACCTTGTCCTGTGATCTTGACCTTGAGTGGCCTTGACCATGAAGGCATAGCATAACATACGTCACACTGAATAATGTCATCTAACCGGAATATTTGGGTCAATGACCTTGGCCTGTGACCTTGGACTTTGCCCTTGACCTTCACGGGGGCTGTCCTTGACATATAACCTGACTTTATACGCTATGACGTCACCACTCGGTCTAGGTTGCAGGTGAAGTGGTGCGACTGCGCGATTGCGACGGTCTCAAAATATGTATAGGTCTCACTTTGAAAGCATATGAGTAAAAAATTATTGACTGGTTTTCAAAATTCTTTCACAAAGTATTCATCAATAGTTTCACATTTTGCAAAGTAGCGTTTCCTGGCAATGATCAGTTCTCCGGCCACCTCTTAAAAATAGGTGGGGGGCACTTTAGGACCCCTACACTGCGCTTGTTAATATGTGATAGTACGCTTTAGCCGTGTAGGGGTGGATGGTTATGTCAATGAATTGAACGGCAATGGATAGGAAGACTTATTTCGAATGAAATGCTGATATGGGGAGGGGGAAAATCTGACATTAACATTTCTCTCTCTCTCTCTCTCTCTCTCTCTCTCTCTCTCTCTCTCTCTCTCTCTCTCTCTCCTCACATGTCAGCCATGATGCCGTAGACGAGTGTTCCGATGACGCTGCCCACGCTGTTGATGGTGAGGATGGTGGTAGGCTTTGAGGCGTCCGCGCACACCCAGTTGAAGTCGGTGACAGCTGTCCGCTGCCAGCTGGACTTGTCGTACTCCCAGCCGTTCAAGCACTCTGACGAGACAGAAATCATTCCTCACCACATGAATGTGAGAGGCTTATATTCGTAGCTGATAGTCTGGTAGTTTGTTGCCGCACTTTGTTGCACGCACAGTGCCGCTCGTTAGGGCGTGCGTAAGTAAGCATGGCGCCGTTCGATCTGCCAGCAATTTATTCAGCACAAATGAGCGCCCAGTATTGTGCCCACGTAATTGAGGCGCAGCTCTCTCCCGGAACTAGACCAAAATGTGTATTGTGCTGATAGCCTGCTGTTATGTTGCTGGGGAAGGGGTGACAGTGGGGCAGCAGACTACCATTTTGCCGAGGTGTTTTTCGTCTGGTATGCCTCCCAAGAGAGCCGCAGCATGCCTCCCAATCAGTACCAAGACACGGTATCTAGTATGCCCTCCAGCTGCTGAACACTGCAGTATAATATCTGGAATGAGCATCGCTTATGATCTGGTGTCCAACTATGTAGAGATTTTGCCGGGCCGTAGGTATGCTAAGAATGATTGAACTTTAAGGTTGTGTTCTTAAAATCAAGCCAAAATAGCCAAGAAAAAGAAAAATATGAAAATAGATCAGAATTTTTCGTGAAATTCGAATGCTAGTATTCTGTTGTATGTACATTGGACTGTGTCATCGGGGAACTTTTAGTCGAGAATGCAAATAATAATATGATATTATTTTGCGCATGCCCATAAGAAAATGACCTATTTAGAAAATGTGGCCCGAAAACAAAAATTCAGCCTGCGCGCGCTACAGTATTACGACTAATTCGACCGTTTCTGAACCCTTTACCGCCTAAGGGGTCTGATTAGACCCTATCCATTGGTTTTCCGCGAATGACTCTGAGCCGATTTTAATGTGATATGCATCGCTTTGCATGCTTCTAGGATGATCAATTTGACAGCTTATGACCAAAAAATTGGCACTACATCAGGTCAGGTCAACGAGTTATGACGTCATTGCTAAGCCCATGTAAGGTGATTCTGTTCTTATAAAATGCGCCTGACAAAACCAACGCCTCGTATCGTATCGTAGTGGTATCGTGCTGGTATCGTAGTGACGAGCATGAACCAATGATTTGAACGATATACAACATGACCTTCAGAGGTCATTATTTGACCTTGACCTAAGGTCGAGATCATAGTGACCTTACAAGGTCATGCTGCATATCATTTGAATCTTTGGGTCAAGACGAGTGCATTCATGCCTTTGATCTTGTTCTAGGTCTAATGGTTTCCGAGTCAAAATGATTTTCCTAAATGGGTCTAAATTTGCTCCAGTTTGGCTCACTGTGTCGTCACGGTTCAGCGGATATGGTTAAAACTCGGTTCCAGAGAAAAATGCGGTAAGGCGCTCTCAGCGCCGTTAATTTTTCCCGTATCATTTCCAGTTCCCGTGATCGTAAGGGGGTTCGACCACCCCCCCGGCGTTGGGGGTACGAAAGACCCCAGGTGGTGCCGGGGAAGCACATCCGTTACATGAAGCTACGGAGATATGCTGCTGATGTTGGCATGGCGAGTCGAATAAGAACAACAATTGTTTAGGCTTGACGATGCAACAGACAACCAATGTTATACTGAGCCAACAACACGATCCTGCACGAACTCTTTTTTTGGGGGAGGAGGTGCAGTAATACTTATCCAGAGAACCCACTGGGCCTTGAACCCGGGACCTGTGGTTGGGGAGGCAGGTGATCTATACCTGAGCCGCGTGTAGCCGGCAGGGCGAGTTTATGATGGCAGAGTTTGTAATTCATATACGCAGTGGGAGATCCAGAGGGGAGGGGCAAAATGCATTTCCCAAACGGAAAGCTCGGGGAAAAGTATATGCTTTCCCCTTCCCCACCCTTAAACCTCCTTTTACCCTGATTTTTTTAGTTTATAAGCAAGTTTTTTGGTGTTTTAACTGTCAACTTCACATAGAACCAATCAACTTCAGTGTTAACATTAAACATTGGTCCTCCTGATATTCAGAATCGTTTTTGAGTGAATGATCCTTGGATAGGAAAAACAAGCATCTTGTGGCCACATCTTTCATCCCGTGGCGTTTTTATCTCTCTTTTTAGTAGGGTTCACCCCCAAAACCTACCGTCTGGCTAAATAGCAAAAACATTAAAAACAAGCAAAACAAACTTTGATCTGAGCAAGGTGAATCATTTCTTCTTTTGAAGGAACCTTACACCAATCGCGATTACCTCCTGAAACATAGTAATCAGTTATATACGCTATAACATGTAGGCTGCTTCATAGATCTTGTTTAATTCAGACTGCTTCCAACCATAGTCTTCGATGACAAGACACGATTATCATTGGTTGTGGTTGTTTTCTTGTTATCCCCTTTCAAGGTCAGGTAAGTGTCGGTTTCAGCTAGATGAGTCTATAGTTGAGATGTAGTGACGATTGAAAACTTCCTAAAGGGGTTTCGAGGCTTGCCGTCAGCTGCTTACCATGGGTAAGCATTCATTACTTTTGCGTTACTTTAACACGCGCATTGACGGGGGTCTGAGCCACCTTCGCATTGACGGGGGGGCGGGTACCCGCCCCCCTAAGATCTCGAGAACCTCGGTAGGTAGCGAAAAACGGTAAACGGCGTTGGGCTGCCCATCCACTTTTCCATCGAAAACATTTGAACCTTTTTTTTCAGGTCACATTTAAGGTCACGAGAGGTCATAACATGCCCGTCATAGGGATAACATGTAAATTCAGTTTTTCGGCCATTAAATCTGAACAAGTAAAAATAGAGCAAAACGACTTGAACTATGTGAATCCTCTTAGCAAGCCGAATCGAATGATATATAATTTGACCTTGCTAGGTCAAATCAAGGATTTGACCTGACCTGAGGTCAGGTCAGGGTCAAATTATGTAAAATGCATATCATTAGAACTGCAAAGCCCAGGCGAGTCTAATGCAGCTAAAATAAATGCTCTATCACCATCCGTTACTGAGTTATTCCGTAAAAACCATTTTTCCCATGTATTTCCAATGGAGAGGTCATGCCTCGTACCTGACCTTAGGTCATCGATATCAAAAATACCGGAACATTTTTTAGAGAACTCGGTGGGGCCATTATTTGATATGAGTTTCAATCGGATAAGTTCACCCTGCTCCGACTTATGCTGTCTTAAACTTTTTTGAGGTCGGGTCACTTGACCTGTACTGGTGACCTGACCTGAGATGACCTAACCTTAAAATTTTCACAGAAGTTGTAAAATGATGACGAAAAAGGTATACCAAGTACGGCGGCGCGTAGCGCCGCCGTTTTTCTACTATCTCCGAAAAACCCGAGGGGGGCGGGTACCCGCCCCCCGTCAATGCGCGTGTTAATCAGCTGCGCTGTCATCTAGCTAATGTTTGAAGTTGATAAAAAAGCAGAGTGTATTGTCGTTTTTGGCATGACAACGAAGGGTGGTGTTGACTGTGCTTTGGGAGCCGTCGATTGGAAAAGGTTATCGGAAACCTAGTCTGGTTGAGGGTGGGCTGCATCAGCTTCGGGTCCGTGTGACTGTTTTATTTAAGCCTGGTCGGACACTAAGGTGAAGCGATTGACAACACTTCGGGAAATTGTTGTTTAATCGTTGCACCGTTAGACGTTGTCGTGTACACGCGATCTGAGATCGATCACTTTTTGTTGTGAAATCCGGATCGTTTGCTGCAAAAGCAACAGTTAGTACGACATATGGTGTCGTTCAGTGCATAAGGCGGCTTGATGGATCTCAAGTATTCGTCAGAAACCTCGTCCTGTAAAACATTCAGGGTTGGGCCATTAGATGTATCTAAATTGTGGGAAAATGTGGGTGTAACGATCCATGATGTTCAGTATCCAGCCCGGTGAATAGAAAAGAGAATGTTACGGCATATACTAAACAATCAACAAGACTACAGAGTGGACCTGGAGAGAATAACAAGCACAAGTAGAAATTCATTCAGTACGTTTTGGACACCACCAAGTACAGGTGTAACACATCGTTGGGATGCATATGATCACTGAACAGCCAAGCTCCAAAGGAAGAGGAAACATTTTTAACGATTAGCCCAGCAAGAGCAAGCTCAGTTTGGGAGTCTAGGATTGGACTTCATGTGCCTCCCAACAGGCCCGAATTAGAGTGCCAAGAGGCACTCTACCGGCAACAGCATGGATCCCCGCGGACCGTCTCCTATCCTAACTTCGAATAGGACTCGACGGAGACTCTATGGTCGACCCAAATCAAAATTTCAGGATAACATCCGGTCCATCACATTTGGCACCGCCACTTCCAATACGGGGATCATCCGTGGAACCCTCACAATTTTATATATTTACCAACGCAGAAAAGTGCAGAGGTGAACGTGCCCTCACGACACGTTTGGACTGGTCTAAAGGTCTGTTTGGAGTCCGCTGTTTGAGGCAGCTCTGAGGCCTGATACCAAGCTGTAAAGGAAATATGACCAGACCTGGACACCAGTCCGAGTGTTCCACACAAGAAGCTGATGTTCTGCTTACCAATACTGCAAGGGATGAAGGACGAGGCGTTGGTGTACGTGACCAAGGTGCTGAGCGTGCAGAGCAACCAGATCCCACTGGAAGACAATTGTGATGGCTGGCATGAACCTCACTAAACCTGCTGGGCGAAATCCTGTTGTTGGCGTAAGCTGAATGAAATCCGGGGCGAGTCATAAGGCCCAAATGAAGGTCATCATGGTGGTCATCATGAGGAACCACTGATACCTGACGAATGAAAATTCCTAAAAATACCTGACGAATCCAACAGCTGGACCCTATTTAAAGGGACATTGTCGCAAAAAAATTTTATTGGCTAGATCAAAAGGTTGCAAAAAGTTGTTTCAGAAGTCATATTCTCATTTTTGCAAATTCAGGCTCAAAATGCCTCAAAATCGGCCTCAAAGTCAACATTTATAGACGACTTTACCGAGTCATTATGGTATCGATAAAATGACGTAATCCGGGCTATAGCCTTCAATTTTTATATCAAAGAATGTAAAAAATTTCAATCAAGGCAGTTCGATAGCTAAACCTGAGTTATAAAAAAATATTTTATAAAAATAACTTTCCAAAACGCTTCTAAATAAGAAATATAGGACTTTAAAGAAACACCATCAACAAATCAAAAGCCCAGTCCTAATAGGATCTGGTCACGTGGGCTTATCTTACATCAATGTGATGTCATTACGGCTTTCGATGAGTTATCAATATGTACCATTTCGGTACCATTTCATTTACCATTTCGGTACCATTCGGTACCATTTCGGTACCATTTCGGTACCATTTCGGTACCATTACCATCAATATGTACCATTTCATACCAAAGGCCGCGGCAAACACGGAGATATGAATACAAATTCTATAAGAGTTATTAGCGCTGCGGCCAGGCCCGGTCACCCTAAAGATTATAATGAATAACTGTTCGTTATTGCATGATTGCATTGCAGCGACAATGATACAATAAAAAGATACGGGTAGCGCGATCCAGAATAACCGCTTTTGAGGCATGACGAAAGTTTTTGGTGGTTTTACGGACGATGAGATTGTCGCCGCTCCGGTCTCGTGATCAACATAGCAATATCGTCGGTTATCTGTACGTAAAATATTTAGAGCCTTTTATGTGGTCAATTGAGATTTTCTTCGAGGTAAAAAATGTATGAGTGAAAAGTTAATGGAAACAATTTTATTTTTTGCCATCCATCGTTGCTGGCCACGAATGCTTATTGAGGTTTTGTGTAGTGAGGGTAGTGAGTTAGGTAGTCAAGCACTAATCCTATGAAATATGGGCAATGCATTTAATGTTTCTGTTCTGCATTAATTAGCTTCATGAATTTTCCAGAAAGCAAATTGTATGCTTAATTGATAACTATTCATTTTGGCCCACTTTTATAGCTGTGGTCTCATTCCGTCTGTCAACGCCAATCAGCGAGCAGCATTGAGTCTATGTCACACGACTATAGCCTCTCCCTGAGAACACATCTTAGAACCAATCTTAGATTTACAGGCTGAAAACCTGCTGTGGTGCTGCTGGGAAAACAGAAACAGCAAAACAGTAGTGGCATACTATTTTGTGATTGGTAGATAAGAATTCTAATTTATTTTTGTTTGATAAGCAGTAGCACGTACTAGAGGCAGTTGTGGCGCTGATATTTCTTTTCTAGAGGAGAGGCTCGAGGGCCAGTGGACAAGACTGTGCTGACAGATGGAACAAGGCTTATGAGTAGTGTCAATGCCAAAATCCTCATTTTATTGTTGCACAGGTCAACTTGTGTACCAAAATGGGTGAAAATGATTGGTGATGTCAATTTTCCAATGATTGTTTAGGCATATTATTTTTGAATGTCCCATATTCCCTCACTTTTTGGTCTAACTTTCTATTTACAATATCTGTGCACTCTAGTAAAAGTCTATATCAAGCCTGTAACTTGAATTACAAATTTCTACCTGTTACAAATACTAGCTCTGCACAATGTGTGCATGCTAGTGCATTTGCTGCTTAGTTTACCTTCTTTAAAGTAAGAAAATGTTTTTGATAATTTCACAGATTGCAACATATTTTTCCATTTTTTTTCGGTACCATGCAGTACATAATAGTTGGTGTAATCTTATCCACTTCTCCATCCATACATGTATTTGACAGCACACGCGGCAAAACGCGCTTTGGGATTGAATGTAGTCAGAATGAGAACATTAGACCTCAAGTCCCAACATCACGTTAGTATATGTATCATACTGCTGAAAACACTCGCCTGTCAATCGAACTGCTTGCCTAACGTACATTGTCACCGGCTTCTCCTGCGCCGGAGCGGCACCTGCCGAGGCCGCAGGCCGAGGTTTGTTGTTTACCATGTTTTTTTCACCGGATCCCTTCATCAAGTCCTACTACCTCACTCCATGGGTTGAGCCTGTGGCGACCCTCCCCGTGGGTAATCCTTGTCCTTTCCCATCAACCATCCTATCCTTATCCTTATCCTACAGTGTGTTTTTGCTTAAGTTGTCATTTATGTCCCTCATCTTCATTCCGACCGGCGTCAGAATAGCCACATGAATAGTGGAGATGCCGTGTATGTAAATAAATAAATAGATAAAAAGACACAAACAGAGAAATCAGCCCTTCTTTAAACAACATCGTTATCACCGAGCGAGAAGTGTTGCACCAACTAGACTCACTCAATTTCAATAAATCCCTGGGTCCTGATGGAATTCCCCCTGGTATTTTGAAGCTAACGGCGATACTGATATACAAACCACTTACCGCTCTTTTCCACAAATCCCTAAATGAGGAGAAATTTCCATAGTTGTGGAAACAAGCCACGATCCAGCCAATTAAAAAGATGGTTCTCCCTCCGGCTGAAAAAAATTACAGACCCATTCTGCTTGGTACTATTAGTCTGCTAGCACCATATCATATGCGATCCTCCAGGGCCCGAACGGCATTAGCTGCGGCTGCGGAGCGAAGTCCTTTACTTTATTTTCCTTCAGAATTACACCTTAGAACGTGTTCTTCTGAATGGTCTTTGAAACCACTGGAAAGTCAATCATGATGTCATTAGCTGCATACAGTTAGTTGTGATGATAACCGTGCTTTTTTAGTACACGTATTTAACACTGAAACACAAGGGGTACCTTTTGACATAAAGATGTCACATTCTGTTATTAACCCTCGCCCCGATAGGTGGGGTGTTTGAACAACCCCTTTGAACTCGGCCCCTATGCGAGGTAGCGAAAAAACGCGAATGCTGGTGGATAGCTCATACAAATTCATGAAGAAACTATATCAGTCTCTTTTTGGCTCAGTTCAATATTGAGGTCATGACAGGTCAAAGAAAGTGCATTTTGAGTAAAGTGTTTGGGCTCTAGCGTCTGAGAGCTGAGTTAGAACCATTTTTTTTGGGCACCATTCGCTTTCTCTCGTCACGGCGAATCGAATGACTTAGTATATGACCATACTAGCTCAAAAGACAAATGACCTGACCCCAGGTCAGGTCAAGGTCACTTTTTAACCTAGCATAGTCGATATGCATATCAATCGACTCCCAATAGCAATCTGAACGTAATGACATCAAAATAAAAGCTGCTTCATCATTGCATGCAAAGGTATTGACCTAAGTCTGAAAACTGCTTAAATATCCCCAGATGATCTCTCAGAGGTCATAGGTCAAAAATTGCAAAATGAACCTGGAAAGGTGCATAGGATACACGATTTTGAGAATATGAAGGTATTCTCAGCTGTATCTACACAAATAAAGCCCAATATCTTTTCTTCCATGCATTTACAATGGAGAGGTCATGGTCTGTACTTGACCATAGGTCATTGATATGAAAATCCCGGAATATATGGTTTAGCGCTTGGTGGGCCCATTATGTGGTATAAGTTTCAATCCGATAGATTCCCCCATTTCTTACTTATGCCACCTTAAACATTTTTGAGATGAGGTCACTTGACCTGCACTGGTGACCTGACCTGAGATGACTTAACCTTAAAATTTAGCAGAAAGTTGCGGAATTGATCAAGGATGAGCTGTGCCAAGTACGGCGGCGCTTTGCGCCGCCATTTTTCTTGCCGCCGGAAAAACCCGAGGGGGTCTTCAAACACCCCCACCGAGCGAGGGTTAAGATCTGACACACGGATCGGGAGAACGACTTCACATCCCGTGGCGCAATTGAAGTTTACATATTAAATGTGAAACTTGAACCTTCTGTCCCTCATCGTTCGAGAGCTCATGCACAATAATGGTCTTCGAATTAACCAGCACGAACTTGTGAATCCTCAAAGTTCCTTTTCTCTTGATTGTCTTATCGAAGCATTTTCTGAGCTCAGTAGCTAATTTGAGTACTTTTTGTTTCTGCACATACATTTCTACGATGGCAATAACTTGTTATAGTTTGTTAGCCATTACGATACAAGATTTAAGTTTCCGTTGTATTATTATGGAAACATACCTTAACCTCTTGAAACCACAAAAATGACCCGACCGGAAAGTTGTATAAGCATTTTTGGTAGATATCGAAGCAAGCAACAGAACATTGTTTTCCTTTTCCCCTCCAAGCATGGTTGCTGAAATCGTAGAGGGATGGGTACCCCCCCATGCTAGTAAAGGTAGCCCGGGACCTTATACCAGCGCGTGATAACAAGCACACTGGAGGGGAGCCTCGGAAGCCCTCACCTACTTTTTCTAGGTGGCCAGAGAACCCTTCGTGGCCAAAAACGCTATATAGCTACTTTTGAGAATATCCAATGGCACGTCGATTGGTCAAATAATCTTGAAAATGGGCCCCAATTTTGTAATTATAGACTTTCAAAGGTAAACCCTTTATTTTGAGATCGCTGCAATCGTGCGGTTGTACCAGATCGCGTGCATCAAAGACCGACTGGCACTGTTATAGCGGTATATAAAATGAGGTTATATGTCAAGTTCACCCAACATGAAGAGACCAAGCCCAAAGTTCAACGCCATGCCAGCATTCTCAAAGTCATTGGTCCGGTGCTTCCGATCGCATGACGTTACCCAGTATGACGTATATCATGCTACGATGTCAACGTTAAGATAACTCAATGTAAAGGTCAAGGCACAGGTCAAAGTAAAATGTCATGGGTAAAGGTCAATCCCCATTTCCCGTCCGACGGCTGCTATGGTGCTAGTCATTGTGTAATTATAGGGAATATGTCATTTGTGACGTCATAGGTCAATAAACTTTAATGACCTGACCCCAAAAATTAAGTTAATTTTTTTTGGACGTTCTCATTATGGCCTTGGTCCGTTTTTAGGGCATTCTTAACTTTTTTGCGCTTAATCACAGCATTTCCAGAAAAATCCCCAGCACGGCTCATACATGACCTTTATGACCTCGTTTGAACTCGACAGTACTTACCTAGGTCAATTAAAATCGATCATAGTATAGATTTAAATAGCTCCCACCCAGCCTCCAACCGGAGTTTTTCTACGTCTCTTAATTTCCGAGAGCTCAAGGGACACACCAGTGCGCGTAAGTGGCAGACCCCTCTCCATTGCGGGCGTTAAGGAATGGGACATTGATTACAATTTATTGTTTTAAATACATCCTTACACTCATACCCCATGAATCCCACCATTGACACAAGTTTCAATGGTGGGAGTCGTGGAAAAGAAGGTCTTTTTCGTGACCAGAGACGTTTGATAGTCGCAGCGACGACGGGCCGCGCTGGCGCACGAACCTCATAAAAGTGGGGATCGGGACATTTGGGAACTCATAACTCGCCATCGGTTTAATACTCCATTCTTTTTATTGTTGAATTTTATAGAGAAAAGTATAAAGATTAATATGAGCCTCAAAAAGTTTATATTAAGGCATAGGAAAACAATTTTTCTTAGATTTTCAAAAATCAAGAATGTATAATATATTCAAAATTTTATTTTTTGAATATATTTCTCATCAGCCAAAATTCGTAATTCGTCCTTAAGAGACCTAAATCAAGTCTCCATGGTATTTTTAGAAGCCTACAGGCATGGGCGCCGAAAGCGGGGGGACGGGGGGACGCGTCCTCCCTGTTGGCCAACCAGGGGGGACGTCCCCCAAAATGTTTGGGCCAATGAGGCTGTCAGGTACCGAATATGCTCAAAATTCGCCTCCCCGGTCAACACCAGCCCGGGTCCGTCCCCCTGCGAAAATTATATGGCGGCGCTCCTGCCTACAGGTAAAATTTCGTCTTTAAAGAAGACATGTAAGTGAATATGATCAAAATGCTGAAGGCTTAAATTTTCAAACCATAAGTCAGGGAGCGAAATTAATAGAAAAATGGTCATCAGCTTCATCAATAGTCCCCCTCACAAAAACATACACCGAATTCTGATATATGAGGGTGTTATCGACTTGTCGATCTGTCATGGAGTACCCCCTATACGCCATGGAGAAACTTTAACAGCGATGTCCATTTAAACTAGGCATCTTAAATGATGCTTTTGATGATGATGCCTTTCTTTCTGTAATTACGCATATACATATTTAGGTCTGAATTCGTATAGAGGCTTTTTAATATACCAAGGTAGCATCAATTTTCCCTAAATATCTGTTTCTAGGTTGATCCCCGAACTGGATAAATCAAGAATGTTGGGGATTTTGATCCAAAGAAATTTACAATTACCTGCGAGTATGAACTGGTGGTCTGGGGGACAACAGACCTAAGAATCGTAAAAAGTATGCAAAGAAAATAAGAGAAAACCGTGAAAATGGGATCGGTCAGTGTCACCTTTGATTAACTCCCTCAATCCGCCACGCTCTGCAATACCCAGTAGCGCACCCAAGGAGAAAGCCAGCGGGCCTTGCCCCCCCCTCCCCCAAACGCTTCGACTCCTAAGTGCCGGCCCTCGGCCATGTCTGGCGTGGCACTCGACGTGGGTTCTGGTAATAATTGACCGCTGCAGGCACCCATCGAGAGCAGAAATGAGCTTGATCTGGCTTTTAGTTCCAGTTCTCCTCTCACCTTACCGCCCCTGCTCATAGTGTGTCGCCCCTGCGGTGAATTAATCACCCAATATGTGATTCAACCACAGGCCAGGTTTATAATATAAGCTATAAGTGTTGGAAAAGGGGGGCCAGGGGGGCCTGGTCCCTCACTTTTTGGCCACAAATTTCCTGATCTCAGTCAAAATGGGAGAAAACAGCACATGCTTATAACCAACCGCTGCGGAAGGCAGCGAGGAGCCCAAATTCTGACAGTTTTTTGTCCTGACGTGGAAAGTTTTTTGTCAGCATCAGGTTGGAGTTTGGCTGTCCCCCCCGTTTTGCGCGGTGGCGACGCTTATACCCCCTTCACTTGCGTTTTACACCATACGACAAATATGCATTGCTTTTTTACCTGATAAGTACCCTCTCTTGCCAACTTTTCCCTTGCAGTAACCTGTCACGCCCTGTCAAACATGCCACCTCCCATCAGCCCCCTCCCTTCGTCCGCCGGGCCCCCAAACGAAAATCCTTGGTGCACGCCTGGCAATATCCCAATTCTATAGATCTCAAGAGAGGCATAAAGAAACCCCGTCAGGTGGCATGTGATGCGGACATTTTGTCCATTTTAGCTCGAATCTGCAGTTGTAGCACCCATGTATAACCTCAACTTGACCAAACAACATGTGCGAGGCGTGGGTTCCACCCCTCCTCACACATGGAGCTGTCCAGCTGTCCCCGCCCAATTCCCGCCCACTCGCCCGTCTCAGCGCTACAGCGTACAATGACTTCCAAACTAGTGGGTCGGCAGCGGAACGATACTTTCGCAACTGACTACATTTTCACCGGCTTCTCCTGCGCCGGAGCGGCACCTGCCGAGGCCGCAGGCCGAGGTGTGGGATTGTTTGCATATTCTACAACTAAAATGATAATCTTTATAAGCGGTTGTTTTCTCTAAATTTACATAAAAACTACAATTGAAAGTCATTTTGGACTAGCGCTGGCTTCCACTGGTAGTGCATTTCCGCAAAAAGTAGCGGTAGCGGAGTAGCGGGTAGCCGTTTCCCAATTGTGAAAAAGTAGCGCTAGTAGCGGTACTGGTCTCAGCTATTCAAGGTAGCGGAAGTAGTGGTAGCGGTTTAGAAAATTTGGTAGCGGCGCCCACCTCTGGTTGTTCACCTCCTCCATATTTCCCACAAAGTAGTCATGTGTTAGACAGGCTGTTTGATTTTATTATCAACAGGTAATTATCATTGTTTACATCGTGAGACACTGAACACGGACTATGACATTGCTGTTCACCTTGAGCTGTTTGATAAATGAATTTAGGTTCAAAGTGGGTCCATCCACATCCTCAGTTGGCACAAATATGAATAGTTTTATTCCAAATCTTCCGAATCAGTAATACAACGAATGAAGATCAAAAGACTATGAAACGTCTTCTCGCACTTGAGGGACCACCTCTCTCTCTCTCTCTCTCTCTCTCTCTCTCTCTCTCACTCACTCACTCACTCACTCACTCACTCACCACCCCCTCACTCTCACTCACTCACTCACTCACTCTCTCTCTCTCTCTCTCTCTCTCTCTTCACTTCTATCGCTTCTCCGATCACCTAAAGAAGAGAGTATTTGATACTCACCAACAGTAGTGGCGGTTCCGTTGGTGTCGAGGACGGGTGTTAGGGAGAAGCCGTCTCCGATGGAGAGGTTGAACATGGTGCACTGACTGAGCCGCTCCAGTCCCGTGTCCGTGTCCACCACCCTGCCGAGGAAGCGCCGTCAGGCTAGCCCGCCTCTCTGCTGAGCCGCTCCCCCACACCACTGCCAGCCCCCGGACCGTACTCTGATCTCAGGAGCAAGTAGGACTTGACGTGCACTATGGACCAGGGCATTTTTTAAGGAAATATCAGTGGGGGGGGCATTTCTTGTGCTGGCCATATTAGTCTTTTCATGGAATCAAGGCCCCATTTTTGGAGGGGTAGGGCGTGTTAATAGACGCCTTAGTAATAAAAAATCGGTTTCCAATTTTTTTCAAATTCCATAAATTATAGATTCTGCCCAAGGCTGCTAGTTTTTTCGGCGACAAAAGGCCAAATCCGAGTTAGAAACAGCAACAAGAAGGGTTCAAAATTTGTTTTAACAGAAATTACCAAGTAAGTAAATCAAATATGCCAAAAAGCCAGATTTGAGGCTAAAACAACCCTTAAAAGTAGTCATAAACCCACAGAAAGTCGACTCGTATCGCTGTTTAGAACTAATTCAGCACCATCAATTATCTTGGCCGCACCATTCCCCGCTAACATTTAATAATTTTTCTGTTTTTTTTTACCTGTGAATTTCTTGCTCTTGAAAAGTGGGAAATGTATGATTTTAGTAAGTGGGGGGAGGGTGTAGCCTCAGAGGACGCATTTTGGCATTAACTTTGCACCTAAAGGGTGTCTATAGTATCGCATCCTTCGCGTCCAATTTTCGGTGGCCGTCACTCTTGTGGATCGTCCTTTCCACCGCCATAACAGTTTTTCTGCTGCGCTGTTGATTTTTTGGTGTCAAAACATCTTATTCAAGAGCGAAGAAGCCCAAAAGGAGCCATATTTATGCAATGATCAAACCAAAAATAGCTTGGGTCCCAGGGCCCACAAAAAATGGCCAAAAGGCCAGATTCCAAGAAAGGGCCAACCGAAAAAATCACCGGGCCAAAAACGACAAAAAAGGCTGAATTCGAGAAATTTTGCCAGAAAATGGCCGGCCTGGCAGCCCTGAAGCTGTCGCAATGTATGTCAAATAAATAAACTATTTCCTATTTTTCTTTATCAGTTTCGCAAGGCAAGTAAATTCCTTCAGTATCAAACACAGATGGTTTATAATCTAAATCGAGGCAAGTTTTATGTACATACTTACTATGTTGTGGGGCTGTTGCTGTCAAAATCATATAGTGAATGTTGTGCAAAAACCTCTTAATTATTTTTGGGATTTATCGACGCCCCAACTGTCAGGGTCGTGTGGCGTCGCCATCTTTTTCCCTGTTGGAAGTGTTTCTTGGGAGCCAGTTTGATGATTCTGCCGAATATATAGTCTCTCCCAATTTTCAAATTCAATGAATCGATGAGAAAAGCTAAGTAACAACTTATACTGGGGTCAGATGTAACACGGAGCAATTGTAACAGTGGCCATAATTCCAAATTAACCGATGGATCAACCGTAACACCGGAAATGCGCAGTCAATTGATGCCTTTTTTAAAATTCTACTCGGTGCGGTTGGTAATTCGGGCAAAGTTTGCTAATAAGTGTTCTAACGGGTTTTTTCCAATTTTGAAAAATGTTTAGCTTATTGGCGGATGTTATAAGTTACAGCCTGAACAGCTTGAATGTGCTGTAAAGAAGACTAAAGTAGCTACAAAATGAGCATAGTAGAGTGCCTCTTGCATTAAATCGTTTAGTGGATGCTTTTTTAAGGTGGCGTGGTGCGAAGGGGGCAATTCTAATACTTCCCTGAGGATCAAATGTAGCAGTATTACAAGTAAAAAAATTGGTTATTTACTACACCAATGCAGTAGTTAGGTCCGTGGGTCGTTCTGGCCATCTGGATGCTGAGCAGCCTGGCCTATCGGGGTCATCTCTAAAATCGTTCGGCCTTTGCCAGAGACCGGACGATGGAAGCAGACCAATGTTGGCCGGAAGACCAAAAAAGGAAATTCTTACCGAAACACCCGAAAAGAGAGCGCTTAAAAACGGGCGTACAGAAACAAAACACAGGCAATGCCACGGTACTGGCTGGGGCGAGGGCTTCTGGTTGGATAGAAATCGATGTTTGGTTGGTTGTAGGCTATCTCCAGCGTTGTGGTTAATTAAATTTATCCTGGGGTTACTTAGCCGGGATTTCCCGTAACTACTTGCTTTGTTTCGTTTTTGCACGATGAGTGGACAGCTACTGATCGTAGTTTTTGAACACAGTTTTTGTGGATTTCCAATTTGGGACGAGCAATAAAACAAAATTATTATTATGGCGTGGTGTTGTCTTATTTTCGTTAGGTGAGTTTGCGCTTTTTCAGTTATAAGTACTACTTGTCTATTTCACTGGCGGGCCAATTTCCCGGCACTGGGGGGGGGCATTTCGGTCGACTGGGGGGCAATTGGCCCCCAAAATTGCCTGCTATGGACTCATGAGCACTAGGACAAACGGCTGCCAACCCCCGGACTGTACTCTGATGTACTCTGAAAGCGCAGTTGGCTTCCACGCAGCCGACCCGGGTCCAAGGCCCGGCGGCTTCCCTGAACGGGGAGCAAGCTGGCTTCCGAGAAACCCTTCCAACAAGAAAAGAGTTGGCTATGCCATATGAACCTGGCAGATGATGCGTCGATAAGCCCTCTAAAGGATTGTAAGGGCATATTGAGGGCAAGATTTCGTCGTCCATTGTTGCCTCCCGGGATTTGACCCCGGGTCAGTGGCGCCGAAACCCGGAAATACTTGGATGGTAGCCCTTAGCTTATTTGCAAGCCTTGCTATCGATTTGTTCGGATTCACAATTTCATGTCAGATCTCCTTTTGAATTAAACATTGAGGCCTATTTTCCAGCTAAACAAGTTCTAGCAAACGTTTTCGCATTTCTGCTATTATGTGGGTTACGAGCATACAAATGAGTTTTCCTCAAATTTCCGGTGTGGGCATGCGTAACTGTTGCTCTAGCATCACGGAGTATACATCGCAAGGGGGAAAGTGTTAGTTAAACAACGGCGTGATACGACGTTTCCACTGATTTCCTTAATTCTCCAACATGGATCGAAATAATGAGACGTAGAGAGATTAAAAGTGAGTTCATAAGATTTGAGATTTGGCTTCTAGTGTTTAGATATTCTGTTCCGTATAACAATTAAAGCAAAACTGATAAGGCTGCTCTCCCGGAGACACTACGTTACTGTCTGGTTCCAGTGGTGGACCTAGCCGGCAGGTTTGAGGGGGACCAAAGTTGGAAAAACTTCACGCGGTGAAACATTTTGCCATGATTTAACACTGGACGGTAGGTTCTCGGGGTAAACCCAAAAGTCAACGAGCAAAAAAAAAAATCGTCCCATAGTGAAATATGCAGTCACAAGAGGCTTGCGTTTCTCTCCAGGGCCCAATGTTTACACTGAAGTGGACTGGTTCTGTTTGAAGTTGAGAATTGGAGCGCTAAAACCTTGTTTTAATCTTAAAATGAGTCGGGGCAAAAAAGGAGGTCGGCAGCTTGGTGGGGGGGGGCGGTGGGCAAGGACATAGTTTTCCCCGAGCTTTTCCGTTTTGGGGGAATGCCTTGTTTGCCCCCCCTGGATCCGTCACTGACTGGGCCTCGTTACTGTCCTGCCACATTGACTGGGTCTCGTTACTGTCCTGTCACATTTCTAGCAGAAGCTGGAACGTTGTCGTGATCCGGTTTGTACGGCTGGCCATTCGTGCGCAAGCTACCTTTAACACGAAGTGCGTTCGCGAGAATGATGCGCCCAAGCTATGTAATATTTAGGTTTCAAAGACACAAATAATTTCCAAAGACTTGCTCTATTTTCTAGGCTTTGATATCAATTCTATAACCGTGCATTTATTTAGTTTCAATGCCTCTTGTATCTATATTGATATGATATGATTTTATTAATACGTCAATAATTCATGGGAAGCGAAAAGTTAAAGGGAAATGGCACCTTTATAACGTGACTTTAACTTATATAGTCAAGTTGTAAAGCATGCCGGAAAACCCGGTACTCTATATATAATTTGTGTTGAAACTCCAAATTTCCGTGTAGAAAAGCTAAAAACTACCTGAAATGTACTCCTCATGTACCCCAGCCAGGCGGCCACAGTTGTCAGCTGTTGGTGTGACGACAGCCCTGACGGCACGGTGAGCAGTCAGCCAATTGGAGCCCTTGAAGCCTATTGAATATGGTAGTAATTGCCAGATCATGACGTCATCCACAGGCAGAGGTTTATTTTTCACCCTAGAGGAGCATTTTAAAATAAAAATATTGAGCTCATTGTACATTTTCAGAGAAATCATGGACTTCTGCATGATTTGCGGCTAAAAATACCTCTTATTTCATTAAATTCCTGGATGTGACCAAGGCGCCACATTCCCTTTAAAACGTCCGCGTTGAAGTCTGGCGGCAGGTACCGCACGATACACCTGAGACCATTTATAAGCACAAGCCGAGTACATAGCAAAAGTCTCAGAATAGTGATAGTGGGAGAGTGACGGGAAGAAGGCGTAGGGAAGCCGCGAGAGAGATGTGATACCGACGAGACTGCGAGACGGCGGGAGAGACGCGATACCGCGCTAGGTTGCGAGTTCCCAAGCAAACCGGCTCGGGCGGCGAAGCGAATTACGCGGCAACGACGGGTCCGCAGCGCCGAGGAGGGGGAGCTCGCCGGGAAGCCACTGTCACGCGTTCACGCAAAGCAACGTACTTGAGATTCCGACGTGGCCGGCCCGTGGGGACGCGGGAGCAGGCCGATAGCGGCGCGGCGTCACTGTTTTACAACTAAAACCGGGAAAAACGTTTCTCAGCTGTTTTTACGATCATATCACCAGCATTTAACAGTCTCAACAGCGAGACACTGAACGTATCTGCATATTTTTTACTGTTTTCTTTTAGAATGGAACGTGAATGAAGATTAGAGGCACGAGCTATGCCGGCGGCACTGGTGGAGCAGTAAAGAAACACATAACGTGATTTCACGTTTGTTTCTTGGCTTAGCGTTGCTACTGTCGGAGCTGTCCTGGAACGGAATAGCACGTGTATTATCATTGATAGTCAACGGCGCCTGGCACTGGCACTGATGCAATATTGGGCTTGCTTTGTATGTGTGTATGTACCTTCCAGAACAAAATGCATTTATTACAAGGTAAATCACGAAAAATCACGAGAATCCAAGGGTTTAGTCACGTAATATTGGGCTTTGAAGATGCATGAGGAGTTGAAAGCTACATGTTTTGTTTGTATTACATCATAATGAATTAATTAGTTACAATCGTTTATCTCCATACATCTTGCATTAATATTCACTGGATGTTATGAATTTGTCAGTCACCTTTCCATTAAACCGTAGCCACCAAAACTGACGTTGTGTTGTTGTGTCCTTTCCATTAAATCCTAACCACCAAAACTTAAAGCGCCGTCACACCGGGCCGGCGACCTTACCGCGACCCTACGGCGACCCAGGACTTCCCAGGGTCGCCATGGTCGCCGCGAGGTCGCGATAAGGACGCAGAAAGACGCCGTGGGGTCGCCAAGGTCGCCGGCCGACGGTGACTACTTTGGACATGTTCAAAATAGTCGCCGAGCTTCGGCGACCTGAGCCAGGACGCAGAATGATCGCCGTAAGGTCGCCTTGGTCGCCGTAGCGACGTAGTAGGAACGCGAAGGGCGCAGCAGAGACGTCGCGGAGTCGCAGTACAAACACAGCTAGATTGACACATTGAACACCTATAAAAGCTGTGTATATAAACCCGCCAGAACCAGTGCCTCTCTGGTTCTACGGTGTATATCAATGTATAGGCTAGCGTTATCATGCCACTAAATATAAATATATTGGCCGTCATACAGCAGCTCATCGCACAGCAGCAGCTGGTGTCTGATCAGGCTTTTGCTGGAATCAGCCTGATCAGATTGCAGAGAAGGAGGAGAGCGAGGCAAAGAAGATGGTGGGTCAGGCCATGGCTTGGATATGCTCGAAGAGCAAAATTTGGTCACTTCAACTGCCTTATGTCTGAGTTGAGACAAGAAGATCCGGTGTTGTTTCAGAACTTCCTCAGGCTTCCACCGGAGATGTTCGATGTGCTGGTCATCAGACTGAGCCCAAGAATCACCAAGCAGGATACGAACTTCAGGAAAGCCATCGATCCAGGGACAAGGCTGGCAGCCACTCTCCGCCATCTAGCTTCTGGTGACACGTATGCTAGCATAAAGTACGACTTCCGACTGCCAGCGAATACCCTATCCCTCATAGTGAAGGAAGTTTGCCAAGCTATAGTAGACGAGTACGAGGATGAGGTAGTGATGTGCCCTACCACTTCAGAGCAATGGACTAAAATAGCCCAGAGCTTCGAACGCCGCTGGAATGTTCCTCACGCTTGTGGTGCACTTGATGGAAAGCACATTGCTATCAGGAAGCCAGCCAACAGTGGAAGTCAGTATCACAACTATAAGGGTTTTTTCCATTGTGTTAATGGGACTGGTAGACGCTGACTATAAGTTCTTGTGGATAGACGTTGGAGGTGACGGGTGCATGTCAGATGCCATGATCTACAACGACTCAGAGCTTAAAGAGTGCCTCTCTGACGGGTCTGTAGGCCTTCCAGCTCCTGCACCACTGCTGCATGATGACCAAGACATGCCTTACTTTATTCTTGGTGATGATGCTTTTGGTCTCCGGACCTACTTGATGAAGCCCCTATGCAGGTCGCAACCTGACGAAGGAACAGCGAATCTACAACTACCGCATCTCGCGAGGTCGAAGAATAGTCGAGAATGCCTTTGGCATACTAGCTCAGCGATGGCAGGTTGTGCTAGGGGCCATGCAGCATGCTCCTGAAACAGTAAGGCTCATTGTAGAGGCCTGTGTTTGCCTCCACAACTTGATGAGACTGCGCTTCCCGACCTTGCAGAACGCAGCTCTTGACCACGAAAACGTGCATCACGAAGTTGTCCTAGGTTCGTGGAGGAATGACGCAAACATGCACGACGTGATCGGGGCTCGGGGCGCAACCACAGACAGCACTGCCGCGAAGAAACAACGTGAGTATCTGAAGTTGTACTTCAACTCAGTGGCAGGAACAGTCCCATGGCAGGAGAAGATGATATAGATTTGGGTATGTGAAATTGTCAGACCGTCTAGAATGTTTATCGCGCGGGATCAATTTGTGAAATACTTGCATCACAAGTCGAACCGGAAAAGTGGTGAGCTCATATTTAAAATATATGTACAGCAATATGTATGAAATGTGTGAAAGTGAGACAGCAATATCGGTGTTCAGGTTCTTTTGACCTTCCGTTCTGTGTTTATGGCTTATCAGTTGTGAAACTGCAGTTGAACAGTGTACCTTAAATGTCCAATAGATACCAGGAATGAACTGAACGGTTGGGCTATGACCTTTATTTAGTGAGGTAATAAATGGGACCTAATTTGATGACCAAGCACCTTTTTTAACAGACTCTCTCGTAAAATCCTTCGTGATGGTTTCGTTTTATTTGAACTTTGTTAGAAATTCCAACACGATACTTTTACCGATGTATGTGGTGTGTCCCAAAATTAACAAAGTTTTAAAAGTTGGTGTTTACCTTTCTTTTTCCCGTGGATTGTGACCTGAAACGAATTTGTGCCAAAAATCAGGCATTTAAATTAATATTTAACCCCAGCGCAAATCGTTTAAAGTTTTACCCATACCTCTCGATGGAGACTGCAACGCTTGAACACAAACTATTTCGGTATTCCCATCGTAATACGGGACTACAGCGTAGGGTGTCTTTTTGGTTCTCTTTTTGGTTATGTTTTGTAAGAATTATCTTTTAGCTATTGTTTTCATGACAGTTCGACCTATTTCCACTACAATTACTTTACGTTGTTTTACATAGAATCATATTGTGTTATAAGGTACACAACCCTTATCAGAATAACTGGTCGTTTTTCCTTGTATAGTCAGAAAAAATACAGTTTTATAAACATTATCTTTTGATCCTCAGACTAGAAAGACACAGTGTCAAGACACATACACGTTATTCAATATGGAACAAAAGTCCATTGCTACATATAAACATCCTTCTGGAGGGTCCCTGGTCGGTGGTAATGCTCTACAAATTGCAGTAGGTGCTAATGGCCAGTGGTGGATGGGGGGAAACATTGCCCCCAAACAGAAAATCTAGGGGCAATACTATGGTTGCACCCCCCTCTCCCCCAAAGCTGTCGACTTCGTTTTTGCCCGGACTCATTTTTAGTCTACAAGCAAGGTTTTGGTGCTTCAACTCTCAACTCTCAACTGTAAAGCAATTCGGAAAACCCGCTGCTAAATATATCATTTGTCTTGAAACTCAAAACTTCCGTAGAGAAACGCTAAAAACTACCGGAAATGTACCCCTCATGGACAATATCCAGGGGATTTCCTTCATACAACAGTGTCCAACACCGGGTGGCAGTACCGGGTTTTCCGACTTGCTTTACAACTTGGCTATCTCAGCTAAAATCACGTTGTGAAGATGCCACATTCCCTTTAAAGCGTGGAGGATCTGACGCTGGATAAGTTTGTAGGCACGCAGTCCCATCTCATGTTTGAAAGCCTGTCGGTTGACACGTCATTTCTGGCTGAGTGCCAGCCATGGGACGGTATCCCAGGTTACGATAGGCCAGAGGCCTTCATCCGAAATCAGCAGTTGGCGAACAACGCAGCGGATAGAGGGGATAATGACTATATCGGCTGCCTAACTAAGAGTGAGGAGAGCCGACAGCAGTGGCGGATTTCGCCGGTAGGTTTGGTGGGCAAGCCAAAGTCGATGAGAAAAAACGTCACGCGGTGCTAGCAGGCCATAATTTAACTAGACGGTAAGCTGTGGGGGTAAGCTGAAGAGTCAATCAGCAAAATACAAAAACGTCGCCGGGTCAAAGCTGTAGCTACAAGATGCTTGTTTTGCTATCCAGGGCTCAATTTTTACACTGAAGTTGAGTGGCTTTGTTTATAGTTGAGAGTTGAAGCTCCAAAACCTTGCTTGTAGACTAAAAATGAGTCCGGGCAAAAACGAAGTCGACAGCTTTGGGGAGGGGGGGTGCAACCATAGTATTGCCCCTAGATTTTCTGCTTGGGGGCAATGTATTTCCCCCCATCCACCACTGGCCATTAGCACCTACTGCAATTTGTAGAGCATTACCACCGACCAGGGACCCTCCAGAAGGATGTTTATATGTAGCAATGGACTTTTGTTCCATATTGAATAACGTGTATATGTCTTGACACTGTGTCTTTCTAGTCTGAGGATCAAAAGATAATGTTTATAAAACTGTATTTTTTTCTGACTATACAAGGAAAAACGACCAGTTATTCTGATAAGGGTTGTGTACCTTATAACACAATATGGTTCTATGTAAAACAACGTGAAGTAATTGCAGTGGAAATAGGTCGAACTGTCATGAAAACAATAGCTAAAAGATAATTCTTACAAAACATAGCCAAAAAGTGAAGAAAACATAAGACGCCCTACGCTGTAGTCCCACATTACGATGGAAATACCGAAATAGTTCGTGTTCAAGCGTTGCAGTCTCCATCGGGAGCTATGGGTAAAACTTCAAGCGATTTGCGCTGGGGTCAAATATTAATTTAAATGCCTAATTTTTTGCACAATTTCGTTTCAGGTCACACTCACCGGGAACAAGAAAGGTAAACACCAACTTTTAAAACTTTGTTAATTTTGGGACACCCTAATGTGGTATCCATCACACTTTTAATCACAGCTCGACAATCCAAGTATAACGTCACTTTATATGTAACTGAACTGAGTATCATATCAGAACGAACTGCACGAATATCACAGCCAAACACAGTATCAAAGAGAACAGCGTCACAACCTATGATTTCCGGGTTCACTTGCTACTGTCACAGCGCTCCAGTGTATCCATGAATGAATCAGTAAGGATGCCGCTCAGGTTTGAGGCATGTTTCTCCGGACCGTGGAGTGGAGGCAGCTGGTCCAGCAGTTGAGTTTCCATGGTTCTGTGGATTACCCCGCGGTTGTAAGGTGATCAGGTTCGGCTCATGTTGCTCTTGAGCTGGCATCCACGCGGCAGTCGTTGGGTTCGACACCATCGTAGGCTGCATAGTCTTCGGCGACCAGTTCTGCGGCGCCGGCGGAGGCTGCCACTGCGAGTACTGCGGACAGGAGTGCTGCTGATGGCCAGGCTGCCACTGCTGTTGTTGCGGATGGGGAGTCTGAGAGCGAACCTTGTCGTTAAGGTCCAAATACGTGTACAGCAGCTGCCTTTGTTCCTGCTGGAACTGTCTCCATAAGCTTGGATCCAGATCTTCCATTACCGTCATGGCCCAGTCTCCATACGATGTCCGTTCGCTGGGAAGCGCAGCCGGCTTGTTTATCTGGAGCAGTTTTTCATGTAGCTGAATGGACTGGCGGTCCCTCTCCTCCAGGCTGTTGAGCAGTCTCTCTTCATCCGCAGTGGCCCTGGACGAGGAACGCTTTGGTCTAACATCGGGAACTTCTTGACCCTCAGACTGTTCCCGAGTCGAAGCGGGATCAAGCGTCGGTGGCACCTGCTGCGTGTCATCACTTGCATCCCCCGGCTCGGTATTGTCATCCACAGAGGCCACGGCTGCGAGCTTAGCCTTCAACTGCAAAAAAACAGCCACAGGAAACCATGGTTAAATATGAACATGTCCAACGAATGCCTGTGAGGGAAATCAATAATGTGGCACGTTGATTAATGCTCTGATTGATTATTTGGGTTTAGGGGCGCGGATTAATACTCGGAGAAAACATACAAAGTGCATATGAAAATATTTCGTTTATATGAGGTTAACTCGGAGTGTCTTCGATCGATAGACCAATTTAGCAATCGAAGAGTTCAGGTCATTAATTCAGGTCAAAATACATAATAACATTCGGTTTTTTTCGACCACTAGAGAACAAGCAAGTGTGATTAGTTATCAGAATACCACAACCACAAAGTTAAGCTTGGAACAGCTAGCTTTAGTAACTTCAAACAGAGCATTGATTTATGATTTTCAGAGAAAACAGAAAGTTCTTAAATGTAGTTTCAGCATTACGAATCACAGAAGTCGCATATATGCTACTCACACTGACGATGGTCCTTGGCTGAACCGGATGGATGTGAGACTGCAAGAACTTAAACTTGTCCATAATCCAGAGGTCAAGCTCGGTGCGGTCGGCAGTTCCAGCCCCAGACTTCAACCTCAACAGTTTCCCGTACCTGGTCCGAATGGACCTGTACCACACCCTAAGAGTGTCAACATCTTTCCCCAGGTTACGGCCTTGTTCAATCCAGAGCGAGTCCTTTTTCCCTTTATCTTTATATGCGTCCAGTTTCTTGTTAAATATTATGGGATTTTCGGCCAGCCATTCCACCATGGCCTCTTCTTCTCCAGGGTTCAAATCACTCTGCGTGAGCTTGCTCTGCTTTGACCGATCTGAGCTCGCCGTTGAGTGCTCGACAGAATCGAGGCCGGCGTTTGAGCGTACAGGTGACGGAAGTCGAAGAGGAACAGCCCTTGGCGCTCTACCTCGACCCTGCCCACGGCCCCTATTACTAAGTCTTGGCATTGTCTTGACTTGCCAACTGTTCTCGAATTTATGAAAAAATGAAGTTTTCTGAAAAAAACGGTGGATCTTATACTCGCGCCAGGGCCACCGTCAAACGCAGCAGAAGCGCTAAGGACGCAGTAAGGACGTGGAAAGGTCGTAGTAAAGACGCCAAGAGCTCCACGGGATCGCCGGTGGTCGTCGTGCGGACACCTTGAGGCTGCAGTGCGGGCGTAATAGAAACGCCGACGAGGACGTCGTAAGGTCGTGGTGAGGACGCCGTGGGCACGCCGTAGAAACGCAAAGGTCGCAGGGCACAGGACCCCAGTGTGACGGCTAACCGAAATTTGGATTAAATCGATGGATTTCTCACCTCGACTACGGGCGTCCTCTCTGTGTTGGCAGTTTTCAGACGCAGTAAGGTGGCCGGCCTGGTGTGACGGGGGTATTATGCTACAAATGAATTATATGCGCCGGCATCTAAAACGTCCTTGGAACATGATACCAGCCTTATGCAGTAAGCTAACTCCGCAAATGTTCCTGAAACGTTTTTGTGAGGATAGAATACCCTCTTTTGCCTTACACAGACTTACCATGGCGAATAACATGTAAAAGGCGTCAAATCTAACAAGTCTACTGATTTTCAAAGACAAAAAGGGCCGAGGACTGAGGTGTCGCCTAACAGTTGGCACTATGCCTGCCTTATGTGCTACCGAAACGTTTCCCAACTTGAAGTTGTCAGTGGTGAAAATTACTAAACGAATAATATGGTGCCCTGATGACCTCAAAACAGGGTGGCCCCGTGACAACAGGCAGTCCCAGACATTGTTTGGTAATTTCAGAATAACCAGATTTATTTTCATTAATTAAAAATATAATGACAAAGTGTGTGATCATTTGATTATTGGCTTCTATAATTAATATAGATTTATCAGTATATTTATATATTTATTGATATTCATCAAGTTCTATGTCCTTTCTATGGAAGCTTGCCTCTGTAAACTGCTAAAATCAATAGCATTCCGAAACTGTTCACTGCTCAATACAGTGCATTCCGAAAATTGAGCCCAAAAAGGTAAAAATACCACGCTGCTCGACGCTTCTCCTTTTCAAATTCCCGACGCGTTGACTCCGTTGTGATTCGCCACTTCCCCGCCCTGGTGGAGACTGCCCCACCAGGCTTTCCCTCTCACAACCTAATTGGAATTACCCATGCATAAGTGCATGGTGTGAAGCTAGCGCTGTGTTGGACGTCTCAGCTTTGTAAACACGTAACACATTATCTTTTTAGTGATTTTGTAAGATATCCATTTATTCTTGGAAATTAATCAAAACCTGGTCGATTTCATCATGACAGTGTTTTTTTCTACATGACTAAAACAAACCTGAAACATGGACAGGGTCGGACGCAGGAGCGCCGTTTGGGGGGCAAATCGAAGAAAATCGTAAAATCATTGTTTTTCTAAATTGGCCAAAATTTCACCATTTTCTGGGGGCATGGCCCCTTGGCCCACCTCTGCGCCTGCCATGAACATGGGTTACCTCACTGATGTGTGGGTCTGGGGGTGCAAACGGCATGCATAAATAGTAAACAAGCGTAATTATGCTTTTTAGATAGTCTTGCGCTTCATTCAAAGGCTCAGGCAGTAATGCTACAGCAGATCTTGCTGAAACTCGATAGATTTTGCAGTGCTGAGCCGAGCAGTAACCAGTCTTAACTACGCGCCTGGCGATTGTGCTAGGTTCGTCGGCATTTTTCTCTCTTTAGGTAAGTGATGACGTTAAAACAGTGCAATTGTGTTCGCCGCTACATGTCAGCTAGGAGTCATTCCACCATAAATCGACCAAGGCATAAAACCCTACTATTTTTAATTTCCTCCAAAATTGGTGTATGGGGACTTGCAAGGGCGTAGAATCCACCCATGGCACCCAAAAAATTATTCAAAAATTGGTTTGAGAGAAATGGCCTCCGGAAATTTCTGAAGGTCATTATACAGGCATTGATTAAAATGCCTATAGCTCCAAAAGCTTTCAAGTGATTTCTGAAAAATTTAGAGTATTAGGATGTAAATTTGACGGGCAACATTTTGGCTATCTTCAATTTTGAAATTTAAACAAAAAATGTTTGGTGACCTCATGACCTAGTTTTATAATGGTGACCTTGACCCGTAGTATAGTGAAATTCAAAAATTCTCTTGAAAGCGTTTTGACATATGGTAGTAGTCTTTCATATCAAATAAAGAAAAAATGGCTTTCGAGATGCATATGCTACTTTTAGCTTCATATTTATAACACTAGGTGTCACTGTGAAGCTATGCTATCGTAACTCATGTTCTAATTGACTTGCAACTTTAAAATAAAAACATTTGAAGAATCAAAATCAAGCGGTCAACCTAGAGTTGAAGCATTTTAACACAAGCACAGGAATAGGGGATTACCTTCCCATATTTTGAATTCACATTATTGTCCTTTTGGGAATGAACTTAGCTGTTTTAAATGGCATGTATGGTTGTTTGGATCATTGTACATCTTATGAAAATAAATGTGTTTCCGTCGCATTGAATCACCTAACTATGATGTCATTTCCAGAAGCATTTAACACGCGCCCCACCGGGGTCCGGCGCCACCTTCGCCCCTCTGGGGGCCATCAATGCCCTCCTAACTCCGAAAACATGGAAGTTAGCGTAGAGCTGCAAAAAACATTAGAAAGCTCATGTGAATTCAGTAAGATTTTACTAACACGCTTAAGCGCTCCATTTTACTAACACGCTAACTTGACCTCCAGAGGTCAAGTTATGTCACGATAGGCTATTTCCAGTAAAATATGCAATCCTTAAGAAACCTGAGCATAGCTCTTACGCCATTAGAGCTATTGAGATCTAGCAAAAATCGTTTGATAGGAAAATGCCAGGACTTTCTCCGCTATGAAAAAGATAATGGCCTCCCGCCAGTGGTTTGACCTCCAGAGGGTACCTCGTGAGTTAATATGACCTGTGGTCTCAAAAGGTAAGAAAGTGACCGTGTTGTATATCAAATGAAAACTAGTGACGAGACATACACGATGACCTTTGATTCAGTGTTGTAGCTTAATTAGGTCAAAAGTTATCATAAAAAATGCTGTTTTTGAACCTCTGGTGACCTCTGATGATCTCAGATAGGTCAAAGGGCAATATCACCCCTGGGATCCGTGAAAGGGTGTCCAAGAACGTTTGTCTGAGCAAATTGAGCACTTACGATTATTTTGTGACTTTTAGCTCATAAGACAGCTTTTCCCATGTTTTTCTATGGAAGAGGTTACCTGGTGAGCTGACCTCAGGTTACCAAATCGAAAAATCCCGAAGATAAATTTTGTAGACTCCGGAGGGGTCATGAAGTGTCGAAAGTTTTAAATCGATCGGCTTAGAAATGTAGCTATGGTAGAGCTCAAAAGTTAAAGTGAGGTGACCTTGGTTGACATCGCCTGGTGACCTGACCTAGGGTGTAAATGATAATTGTTAGGGTTTTTAACGACGCACCAACTGCCAGGGTCATACGGCGTCGCCAACTCTCACCCTGTTGGAAGGGATTTTGGGGATCGGATCGACTTATTCTGAGGCTCCGCCGGGATTTGAACCCGGGACCGGTGGCTTAGAAGACAAGGGTGCTATCCACCAAGCCACCTCATCCCCTGACCTAGGGTGACTCGGGTTAATAAATTTCAGGGATGATGGGAAAATAATGGGGTAAGAGGTAGAACCCTCAGCAGCGGTGCTTCCTCTCGTTGTTTTTCTGTTGTTCCGAAAAACACCTTATGGGGACCATCGATTTCATTATTCAAGGTGGGGCGAGGGTTAGGGAAGATTTTTGGATTTGGAGGCTTTGTGTCGCGTTCCCCGGACGTAGCTGGATATTGAAACATGTTATGACCTCAGTTCGACTTCTATAGCCTTTGTTAATCTCTTGTGGCATTTTCAAACGTGTTCAGACTTGACCTATGGTAATCTCATAGTGAATTTTGCCGAGCATACTCATTATTTTAGCTCTTTTATAATGAAGAAGTTTTAAGCACTAAAAACAAATCATTGGTGACTCTTAGTGGTGCATTGCATTGCATGGGACTGGTTCAGAGCTCAAAAGTATTCCTTAGAAGTGAAGGTAACTAGTTCAGAGTCCACATCATTTAAATGGACTATTCACAAGCCATTCTGAATCATTTACGCCAATTTAGTGAGTTTCTAATCATCTGTCACTGCTTACACCCCCTTCAAGGTCAAATTAGTTCAAAGATTGAAAAAGATCAAGACCGTTTTGGAAGAAAAGCGTCTTGTTCAGTGTCATTTTCATACAAATTGACTATTCATAAGAAATTTTGCATCAGTTACACCAAGTGCCTGCTTCATCATGTGTTATTGGTTACACCCCCTTCAAGGTCAAATAAGGTCAAATTTCTAAAAAAAGTGAAGTCCATGTAATATGCAAACCAACTAGTTTAGTGTCCATATCATTCAAATTTACTATTCATAAACCATTTTGCATCATTTACTCCAAGTAACTTTGCTTCTTCAATTGTTATTACGGACCCCCTTTCAAGGTAATTAAGTTCACAGGTCGAAAAAGGTTAAGCCCGTATTGGTTGCAAGTCAAATAATTCGGTGTTCATCTCATTTAGAAATACCGAATTGAAACACGCATCTGTAGTTGTTATTCGACACAGAATTATCAATGAGGTCACGCAAAGTCAAATAAAGGTCATTGAATGTCAAAAAGGTCATAAAAGGTCTAACCTGATAAAAGTGAGCCTCGAAGGCTGGAAGAAAATATTCTGGGACAGTTCATGAGCAAATGATGCAAAAGAAGGATAAGAGTCTGGGGCATTCACGTGAAAACGGGTACAGGCGCCCAAATGACCCCAATATGCCTCCACTCTTGAGGTCATAACTCCGTGACCTTGAAGGGTAGGAACAATTCTTTGCAAGATGTCCGTAATGAATGCGTCAGAAGCTATACAACATTTCAAGACTCTAACTTAAGAAGCTCGTTTTCAATTATTGAAAAAACTCAGAGGGGTTGCAACACTCCCCCCCTGTACGTGTAAGGGTTAACACCCCCGATGGCGTTGGCGGGAAAGCAATTGGTTGAAAAGTCCATGGTGCCCATCTTAAATTCAAACGTTCCGTCGTCACTGGCATTAACTATACCGTGAGTTACGATGGTACAGCTCCATAGTGACACCTAGTGTCATGTTTCGGAAGTAAGAAGTAGTATATTTAGTGGGGAAGCCATTTTTTATTACTTTAACTAAAAAATATTTCCAAAGGTAAAAATGCTTTCTACACGAATTTTTAAATTTTACTGTACTGCGGGTCAAGGTCACCATTCAAAAATTAGGTCACGAGGTCATGATGTCAAGTTTGCAGAAATATAAAAATCGAAGATAGCCAAATTAAAATATGCTAAATGGTGAACAAAAATACAAAATATCGTTACAATCATTAAAAAATGGCAGAACTATAGGCTTTCAAACCAATGCCTACATGGTGACCCCCGAAAAATGCCGGAGGCTATATCTGCCATACCAAATTTTCAAATAATTTTTTGGCGCCAGGGTTAGATTCTACACCTTTAAAACCCCCTTGGGACCAATTGTGGAGAGAATAAAAAATAGAAGGGTTCTATTTTGCGAAATATTTGGTCGATTTATGGTGGAATGCCCCAGAGGTAAGACAGAAGCGAATGGCTCATCGCCTTGGCGACAAGTGGTGATGCATCTAGTTGATTACCGCAACATAACTAAAATAGCCGAAACGGAGATTTGAGCTGGATAAGTGGGTTTGCTGCGTTTCTGGCGGCTTCGATGCTCCACTGAGGCAGGAACACCGCAGCGCCATTTTGTGCAGATCATGTATGTACGCTGAAAGGCATACTCTTCACATCACGAATATTCATCACACCAAACGTTATAAACACAGTTTGCAACCGTGCAGCTCGCAAAACAGATCTAAATGATGCAGAAAGTTATAAGTAATGCTGGCTGTGTTGATACTGTAATCTATCAATATATTTCGTACGAATTTATGTGACTTCTTATTGTCAGAGCATGCCTCACAAACGTTTTTAAGGAAAATGTAAAAAGAAACATCCCATATTTTCACAAGTATTGCACGCCATCTTGATTGAAAGGAGAACAAATGCATGGTACTGATGACGAATATATGTGTTTTCGATGTTTGCAATCCGAGATATACGCTCAGCCTCAGTAATCGGAGCTCGGAACGCAGCAACCAACGGGAGAGCCGCAGCTGCAGAAAGCTGCTCACGCTGGCGCTGAACCCAGAGACAGAGACCGAGGGACTTCATGCGGGAAACGAAGTCGCTCAGCGGGACTTCTGGTGACTGGTCTAAGTCCAAAACAGATGGGAACATTGCACCGCCATAGGCTGCAAAACTGGCGAGGAAATGCGTGCTTCATTGCTCCGGTGGCCTCAGATAGATATCCAGGAAAGTCAGAAACACCTTAATCTGAGTCTGTGAACGCTCACAAAATGGATTGTATTAAGCCGTCCAGGATATGAACGATGTGTTAAACCAGCTGTTGTGTTCCACGCCTGAACCCAAGAGTCTGTGCGTCTGACTCCGCCAAGGGCAGCTGACGCGCTCCGCGGGGCTGAAGGTGCGTCGTCTGACTCCATCAAGAGCAGCTGACGCGCTCCGCTGGGCTGAAGGTGCGTCGTCTGGCTCCACCAAGGGCAGCTGACGCGCTCCCGCGGGGCTGAAGGTGCGTAGTCTGGCTCCACCAAGGGCAGCTGACGCGCTCCGCTGGGCTGAAGGTGTCGCGCCCCAGACGGCCAATCGTGCGCTCTCAGAAACCTGTCACTGTGCTTGTGAGCTACGAACATGGGAGTCGAAACCGGGGAACGGGCACTTGACCGACATTTTAAGCCGCTTTCCTCACTTGAAAGTAGACATACACAAATTTGGTAGAGGAGGCAATGGAACTGGCCTTTGTAGTAAGTTTTGTTGAGTAAAATTCAATAGTAGTAAGTAGTATTGTTGGAAGTGAATGGAAAATTCAGCAAAAAGAATATAAAAGTGAGTGGAAAATTCTGCTTGACTGGGTGTCGTTCTGCACCCAGCACCCCAGGTTTTGGGACACTGCTCCCTCGACCTTTCAGGGGGTGCTGTGAATATTTCAGGGGGCGCCAAAGGGTCGATGGGGGCACGTGCCCCCTTTGCCCCGCCTGGATCCGCCTATGTGGCTGTCCATTTTTTATTTATCTTATTCTGTTGTGTGCTAACGTGCATCATCCCATGCTTTTGTTATTGTGTTCCCAGGTTTTGCGGCTCTCAAAAGGTGACGACACAATTGCAGCAAGCCGTGTGCAAACCATGTCTCGAGCAGATGTTATCGAAGTCAACTTTTGTCATGGATACCTGATGGGCGTGAAGCAAATTGGTGGAAATAGTAAGAAATATTTTCATAATGATTCAAAGTGCTTTCTCAATTTTGGTCCTCACACCCCAAGACAAGACAGCTATGATATTTTGCCAATTGTGCTGTACATTGCAGTTGAGAGTTGAACGATGGCTTTTGACGGTGGAAAACATGAAGCCATAGAGAAGCGCGAAGTGAACTTGATTAAATACTCTGTTGGTATTGCATCCAGATTTTGTGTCGAGTGTTCAAGCTTTTCTAAAAGCTAAGAGAGCACGAGTTTTGTCGGGTGCTCGCACTAGGAGACTCTTCTGTGAGGATTCCCGATGTGAAATTCTGACGTATTCTAGATCAATATTAGCACGCGCATTGACGGGGGTGTGACCCACCTTCGCTTTGACGGTGGGCGGGTACCCCCATCCCAAGATCTCGAGAATCACGCAAGATAGCAAAAACGGTAAACGGCGTTGGGTAGCCCATCCAATTCTCTATGGAAAATAATGTAGCAAAACAATTTATCCTATTGTAATCCTCGCGGCAAGCCGAATCAAATGATATATAATATGACCTCGCTAGGTCATATTAGGTCAAATCAAGGATTTGACCTGATCTGAGGCAGTGGCGGATCTAGCCGGTCAGTTTGGGAGGGGCAAACCAAAAGCGAAAAGAAAAGGAAAAAACGTCACGCAGTGCAAAACAGCGCTACAAATACAATGACTTCCCAGTAGAATTTTGGGTGTGTGAGGCGAAAAGCAAAAAAACTCACCGGGTGAAAAATATGGGTTCAAGATACTTTTTTCCTCTCCAAGGCCCCAAATTTCCACTGAACTTAGCTGGTGCTGTGTGAAGTTGAGAATTGAAGCACCAAAATCTTGCTTTCAAACTAAAAGGAGTCGGGGAAAAAGAGGTCGATCGCTTGGGGGGGCAAAAACATAGTTCTGCCCCGAGCTTTTCCGTTTGGGGGCAAATGCCTTTTGCCCCCCTGGATCCGCCACTGATCTGAGGTCAGGTCAAAGTAAATTTAGGTCAAAATGCATATCATTAGAACCGCAAAGACAAGTTAAATCCTTTTAAAATAAATACTCTATCACCATCCATTACTAAGTTATAAGTTAAAACCATTTTCCCATGTAATTCTAATGGAGAGGTCATGGCTCGTACCTGACCTTAGGTCATCGATAGAAAAAAATGCCGGAGCATATTTTAGAGCACTCGGTGGGCCCGCTATCTGAATGAGTTTCAATCTGATAAGTTTATCCTGTTCTGACCTATGCTATTTTAAACCTTTTTTGAGGTGGTAAATTGACCTGTACTGGTGACCTGACCTGAGATGACCTAATCTTGAAATGTTGACAAAGGTTGTGAAAATGATCAGAGAAAAGGCATGCCAAGTACGGCGGCGCTACGCGCCGCCGTTTTTATGCTGCCTTAAAAAGCCCGAGGGGGTACCCGCCCCTCCCCGTCAATGCGCCTGTTAAGTTTAATGTCACTTGATCTGTGGTGATCATGTCGTCTGATAACCTGTCAGCGAAATCATAGTTCGGATCAAGTCGCGTTTTTTGTGTTTGGTGTCTGTGCTGTTTTTTGTGTCTTACCAATGATGCAATGCACGATTTACATTTCAGCCTGGGAAGTATTGTAGGATATTTTACCAAAGCATGAACTGCTGCCGATTTTTCTCATGCCTGAACCAGCACCTATTGTTTTAAATCGTTTAGACATGGGCGCAGAATGTCTATTGCAGTCGATGCGCACTAAAATTCCAGGAATGTGATATATATATATATATATATATATATATATATATATGTATATATATATGTGTGTGTGTGTGTGTGTGTGTGTGTGTGTGTGTGTGTGTGTGTGTGTGTGTGTGTGTGTGTGTGTGTGTGTGTGTGTGTGTGTGTGTGTGTGTGTGTGTGTGTGTGTGTGTGTGTGTGTGTGTGTGTGTGTGTGTGTGTGTGTGTGTGTGTGTGTGTGTGTGTGTGTGTGTGTGTGTGTGTGTGTGTGTGTGTGTGTGTGTGTGTGTGTGTGTGTGTGTGTGTGTGTGTGTGTGTGTGTGTGTGTGTGTGTGTGTGTGTGTGTGTGTGTGTGTGTGTGTGTGTGTGTGTGTGTGTGTGTGTGTGTGTGTGTGTGTGTGTGTGTGTGTGTGTGTGTGTGTGTGTGTGTGTGTGTGTGTGTGTGTGTGTGTGTGTGTGTGTGTGTGTGTGTGTGTGTGTGTGTGTGTGTGTGTGTGTGTGTGTGTGTGTGTGTGTGTGTGTGTGTGTGTGTGTGTGTGTGTGTGTGTGTGTGTGTGTGTGTGTGTGTGTGTGTGTGTGTGTGTGTGTGTGTGTGTGTGTGTGTGTGTGTGTGTGTGTGTGTGTGTGTGTGTGTGTGTGTGTGTGTGTGTGTGTGTGTGTGTGTGTGTGTGTGTGTGTGTGTGTGTGTGTGTGTGTGTGTGTGTGTGTGTGTGTGTGTGTGTGTGTGTGTGTGTGTGTGTGTGTGTGTGTGTGTGTGTGTGTGTGTGTGTGTGTGTGTGTGTGTGTGTGTGTGTGTGTGTGTGTGTGTGTGTGTGTGTGTGTGTGTGTGTGTGTGTGTGTGTGTGTGTGTGTGTGTGTGTGTGTGTGTGTGTGTGTGTGTGTGTGTGTGTGTGTGTGTGTGTGTGTGTGTGTGTGTGTGTGTGTGTGTGTGTGTGTGTGTGTGTGTGTGTGTGTGTGTGTGTGTGTGTGTGTGTGTGTGTGTGTGTGTGTGTGTGTGTGTGTGTGTGTGTGTGTGTGTGTGTGTGTGTGTGTGTGTGTGTGTGTGTGTGTGTGTGTGTGTGTGTGTGTGTGTGTGTGTGTGTGTGTGTGTGTGTGTGTGTGAAGCTTAGTCCACTCGATCTTTCACGAGCAAGGCATCCAACTCGAGTGGATTCAAACGAAGCGTGTACCTGAGTTGTTCAGTGTAATATCCTGTAAGTAATTTGTGGTGAGATCTTAATACTATCGGTGACTTGTAAACAATACAGATTTGCATGAATTATATAAATGATACAGGGGTTGCGTGTTCAATAAACGTGTATGACGTTTGTGTTACTGTCCTGATTGTCGTATAGATACGTTTTAATAGAGTCTAAAGAAGCATTCTAATCATAGTTAACCCTATTTCCGGCAGGGGGCTAATATTGCCCCCCTAAGGTTTTTCAAAAATATCTCCGAAACGGCTTGCGATAAAACTTTGAAACTTCCTGACTTTTCCTAAAACTAGTACAGGCAGGTTTTCTGAAATTGTCAATATTATATATTTACCAGGGCGGAGCTATGGCTGGGTTTTTGGGGAGGTTCTATCCACAAACCAAGTATTATCGTATGCGATGGGTTCTTTGTAAAAGGAAGCCGTCTGTGCTGATCCTGATACCAGTTATATGGTTTTATTATATCATTTTTTATGTGAGATGATAGTGCATTCACAATTGTCACTATTTGTATTCATCAGGGGCGGTTACAGCAGTTCAAAATGGGGGAATGTTATCAAGAAGGACTAAACGTTAGTAAGTGAGAAGACTGCTTACAGCCGTGCCAGGGCGAATACAATTGGGTATATGAAAATTCAAAATAGTTATAACCAAATTCTAGATTACCAGAGGCGTGTCCAGTCACTACACATTTTCAAAATGCATATTCCCAGCCAGTATCACCGCCGCGACTCAATATCGTTGTATATTAAAAATGTGTTTCCAATCACCCCCACCCGCCCCCCACGACGAGAGTCCTTGATCCGCCTATGTCACCCCCTTTCCCAGAGCTGCCATGGGAGGGTAAAAATTATCAGAAATAAATTTCAACTAGTCGAGGGACTAATATACTCATGCATACCACTCGCATATTGTTGGGATGTATTTTACCCCACTGTTTTACCTTACTGCATCCGCCCCTGATGAGTTTTTCACTTTTTTTTCATTGATTTATGTGTCAAAGATGCCAAGCAGTATATCACGGCTTCTAATCCGCGTAACAAAAACTTTTTAGGTTGTATATATTTCCCTCATAGTCCTGGTCCTGGAACTGCCATTGAATTTGAATTTTTGCGTAACTCGAGTATATAACAATTTTGGGTCAATTATTTGTAAATCTGAACTAGTTTTGTGAAAATCGTACAACAGAGACAAGGGTTATGGAAAATCTAAAAATACACAAAAATTGTATATTTTGCACGACTTTCTCCTTAAAAATCAAAATTTTGAAATTTTCTTTTTTCAAAATAAAGTTTAGCGTCAGGGGAATCTATAGCACTTTGAATTTTCAAAATCGGCCGGTTAGATTACGAGATCTTAGGGGGCCGATATTGGGGTAGCCGGAGCCTGACGGAAATAGGGTTTAATGTTATTTTCCAGCGTGTCTGGGCTCTTTCAGTGTGTGTAGAATTCGCTAATAGCCATTGGGATGCTGACAGGTATTTAAATGTGTTTTTACTAATACTTATATAAATTTAAAGCGATCGAGGATTTGGTGGTTTTGAATTTAAACTTCCGATAAATCGTGGACTGGCCGTCTCTTCTAACTACATTACCACAGACAAAGTGACGGCTCACGGGCAATCTGCTTTAACCTCAAATGTGTTAAATCTGGTGAGGAGGGCGAGTCGAGCTGATTGGGTTTGTTCCGCACCCAGGGCCGTCGTCACTGAATTTTTACTTGGGGGGGCGTTTATCGGACTGGCGATGACCAGGGTGGAAGGCATATTCCGAGAAATATGGTCCGTGCAAGTATGTCGATGTCTAGAGATTCTCTCTAATTCTCCTTCAACAATAACCCGCCTGCATACACATAGGAAGGGGGAGGGCAAGAGGCCTGTCTCCCCCGATTTTTCATCCAACAATTTCCCACTTGAAGTCGAATTTGATTGCTTGAGATAGGTAACAAGGAGTCTAAATAAAGTTGTGTTTCCTCTAACTTGTTTCGCCCGGAAGAGTTTGAAGATTTACCGAAACCATCACTCTCAGTCCCGATGCTTATTTGTCTAGTTTTCTAACTTCCGACCTCGGCTAACAATGGTGAGTTGAAAATCGTTCGTTGTGTACCCACGTACCAATGAGCAAGCGTGATTCACTCCACTGGTAGAGGGGTCTACTAGGTGGGGGATAGCGGCTCGTTTCTGGTGGTACCTCTCTCATCGGAGAGCGAGGAGAGTCGCACTAGACTTTGGAGACAGTACCTCTGGGCCGATGGTATGGTTGAGGGAGTACGGGAAACCAAAGACGTGAAAATAGTTTTTTTAACCATTGAAAAAATCATAGTTTTTTAGAAGTTAATTTATGCTTCCTGGATCTGCCCCTGCGTGATTTATTTATTTATCTATTTATTCATCGTTGATGAGCAACAGGTAAACCCCAATTACAGCTCAAGTCACGTTGGTAAAACACACATATTTACAAAACACAATAAAAGAGATGATGTAAATAAGCGCTTAAATGACCGATGCTTATGTAACCCTTAATGGGCGACCAATATCACAGCATGCATGAGCTTAAAATATCCGATGAGGTGGACATGGCATACACGAATGACTAAAATGTATTGTATGACAATAATCAACGGCCATGGTCTAGATGTAAATTAAAAATTTGGGTAAACACATTGATAAATAAATGATGAGATGATGAACAGGGCAATGGTATACGGTAAAAAACATGATAAAACATAAAAACAAAACACGCATGAATCACTAAGGCATCTGTTTAACATACGTGCGTACCTGAGATCTGAACTGGCCAAAAGTGGATCTTAAAGGGTCTGCGCGTTGGCAGGCAGTGAGAAAAGAGTTTACTGCAGAGGCAGCACGACAGAACAGTCCAGATCTTATCGTTTCCACCCTGGCATAAGGTACGTGTAGGAAAGTTCTATTTCCCACTCTCGTGTTTCGCGCAGGGACATGGAGTGGGAAGCTCCCGAGCAGGAGGGCAGAGTCCACATTGCCAGTGAGAATTTTGTGAGCGAAAAGAACATCGTACTGGTATCTTCTATTTGCAAGACTAGTGATTTTGAACAATTTCAGAAGGTCTTTGTATGCCAAAGATGTTGAGGGAACGCGGGCCGTAGCAGCGAGCCAAATAAGAAATTTATGCTGAATTTTTTCGAGTCTGTCGAGATGTGTCCTGGCAGCTCCCCCAGATGACGCAACCGAATTCTAAAACGGACCTGATGTTGCCGAAATATGCTGCCAGAAGAGGTTCCGGTTTCAGTCCTCCCACTGCATGGTTCGACATGGGCCTCAGTAAAGTTTTTTTGCATCTTCTCCCCATTGTCTCCGTGAACCCACGGAAATGTGCTGGTGCAGTGTACCACAGGGCAGAGGTCAGAAAAAGTCCGAACGTGCCAACAAAGTTGGTGAAGATCTTCAGCTGCCAGGGAGTCTAAGCATTTTCCTTCTTCCTCTGCTGCAGTATTTCTGGTCTTCTGACATGTGAACTTTATGTCTTACTTTTACTTATGTGGTGCTTTTGAGCAATGGATTTTATGACTTTGTGGACTATTTCACCATTGAACATTAAGATAGTTAAGTTAGGGTTGCGGACCAAAGTACGTAAGGAAGAAGTTCATATGCCTAAAGTACGTACGCAAAAGTACGTATGGCTAAAGTACGTATGGATAAAGTACGTACGTGGATAATAATCGTAATGGAAAAAGTTCGTATGGAAAAACTTCGTACGGGCTAAAGTACGTAGGGGTAAAATGTTTGTAATGTAAAAAGTTCGTATGGATAAAGTTCGTACGGTTTAAAGTACGTAGGGGTAAAATGTTCGTGACGTAAAAAGTTCGTATGGATAAAGTACGTACGGTTTAAAGTCCGTAGAGGTAAAATGTTCGTGATGTAAAAAGTTCGTATGGAAATAAAGTACGTACGGTTTAAAGTCCGTAGGGGTAAAATGTTCGTAATGTAAAAAGTTCGTATGGAAAAGTTCGTACGGGATAAAGTACATATGATCAAAATGTTCGTAAGGATAACATGTTTCATAATGACACAAATTCGTATGAGTAAAGCTCATGGAGGTAAAATATTCGCCATGAAAAAAATCGCATGGAAAATTACATGGCACGACGTACAGAGGTAATCATCACCTGCCCACATCTCGCCGGGCTTTCAAATAACTTGAGCGCAGTGGTGGATATCTAAGACCACTGGCCAGGGGCGTCGCCACCGGGGGCCTCGGGGACCGGACCCTCCCGCTCTTGGAAAGTGGCGGGGAGGGGCCAGTCCCCCGCTTTTGGTTGGAAATACTATTGAAAATGTCACGTTAGAGTAAACATAGGGATTCATCACGAGCGCCAGCCCCCTCCCCCTGGCGCCGGCCCTCCCACCCGAAAATCTGTGGCGACGCCCCTGTCTATGGTCGCATTTCAGGTGGCCTAGGGGTTTGAGCCTCCCCTTACATGCATTTATTATGTAGGTACATTTGCTTACGTATTTTTGCATACGTACTTTTGCGTACGTGTTTTTGGCATACGAGTTTTATACCCTACGTAAATTTGCTTACGAACTTTTGCGTATGTACTTTTGCGTACGTTCTTTTGGAATACGATTTTTATACCCTACGTACATTCGCTTACGAACTTTTGCGTACGTATTTTTGCGTACGTACTTTTGGCATACGAGTTTTACACCCTACGTACATTTGCTTACGAACTTTTGCGTACGTATTTTTGCGTACGTACTTTTGGCATACGAGTTTTATACCCTACGTACATTTGCTTACGAACTTTTGCGTACGTACTTTTGCGTACGTACATTTGGCATACGAGTTTTATGCCCTACGTACATTTGCTTACGAACTTTTGCGTACGAAGTTTATCTATGCGTACTTTAGCCATACGAACTTTGGCCCGTAAATCAGATAGTTATTCATGGGGACGTTCTAGCCGTGACTTTTTGTTCTCGAGGTCGAATTAAAATGTGGACTATTTGAGCAGTTGACTATTTAACATCGCTTAAATTCACATATCTGTAGTCCTTCTGCTTCATTATTTTCACTGGCGCCAGCACTAGCAAAAAAACTGCTTTCAGCCATTTTACACGAATCAGAAGCCGGGGAACTTTTCGAGGGCGGTCCATCTGGGGAAGCTGGGGATGTGTTTAAGTCAATCCGTTCGCACCGCGGTGGAAACGTTGGGGTAAGTTGGAGCTCGGCTGACAAGCTGCCGCACGCGTTGCAAATTGTTATTGGGCACAAGACAAAAAGTGCGCCGGACTCGTCTACATAGTTGCATGGGATGTGGATTTGTGGACTCTTTTGGTTGGCACCAGACCCCGTTCAAGTTGTTTTGCAGCATTACGTCATCATGGCTGGAGAGGCACTACAGTTACTATGCAGGGCATTGGAGAAATTGCACTTTTTGAAGCTCTAAATAACCTATTTTAGAACTGTATCAACAGAACTTGTATGGTTGAACAGAAAGCTAAAAGATTTTTATTTGTGAAACCATCAGACGTTTTGCAAAAACTCCAGTGAAGAATATTATTTTTACAAATTTTCCAGAGCGTGTCAAAATAAGGGCAGGTTCAGCACTAACAGCTGTTTGCAGTAAGACTAATCTCGATTTTGATTGGCTGTTGATTTCTGACCTTTGATTGGCTGTTGGTGGTACCTGCAGCAGAAGACAATAAACATCGGTGATCTCTTGAGTGAAGGTAAATTTATTTCTCTCGGCTATTAAGTAGGCCTGAGTTGATCAAATAAATGCATGCCCTTTCAACAAATTCTTTGAAGTGTTATAATTTTTTCATTAGATTTACGTAAAATACGCTGCTCGCCGCTGAGATCAATGTTACTGTCAAATGGGCGAAACAAGTTGATTTCGATTTATACTAGATTGGTGCCAAATACGCCCAAACTTGGTATGTTGCAGCTGATCCTTCCAAAAACTTAGTAGAATCTCCTAGAACTTAGTAGGAAAGGGCGGTGACGTCATCATGGGAGGACTATATTTAGTAGGAAACTTGGTTGTACCCGTAGTTAAAGTACCCTGGTTGGCACTAGAAACTGGAGAAAATCCGTGACGTAGGTGTGTGGTCATCACCTGGTATGATGTCACACAAGCGAGGAAGAAAAATGTTTTGCTGGGCGTAAATTGTGGTGAACCTGGCGCGTCATTTTCAAGCACTTGCGCGGAGAACGGAGTTGTCTGTTTATCCAGTGTGTTTTCATGACAGTTTTGTGCAGGTAAGACGTGAATTTTCAATTATCTCACTCTATTTTTATTTTTATTTGCTTGTGATAGTGGTATTGTTGCTCTTCTTTAAATGATCATCACACATAAAGCCCATGAATTTTACCTTTGTCGCTGTGAATACATGTACGGACTGAAGGATGGGAATGGCATGATATTTTGGACAGCTTCTTGATGTATGACCAATTTATGGCTGAATTCCAAGATTTTCTAGGACGTATTTCGGTAATTTATCATCCCAAACATGCATAGATAATATTTTAGCAGCATGGCCCATACTAGAGTTTAAATTCTTGTGAATGAAAGGTATATTGCTTTGTAGTGTTTCGGACAGTTGAAGGGAACATGAGTTACAGATAAAACAAATGTAAAATAAATTTGATATTGCAGCAAATTTCTGTTTATCTAATTGGCTTATATAGACATAGCACATTCATGAGCCCTATCTTAGGAGTTTGTTTTATTATGTGTTTTCTTAATGGCTCTGGCTTTTTTCTTCTCATGTTTGTTTTAAAGAAGGTACATTTTTGTGTCTTGTTACATTTAAAGCATTTTGAAATATTATTTGAACTCACTCTCAGCAACACTGCTGAATCACTGCCTTGTGTAACAGTTCCTAGTCCCCGGGTTTGCAAAGTATGGCACTTGATGAGATCTCGTCAGTGAGAGTGCCCTTTGAGACAGGAGCGAATGGTGCAAATTTTACCACCTTGGTGCGAATTTGTGAGTCTGGTGTGAGGAAGGCAACACTAAAAATCAACAAAATCATGTGGGAGAAGGGAAAACTGAATTCTTCAACCATGGGTGTGTTTTCCTCCCTGGTATATTGCGGATTGGTGCAAATTTTTGGTGACTGGCAGTGAGAATTGGTGTAATAATTATAGGTGGCTGGTGCGACTTGTCTGGCCTGCTGCTATACTTTGCAGACTGGCCTAGTCCTATGTTCTGGGGTGGGTATAGAAAACAGGGATGTGCCTACTTAAGATATTTTGACAAATTATTTTTTGGTGCTTTGTGTCATGGGCACAAACTATCTCACATTTCTTACCATGACCTCTGAACAGTGCAACTGCTTCAGATTATTATGTCCATGCACAATTTTTGTCTCAAACAATGCACCCTTTGGGACAGCATATGGAGAGAATTTTGAATATTTCAAGTTTGATATTCAGCCCTGGCTATCTTATAAGAAATTTCGGTTTAAAATATCTGAGTGACTCGGATCTTGGAACTCTGGCCTCGAACTCTGGCAAGATGAAAAGCTGTGGAAGCTGCTGAAGAATGTGTTATGTTTTATGCTTGCTTTCTTTTTAATACATGTCTTTTGCTTTTCCAGTAATGTAACATCAGGTGTCACTGGAAGACTACAGCAAGATCTACATCAAGACCTCAGGATGTACATCCCATCACAAACCAGGAGATAACTGTTTAACACCAGTCAATGAAGGGGCTTGGAGCTGATCAAACACTGGACTAGAAGACACATCTTATTTTCTTGCCAGTTATGAGTGAGAAGAGAGATCTCCTCTTTGTGGCCTGCCATCAGGGCTACCCATTGGTGTATGTGTGGCTGCTGAGCTGGGAACCTATTCGCCCAATCTATAGATTTCTGAGTTCTTAATCTTACACCGCAATGTGGTTAGCTTCTGGTGCCTATGACAGCAAAACAGCTTGCTTGCCAGATGTAGATGTCGCCACAGCGTAGTCTCAGTGGCGGCATCTACATTTTCATAGGTAGTGCCATCGGACCCACTTTTTTATTGCAGTCTAATTCCAAAAAGTGTTATTCGTCCGTGTTTGAATATCGATGTTCCCTGGAAACTGACTGCGGCAGTAAAATCAATACTTTAACCGTAAATGGCTCGGCTCGATTCGTATTTCATTGAGCAGCCGCATCTCGTTTTTCAGTAATTAGCCGCAACATTGACTCGAATTTTAAATAGGTTATTTTCTTTCACGCGCATGACGTGCTTTTACTGCATTTAGAACAGCGTCCTAACCTGCTGCTGCTGGCGAGACCGCCTACAAGGCGGTCACATTTGTAAAATGCTTAATCCTCTCAGCGATGTTGAGTGGGCCGTGTTTTGTCCGTGTTTGATATCGTGTCCTGAACGACGGGCGTATACCTTTGCCGTAATGGCCTGGCGTGTTTTTGGCGCCGCATTGTTTTTGTATTGCCGCAACATTGCTCATTTGGGTTGCGCGTACGTGCTTTTACGTTGACGCGCACCTGCTGTTGGCACCCCGCATGTAATCCTCTGATGTTGATGGACACATTCTCAAAATATGCTGGCGTCACGATTCAGAGCTTCTTTGTAGCTCTTAAATTTTCTGGTTTCCAATCTGTTTACGTGGCATATGTTCCCTGACGTTGCAGTGTGTGTTATCTTCATCGACGGGAATGATACATGTCAAGTGCGTGGCGGCCTGGTAAATGGTGTTTTGCAAGGAATGTGTGGCCTGGATTTTTATCCAACATGGATTTTCATGCGTTTTTCCTCTTCTGCTATTTCATCTCCTTTTGCACTTTTGTTTTACAGGACAAAGGAGAAGTGCATGAACCGTGTTTGTCGCTCCTTAGCACGAAAATTTGAAGGAGAAAAATACATCTAGCGCGAAAATTACATATAGTTTGGAAACATAGTTTTTCAAGCTACAACTAAATATAAGTGAATATTTGCCCTGGACATGGCTGGAAGTCTCTTCTCGATCCAGGGGGTCCTGGGTAGGTTAACGCTGGTACGGCCATACAAGCCCTATACAAAGCCCATGGGAGACCCAAATTCCAAGGGATCCTGACTTCCCAACCCCCGCGGGATTTCCACCCATGGCGCTGGAATATAAAGTTAACAATGTCCCCGATCCACAAACGCAATCACGTTATATTTACACTCTCCACACTGCCTAGACGTGCCACGTACTAATCTGACGGAGCCAATTACGATAACCTGAATGGAAAGAAAGTATATGTGTAAATTAGATGTCCCTGATAACCAGGGCTGCCAAGTCACACAGTGAGACACCAGGTTTTGCGTCGAGTGAATGAAAAAAGCTGACGCTCCAAGCGGAAGGGGGGTGCGCTGGGGCTGTTCTAGCCGGAACCTGGGTGCAGGGTAAAAGGGATGAGTTCTCAATGGGGGGGGCATATACTCCATTTACCCCAGGGGCGTAGCCAGGATTTCGGTCAGGAAGGTGTGGCACCCCGAAAAGGGCCCCTGCGACAGCCCCAAAAGGGCCCTGATGGGTAAAAAGGGCCCTCCTTGTTACATAATAAAGTGCTGAAGAGGGCTTAAGAGGGCCCTGTCTGGTATAAAATGCCAAATTTTGCCACAGAGCATAGTGCGGATCAGGCGCCCTTCGCGCGGCTCGTGTCCTCAGAGGGCCCTCAGGGAGGGGCGGCTGTCTCTTCCGCCCCCCCTTGGCTACGCCACTGGGTTACCCTGTTTGCAGGGGAGGGAAGATAAACATTAAAAAAGCATCAGTTGCATTTCAGGGGACCAAGAGGATAGGCGTATCCAGGATTGCCAACCGGGAGGAGGGGGCACCTCCCCGAGGGACGCCACTTTTGAGCCGTCAAAACCTATCAGGTGGGCGCAAAATCCTACCGGGGGCGCTTATTTTCGCGTTCGAGGAGGGGGGTGGGAAGCGGAATTTCAGGGGGCGCCATCGACCTGTCAGGGGGCGCCGTGACCATTTCAGTGGGCACCGAGGGTTAATCGAAAGGAGGGCACTTGCACCTCTGCCCCCTGGATCCGCCTATGGGGAGCCAAGAATCGTTTGTGGAGCCCGAGAATCGATTGGGGGAGCCAAGATTAGTTTGAGAGGATCTTTCCGCCTTGATCTATCAGATGCATCCATTATGGACCTCCCCTTTGCACCTCGGCAGCCTGGACACTTGCTGAGCTGAAATAATGTTCGTGAAAATTGAAAAACTGGCATCTCTAGCTGGTTTAAAAATTGCTAACAGATATCACTAGCTTCGGTGTTTGCGTTCGTAACTCTGCGTCTCACTTTTAAATCAAATTGAACGTGAAACTTGCGACCAAATGCTATTTGAAATAAACATTTATCGAGATATTCATCATATTTGTCCTCCAACTCTATTCTATATGTATTGAAAAAAAACATAGATAACAATCGTTTCGGCACATCACCCCATACACCGAATGTACTCATTATCCAGTTTCTAGCAGGAGATGGACAACTGGAAAAACTGCACTTGAAACAGACTACAAGTACCTATTAGTGGATCTGGTCTAAAGATAAAAAATGAGCATGAGTGTCACTACTTGCATCCCTTTTATTCCCTTATATTATGCTATTGCGCAATTCAAAGGACCAAAAGAGAAATATACATGTTTTTAGTCTCGGAACACTTTACAACTATAAACACACTGCAAGCGTACTTCATTCTGTCCATCACTATCTGTTAGATTCTGGCGCAAAGCTCGCGAAAGCTCATAGCACTGAGCCCACTAGCGCCACCAGACGGGAAACGCCCAGCAAAAACTCCAGTTTCTAGTGCTGACCACTCTTTTGCCTTTGGTTGGGGATTTGAACCTCGCAGTGAAGAATAATTATTATGGCCTTGGTAGTAATAGAGTAGGGAAACTGGGACTGGTTGGGGGAACATACTTGATGCACCCACGCGTGGCACTCGGTCCATACTGGTTTCATATAGTTCCTGTTATTTTTCCAGAACCTTTAAAAAGTGGAGCCTAGAGTGAACTTTTAGCTCGGTATTGACCAACCAATGCTCAAAATGGGTGACAGGGGGAGCATGACAAAATGATTTACCTATTAGACATTTGGTAACATCTCAAGGTAAGCATGCATTAAGTACTTTAGGTACCTGCCTACCTCAACCTTCTTGCAAGTAAAACTCAAGTTTGCTTTGATAGCTTACCTAAGTGTTTCAATGGGCACAGCTGAAACTTACAGTCAGCATATCATGCCGTGTGTAGGAAATGCCTGTATATTTTAATTTTCTGTGGTCTTTCGCTCACCATTTATCATCAAGCTGAAACTTCCAAACTTTTAAACCAGCCAGTTTAGTTCTATGATTTGGAAGAATAAACTTAACTTTGCAACTGAACTATAGGTTTTAAAGAAATTAATGATTCGCTCTTACTGTTGTCGGGACCACACATTTTATGAAGGTATAAATTTTAGAATTGTTAGAGGATTTCAAATTTGTTTGATCTTTGAATTTGTTTTAGACAGCCTTTGAAATTCGTAGACCAAAACTAAATTTTGAAAATGTGATCCAATTTGTTTTTTTAATTGTTATATTCCAGATCAAATTTATATTTCTTGCACAGATTTTGAATGAAAATGGCAGAAAACAAGAAAATACAAATTTTGAAAGCAATTGAGCTCAAACTACGAGGGATATTGGTTTATACATGGAAGCCTTTACAAGTGTGTCAAACATTTATGTGCCCATAACTTTTGAAATTGCCTACAGATTTTAAATTTCCTTTGTTCGTTGGAATCAGTGTCCCATGTTACTTGAGAATATGTATATAGAGAGAAATAGTTTGACCCCCAAGAATTTAAAAGTGTTAAACAATTTTGCATTATTTTACACCTGAAAAAATTTCATATCCTGAAGACCATCTAGGCTAATTTTGAACAATATCCCTTAATAAGTACTAAACTTTTATGACCTGAATGTGACAAATAGAGGCCATGTGCTCAGGCTTCTGCTCCACAAGCTATAATTGCCAGATAACCGCTTCTGGGGAACGTTCCTTTCATCTTGGGGCATCAACTGGTCTGCGTTGGGGAACCAAATTACTTTTTCTGACCTCTGCCACAGGGCAGCGTTTTCCGGAGACAGCAAAAATATTTAAAAAGTATCGCCACTTCACCTATGCACGCCCAAGCCCCTGGTCACCGCCTCCATCGCCTATACCTACATGTGATATTTTGCCACCTCTCCCCGGATCCGCTTATCCGATCAAAAATGACCCACCAGCCATAGGCGGATCGAGTATGGTCAGTCGGGGGGGACGCTATCCGATGTTTGCATCGGGGGCGGGGGGCGGGAAGCGACATTTCAGGGGGCGCTTACGAGCTTTTAGGGGGCGCCGTGAACATTTCAGGGGGACCAAGGGTCGATGGGGGGACGTGCCTCCTGGATCCGCCTATGTGGCCCGCCCAAAATAAAAAGGGCGGAGTGGTCACCGAATGGTGGCCTCTCGCGAAATTTTTAAACTCTGTGAAATCTGGACGAGAAAATATTTTAGATGTAGCGGGTGGTGGGATGTCCCCATTCCATTCTAAAAAAACAAGTTCGAATTTTTTAGTGCATCAAAATTGCTTAATTATTTTATTTATTAAAGGCTTTGAACTAATGGATAAGCATCATATTTTTAGATAGGTTGTTCCGGCAACAATACGGCATAAACTTTGTTTTATATGAAACACATTTTATTTAGCTTCAGCATGCCTTTTATTGAGCATCTTCTAAGTGAAAGACCATTCATCAGCTGACGCACCGTTCTTTTGATGCGCCAAAGTGGCCGAAGTCTGGCTATATTGACATTGACAGTGCAAAGCCCAAGAGGTCTAGGAAAATGAACGTTTAGGTATTTGTAGAGGCTGAGGTATTCTACCTTAAAGCCGATTTTCATAGACCTAGGTCGATATATTCAAGGTAAAACGAGGCTATACAGGCTAAATTCTGTCTGGGCAGGGTACCCATTGGAAAATGCCGTGATTATGCGATGGGAAGCCGGATATGGAGAGAAAGTGACTTAAAGTAACGGAGGAAAGGTCTGAGGCAATGTTCTCTGAAAATTTTAGGTCAAGGTCGTTCAAGGCCATTGACTTTTGACGTCGAAATATTACATTTTGCCTATAACGTATACTGCAACTACACTATGGCAACCGTCGGGCGGAAAATAATGTTTGACATTGACCCATGACCTTTGTCTTGAACCTGCGACCTTGAGCTCAAGATTGAGTGACCTAGCATATGACGTCATAAGATGATATACGTCATATTAGGCGGCGTCATCCGACCAAAGGCACTAGGGTCAATGACCTTGAAATCATGGTATGACCTTGACCTATGACTTTTTACTTAGACTCGACCTTCAAGGGAGGTGACTGACATAAAATCCACATCATATATGTTTCGACGTCACGTCTCGGTCTACAATACCGGCGAGCTTGTGTGACCGAGCGCAAACCTTGTCCAATGTACAATGTTCATGCACTTGAATGTGAGGTAGTCTTCCGTTGCAATAAACTCACATATATAGTGATAAGCTGCATTGTCTGGGTGCAGTAAATCCGAGTTCTCGACGTCCTTGATCTAGATTTTTCCACAAAAGGCTAGGCCTATGACTGCGTGTGGAAAGTTTAGTGGCTATACATCAGGTATGCTCTGGGGAAGAAACCAGGTCCGATGGCAAAAAACGGTTACTAAATTTGAAATCAGCGGTATCGAAATAGGCAGAAACAGGTGTTCACGTGCCGGATCTATTTTGGCTGTTGACCAGTGTAATTGTCGGGGTTTAACGACGCACCAGCTACCAGGGTTATAACGCGTGGCCAACCCTCACCCCGTTTGGAGGGATTTGGGGATCATATCTACTTATTCAGAGGCTCCGCCGGAACTTGGATCTGGGACCGGTGACTTGGGAGATTTTTATGTTATCCACTAAGCCACCCATCCCCGCAATCGCACTGGCTCCATGGAACCATTGAGTTTCACAATAATTTTTCGCTCAGCTTGGTCTTTTCACCACTTTTAGAGCGGATAAATGCTCGACATGTGTTTGACCCCATAACATTCCAATTTCAATCCTTGTTTTGGCATTAGGTATCGCAGAATGCATCGTTCGGTGGGTCAAGTATGAAGTAAAAGAAAAGTTTGATGTGTACTATACCTAAAGCAGTATTATTCGGTGTGGACACATGTGTTACCGTTCACATGACGTCAGGGGCGGACGCAGACCCGAGTTTTGGGGGGGCCAAACCCATGTCTGCCTCTCCTGGGGGGACGTGCAATTTGGGTGCTCGGCAGACCTAGTGTAAGCTACCTCTCCAAGTCCATGATCGCTCTTCGGGGGGGATGGGAAAAAAACACCCTTTTCAAAAATTTCTCCAGCGTTTGGGGGCGCCAAAAGATAGTTTCCCCGCCTCCAGCGCTTTGGGTGGGCCATGGCCGGAATGCCCCCACCCCCTGCGCCCGCCAATGCATGATGCTCAAGAAGTAATCACCACACATTTTCGTAACAGCTCAAAGAGTGCTCCACACTGAGCTTATGTATGATGCATGATGTATGATGTATGTATATTTTGGAACATCCTCATACAGGAGAGGCTTGTCATATTCCATCGTCAATTGGGTGCAGCAGGAGATAAAGAGATAAAAGTGTAAAAATCACAAGAAAACCTAAAATGATGAAAGAAGACAGGCATATTACATGGTATGGTGTGCCAGGCATGCATGCCTGTGCATGTCATATATGACTATATGAGACATGTCTTTTACTTCATGGCTGTATATAAGTATCTTTTCCGAGGTGCCTGGGGACCTGCAAGCAAACGTCGGAGTAGTATTAAAATATATTCCGAAATGTTGTTTTTTTCGTTTAGGGATTTTTAAAGGGTCGTATACAGCTGAACACGCCCGAGACAGCTAAACCACACCTGATATTTTACTGTCATATTTTGATAAGGAGGTTGCACACATGAAGCAGCTTTTGCATCTGGAAATGCCGATAACGTTCGAACGTTTCACGCACAACGGAGAGCGGTTAGCTACACTACAGAGATATCTACATGTAGGTGATAATGTTTGAGAAGATGATAATGATAACGAAGAGTGGTTACCTAGATGAAATCTTGAGAATATACAAGAAAACAGAGAAATATTGATGGTTAGGTACCCAGATCTACTCTTTTGGGCTTCATATCTGTCCTAGTCGAACTCAAAAGACGCCTTGAAGCCATGAGTACTCCACCAGAGTCCTTCCTACCTTGGTATTGTGAGATTCTTCCATTCGGCTTCAGTCATGTTGTAGAGATCTCGGCCGGGTACGTGACACCAGTGGTCGGGCACCGACACCATGAACAAAATGTTCAACACCATCCACGCCAGCAGAAACGACACCGGGTACACCAGCACGTAGATCAGCCGCCGCTGAAACCAGTCTGTGTTGCCCACCAGCTCCAGAACGTCGTCAAAGTCGATCTCGCCACGGGACGGCATGCTTGCGTCGGCGGCCCGACGCTGGGGGCCGCTGGTGGCCGAGCCGTTGGGCGTTGCAGGAGCCAGGGTGGCACCCTCGCGGTCACATGCGTCGGTCCGGCCGTCGACGCATATACTGGTTTCACTGGACTCGTCTCGGCCGCTGCGGGTGCCGGTGCGGTCTCGTCACTATGCGCGAGCCAGTCTAACTGGCCGAGGTGCGGCTGACGCTGACCGGGTGGCCGCCGCAGCGATTTTCCAGTTGGGGCTGTGTGCTGACGGCGTGCTTCCCTCCATGAATCGGCAACAAGTCACAGCTGGTAGCGCCAGGCCGGTGCCAGCGCCCACACGTGAATGCGTGCCTGTCAGACCGCACAGCACTCGGCGGTGGGCCTGTGTAGGACACAAAACGGCGCCGCTCTCCACACCCTGTTCTTGTTTATTTGCTCGCCGGCTCTGGGCAGTGGCTGGAACAGTGCGGTGGCTCGACCGCGCCCCCTCAGCGACAACAGCTTAATCCGCGGCGGCCGGCCGACGCAGAGGGTCCGCCGCTACACTGGCCGATCAGCGCTCAGCGCTGCCTGAGCCTCAGCGGCCGGAAAAACGCGACGGTGACGGCTTGGCGTCCGTGGCGACGTCGCCGCGTCCCAAGGTAGCTGCGGGGCTTCCTGGCGCTAATCTGGCGACCTCGGCCGGCGCTGTCGGCGGAGGCAAAGTGCAGAGGGCGCTGCGGCGGCGGCCGCCGCGGCCCCAGCAGAGATCGCGCCGGGCGCGCCTCCCTGGGGTCCGCCCCACCCGAACAATAGCTGGCCGATACACCGCTAGCTTGTCATTGTGGTCTCTAGCGCAAATAATCAACAGCGAATGGGTGATCCCGGCAACCCTAAAGTGGCAACATCAGCTCGTTGGTGACCACTGGGTGGTGGGCCGACCACATATCGGTGCCAGCAAACTATATCTACACGTTCAGAGGTCATCATCACAGTTTTATCACCGGTGACCACGCTGATATTGTGGCTATGAAGCGGTGATGAAGCCGATGACGGTGGACTCAGTGGTGGCCGTGGACCCCGACTCAGCGAAGAGAAGCGCGGGGGAACAGCAGGCGCCTGTACGTCTAGTGATAACGGCGCACCTTGTGGGAACATAGTGGCTTTAAATTTCGCTCTCGTGCCGCCCCTTTCCGAAAAGGTTCGGTGAGTGCTTACGGCGAGTCCTATTTTGGCGGTGAGCTGGAGGGACTAGGAAAAGTGGCGCTTTCAACAATAAATATGCGCATGATTAAAAAGAAGTAAAACACATTTTGTTTCCAGGGGCGCAACCTCCCGTATGTTTTGGAGGTTCGAGCCTCACCAATCTTTGGAAAAGCCCCACCATTGAGCTGCTAAGCCACACCAATTAGAGATCTCCAGAGGGTGGGGGGGGGGGGGTCAGCGACCCGGGCCCCTGCAGCTACCTAGACCCAATAGAAATTTGGCGGGCCCTGCAGATATAGGCCAAGGCCTCAAATTATTCTCGATGCATTTTTATTGGTCACATCACTGTGACCACAGTCGGGCCCCCGTGGTCAAATGGGCCCTGCAGTAGTCACGGGGCATCTTTTGGCCAGCCTGGGCCCTTCTATAGAGCAACAGATCTCCCATAGAGAAATATGGTCAGCTACGACCTGCCTGAGACCACGCCCGGCCCCATCATAATTGCAAGCCATGCGTGGGCACACCAAGACCCCTACATCAACCACAAACACATTTTGGTCAACTGGGTCCTCTGGCCACACTGGGGTTGTCTATACTTATAGCGGGCACCTGTGACTCCAAATGATAGCAGGCCCCTGTGGCCATAGCCCGACACACCAACCTGCCACGGAGATGGCGAATCCCCTGTGGTTGCCTGGGCCTTATAATCATAGTCATGTTGGGCTCCAACGGGTGCTATTTACGAAGCCGTGGGTCCATGTCAAGCAACCGGTTCCCAGCAGTTTGGGATGACCCATGGACTCCATGCAGGGCATCCTACTGGAACTGCCGGCGCCGTGAGCACGTTTTCGCCCAAAGGGAGGGAGTGGGGCACTTTTATTATGGGGTCCATCTCGTCGATGGGAAATGTGCTAGGGGGTCGTTTAGGGAAAATTTCACGGAAATAATCACTACTATATGGCGCAGTCGCAGACACGGATATTTTCCAATCTCACCTGCTTTGACTTAGATAAAAATGAGTAGGGGAGAGCGTCATTGTGCGACATGTTCCTAAATGCGGCATCTCGAATATCCTTGCATCTATCATATTGATGCGACTTCTTTTGAAATTCCAAAAATCCACACTATCAAACTGTTTTCTGGTGAAACGTTGACCTGAGTGCAGGCGTCTAACTTTGTATACTTTTAGGGGTGCGCGAGGACCCCTAAAACTTTTGAAAGCACCCCTTAACTTCAAAGCACCCCTTAACTTCCAAAAGCACCCCTAAAACTATTCTGCGACGTTTTAATAGGACATAATGTCAGGATTATGTAGCAATTAAATAATAAGTATCAGAGATTCGGAGCTCTCTTGTAACTATTCATCTGGAGATAATGTCGAGCTTAAAAGATTACTTAAGTGATCTGAAGATTTCATATAACCGCATGAGGTCATATTTAGACAGTGAGCCGCGGGAGTAACTATGGAAATTAGGTAGCTGCCACTTGCGACCAAAGCCGAAACAGCGCGTTTTCCAAAATGTTAATTTCCGTGTCGCCGTTGTCTCAGAATCAGTACAATCGAGTGCACTCGTCGTTTCCTTGATCATGTCTTCCAGACAGAAAAAACAAAGTTCACTGCTGGACGTATTTTCCAAAATGTCATGGTGCATGCTGCAATTTATTTCTGAATTTATTTAGGCTGTATGTAGATCCGACCTGTCCATAGCTGATATACGTACCAAAGGAGGGTCAAAAAGCAACATGTGGTAACTGTGATCTATTGGAACTTGTTTAGAAAGGGAGGGAAATCAGGGCCAATATCTGGGAAACGTAGCTTGTGCTTAACCCTTGCCCGTCCGGAGGAACATCGATGGTCTCCATAAGGCTTTTTAAGGATAGCGGATAAACGGCGGCACTGCGCCGCCGTATCTTTCATATATCTTCCTTGATCAATTCCGTATCTTTAAAAAATCAAGTTTGGTCTTGTTAGGTCAGGCCATCAGGCCAAGGCAAGCGACTTCATCTAAAAAATTAGGATTGCATTTATGCAATAAGTAAAAAAGAGTTAAGTTACTTATAAGTAAGAACGCGTTTAACCTAGCAATCTGACACTTAAAAACCATTATGGGCCTACCGGGTGCTGCAACATATATTCCGGGTCTTATAAAATCGGTGATATACCTAGTTTCATTTACGGGCGACCTCTTCAATGGAAATACATGGTAAAAACTGTAAAATAGCTATATTTTGGCTCATACTGCTTAACCCTCGTCCTTCGGGAGGCCGATTCGACGCCCCTCGTTATTTTTCGCGATGACACAAAAAGTTTCGTTTAGCCCAATGCTGCGTGGAAATTGCATAACAAAATTACTTTGACACATTTTGACCAAATTTTAAGTAAATTTCATGTCGGGTCACCGAGTTATGACGTCATTTCTATGCCCATGTAAAGCAATTTTGGACCTAAAAATAAATCTGAAAAACTGGGCGATACTCGGCTTCTAGAAGAGCTAGATCAGGTTTCTAGACAGGATTCGAATGCTCCTGAAAAGACAATTTGGAATACGCCATCTATTTTGAGGTCAAGTCCATAACAAAGGCACCAGGGGTCCCCAAAGGTCTGCAAAGGTTACCGTTTTAGAAGCTCTTGTTGGCTATACTCATGGACGGGACAAGATGCAGCAATGAATTTGTTATCGATTTGTTATAGTGACGAGCGTCACCCAAGGATTCGATGGTATGTGACCTCATTTTGACCTTGACCTAAGGTTGTGTTAGGTGGTCTAAAACCAAGGTCACGCGTGACCTTGTAAGGTCATGCCGCATAATGTGGAACTCCTTGGGTCACGACAAACACATTGACACCTTAGTTCTAGATCTATTGATACCCGAATCATAGGGGATTTTCTAAATGTGTCAACATTTCACCATTTTGTGACCTCACGAGGTTACTAGTTAATCTAGGGCAAGCATAATTGTACACTGTCGGAGAGTTCAGGTCTCGGGCAACAGGCTGCGCTTTACCGCGTCTGTCCACCTTTCTTAGTTTTCAAACGGATGAGGGTCGAATCGATCCCCCGGTAGGGCGAGGGAGTAAAATACCTTCAGTAGGGCAAGGGTTAAAATAGCTTTCTGTTCTCGTAATATAAGTATATTGGGCCACCCAAAAGGTCCAACTTGACATGTTTGCTCCATGATCTATATAAGGTCATTTGGGACTATTTAAGCCTTTTTCATACATGGGTTCGCAGGAAACCCAGACAACTTCGCTGGACAATTTGGCAGGAAATGATAATAGAGATTTCACTTTGGTAACATTTCGCTTAGCTTGTCATTACGAGTCGATTGGTATGCATATCGATTATGTCAGACAAGATAATGCTCTTGACCTGACCTTTGGTTAGGTCATTCTTAGATTTTGACACAGTATGTTCATACCATACATAATTTGATTCGCCGTAACGAGAGGATTCGTCTACATTATGGCTCTAGCTTAACGCAGTTTTTCGACCTCAGTTTTGCTATTAACCCGCGCCCTGGTGGGCCTCCGAGCCACCTTAGCCCTGGTGGGTGGGTGGGTGGGGGGGAGGGGTTTGAACGCCTGCCCCCTCGAACTCGGCCTCTACGCGGGATAGCGCAAAACGCGAAAGCTGGTGGATAGCTCATAGAAATTCATGAAGGAACTATATCAGTCATTGTTTGGCTCAGGTCATTATTGAGGTCATTACAGGTCAAAGAAAGTGGCATTTTGAGTATATATTTTCGGCTCTAGCGTCTGAAAGAGTTGAGTTTTAGAACCTCTTTCTAGGCACCATTCGCTTCCTCTCATCACGGCGAATCGAATCATGTGTAGTAATATGATCATACTAGATCAAAACACCAAAATTACCTGACCTCAGGTCAGGTCAAAGTCACTTTTTTATCTAGTCTAGTCAATATGCATATCAATTGACTTGCAATAGCAATCCAAGCGCAATGGTACCAAATAAAAGTTGTACCATCATTTCATGCAAAGTTATTGACTTAATTCTGTAAAACTGCTTAAGTAGCCCAGATGACCTCTCAGCGGTCACAGGTCAAAAATTGCAACATGAACCTGAAAAGGGGCCGAGGATACTACGATTTAGAGAATATGAAGGTATTCTCAGCTGTATCTACACAAATACAGCCCAATTTCTGTTTTCCCATGTATTTCCAATAGAGAGTTCATGATCCGTACTTGACCTTAAGTCATTGATATGGAAAATCCTTTTGGCGGCGCCGCCGTTTCTCGTGCCGCCAAAAATCCGAAGGGGGGTGTTCAAACACCCCACCTCGGGGCGAGGGTTAAATAAGTGTTCAAAGCTTTGTTAGTCCAAGAACAATGTAACACCATGGATAAGCTTTAAATGGTGGTAAAATGGAACAATAACACTAAATAGGAAGCCGTTTGTCTGCGCGCTAGTTTAAAAAGACGCCAAAAACTCCTGGTTTAACCACGTTTGCAGCTTTTCGAGCTGTGACCTTTGATGAGCAGAAAGCTTAACACGCGCCCCGCTGGGGTCCCTGGCATGACGCACCCCGCTGAAGGGGGGCGTATTTCGCCCCCCCCCGTATCTCACTTCCCAGTAAAACTAAAGAAAAATTGCGCACGGCGTTCGAAAGCTTCTGACGTGGCGAAGATAAATTACAGGAAGCATTTTTATGTCAGGTCAATATTGAGGTCAGCATAGGTCAAAGAATATTCCATAGGCTTACAACAGGGCAGTGCATGTTTCCCCCTCTAGATATTTATTCAGTGGAGCAAATATTTACACAAAATTGGATTCCTCTCATCGTGGTGAATCGAATAATGCACTCGCATAATATGACCTTGCTAGGTCAAAAATGTGAAAATGACCTGACATCGAGCTAGGTCAGGGTCACAGGGTGACCTGGTATGGTCATTTTGCATATCAATAGACTCCCTGTGACCATATAAGCAAAATGCAAGCAAATGGGAGCTTTATCTCAATTCAGTGAGAAGTTATGGACAAAACAATCACTGTATGCTCCTGTGACCTGACATGACCTTTGAGAGGTCAAATGGTCAAAAATCAACTTTAAGGTCAATATCGTGGTAAGAATACATGGTTTGAAAATTTTCAGTTTTATCTATCCAGTATTTACTGAAAACGAGACCTTTCAATTTTTCACCAAAAACTTATAATATGGTGACCAAAAAATTGACCCCATCTTAGGTCAAGGATATCAAAATTCCGAGATAGCAGATTTGTAGACCCTAATGACCTCATCATATTGTGAAAGTTTCAAAAAAAGTAAGGGACAGGTAGAGGACATTCAGCATATTGGAAATAGTATCAAGTATACAATTATTATTTCCAGCTCTGTGTGACAGAGGAGGCACACGTCGCATTGAGTTTGGTGACAGCCAGCATACTTTCTTCACCTCTGGTCTCAGGACTGTAAGCTCAGTACTCTTGATACAATATCGTAAGCTATATAATCAGTGGCGGATCCAGGGGGGGCAAAAAAGGCAATTGCCCCCCCCAAACGGAAAAGCTCGGGGCAAAACTATGTTTTTGCCCCCCCAAAGCGATCGACCTCCTTTTTTTCCTGACTCATTTTAAGTTTATAGGCAACATTTTGGTGCTTTAACTCTCAACTTCTAACGGAACCAGTTAAGTTCAGTGAAAATATCGGGCCTTGGATAGGAAAAAAGGATCTTGAGCTCATATTTTTCAGCCCGTGACGTTTTTTTTTTGCTTCTTGCCTCAAACACCCGTACCAGGAAGTCATATTTTAGCGCAATTTTGCGTTGCGCGACGTTTTTTTTTTTTTTACTTTTCGACTTTGGTTTGCCCCTCCCAAACCGACCGGCTAGATCCGCCACTGTATATAATTTGCAGTGTTTTTTTACTTTTGCTCACACATTTCCAAACACATACAAAATAGTAAATCCTAAATATGGAACACAGATGAAAAAGTGTCTTACTTTATCCTCTATAATCAGAATCTAGCTTTTCTTCTCATGGACCGCTTCTGTTTTTTTAGCACTTTGTGGAGATGGGGTTTTCCTAGATGGCACAGTGCTTTCCGTGGCATTGCTGGGGGGAGTATGCAGTGCATCATGCTGGCTATCAGTGTCAGATGATAGTGACTGAGCCTCTGTGACTGGGTGTGTAACACTATCTGGTGATCCTGGCTTGTGATCTGTCTTGTGAACTCTTTCAGATTATGTGCTTGTGCTGTTGTTCAGTGCCATGTTGACAGAAGTTGGTGTGTTTAATTTTGATTCCCCATTTGTACCTGCATTCTCCCCGTTTGAGGCTTGTACATCCCTTCCATGTAGATGGTGCTTCAATTCCCTAGTTTCAGAGGGTGTGACATGGTTTCCCCTTTGGTCCAATGCTACATGAGACATTCCTACCTCCCTCACACCTGTTGGGATGTGGGCGTCGGTGTTTGCACTGTGTCCCACATCACAGCTCTTGACAGATGTCTCCGCATAATTGATTGTAACCTGAGATTGGGCAGCAGACTTTGCTGACAAGCGCGCCGCTTTCAAACACTTGTCTAGTCAGGGCTACTCACAGTACCTGAAAGGTCTTGTTTCAGACTTTACAAACAACCCGAAACGTTTTTGGACTTTTATGAAGTGTTTTAAACAGACGAAGGGAGTACCAGTTTTAGAAAGCAATAACGTACTTTTTACCGACGACACAGACAAGGCCAACCTATTAAACCGTACCTTTTCTTCTAAATTCTCTGACCCTAATGCTGTAAATTTCCCGACATACCTTTTAGTGTAGATGATCGTTTGATTGCCTTCACTGTGTCAGAGGAAACTGTACGTCGCTTGCTGCAAGAATTGGTTGTAACCAAAGCCTGCGGTCCTGATGGGTTAAGTGCTCGCGTGCTTCGCGAATGTGCTGGAGAACTGGCTAGCCCTCTGTGCAAAATTTTCAAAATGTCCCTCAACTGTGGAATTTTTCCTGAGCAGTGGGGAGAAGCAAATATTGTTCCGATATTCAAAAAAGGGTCACGAAAAATCCTGATAACTACCGCTCTGTTTCACTGCTGCCTCTTTGCGCCAAAATTTTTAAAAAATAGTATGCAACCAGATTTACCAGCACGTCCGGCCTCATCTTTCTCCATGTCAGCATGGATTCCTGCCAAATAGATCATGTCAATCTAATCTAGCATCTTTTCTGGCACACGGGTGGAAAGCCATTTCTGACAGCAGTCAGTAGACGCAGTTTACACAGATTTCTCGAGGCGTTCCAAAGTGTTAACCATCGTCTTTTATTGTACAAACTGCAGCAAATGTATGGTATTGACAACTTAGCGTTGAGATGGTTGAGTTCTTATCTTGGCAGACGTAAGCAGAGAGTGGTGCTGAACGGAAAAGTTTCGGATTGGGCTCGTGTGGCCTGGACACCGAGGGAGGGCTTCTCTCCGTTGTTGTTTTCGTTTTCGTAAACGACCTGCCACGTAGTTTCTACCAGTGTTTGCTTTTCGCGGACGATCTGAAAATATTCCATCAAGTGAAATCCCAAAATGACGTTAACACGTTACGAAGACCTGGACGCAGTAACAAGTTGGGCTGCTGCCTGGAAGATGAATCTAAACGCCTCAAAATGCAGTCTTTCAAATCTCTTTAAAACGCAATCTCATTGATTCGGCCTATAAAATCAACGGAACAATTTTGGAGAACGTTTCTTCCATAAAGATTTGGGAATCATTCTTGATCAAAGCTTACCTTTTCCGACCATATAAACTCGATGGTTTCAAGCAAACAGATCACTCGGTTTATTAATAGAACCTTCCGACAGCCTCCCTAGATGTAAGCTGGATGAGGCCGCTTTGGCGGCTTTAATGCAAATGTTCGGTCAGTTTTGGTATTGTTCGTGGTTTGGGCTGGGCCGAAATGTATCTGGATCGTGTGAAGATCCAACACAAGTTTTTGATGTGGCTTGCGAACCATGTTGCCGCCGCCATCATTGGTTACGGAATTGACGAAGTTTTATGATGTTCGTACTTTATTGGCAGGCGTGTACAACATGACATTTTATTCCAAGAAGGTTTTTAGAGGTCTCATCGCATCATCTCTCTTTTGGAATGTTTCTCGCTCCATGTACCATCTAGAACTACCGGAATGCTAGTGACTTTCTTAAATGTGCCTTTAGGTAGAGTGAACACGATACAATCTTGTGTTTGTGCGGGCTCCTGCGTTGTTAATAACTTTTAGCGTTCTCACAACCTGCGATATTTTGACGGATCCCATTGGACGACTTAAAAGTGTATCGCCTCTTTTACGACTCTACAACGCTTTCTGGGCCAGTGACCGATTGATTATCTGTGTTTGTTGTGTTAGAAATGTTTTTGCGTTTTAGGGTAGGTGTTGGTGATTATGCATTTTTTTTTCTTGACTTCCTATAATTGGGTATGTGCCTTTGTTTAATACATATACAGGTCGGATACAGAGCATCACTGTAAGTGGCTGGTTGGTGTGCCACTTTGTCCCTAATTTGTTCATCTGACCATTCAGGGACAACATGTATACGAGGTGTCTTTAATCCTCCTTTGATGTAGACTTGCCCATTCTGAGTCCAGTATGAATGGATGACTTTCTGATTCTTCAGAGTGACTAGCCTGTTGACCAAGTCTGACTTGGATTTGGAAAGACATTCATGTATTGAGATTTCCCTTCCTTTCCCTGTTCTTAGGGACCCGTTTACTATAGATCAAATTCCGTGCCTCCTTGTCATTGAACCTGATTATGATGGACTTTCCATAACTCAGCCAGTGGGCAGTATTGATGCTCCATGACTTCAATACAACTTGTGTGTGATCCCAGAGCAGTCGCACTACTTCATCCCTGAAGGGAACCCCCAGTTTCAGTTGTGTTGCAATTGGCACCCTTTTAGTTCCTCTCAAGATAAGACAGTCCTGCCGACTATACTGTTCTGCCCTCTCCGCAATCATCATGCTACTCCTTACCTTTTCTTCCAATTCCTGAATCCTAAGCCCTGTTCCACCTGTCAGCACAGTTTTTTTCCAAGGACCCCCCCCCCCCCCCCCAAAAAAAAAAAAAAAAACCCAAAAACCCCCCTTTTTTTTTTAAAAAAAAAAAAAAAAAAACACCACAAAAAAAAAAAAAAAAAAAAAACACCCCCCCCCCTCCCAATATTTATAAAAAAAAAAAAAAACACACCAAAAAAAAAAAAAAAAAAAAAAAAAAAAGAAGGAGAAAAAACCACAAAAAAGGGAAGCAGCCCCCCCGGAACCCTGGTAATAAAAAAAAAAAAAAAAAAAAAACAAAAACCTCCTGTTCCATTACCTTTCTCATCAGGTGGCTTAGGTTTGCAGCATCGGACATGATTGGAATTTCAACTTTTGGATCTGTTCAATCAAAAACAACAATCACTGATATTCTAGCTTTAAATTTACACGTTTCCTGAGGAGCTCATAGAAACACCTACAAAAACTATTTCAACAGATGAATACAAGACCGAAAGCACCACAGGTGAGAAGAGTAAATAGGTATAGTAATGTTAAACACGAAGAGAAAGGACAGAAAGATGAAGGCAAAAAAACGGTCAATCAGGGCGCTGTATCAATACTATAGATGATGATCACTCACACAAATCAGGATTTAGTAACTTGCAAAGTCTCCTTTAACCCTCGCCCCACCGGGGGGCCATCGATGGCCCCCTAAGGTTTTTCCGGGATAGCAAAAAAACGACGAGGCGCAGCACCGCGGTTGAGGGCTCTACCTCTTACTGCATCATTTTCCCATCATCCCTGAAATTTTTTACCCCGGGTCACCCAAGGTCAGGTCACCAGACGAGGTCAACCAAGGTCACCTCACTTCAACTTTTGAGCTCTGTAAGAGCTACATTTCAAAGTAGATCAATTTGAAACTTCCTACACTTTATGACCCCTCCAGGGTCTACAAGGTGTATATCTGGGATTTTTCGATTTCGTGCCCTGAGGTCAGGTCACGAGGCGACCTCTCCCATTGGAAAAGCATGGGGAAAACCTGTTTCATGATATAAAAGCCACTAAAATGATTGCAAATACTCAGACTGCTCAGAACAGCGTTTTTGGAGAACCTTTCACGGATCCCAGGGGTCATATTTGCCCTTTGACTTTTCAAATGTCATCCAAGGTCACCAGGGGTCAAAAACAGTATTTTGACAATAACTTTTGACCTAATTAAGCTAGAGCGGTGAAACAAACACCATCGTGTTTGTCTTGTCACTGGCTTTCATTTGATATACGGCAAAGTCACTTTGTGACCTTTCGTGACCTCAGGTCATATTAGGTCACGAGGTGACCTCTGGAGGTCAAACCACTGGCGGGAGGTCTTTACGTTTCACATGGCGGAAAAAGTACTGGCAATTTCCTATCAAATGAATCAAACTTTACCAGGCCTCAATAGCTCTAATGACATAAGAGTTATGACCAGTTTGCTTAATCATTGCATATTTGAGTGAAAATAGCCGATCTTGACCTAATTTGACCTCTGGAGGTCAAACCATTGACCTGAGCACTAAAACATGCGAAGTAATTTCTTACTGAATTCACGCGAGTTTTCTATTGCACTTTGCAGATTTGCGCTAACGCCCATATTTTCGGAGTTAGAGGGGGCCATCGATGGCCCCCGGTGGGGCGAAGGTGGCGCCGGACCCACGTTGGGGCGCGGGTTAAACAGTTTTGAGCACCTGAGTTCTGTCGTAGATCCAGGTTGCCTCAAATAAGAACAAAAACAAAACAAAGGAAACCAATATGTCTTCCCGCTGAGAATTTGGGCAAATGTAGCGCACCCAGATAATCTAGTACCTGCTGTTTTTAGTATTTTGGGTCAGACTTCTCAGCAACCAATATTGATATGAAATTATTTGAATTAAATATCACAACACCCTACCAAAATTTTTTGTATAGACACGTCTCCTGACAAAAATATCTTTAGAGCTGATAGAAGCAACCAGCGCCCCGCGTTCCGTTTTTTTAACATTGTTCCTACATTTCAAGGTCGCGGAGCTATGACCTCAAGAATGGAGGCATGTTGGGGTCATTTGAGCGCCTGTACCCGAATTCACATGAATGCTCCAGACTCTTATCGTTCTTTTGCCGCATTTGCTCATGAACTGGCCCATAATTTTTTCAAACCTTCGAGGCTCACTTTTATCAGGTTATACCTTTCACGTTTTTTTGGCATTCAATGACCTTGATTTGACCTTGCGTGGCCTCAGTGATAACTCTGTGTCGAATAACGACTACCGATGCATGTTTCAGTTAGGTATTTCTAAATGAGATGAAAACCAAATCATTTGACTTGCGTCCGATACAGACTTGGCCTTTTTCAACCTGTGATCTTATTTGACCTTGAAAGGGGTAAGCAATAACAGATGAAGCAGCAAACTTACCCCGGTGTAAATGATGCAGAATGGTTTATGAATAGTCAATTTGAATGACATGGACACTAAACTAGTTGGTTTGCATATTATATGAACTTCACCTTTTTTAAATTTGACTTTATTTGACCTAGAATTAGGTGTAAGCAATAACAGATGATGAAGCAGGCACTTGGCGTAAATGATGCAAAAATTCTTATGAATAGTCCATTTGCAGGAAAAGGACACTGACACATGATGTTTTTCTTCCAATACGGACTTGACTTTTCCGACCTTTGAACTAATTTGACCTTGAAGGAGGTGTAAGCAGTGACAAATGATGGGAAACTCACCAAATTGGCGTAAGTGATTCAGAATGGCTTATGAATAGTTCATTTAGATAATGTGGACACTGAATTAGTTACTTTCACTTCTAATGAGTACTTTTAAACTCTGAACCAGTCCCATGCAGTGCAATGCACCACCAAAAATCACCAATGATTGTTAGTTTACTGCCTAAAACTTCTTCATTATAAAAGAGCTAAAATAATGAGTACGCTGAGCAAAATTCACTTCGAGATTACCATAGGTCAAGCTTAAACACGTCTGAAAATGCCACAAGAGATCACCAAAGGCTAAAGAAGCCGAACTGAGGTCATAACATGTTTTAAATTCAAGTTACATCCGGGGAAACGCGGCACAAAGCCTCAAAAGCCAAAAATCTTCCTAAAGTTAGCATTTTCTATTATTTTGTGACTCTTAGCTCATAAGAAAATTTGGTAGATTATTCTAGAATTTAGTAGGAAAGCTCGTTGACGTCATCAGGGGAGGACTACATTTAGTAGGAAGCTTGGTTGTATCCGTATTTAATGTACCCGGAAAACAATCCGTTGAAAAATAATAATTAAATAGACTCAAAATATCCGAACAAAACCGTTTATACATATCCGAAAAATACCTTTTTATACATTACCAGAAACCAAATCCCGAAAAACCTAAAAGCTGATTTAATATTACTTCTGGAAAAAAATACGTTGAGGTCCTACACTTCCACAGTTGCAGCTTAAGTCGATGTTTCCCATGTATTGCCGCTGCTGGACGAGAACCCCGTCAGAACATATTAGCTTTTGTTTGAATTGATGCTTTGCAGTTGGTTTATTGTACGCTGTGTGTTTTCAGTTTCTTATTACCGTTTTCGAAACATAATAGGATGTGCTAGGGGTTTGTGATTTGATTTCAGAACGGAAGTGGCAAACGTTAAGGGAGGAACATTCAGCCAAACTGTGAACCAAAGTAAGTCACTTCCATGTCCCAATAGAAATTAAAACTGTCTTTTGGTACATTGATTCGGCCTCCTCTGTTGGTTATACAGGTGAACCGAACCAAACGCCACTAAATGAACTACACTTTTGTCATAACACAGCCCTTTAGCAACGAATTCATCTCTACCCAGGGCCGAAAAATATTTATTCCATCTTGCTTCAAAATACATACTTTATAACACACGTTCTTTACGTTACTTAATCTCAATGAAACTTTACTGAAGCCGAAGGCGAAAGATGAAAGAAAAAGAAAGACAAAAAGATATTGTCAATGGTAGGTACTCCCTAACATAAGGAAAATTGCCACAATTCCATGTGCTTCTGTAGATGCATGTTTTCCCTAGCAATAAACTACTAACCCATAGTCTCTGCTGATCACCACATGCGTGCGTATCGTCGTTTGGCCGAAGTGCCAGTCGGCTATCTGTGGGGCGCGCCGGGCGGCCGATTTTCGCGCGCATGGCGCCACTCTTTGGCTGATTAGACATCGATAAATTCAAGAACTCAAAATCTAATTGATGTTTTCAGAAAGTACAAACAAAAGGGAAACATTTTTCCTGCGGTTATTTTAAGATGAATCACTGGCCACACCTAGAATTTTTTTATAAATTAAATACAAATTTCCAAAAACCTATAAATCATTACTTAAAAAACTAAAGTCTCAAAGTTGGATAATGAAATGCTCAATACTATTATACTTTAAATGGACATCAATAACGAAGAGCTACATAGAAGATAATGACTGTAGGCCACCAGGTTTTTTTTTTTAAACGCAGGTTTTCACAATTTTCAGCAAGCTGTAACTCTTAAACCATATTTTGAGAAATTAAATATTCTAAAATCTGAACTATACGCTACTGATAACCCTGTGTACGAAGTTGGAACAAACTCTGAGACTATGGTATGTAAAATCCAGGTGGTACAGGGTCGATTTTTCCAGGAACGCCCCATATGCTTACAGTCATTTTTTGTTTGAGAAATTAGCCTGTCACATTTCTGGTTTCTCGTCGTATACTTCCCGCAAAGTACTAACAACCGTCACCATTGCAATGGCGACGGTTAACATACAGCTTAGCTCATTGGGTCGTATGTTAAAATCTGACAACTGTGCCTGCGGTATGCAGGTTTTCTCCACTGGGGTCTTTGGTTTTAGTAGAAACGGAACGTAGGAAATATATTAAATCATCAATGGTACTCTGAGCAATTTAAGAAAGGGCTTCTAACTTGAAATACTTGTTGCACGCTTAATTCTGTATTTCAAGGACATAATTATAGTTTGAGTTTAGACCATGCGCCGGAATCTACTTTCTGTCACTGTCATGCATGTTGAATAACGCAAATGTGTCACATACCCCGGGAGCCGAGTTGACCAGTTCCTGCACCTCTGCCTATGAATAAAAAGATCTTGCCTTGTCTAGAAATGAATATTCAGTGGGAAGGGATAGTAGAAGGCATTTGTCCCTCCGTCCAAAAGTTCATAGAGCATTGCCGACTTTTTCAGAGAACACACTAACCTATGTTTTTCACGAATTTGGTTCCTATTGCCCGTCTCCCTAAACCACAGGTATATATTCTGCTCTTTTAGTTTATCCCTAGGCGCGTTATTTCGACAAAACGAGACCAGCCGTTCGCTCGTTCGTCTACCCTTACACCATGCGTTGCGCCTGTATTGGATGTGGTACCTGCTGTAATAAAAACTGTCCACCATGCCGATTACACAATTTTCCTATTTTCCCAGTTTGACTGCAGTCTGTATTTTCTACATCTAGGCGGCGGTCTCTTTCCCCATTTTCCAACGGCATGATCCGAGCCCTCTAGGTAATGCACAGAAATCCTGCCTATCCAACCGCCTCAGCGATGAATCGTCCAATTTTCTTCGAGATATGAAACATTGGTATAAGTGAGGCAATATAGAATATTGAGCCTGGAACATTCATTGTGGAGAACTAAGTGGATACGGGGGAAAGGGGTAGGATACTTCCTCCTCAATCGAGTCCGAGTAACCTCTCTCATCAAGCCCCAGTCCTCTGCAAAATGCCTACCTGATCTTGAGATGTTGTTTTACCCCATCCTCAGGTCGAAGATGCACGATTACCGGCGCCTCCAGGATGCATAGGTATAATTGTAAAAATCCACATTTTCTCATTTTGCGATTCTACTCATGAAAAGTTCGAGAGAAAACTCTTTATGCTTTTCCATCCATTCCGGAAACCAATTTTCAAAACTTGAAAGCAAAGTATTGTTCAATTAACCCTTGCCCCGGGGGGGGGAAAGCATTCCTGGGGGGGGGGGGAAAAAAAAAAAAAAAAAAAAAAAAAAAAAAAAAAAAAAAAAAAAAAAAAAAAAAAAAAAAAAAAAAAAAAATTTTTAAAAAAAAAAAAAAAAAAAAAAAAAAAAAAAAAAAAAAAAAAAAAAAAAAAAAAAAAAAAAAAAAAAAAAAAAAAATAAAAAAAAAAAAAAAAAAAAAAAAAAAAAAAAAAAAAAAAAAAAAAAAAAAAAAAAAAAAAAAAAAAAAAAAAAAAAAAAAAAAAAAAAAAAAAAAAAAAAAAAAAAAAAAAAAAAAAAAAAAAAAAAAATTAAATGCCCCTAAAAATGTGTGGTACAGTTTTCATCGTTCTCATCATGAGTTTTCAGGGGGGGGACAAAACCATAGTTTTGCCTCCCGTCCCACTAGTGCGCCGCCGCTGCTCTATGGCCCCAAACCAACCCTTGAGGCCCTACAAAACTGATATTGCGATGGTTTTTGGGTTTCCCAAATCAACTTTCGGAGCACCGACCAGAAATCGAAAGGAGCCCTTTGCAGTGCTTAATCTCAGCTTAAAGCGGGGAGGGGCGATCGCCCCCAGTGCCCCTGGATCCGCATTGTTATTGAATATATGTTTAACTTGATGCAAGAAACATGTGCCTGTTCCCTGGACTCGTCGTGCTTGCTGCTAGGGGCTATCTTTAAAGTGTAGGACTTAAATCTTCATATCGCATATGTATCTACCAATATTCTGAATAAAGCAAGACAAACATTCAAAATTTTAAAATAAATACATGAAACATTCACGCCGTATACAAATAATTTTAAAACATAACGTTTATGCAGCTTCTCTGGCGGCGTAGCATAACATGAACACACATACCTCCCTCACTTTTGCGCCTGACACTTCCTTCACAGAGGCAGTACTTTTGCACGTTTGCAAAAGTTACTCACATGCTCCTCCTGCATTACTCACATTACTCATGCACTTTTGGCACTTTTGCTGGCACCACTGGTATGGTGCCAGCGCGCCGCTGGAGGGTTCCAGCAGAAGGCAGTGGAGTGGTCGGTCTGCGCGCTGCCACGGTGTTGAACTTCTGCGTACAGGTCGTACATTCTCTTCCATTACTGCTCGGTGTCATTCCTTTAAATTTCCATTGAGGCGATTATCTTTACATGTGCTGGGCCCATTTAAGCATATGTAAACCTTATTAAAATATTAATTGATGCTGTATTATACGTGGGCTCGTATGTTTTAACGGTTGGTGCTGATTATTCTACTTTGTATACCAAGGAGCGATCAAACAACGTTAGCACAAATACATTATCGATACATTATAGATCTTGTGGGGGAAATAATTATAGATTCAACTACTGTACCATAATTGGATGGAAGAAAAACTCAAAATAGGCTTTTAGCGATTATTTGACCTGGGCGATAGGTTTTCAAGATATATTTCAATCATATTTCTTCGTTCTTGCTGGGTCTTACCAGCGAAAAGTCCAGAAAAAACAGCTAACCGATGAGGAAGTTTAATGTTTCAGCACCTGCTAAATCGATCTGTCACTCTAAATGGAGGAAATAATCATGGTTGCCCTTGTTTCAATGAATTCTCCAACGTGTCCTATCCATTTCGTCTCGTTCCTGAAAAGTAAGTAGGCGGAGTAATGTTGGCAGCATCATTATCATTACGAGTTTTAAAGTGGTGTAAAAAATTACCAAGAAGTGGTTGCTCCTAAGTGTGTGATAGCCTTTTTGAATTTGTGTGCTAAAAAATGTGTCATAGCTGAGAATAAATTGACGTCAAAAGCTCATATTGTTGTGTCTATTCTTTCAATATTAATTTAGGTCTAAAATAAAAAAACAATTCGACAGATAATGGTAATTTTTAACACCACTTAAAAACTCAGTTTCTGAAAAGTCACTTTTATGGGTTTAATCCCGTTTGGGGGGGGGGCGCTGCATCGCTGTGCCTTGGCGCATCTGGGCAGGCTTGCGTCACATTTATCCCTTTATTTTTCCAAAATGGACTTTACAGATGCATTTTACTGAACGGGACGTTATTCAAGCACGAACAGGCGATAACCACAAAATATATCATTTAAGATGAAAAGCCTGACGTAAATACTTTGTTTCCGCGAGCCAAGAATCTTAAAGAATTTTATAGCATTAACATAGCAGCCAAATGCAAACTCCAGTGGGTGATGCATTTTGATAATAGTGCGCTAGTGCAACTGATTAAAATTCGCCGACTGCAATGATTTTCTAGAAGGCTTTATGACGTGAATTGAAAAAAATTACACTACAGGCATATAAGAATGGCAGAATTTGGCAACATGATTGCCCAATCCGAACCAACCAAATATCTAAAGTGTTAAGTATCGTTTTTGCTGGGACAGTCATTTAAGCTGGGGTGGGGGGGGGTAGGGATTAGGTGCATAATGAGCAGTGGGCACTCTCCCTTACATCTGTAGCATCCATATTAAGGGTGCGCGTTACATCATTTTTTCGCAATCAAAACTTTTTCCGAGATTCTGGACGATAGACACGAATATAAGGACAATCCTGCAAAAATTCGTCATTTTCCCGAATTTAAGCCACGGATTTTCACTTTTCAACCTTCCCCCTGTGGGGTGAAAGGGTGCTGACTAACCCCCTACAGAGTTTTCGTCGTCGCGGAGAAACAGCGGCGCCAAACGCCACCGTACTTGGCACAGTTTATTATTAATCAATTTTGCAACTTTCTCTAAAAATTTTAAGGTCGGGTCATCTCGGCTCAGGTCACCAGGCCACGTCAAGTGACCTCACTTCAAAAAATGTTTGCGATTGCATAACTCGGCGTACGGTTAATCTATCGATGTGAAACCCATATCACATAATGAGCTCACCGGGGGCTTCAAGCTATGTCTCCGCATTTCTTATATTGTTGACCTAACGTCAGGTACGGGTCATGACCTCTCGATTGGAAATACCTGGGAAAAGGGTAAATTTGCCGGAAAATGTTTATTTTCTGTATATAAAGCTAATAAGGACTTAATAAGCTAAGGAATCCTATATATATTGACGATGTTTAGTTAGATGATGACCTTGACCTGACCCTAGGTCCATTGGCCGACGCAGGGGGGGGGGGGACTCTGGCCATGCCCCCCAAGCGCTGAAGGGGGCCAAACTATCTTTTGGCCTTCCCCCAAACGCCGGAGAAATTTTGAAAAAAGGTGTTTACACTAGGTCTGTAGAGCAAAAAATCTTCGCTTCCACTCCCCTCGCGAGAGGAGAGGCAGACATGGGTTTGCCCCCCTCAAAACTCGGTTCTGCGTCCGCCCCTGCCTAGGTCATGTTACTCTTATACTTTGATCTAGTATGATCGTACAGTACATCATTCGAATCATCATAAGGAGAGGAATCGAATGAAGTTTAAACATTGGCGTAGCCATGCTTTCCTGAACTTGCAGGGACACATCCAGCCTCTTGATTAGGTACCGGACGGAACATTTTAAGAGGGTCCAAATGTTAGGTGCGAGCTAGCCAGCCGTCCCCTTTTTACACTTTTACATGAATTTAGGTCAGTATAATTTGAATACTTAAAGGGAGTGTGGCACCTTGGTCGAATCCTGGAATTTATTGTGATCAGGGGTACTTTTAGCCGAAAATCAAGGAGGCGTCCATTATTTCTCTGAAAAAAGTACAATAAACTAAATATTTATATTTTTGAATGCTCCTCTAGGGAAAGAAATAAATATCCGCCGGTGGATGATGTCATGATCTGGCAATCACTACCATATTCAATACGCTTCAAGGGCTTCGATTGACTGATACTCACCATGACGTTAGCATATGTCGTCACACCAACAACCATGACAACTGTGGCCTGCTGCTAAGGGTACATGAAGGGTAAATTTCGGGTAATTTTTAGCTTTTTCTACGAAATTCTCGATTTTCAAGACAAATGATCACTATCTATGACCAAGTTATTTAATTAAAACCACTTCCCATGTATTTCCAAGGAAGACGTCAAGCCTCGTACCTGACCTTAGGTCATCGATATAAAAAATATCGGAACATATTTTACACAGCTCGGTGGGCTCAGTATGTGGTATGAGTTTCAATAGGATGAGTTCACCCTGTTCCTAATTATGTTATCTTAAACTTTTTTTAGGTCAGGTCACTCGACCTGTACTAGTAGCCTGACCAGAGTGACCTAACCTTATATTTTTGACAAAAATTGTAAAAATAATCAGAGAAAAGGTATGCCAAGTACGGCGGCGCGTGCCGTTTTTATGTTATCTCCAAAAAACCCGAAGGGGGCGGGTCCCCAACCCCTCTCCCCCGTCAATGCGCGTGTTAAAGCGAGCACAGACTGTATGTTGGATTGGGAAAGCGTCTGAATGCGGCCATTTGCGTGTCTAAGAAGTATAGAGATAAACCTAGCTGCCTGTCTCAGCCTTGACTACTATCAGATCCCAGTGCTGAGAGATCGATCATATAAGTAAAACGTCAATTAACATTCTCGCCCACTCAGGAAGCCTATCTCACCGGCTCACACGAGCAGCAGTGCTCAAAGTACTCCATAACCTTCTTAGCAAAACAAGACGATTATCTTGAGATTTGCGGTGTAAATAAAATATTTTCATCATTTTGTGCAAAGTTATTAATTCAACTCTGAAAAACCTGCACTGGATAGCCCCAGATGACCTCTAAGGTCACAAGCTCAAACTTGCAGCATGAACCTATAAAGGGGCCTAGGATACTATGTTCTGAAGAATACGAAGGTAATACACGCGATATCTACAAAATTAATTCAATTTTTCGGCCAATTTCGTTTTCCCCATGCATTTTCAATGGAGGGGTCACTATCCGTACCTGCCCATAGGTATACGATCTGAAAAAAAATCCGAAATTAGTTATAGTAGTACTTGGCGGGCCCTTTATGTTGTATGCACTTCAATTCGATAGATCATTCTTAAAGAATTATAGCAGCAACGCAGCTACCAGGTGTATAATTATTGTAGAAGCCAGTGATGAAACAGTCACATCACAAAATTGTACAAAGCTTGCTGGCGCGGTCTGAAACATCAGGGATTTTTGAGGGTCGCTCAGGCTCCGCCATCGAATGCAGTGCCACTGCAATAGTTACCCGGCGAAGAGGAGCTTAATCCAAATTCTTATTTTTTCCGATTAACCAGCTATATTTCTGGTTATTTTGTATGTTTTTAACCCATGCACCGGTGGCGGTTACGAGCCACCTTCGCCCTGGTGGGGGTAAAAACACCCCCACTATCTTAAAAACTAAACTACAAAAATCTCAAAACAGCAATCGAAAGCTCTTCAAAATTTATATCGAAAATACTTCAGCCATTTTTCTCGTCAGGTCAATATCAAGGTCACCAGAGGTCAAAATCGCTAATATGAGGTGTACTAAGAAAACCTCGTTTATCACAGAAACTAAGATAGCTAAAGACCTTTTTTGAACATCATTCGAAAGCTCTTGACCTGCTCTTTTACTACACTGGCAATACATTTCAAGTCAGGTTAAAATCTAGGGAGCTGCAGGCAGAGACGTAGCCAGAATTTCGCTCAGGGGGGGGGGGGGCGGCGCCCCGAAAAGGGCCCCTGCGACAGCGCCAAAAGGGCCCTGTGTCAACCCTTCACTGTGCAAGAGATAACGGATTAGCTACGACGCATGCAATTTAACACGTGCATTGACGGTGGGGGGGTTGGTACCCGCCCCCTCGGGTTTTTCGGAGATAGCATAAAAACGGCGGCGCATAGCGCCGCCGTACTTAGCATTCCTTTTTCTCATCATTTTTACAACTCTTGTCGAAATTTTAAGGTTAAGTCATCTTAGGTCAGGTCACCAGTACAGGTCAAGTGACCTGACCTCAAAAAATTAAGACAGCATAAGTCGGAACAGGGTGAACTTATCCGATTGAAATTCATATCACATAATGCGCCCACCGAGTTCTCTAAGATATGTTCCGATATTTTTTATATCGATTGCCTAAGGTCAGGTACGAGCCATGACCTCTCTATTGGAAATACGTGAGAAAATGGTTTTTAATGAACAACTCAGTAACGGATGGTGATAGAGCGTTTATTTTAGCTGCATTAGACTTGCCTTGTCTTTGCAGTTCTAATGATACGCATTTTATATAATTTGTCCTTGGCCTGACCACAGGTCAGGTCAAATCCTTGATTTGACATATCATGGTCAAATTATATATCATTAGATTGGCTTGCTGCGAGGATTCATATAGTTTAATTGGTTTTGCCCTATCTTTACTTGTTCAGATGTAATGGCCGACAACCTTCATCTACATGCTATCCCTATGACGGCATGTTTTGACCTCTCGTGACCTAAAGTGTGACCTGACAAAAAATGTTTCAAATATTTTCGGTGGAGAATTGGATGCGCTACCCACCGTTGTTTACCGTTTTTTGCTACCTACCGTGGTTCTCGAGAGCTTAGGGGCCGGGTACCCGCCCCCCCGTCAAAGCGAAGGTGGCTCAGACCCCCGTCAATGCGCGTGTTAAGAAGGCACCTGGACCCGACCAGATATGCGCAGAGCACCTCCGGCACTTTGGTCCCATAGCCCGGCGGGCCCTTCTGCATACCATAAATAAGTCCTGGCTCTCAGCTGCCGTCCCCTCTGCCTGGCGCAGGGCCACCATCGTACTAATCCCGAAGGCGGGGAAGAACCCCAGGGTGGTGAGCAGTTACCGTCCCATCGCGTTGACCAGCCATGTCGCTAAACTGGCAGAGCGCATGGTGGGCGCTCGCTTAAACTACCTCATCGACCGTGACAAGCTCATCCCAGCCGAACAAACTGGCTTCCGCCGCGGACGCTCAGCAGAAGACAACCTCGCCCGCTTGGTAGAAGTTGTCCAAGACGGCTGGAATCGCCCCAAGCCGCGGGGCCGTCCCGTCGACGGCAGCACAGTGGATAAGTTTGTCCTCCTCGCGTTTGACTTTTCGAGGGCATACGATAAAATTGACCACCACATGCTCCAACTCAAGCTCCTAAGGAACCAGCTGCCGAAATGCATGGTCAACTGCATCCACCAATTCCTCAGGGACCAAAGAGCTCGCGTAGAAGTGAACGGGATTAGGAGCGAGGAGCGGATCTTCCGCGCCAGCCTCCCACAGGGTTCGGTGTTAGCCTCGACCCTGTACACCGTATGGTCCGCAGACCTCATCGACCCCCTGCCCAAGGTCGTCCGCACGGACACATTCATGTGTGTCGATGACACCGCGTCACTGAGTGCCGGCAGTTCCATGGAACTGGCTCAAACAAGAGCCCAACAGGCGGCCGACGTGATGACCCACTGGGCCACACATTGGAAGATGTCCATCGTGGGACACAAAACGCAAGCTCTGGTGCTCTCCCAGTGGGCTCACGACGCCAGACACCTCCAGATCAGAGTTGCCGGCACCCCTGTGACCGGGCAAGCACACCTGAAACTTCTCGGTGTGACGTTCGACCGGCTTCTCCACTTTGGGGAACACTGCAACGCATTGAGAAAGAAAGTGCAGCCAAGGATTGCACAACTCCACCAGCTCACCGGTCGGTCGTGGGGTCTGCGTGAGAAGCAGTTACGGACCATAGCCAACGGCTACGTCCGCGGAGCCCTAGAATTCGCCGCTGCGGTGTGGCTCCCCGTGGCCTCCGACTCCCATGTCGACCTCATAGACAGGGCAACAGCGAGCAACAGCCTGGGCGGTTACGGGCTGCCCACAGTCTACCCCCTACGGGCCCCCTCATGGCGGAAGCAGGGCTCCCAACGGCCCGTTCCAGACGCCGAGTGCTCTCGGCGCGCATGCAGTGCCGAGCGGTATCTCTCCCCGCTGGGGACTCCCTCCGAGACGTCGCCGAAGCTACCCCCCCCCGGAGACGACTGGCCACATCCGGCTGGCGGGAAACCGGGAAAGAGGCGCTGAGAGCGATGGGCATAGCGGACGTCAAGGTGGAGGAGCTCCTGGCCGTCGCCACGCCACCTTGGACAACGAGAGACGAGGTGGACATCACACTGGATATTGGCCCACAAGGTCGCCGGGCCGCCCCTGAAGCGGTGCGACGCGCGGCGGCCGAGGAACAACTGGCCGGCCTACCTACCAGAGCCACGTGGATCTGGTCAGACGGCTCTGCCGTGGAGGGCACTACGCGGGGCGGTGGTGGAGCCCTCCTAGTCCTCCCCTCCGGTGACACCAGGGAAGTTCGAGCAGCGGCTGGAGAGTTATGCTCAAGTACCCGGGCTGAGCTAAACGCCCTGAAAGCCGCACTGGAGGACTTTACCCAGCTGACAGGCGACCCGGCACTGCTGCCACTGGTAGTCTGCACGGACTCGCAGGCGGCGTTCTCCTCCCTAGCGGGGGTGCCGCGGCGCAGTCTTCGCCTGCGGGACAGGAAATCTGGCGGCTTCTCTCCGCCATTACAGCCCGCGGCCAACAAATCTACCTCCAGTGGGTTCCCGCCCACTGTGGACTCGCGGGGAACGAGAGGGCCGACACCCTGGCAAAGGAGGCTTCCGCCCTACCGCAGCTCAGCGTGCCAGTCGACGTCGGGACCATCACGAAGGCCGTAGCCCGCAACACCACTAAGCAGTGGAGCGATGGCTGGCCGGACGGCATCTACAAACAGATAATGGGGGGTCACCTGCCACCCCCCAACGCCGGGAGGACCGTGACGCGGCAACGGGCATACACCAGCTGAGGGCCGGTCATTGTGGCCGTTCCCTCCAATATCTCCACAGAATCGGCCGTCACCCCTCACCGGAGTGCGCGCAGTGCTCAGACAAGCAGTGCCCCGCCGCGCGCTGCGCAGTCTGCCGCGAGGAGGCGGACACGCCTGAGCATGTCCTCCTGAGGTGCCCGTCCCTCGCTGGCACCCGCCTGCGCTTGACAGGATCAATCCACCTAGACCCACAGCAGCTGCGAGACGACGACCTAGTGGCGGCCTTGGCCGGTGGCTACTACCGCCACAGGGAGCCCTGGGCTATGGCCCTCGCTGAGGGTCCAGAGGGAGCAACAACAACAACAACCTGACCTGATATGACCTTGAGCTAAAATTTTCAGGAAAGATGTAAAAGTAATAAAGAAATAGCTAGACTCAGTTTGGTGGTGATGCGCGCCGCCGTTTTTGGGCCACTTTGGAAAAACCCGAGAGAGGGCCTAAAAAGACCCCCCACCCGGGCGAAGATTAATATCTTGTCTGGTAGATATATAGAGCTACTCTCCTTATCCAGCACCACCTAATAGCCAGGGGTGTAATTTTCTATCTCTTTGGGGGTGCCGGAGCACCCCCAATCCTAATTTGAGCACCCCCAATCACGTGTTGAGCACCCCCAATACATGTGCTGCCCCTGAGTTATCACCACTGCCCTGAGCAGTCACCCGATCTTATCACTGCCGCCCTGATTCGTGCCGCCCCTAACAAGTTTTCCGTCCCGAGCTCATTACTTCCACCCTGATTGGTTCCGCCTCTGACTCATCAATGGCGCCTGGCTTTTCACTTTCCCTCAGTGCCGCCCGTGGTTCTCCACAGCTGCCCTGATTATTGCCGCCCCTGACTGATCACTGCTACCCCCTGACTGATAATTGCCGCGCCTAACTGAAAACTGCCGCCCCTGGCTTATCACTGCCGCTCCCTGACGGATAACTTCCGCCCCCTGACTGATAAATGCCGCCCCCTGGCTGATCACTGCCGCCCCTGACTGATAACTGCCGCCACCTGAGTGATAACTGCCGCCCCCTGACTGATCACTGCCGCCCCTGGCGGATCATTGCCGCCCCTGACTGATAACTGCCGCCCCCTGACTGGTCACTGCCGCCCCCTGACTGATAACTTCCGCCCCCTGACTGATAACTGCCGCCCCCTGACTGATAACTGACGCCCCCTGACTAATCACTGCCGCCCCTGGCTAATCACTGCCGCCCCTGGCTAATCACTGCCGCCCCCTGACTGAAAACTGCTGCCCCTTGACTGATAAATGCCGCCCCCTAGCTGATAACTGCCATCCCCTGACTGATAACTGCCGCCAACTGAGTGATAACTGCCGCCCCCTGACTAATCACTGCCGCCCCTGGCGGATCATTGCCGCCCCCTGACTGATAACTGCCGCCCCCTGAGTGATAACTGCCGCCCCTGACTGATAACTGCCACCCCTTGGCTGATAACTGCCACCCCTGGCTGATCACTGCCGCCCCTGGTTCATCACCACCGTCTCCCGGGGCAGTGAGTGGCCTGGGGATATCTGGGAGTGAGCGTTCTGTGGGGAGCATCCCTTGTGGATATCACCAGCATCATGTCATATCTGAGAAGCGTTAGTTTTATTGTCATGTATTAATCCTAGGAGAGTTTCGGGTTTTACATAACGTCGAATTTCATGTGACCTAGTCGCTGACCCTAGTATGTCGTGTGAAATTGTATAACAATTGTTGACGCACCAAATTCCAAGGTCATGCGGCGTCGCCAACCCTCACCCTGTTGGAAAGGATTTTGGAGATTAGATCAACTTTTTTAGAGCCTCCACCGGGACTTGAACCCGGGACCAGTGGCTTAGAATACAAGGATGCTATCCACTAAGCCACCTCATCCCCATGTAAATTTATTTATTCCAATCTTTTCAGTATTTATATGTAATTTAATTTTATTTATTTATTTTATATGTGTGTTATATAATCTTCTGATACAATTTTCACAACCGGACCTGTTTTACCACGTGACTTGTTGAAACTAGCGCGGAAGTGTCCTATTTACGTATTCTATTTAGTGATATGGGCGCCGAATGGCCCTAGATGTCGGTGCGTCCCAAAACCCCAATCTGATGATGGACCGTCTCCCGGCCGATCACTGCTACCCCTGGTTCATCAATGCTGCCCTAATTCATGCCGCCTCTGGCTCATCGATGCTGTCCCCGGCATACTTTGACCCAAATGCACGCCACCCTGACTCATCGCTGCCGCCCCTGGTTCATCACTGGCACCCCCTGGCTGATCACTGTCTCCCCTGGTTCATCACTGCCGCCCTGATAAATCATTGCGGCCCTGATTCACGCCGCCTCGGTCTAATTAATGCTGGCCCCGTTTTTAATTAGCCCATGTATAAGCCGTCACTTCCTCTCTCGAATCCTCACTGTCACCCTGGCTGATCACTGTCACCCCTGGTTTATCACTGTCGAGGAGAACAATCCGGCCATGGCCCCCAAAACCGGTCAAGCTTAGGCCCTGCTGTCTATTTGTGAAGAACCATTCACTGGTGCAGAATGTAAAGTTACATGGGATGCAATGATGAATAATAAATCCCTATCCGTTTCAGGTTTTTCGAAAGAATTTATACAGTTTTTTCCGGCCACATTTGGAAACAATCGTCATAAGTTAACTTAGACAAGTGAAAGGGAATAAAAATTTTTCTTCACTCAACAAAGAGGGGTGATAACTTTGATTCCGAAACAGGGAGATCAAAAGTTGATAAAGAATAAGCGCGCGATATGTTTCCTTGACATTGTGTACAAGATGGCAGCTAAGGTACTTGCGAACAGGATAATGACGTTTATATGTAAGTTAGTGGCACCAGACCAAACAGGTTCCATACGCGGAAGATACATTGGTATGCATATTCGAACAATCACAGATTTTATAGAGTACTGTGAAACCGATCAATTGAGCGGGATATTGGTGGCTCTTGATTTTCAAAACGCTTTTAATACCGTCGAGCACAAGTTAATTTATGACGTTTTAGCGAAATTCAATTTTGGACCAGATTTTATTTAATGGGTAAAGATATTGCATACAGATATAAAGTTAGCGGTCATTGATAATGGGTATACATCCGAATCGTTCAAATCTTCAAGGGGTCTCCAACAAGGGTGTCCGGCCTCAGCATTGCTTTTTTGTCTATTGGTTGAGATACTCGGCATTAAAATCCTCAACACACCATCTATTAAAGGGAAGGTGGCACCTTCATAACGTGATTTTAACTGATATAGCTAAGTTGTAAAGCAAGTCGGAAAACCCGGTACTCAATATATCAATTGTCTTGGAACTCGAGATTTCCGTAGAAAAAAGCTAAAGCCTACCTGCAATGTACCCCTCATGTACCCCCAGCTGCAGGCCACAGTTGTCATGGCTGTTGGTGTGACGACATATGCTGACGTCACAATGAGCATCAGCCAATCGAAGCCCTTGAAGCTTTTAAAGTATGGTAGTGGTTGCCACATCATGACATCATCCACAGGCAAATAATTATTTACTTTTATAGAGGTGTATTTTAAAAATCAAAATATTGAGCTTATTGTAAATTTTTCAGAGAAATCATGAGAGGTTTCATTATTTTCGGCTAAAAGTACGCTTAATTACACTAAATTCCAGGATTCGACCAAGGTGCCACATTCCCTTTAAAATGAATTGTGATATCTGGGCAAGAGGTTAAGATATCTCAGTTGATTGATGTTGATTGATGTTGTTGATTGACATTGATGACACGACCCTTTTTCAGAAAGATGTAAATTCAGGCAACGAGTCACTAAAAGTCATTCAAGGTTTCGGAGTAGTTTCTGGTCTGTAACTTAGCCTGTCAAAAAGTCATTTTATGTGGTTAGGCAAAGAGAAGAGTTCCCAACGGTTGATTTGCGGACAAGTTCAGATTGTACAGGCCAAGGTACTTAGAGTAGAGTTTAGTGTTATATATAAGTGTGAGGAGAAAAATATGCGTCGCGTTTATACCAGAATGCAAAATACTTTGAACCGATAGTCACAGAGTCTTTGAAGGGTAGAATAACGATCGCAAAATATTTGCTGGTCTCCCACTTGATATATTTTATTTCGGCTGTGCAAATTCATAATAAGCACTTAGTAGTAATCCAAAGTAAGATCCTGAAGTTCATATGGAGAGGACGCCCACCAAAAGTTGCGAGGACTAATTTCTACCAAACTATCGAAAATGGGCGTTTGAATGTGCCCAATGTAGTAAATCTTTACAAGGCGCTGCGCGTATCGTGGCTGGGGAAAATAATATCCAACATTGATGCAACCATGTTCTAAAATTTTACAGTTTAGTTTGAAAATTCAGTGTGGGCACATATTGCACATGAACTACGGAGGTAAATGGATTAAATCTCAAAAGGTGACATTATATTACAAGCAAATGTTAAAATGGCTAAAGGAACTTTTGCCTGTTAAAGAGCCATAAAACGGAAAAGACGTCCAAAAACAGTTTCTTTGTAATAATCCAACAATAAATGTGGGGGATACAATCTCTGTTTTGCCGTAGGGTATATGAAAAAGGTTTGAATTTGATTGACGACTTTTTGTTATGACAAAAAGTCTTCCTCATTTTTGTTAGGGCAAAAATAAAGGGCATGTACGGGTACAGTGGAGTTTTCATATTTATTAATATTTACAGAACAATACACGCGTTGTTTGGAGTGATATCGCTGTTCTTGCTCTCTTTTCTTGTAGTGTTAAGTCCTTTGTTTTTTTTCAATTTCCACCCACTCTGTCATACGGGTCGGAAAAGGGGGGGGCAGGGGGCCGGCCCCCACTTTTTGGCAAAAAATTTCCTGATCTCAATCACAATGAGAGAAAACCGGACATTCTTAGAACCATCCGCTGCGGAAGGCAACGAGAAGCCCAAATTCGAACAGTTTTTGGTCCTGACGTTAAAAGTTTTTGTCAGCATCAGGTTGAAGTTTGGCTGGCCCCCCACTTATGCACTGTGCCATTCCGAGGGTAAAATTTGACACCGCAAAACTGATATCCTTCAATCAAGGATATATTTACAACTCAGATTTGATTATTTGAAGACATATATGTAGCCTTGGGATGTCGCCTAAACAGCAAGCATGTTAACCCACGCCCCACCGGGGGTCCGGCGCCACCTTCGCCCCACCGGGGGCCATCGATGCCCCCTCTAACTCCGCAAATATGGGGGTTAGCGCAAATCTGCAAAGTGCATTAGAAAGATCGCGTGAATTCAGCAAGAAATTACCTTGCATGTTTAAGCGCTCAGGTCAATGGTTTGACCTCCAGAGGTCAAGTTAGGTTACCATAGGCTATTTTCACTCAAATATGCAATGCGTAAGAAAACTGGGCATAACCCTTATGCCATTAGAGCTATTGAGATATGGTAAACTACATTGGATAGAAAAATGTCATACCTTTTTCCGTGATGAGAACGTAATGACCTCCCGCCAGTGGTTTGACCTCCAGAGGCCACCTCGTGACCTCATATGACCTGAGGTCATCAAAGGTCAGAAAAGTGACCTTGCCGTATATCAAATGAAAACTAGTGATGAGACATACACGATGGTGTTTGTTTCTAGCTTTATTAGGTCGAAAGTTATTGCCAAAATACTGTTTTTGACCTATGGTGACCTTGGATGACCTTGGAGAGGTCAAATAGAAAATATGGCCCCTGGAATCTGTGAAAAGGTGTCCAAGAACGCTTTTCTGATCAAGCTGAGCATTTTCAATCGTTTTTGTGACTTTTAGATCATAAGACAGCTTTTCCCCATGTTTAAACTTAAACCACACGAGGGTGAGGTTGAAAAATTGTCTTTCGCATCTGGTGGGGTGGTCTGGTCCTATAGTTGGTTGGTTGGTCTGGTCCTATCACATGGTCGTGTTTCCTGGTAGGGGGTGGTCACCTCCTACCGTGGATTTGTAAACGCGTTTTGCCTGCTGTGTTGTTTGTGTAATATTGTAACCTTTTAAATTTTCCCCATGTTTTCCAATGGGACAGGTCACCTCGTGACCTGACCTCAGGGCACGAAATCGAAAAATCCCGGATATACACCTTGTAGACCCTGGAGGGGTCATAAAATTTAGGAAGTTTCAAATCGATCAACTTCGAAATGAAGCTCTTACAGAGCTCTAAAGTTGAAGTGAGGTGACCTTGGTTGACCTCGTCTGGTGACCTGACCTTGGGTGACCCGGGGTAAATAATTTCAGGGATGATGGGAAAATGATGCAGTGAGAGGTAGAGCCCTCAACCGCGGCACTGCGCCTCGTCGTTTTTCTGCTATCCCGGAAAAACCTTAGGGGGGCCATCGATGGCCCCGGTGGGGCGAGGGTTAAGGAGTAGTTGAAGAATACCTGCCCAATATTAGAAAAGAATGTCCCCTGTGTTATTAAAGGCGCAAAAAAACGATGAATAACAGATTTGGTGCAATGAAGGAATGCCGCCCCATAACGCTGCCGCCCCTATGGGGTGCCGCCCCCACCGACTGAGCACCCCCAAAGATTTTTGGAAAATTACACCCCTGCTAATAGCGTCCTAGCGTCTTCGCTCTGGGTGCCGAAACGGAATGATTTAAATTATTTATGATCATACGCTGATGATTTAAAGGCTGATCATACACTCAAAATCCCAGCCTATAGTTGCTATGACAATGGCACTAAAGCAGGAAAAATAAATCAGTTTGTATTGCTCTTCCTTTTCCCCTACCGTGGTTTATGCTCCTTACTTTTCAGTCATCATCCATCAGGCTGGGCTGTAGAAAATAGTAAAACGTTTCGAGGAATGTGCTGATCAATTCAGTGGCTTTCTGTTGGGTCTACTGCTTCCAGGTGATAGGATTATATTAATAGCTAAAAAGTTTTGGGCCGGGGCACAGTTGGAAAATACAAACTTGATGGCCAAAAATAGAACTAAATGGTACAAAAAGGTCAAAAGGCCTATGTTGTACATGAGTGTCACCTCCGGCAAAAAGTGAATGGGAGAGCAAATTGCCACTTCCTGCTGACAATAAAATGTATCATCTAGAATTAAAAACTAATCGGATTCTGGTTCCTTGATACATTCAACATTTCTTAGCAGTTTTTCCGAAGTAAGGGCTTGTTTTCGTGTCCTGGGCGGCAGGCCAATCAGGGCCTTTCTATGCCACTATCACAATCCCTTCGATTGTTTGTGCACAGGCTGCGTATCATTTTTGGTCCCCAGCCCTCGCCCTTGGTCCACAACCCTCTGGATTTTCGTCGAATGGGGACCAGCGCCCTGTTGGTGCAAACCATAGACTTTTCCTTCATTAGAGGTGGCTTTTGCTGAAGATGGAAAATGTATTTTACGCCATTTTATATAAAGCCGGGGGTCACAAAGGGCAAGTCCCTTCTCCCAGTGGTGCTCCAGTCTCTGCGCCGCTCTTACGCCCTAGCCTCCTCCTGGGCTGTCCTGTCCTCCTCTTCGTCGTCCTGGCCACCATGTCTCCTCCCATCGTCTTCGTCTTTCTGGCCAGCATCTGCCCTTTCTCCTCCGTTTGTTGTGCGCTCTTTATCGTCTATACCACTCTTGTATTTGCCCTTGATATTGACAGACCTAAACGAAAAACTGATTTCCCCCAAACCTACATAATTCCTTGGACAATGAAGTGGCCTTTTTCTTGGCGTATTTAAGAAACTTAGAATTAAAAAACTGATAGAATTAAAGCCGAGAGAGGGAAGGGGAGGAATGAGTAGTTTGCCTTGACAACGCCACCTCAATTTTCCATTGGGAAAAAGCAAGGGCATTTATTTGTTCGGCAGTAAGAGGTGAAAAACTAAATCGGGTTGCTCTTGATCACCTTCGATCACCATGCTTGGTGTTTAAACGACGTGTCGCAATTTTATAAAGGGTTTTGAATTGAGATAGCAGTTTTGTAACGCGTGTCGAGGAATCACTGTTGGCATATTTAGTTTCACACAAAGTTCTCTGTATACAATTTCTGCAAGCTTAAACACGCGCATTGACGGGGGCCTGAGCCACCTTCGCTTTGACGGAGGGGAGCAGGTACCCGCCCCCTAAGATCTCGAGAAACACGCTAGATAGCGAAAAACGGTAAACGGGGTTGGGTAGTTGATTCAATTCTCTATAAAAAATATTTGAGCCATTTTACTATTTTTTGTCAGGTCACATTTAAGGTCACAATGCCTTCACTAGAGGTCAAGGCGTGCCATCATAGGGATAACACGTATATGAAGGTTTTTGGTCATTTCGTCTGAACAAGTAAAGATATTGGAAAACAATTTAGACCATATCAATCCTCGTAGAAAGCCAAATCGAATGATATATATGACTTCGCTGGGTAAAATCAGGTCAAAGAAAGGATTTGACCTGACCTGAGGTCAGGTCAAAGTAAAATTCCGTCAAAATTCATTTCATTAGAACCACAAAGGTAGGGCAAATCAAATGCAGTTAAAATAACGGTTCTATCACGACTACTAAATTATTCAGTTAAACTTATTTTCCCATGTATTTCCAATGTAGACGTCTTGGCTCGTTCCTCACCTTAGTTCATCGATATCAAGATCCCGGGACATGTTTTAGAGAACTCGATAGGCCCATTGTGTGATATGAGTTGCAATTGGATAAGTTTACCCTGTTCTGATTTATGCTATCTTAAACTTTTTTAGGTAAGGTCACTTGACCTGCACTGGTGACCTGGCCTGAGATGACCTAACATTAAACTTTTTGATAAGAGTTGTAAAAAGGATCAGAAAAAATGTATGCCAAGTACGGCGGCGCGCAGCGCCGCCCTTTTCTCAGAAAACCCGAGGGGGCGAGAACCCGCCCCTCCCGTCAATGCTCGTGCTAAAGCTTAAAGGGAATGTGGCACCTTCATAACGTGATTTTAACTGAGATAGCCAAGTTGTAAAGCAAGTCGGAAAACCCGGTACTCAATATATCATTTTTCTTGGAACTCGAGATTTCCGTAGAAAAAAGCTGAAACCTACCTGCTATGTACCCCTCATGTACCCTTAGCAGCAGGCCCTCAGTTGTCATGGCTGTTAGTTTGACGACATATGCTGGCGTCACGAGGAGTATTAGCCAATCAAAGCCCTTGAAGCGTTTTTTTAATTTTGTCCAGCTTGTTCCCAGTACGGTTGCTGGAGTCGGAGTCTCACTAAAGTCCTCAAGGGACTTGTTTCGGAGACCCCAACCCCACCACCCGAACGAGCAGCTCCCACAATGAAGGGATAATTTAGAAGCCAAAGTTTAACGCCGGAGCGTCTCAGGGGAACCGATCCCAAGCCTGGACATGCACTGCCACTGCATGCTTCTGAGCAGCGGGCCGGAGCCCAGCGCTCTACCAACTGAGCTACCGGGGCGGCAGTTTGAATATTTAAATATGGTAGTGGTTGCCAGATCATGCCATCATCCACAGGCATATATTTATTTCTTTCCGTAGATGAGCATTTATTAAATCAAAATATTGACCTTATTGTACATTTTTCAGAGAAATCATGGACGCCTCCTTGATTTTCGGCTAAAAGTTCCCCTAGCTACACTAAATTCCAGAATTCGAAACCATGAAAGAATCGCTTTCTATCTGGCGGCGCATGTCACGTGATAAATGTTGACAAATGGTGTCGCCTCCTACCCTGGTATGTCGCAAGCCGCTGCCTGAAGCCAGATTCGTGATTGCATGCGTGGATGGGTCAACCCAGCGTAGTTAGACAGGAGGCGATATCTCTGTTTTAAGCGATTGGAGGTGGAAACGAAATGTGATTACCTGATTTTCAGACCTATTTTGTTCATAGATCAGGGCATTTTTTAAGGAAAAGTGAGTGGGGGGTGTAGTGTCTAGAGGTTTCTGGAGATTTATTTATTTCTTCTCCTTTGTTGTTTGAAGTGTTCTTCAGAGGTTTATTAATTTAGCCTTTTCATGCTGGTGCTTTCTGGCACCCTTGTCAAATGTATTTCATAAACTTGGTGAAGGATTTGAATTGTGAACCATTGTCGGATGATTCCACAGGTTGGGAAGGCAGTTCACTTTGAACTCTCATACTGTTAGCATGGCCTGATCTTGCTGCTGTTTGTTATTGTCTTTGAAATATGTAGTGGAATATATGTGCATTGTTGAAACATAACTTTAACCTTTGAGCCATCAGCTTTGATGCTTTTAAAGTGATGCACAGACACTGCATTAATTTTGGCGACCAGGATACTTGAACTTATGCCTGCATTGATGCTTCTATGATGCCTTGGAAGTCTGCTACCAGGATTGTTCGACTGCACTGCTGAGCAGACAAGAGTGCGCTTCTGCGTCTCTGTGCTTCTGGACTTCTGCCCCAGTGTGTGGTGATCCACCTGGAGTAGTGTAGCGCCCAGAATTTCTGCAGTCAACGTTTTGTAAGCATATACCAGGTACGTCATGGATAGCATCCAGCCTCCACCTGCTTTCCTGCCATTGGCAGGCCGTCCCAAGATCCCATGGCACTCTTGGTATGATGACTTTGAGGTGTATGCTCAGGCAATTGGTTGGCACGACTGGACGGAGGAGCGCCAGCAGGCACTACTGCTTCACTGCGTAGGACAAGAAGGTAGAAGAATCTACAGGACTGGACTACCACCAGGAGGGCTGCTGAAACAGCCAAACGAAGAAGGTGAGCTTGCTCTGACACTGGTGCAGCAGTCTTGCAAAATTTTTGAGAAGTTGTTTGTGACCCAGAATGACACTATCACTGAAAGAATACAGTTTCGCAAGTGTGTTCAAGATAGTCGTACATCCATGCAAGCATATCTGGCCAACCTCAGAGAAAAGTCTCAACGTTGTGGCTTTGGTGGACTTGAAGATGAAATGATCCGTGATCAGTTTCTAGAAGGGTGTTATTCGTCTCGTCTGAGAGAACGACTCTGTGCTGAGCAGAACTTGACCCTGTCCCGGCTTCAAGAAATAGCTTTCGCAGTCGAGGTCACTGCACAGCGACACCAGACCGTCCTCAGCCAGCACCAGGATCTGCCAGATTCCTGCAAGGAAGTTGCAGCTGCATCAAAACAGCATTACAAGAAGCCAGGTACGAGTACCAAGGAGGTGAGAACCTGTTTTTGCTGTGGTTTTTCTGGTCACAGTGCTCATGACCAGAGGTGCCCTGCCAAGGGTAGAACCTGTAACAGCTGTGGCAAGACGGGTCACTTTTCTAAAGTGTGTAAGAGCAAGAGAAATCCAGATGCTAAGAAGCCAGCTAGAGTGTCAACAGTTGAGGTATCTTCTGTTGCCAGCCAGTCCGCAGATGCATGCCCCATGCTTCGCGTTGACGTAGGTGGCCAGCCGCTTGAGATGATGGCTGACACTGGATCGCCAGTCAGCTTGCTGCCCTGTATATCTACAGAGCTAGCCTGTCCCACCTGCCGCTTCTTGACTGTGATGTCAAACTTCGTGGGTATGGTGGTCATGCGCTAGACGTGCTTGGCTATGTGCATGCCAGCGTGTCGCGACATGGGCATTATGCAGATGCTGACATCTATGTTATGCGCGGTGGCTCCGTGCCACTGCTGGGGCGGGACCTGCAACAGCAATTGCACATCACTGTCAAGGATGGGAATGTGGTGTGCGCAGTGTCTTCTGCTTCCTCAGGTGTGCTGCCACCTCTTAGTGGTTTTGTCCACAAGGTGAATGTGAAGACTGATGTCAGCCAGTCCAGCAGAAGCCTCGCTCGCTTCCACTGGCAGTCCGGTCGGAGGTGCAGGAGCATCTCGCCGACCTGGAGGCGAAAGGAGTCATTGAGCCCGTGGATCACTCGCCTTGGGTGTCGCCACTGCTGGTTACCAGACGTCGCACAGGTGGGGTCAGAGTTTGCCTTGACCTGAGACAGGTGAACAAGTGCGTCATCCCCAGCGGCCACCCCATCCCGCATATGAGTGATATGCTTAACAGGTTGAAGGGTGCATCGGTCTTCTCGACGCTCGACATGAAGGCCGCCTTCAATCAGCTACCGCTTCACGAGGAATCGCGGAACCTCACAGCCTTCATGACGCCTGATGGGCTGCGGAGGTACACACGCTGCTGCTTCGGGCTGTCATCGATTCCCGCCGCATTCCAGAAAGTCATGTATCGGATCCTGACTGGCCTGCCTGGAGTCCAGGTGTATCTGGACGATATCATCGTCTACGGTGAGTCGTCAGCTCAACATGATGCGCGTCTCCAGCAGGTGCTCTCCCGTCTCGAGGAGCATCGCGTCACTCTCAACATGGAGAAGTGCACCTTCGGTGCGACAACGCTCGACTTCCTGGGATTCACCATCTCCAAGAACGGGATCCGCGTTAGCCAGGAGCGGGTAAGCGGGATGAGGGGAGATGAAGTCCCCAGCTTCCTTCAAGGAGCTTCAGTCCGCCTTAGGACTCTTTGGTTTCTATGCTCGTTTCGTGAAGAGTTTCTCAACCCTGGTTGACCCACTGCGTGCTGCTCTGAAGCCTGAGCGCTTTCAGTGGAGCGACAGCCTGGAGCGTGTTTTCAGGCAGGTCATCACCAGCATCGTGACTTCGTCGGTGCTGGCGATGTATGATCTGATCTGCCGACCATTGTCATCACCGATGCCTCTGATGTCGGACTGGGCGCAGTCTTGTGCCAGACACATCCGGAAGGTGAGCGCGTTGTTGCGTTCGCATCTGCCAGTCTGTCCGCAGCTCAGCGCCGGTACAGCGTCACGGAACGCGAAGCTCTGGCATCACTACCTGTTCGGCAACCACTTCACGCTGAGGACGGACCATCAAGCCCTGAAGTCCCTGCTCACCTCAAGGGCATAGGTAGGGCTGGTATGCGCATGTCCCGTTGGGCCATTCGGCTTATGTCCTACTCCTTCACAGTGGAGCACGTGAGTGGGACGAAGAACATCGCCGACGGGCTGTCGCGTCTGCCTGCGGCAAGGTGCGCGCCGGCCGAGGACGAGCAGCTGCTGGTTGCGGCCATCACCGACCGCGTCACCAGTAAGTCTGCTGTAACCCGAGAGGAGATTCGGAGTGCGTCCGCAGGAGACTCGACTGTGCTTCTTCTAACAGAACACATCACCGGTGGATGGCCAGCGAGCTTCAAGGCCTGCCCACCAGACCTGAAGCCGTACTACAGGTTCCGGGAGGACCTGTCCATCGTTGAGGACCTGATCTTCAGGAGAGACCGGATCCTGATCCCGTCGTCTCTTCGGCAACGGCTGCTCAACCAAGCACACGAAGGTCACCAAGGTATGGTTAGAACAAAGCAGCGTGTACGTGAGCTGTTTTGGTGGCCTGGCCTTGACACTGAGGTTGAGACCATGGTCAGGAGTGTCAGACATGTGATGCTTTGGACAAGAGCTCCAAGACTCGGAACGTGTCACTAACCCCGGTCCCCTACCCTGACCGGCCATGGAGTAAAGTCGGACTAGATTTCATTGGTCCGATGGAGGGAGGGGGCCTAACCGGCGTTTTGCGATCGTATTGGTCGACTACCACTCGAAGTGGCCCGAGGTTGGCTTTTGTTCGGGACCCTCAACCGATGCCGTGATTGACTTTCTCGAGTCAGTATCCTGTCGGGAAGGTTTCCCGGAAGAGATAGTAAGTGACAACGGTACGGCCTTTACATCTCAAGAGTTCGCAGAGTATTTGAGCAACGCTGGTGTCAAGCACATACGGGTCACCCCGTATCACCCCAGAGGAGCGGGGGCCGTAGAACGGTTCAACCGCGTGCTTAAAGGTGTACTCCAGTCGCAACAATCAACAAGGCTGACTGGTTGAAATCTGTTCGCCAGTTCCTGCGTGCTTACCGCACAACCTCGCACGCAACGACCGGTGCGAGTCCAGCGGAGCTACTCCGAGGTCGTCAGCTTCGTACTCCGCTGCAGGCAAGCGCCACACCCGACCAGCTGGTGAGACCCACGCCAGACAAGGTGAGAACTCGGGTCGAGACTCAGCAACAGAAGCAAAAGGTCTATTGGGATAGAAGTACAGTGCCGCAACCAACATGTTCGATGTCAATGACTGGGTCCGATATCGGTTGATGCCGAGGCCAAAGAAAGGAAAATCTAGATTTTCAAGTCCAGCTCAGATCGTTGAAGCTAGAGGTTCGCACTCGTTTAAGCTGTCGGATGGTTCTCTGGTGCATGCCGAGCGTCTGGTCAGAACGCTAGCTCCACCTTCCCACCGACAGAAGTACCTGCTGGTCGAGCTGATGCGTCCGAGAGAGACTGCTTCTCCTACCTGCCGCCCTCGCCGTTCATCGAACCTGCGTGCCCAGTGGAGGTGCCGTTACGTACGGCCCAGGCGCCTGTGCGTCCCGCGGACGTACCGTCCCGATCGACCGAGTCGGTGACTGAGGCGGAGCCGTCGCGTCAGCTGACGCACTGACCCAGCCTGCTGATTCGCCGCTGGAATCTGCTGCGGCGCCACCGACGCGCCTGGAAGCGGAGCCACCCGCTGATGAAGAGTTCGCCGCGAGTGGCGCTCGGCGACAGCCACCGTGCCCAGACGAGGCATCCACCTCTACCTCGCCTCGAAGATCCGCAAGAGCCAAGCGGAAGCCGAGACGACTCATCGGAGTGATTGTTGAGTGATTGTGATCGTATCGATTTGTTATGTAAACATTCACTTCTGTTTCGTAGGGGAGGAGGATGTAGTGTCTAGAGGTTTCTGGAGATTTATTTATTTCTTCTCCTTTGTTGTTTGAAGTGTTCTTCAGAGGTTTATTAATTTAGCCTTTTCATGCTGGTGCTTTCTGGCACCCTTGTCAAATGTATTTCATAAACTTGGTGAAGGATTTGAATTGTGAACCATTGTCGGATGATTCCACAGGTTGGGAAGGCAGTTCACTTTGAACTCTCATACTGTTAGTATGGCCTGATCTTGCTGCTGTTTGTTATTGTCTTTGAAATATGTAGTGGAATATATGTGCATTGTTGAAACATAACTTTAACCTTTGAGCCATCAGCTTTGATGCTTTTAAGTGATGCACTACAGGGGGCATATCTTGTGCTGGCCATTATAGTGTCTCCAGGGGATCAAGACCCCATTTTGAGGGAGGTGTAATAAAACGTAGACGCGTTAGTGCCAAAACATGATTGTGTTATTCCATAATATTCCAGATTATAGATGCTGCCCAGGGCGGCCAAATTATTTTTCGGCGGAAAAGGTCAAGCCGAGTTAGAAAAATGGCCAAAGAGGGGCAAAATTTTATTTTCACTAAAATAGCCAAATAAATACCACAAAAGCCAGATTTGAGGCTACAACAACCCCTAGCAGTAGTCATAAGCCCACAGAAATAGCGACTTGTATTAGAGAGGGATGATAATATGCCAAAGTCAGACTTTCGAACAAAGCACTTGAGAAAGCATTGAGTGGACAATTTTAGGCCACTTGACACTTTGGACAGATTTATTCCTCCCCAAAAACCCCTACCAATGAAGAATTACAAAAAAACGTTGTTTTCGCAGCATAATATTTCACCGCCTGGTGAGTCCGACTGGGTTTCCCCTCTATTTTTCACAAATAAATTCAAGCGTATTTAGATAAGAGGCGCGCTGCTTTCCAAATTCTTAGAATGATTAATTTTACTCTTTCTGTCGAAAATTTGGCATCGGGTTAGGTCAGATCATTGAGTTATGACGTCATTTAAAAATCCATGTAAGGAAATTTTCTTCTGCTACAAGGAGGGTGACGAAACCAGGGTGTATCTCGCTTTCTAGAAGAACTATGCCAATTTTGTAGCCATCATTGGAAAGCTCTTTAAAATATAAATCGGCATGCTGTCATTTTTAGGCCAGACCAACAGCAAGGTCACTAGAAGTCATCAAAGGTCACAGTTTTTTAGTTTTTATTCATCACCTTTTGAGTGTGACAGGACAAAACCATGCATTTTTAATCAAAGTTAGGATCATGGTCGTTATTTGAAGTAATTCGAAGAAGACATTGAAAGGTCATAATTTTACCTTGACCCTAGGTCATCGTCAGGTCAAGACTACAATATGGCCTTACAAGTCCATGCGGCGTATCGTTCGATTCCTTGGACCAAGACAAACTTATTGATGCTGGCAATGGAGTAAAAGGTCTATACCTGGACAACCTGGCAATGGAGCAACAGTGCGGAAGAGTGGATTACAGGCTCAGGAAGCTGCAGACTCTGCCGGCAGTTGGCCGCTCGATGATCCATGTAAGAGCAGGGGAGCTGCGGGAGGTCAAAGTCTCTGAGTTTAGGTCTTTTAAGGACTAGGTGCGGAGAAATAAGCAAGGGATGCTGGAATGGTAGGAGCAGACCAAAGAGAAGCCCGTCATGGGTGCCGAGGAGGGCAGCTGGCCACCCAGGTGAAGGAGATGAAGAGGCTGGACATGCTGGACATGCTTACGTCGGGTGGTGGACCCTTCATGGACGCAGGTCAGGTGAAGAAGTATGTTGACAGTCCGGACCTGGAGGAGAAAGAGAAGCAAAAAGGTTGTAAAAGGAGCTACAGTTCGCGAGGGAGAGCTCCACCACTCTGCCCAGCGCTGATGCACATTTCGGGACCCAAATCACTCTTCCCAACTATAGGAGGCGAGAAAATGACTTCCAGGCGAGTTCGCTGGGTCACTGATGGCCTTCCTGGGCAAAAAGGCCGAGATCACGACTGTCGACTACAGCCTGTCCAGGTCCCCTCTCCGGAGGTTAATGACAGAGAGCGACTACAAAAACTGCGAAAACGTTGAAATATGACATAACATGCTTAGAAAAGTGTGTTTCAGTCATTCTGGCGAAGACAGTTTTTTTGGGTAAAAGAAATAGATTCAAAAAGCCTAAGCACTTAAAAAATGAATACGGTTGAAGTGAATTGAGAAAAATTACTGCCTTTGCAAGTAATTGCCCTCCCTCTTCTTGGAGTCGAGTTTGAAACAACTCCATAAAACCATAACGTTATAGTGGGTCAGGATGCGTCAAATTAAACAGTGACACATTTAGACCATCTTGGGACAATTAAATCAAGGACAAAGCCCACAACATCAATAAGTTCGCCTTGGTCCAAGGATTCGAACGATACGCGGCATGACCTTGCAAGACCACATTGTAATCTTGACCTGAAGCTGACCTAGGGTCAAGGTCAAATAATGACCTTTTAATGTTTTCTTCCAAATAGTTCAAATCATTACCATAATCCTAACTATGATAAAATGTATGGTTTTCTCCTGTCATGCTCATAAGCAGAAGAATGAAAACGCGAAAACTGTGACCTTTGATGACCTCTAGTGACCTTGCTGTTGACCTGGCCAAAAAATTGATATCATACCGGTTTATATTTTAACGAGCTTTCCACTGATGGTTGGAGAATTGGCATAGCTATTCTAGAAACCGAGATATATCCTGGTTTCGTTACCCTCCTTGTAGCAGAAGAAAATTTACCTTACATGTGTTTTTAAATGACATCATAACTGAATGACCTGACCTGACATGATGTCACATTTTGGCCCGAAGCCGTGAAATCGATCCTTCTAGGAGTATGGAAAGCGACGCGCCTCTTATTCAAATACGCCTGAATTTATTTGCGAAAAACAGAGAGGAAACCCAGTCGGACTCACCAGGCGGTGAAGGATTATGCTGCAAAAACAACGTTTTTGTAATTATTGCTTGGTAGGGGGTTTTGGAAGGAATAAATCGGTCCAAAATGTCAAATGGCTTAAAAGTACCCACTGAATGATTTCCCAAGTCTTTGTTCGAAATTCAGACTTTTGAATATTATCATCCCCCTCTATGCATCACTGTTTAAAACTAATTGTTGACAGTTTGATATTGACTTGACGCAATATTTTTTTGGTAAACTTCTCATTTAAAGGAAGACAGGGGTGCCCCTCCAATCCCGTGTGATCATCAAGTGATTTCATCCACATAACCAAAGCATTTGTTAGCATCATTTATCATCTTGGCCGCACCACTCGCCGCTAACATTTAATGTTTTCTCTCTTTTCCAACTATGCATTTTTTGCTCTTAAAGAGTGGCAGATCTAGGATTTTGGTAATTTGGGGAGTGCGGAGCCTCAGAGGCCGCACATTGCCCTCAACGTTTCACGCAACGAGGGCCTATAGTATCACATACGTCGTGTCCGGTTTTCGGTGGCCATCATTTTTGTGGATCGTGTTTTTAACAAAGTTTTGTCCCTCCCTCCCACCACCATACCAGTTTTTCTGCAGCTTTGCTGCTTTTTCGGTGTCAGAATATCGTATTCAAGAGCGGAAGAGATAAAAAAAGTCATATTTATACGAGGGACAAACCAGAAATAGCTTAGGTGCCAGCTGCTAGAAAAAGGGGCAAAAAAGGCGAGATTCCAAGAAAGGGCCAACAAAAATGCAGGGCCAAGCACGACAAAGAAAGCCCAATTCGAGATATTTGGCCACAAAATGGCCAACCTGACAGCCCTGTCACTGCCGCAATGTATTCCAAATGAAAAAGTTATTTTCTTATTTTTCTTTATGAGTGTGGCAAGGTAAGTAAATTCCTAAAGTATCGAACACAAGTGGTCTATAGGCTAAATCGAGATCAGTTTTTATGTACATACCTACCATGGAATAGAGATACCTATTCCATCAGAGGTATCTCTATTCCATGCACCTACTATGATGTGTGGCTGTTGCTGTCAAAATCATCTAGGGAATGTAGTACACAAACCAGCTAATACATTTTTAGGCTTGTCGACGCACCAACTGTCAGGGTCATATGGCGTTGCCAGCTCTTTCCTTGTTGGAGGGGTTCCTCGGGAGACAGTTTGATTATTCAAACGAAGAGCTGTGACCGAAATATAATCTCTCTCAATTTTCAACATCAACAAATCGATGAGAAAGGCCAGCTAACAAATTATTGATTTTGCAGAACACTTGATGCAGTGGTCTCACTACAAATTGCCACAAGCATCGGAAAAGGGAGACCAGGGGGCCTGCACCCCCCCCCCCCGCCCACCTTTTTACTAGCAATTTCCTGATCTCAGTCAAAGTGGGAGAAAACCTGAAATTTGTATAACCAGCCCATTGCGGAAGGCAACAAGGATCCCAAACTCGAACAGTTTTTGGTACGAACGTGGTAAGTTTGTTGTCAGCATCAGGTTGAAGTTTGGCTGGCCCCCTCACTTTTTACTGGTAGTGACGTTTATGTATGTTACCACCACAATAATAAATAAAAAGGCTAAGCACCTCACACCGCCACACCAGTAACTAGTCTTACGCGTTTTAACTACACCGTGTCCCGTCTAATCCACGAACGAGCTCTAAGCGCTCACAAATGACCGCCTGTGAAATGATATACATCATACAATCTCACGATACTGGCTGGGGTGTGGGCTTCCGGGTGGATAGAACATGATGTATGATTGGTTGTAGGCCAGCGTTTATCTTCAGCGTTGTGATTAGTTGATGATGAGGGTGCTTTGCCGGGATTTCCCGTAACTACGCGCTTTGTTTCGTCTTCGCGCGATGGGGAGACAGCAACGGATGGAAATTTTTAAACAATTTTTGTGGATTGCCAATTTGGCGCCCGCGATTAAACTAAATTATTATTATTATTATTATTATTTTTTTAGAATTTCCCCACATACACACGCACATACACACACACACACAAACACACACACAAACAAATAAAGGAGCAGACACTTTTCCAGGGTGCGAAGACCTTGAAGCCGAACAGAACAGGAAACAGAACTCACCACCAATTCTTGAGGTATCTACTTGCTGCTTACGTGAATACGTGACCATACTGTGAGCTAATATGCGACCTGCACTTTGGAAGTACTAAGAGCATGTAAACTCTCAAAACGAAAACTGAGGCATGAAACACAATTGCAAGGAGGAAAACTCGACGCCACAGAACCAGGCTGAACACAGCATGCTAAAATTACGTGTCGCACATATTTTAGACCATAAAATGTATGTGAAAGGGCGTTTAAGATCGCTATGTACGCTTGGTGGCTGAAATGTGTTTGGTTTTGATGATACTCAATCCATGACTGACAAACACCGTAACACTAATGTTCATTGACGGCTATCACACTCTACAAACGATCTTTGACGGAACCCCACTTCTGGATAAAAGCAGACTCTTTGTTTGATGTCTTTGAAATATACTGTTCAATACTTATGTAGTCATAAAGAAATCTTTTAAAGTTATGATAGGATATTTGCTCGGGCTGGACCCTATGTTTCCATATGAAGAATTTTGTAAGATATATCAAGTGATTTGCCAGACTGGTTAATTCTGGACTCCTTAGCCTAACCCCCAACATGACATCGCGACAGGATAACTGGTGTCGCATGTGCAAAGATCTCTCACCTCATTCCACAGAATACGCACGGACGGGCAGTACCAAAATTTGTGTGTTAAAGTTTCCGAATACATTGGGCAATTTTTGCATTTATCACTATCAGCTATTCCGTAATGATAAAGCAACCTGTTTGTGGGCAGTATCCTTTTATACAACGATACTGGAACCACCTCAGCTTCACATCTGAAGAGGTGCAATGAATGTGTTCATAAACACTTGGCCAGATAGATGGGTCCGCTATATTTAGTTCGGTTTGCCACTTTGTTGGCATTTCTCGGGCATTGAAGGCCAGCGATTCTGAAGCCTGTGATATGCCCATTTTGATGTTTTGTGTATTTCCTTTATGTCTTCAAAATGTCAGTATCGTGAGGATAGGTTGGTTTCTTGCTATGAGTTTTTGCTTCCACGTTTGTGGAATCGATCTTAGTAATATCAGTGCGTTCAAAGGATGTAACGAAAATTTAGTTGCGACTTCGTTTGCCGACATCAATCTTTTCTCACTTATGTTATATATGTCTCGTACTCTAATGAGCCCCTTTTCAATGACGTTTTGCTTATGAAAAATGTTTCTCTTTTCTATATTGATTAGTTTATTGTTCCACAAAACTTCGTTCAGTATTTCGCTACCGCTAATTTCTGATTTTCTTTGACGGTCATCAAGCTGCTATTGTCTCTCTCCAGAACTTGCTCCGAACGCAGCTATCTATCTGTTTGTGGGAGGCATTGCAATGGAAAATAGTAGTGTCGTTATTGATCCGCAGCTTGTGTCCCATCACTGACTTCCATTTTGCTTTGTTCTCCCGGTCTATAAATTTCCTCACCCAGGTCATCTTTAAACTCCTTGCCATTTCTCTCAAATCTGGAAACTTAAGACCTCCATTCTTGTATTTAGATTTTAGGGTAGCCCTTTTAATTTTGTCACGCTTTCCTCCCCAAACAAAGCTAAACATCTGCGTTTCAATTACTTTGAAAAATTCCGAATTTGGCTCTGGAAGCACCGTTAAGAGGTATACTAGCTGAGACAGGATTTCAGATTTCAGTAAGTGAATTCGTCCGAATGGGGTTAGACTTTTACCATTCCAAACATTCAATCTCCTTTTTATCGGATTTAACTTGCTCTTGTAATTTATCAAAGCAGTATCAGCATTTGGTTCGTTACAAATCTTGACCCCCAAAATTTCAATTGGACACGTTGGCCAGCTAATGCACGGATCAGTTTGAATAGGTAGCTTTTCCTTTGCGTTTTCCCCTATCCACATAGCTTGGGTTTTATCGTAATTCAACTGTAACCCAGAGACTGATTTGAAATCGTCAAAAATTTTGAGGCAGGTTTTAAGTGAGCGTGGTGTTCCATCGATCACCAGCGTTGCGTCGTCAGCGTATGCCAAAATCTTAACTTCATCATCAAGAAACGTCAATCCTTTTACGTTACGTGATTTCCTGATACCTTGCAGTAGTGGCTCGAATCCAAGCAAAAATAGCAAGCAGCTGGCCGGGCACCCTTGCCTCAGGCCTCTTTCAATAAAGTAGGGTTCAGATAGCATACCATTAATTTGAACCCTGGCTGTGGCGGCACAACTTGGATCTGAATCATATAATATTTTAATCCATTTCTTAAACGCCTCTCCGAAGCCAAAAGATGCAATTGCCCTTTTAGGTAATCCCAATCCATACAATCATAAGCTTGTTTAATGTACACGCTAGAATTAAAGCGGAAAGTCTTTCTTCGTTGCAGTGGTCAATGATGTCTAATACCAATCTTACATTCTCACCAATATATCGACCTTTGATAAATCCTGATTGGTCTTCGTTTATACAATTTTTTATTACTCTTCCGAGGCGAATAGCTAGACATTTAGTAACTATCTTGTATAAAGTATTGAGGAGGCTTATGGGACGCTGGTTTTCAATAAGTCGATTATCTTTGTCTTTTTTGGAATTAGAATAGTAACGCTGGTCTTTATATTTTTGACATTTTTTCGGTGTTGAAAATCTCGTTACATACATCAAAAACCAGCCATTTCAGCTCAGGCCAAAAGTATTTATAAAACTCTCCGGTATACCCAGAAGGGCCGGGTGAGGTATTGTTCCGCATGACCGATACAGCATACGTTAGCTCATCCATGCTTAAGGGTCCTTCGCATTCCTCTTTATCCATACAGCTAAGTTGTTCCACCCCACTAAAAATGTCTGAGAATCCCCTTGCATTGTTGATTGCTTATACAGGCTTTCGAAATAATCCTTTCCTTCCTGCAGCATAGCTTTTGTGTCAGTTATCAAAACTCTTTCTCCATCGTCCCTATCTTATTTGCATACATGGTTTTGCATATCGTCCTGCCCCTGTTACGTTTTGTTAGTCCATGAAAATATTTTGTTCCCTCTCTGCCAGGCTCCTCCACCGGACTTTGGAGAGAAACAGTCCCTTACGGGCTAGATCGGTGATTAAATTATTTCGTTGTTCTCTTAGCGTTGAAAGGCGTTCTTCGTTTCGAGGATAATCATTATCCGGTTCATTTAACTTGTGTTCTATTTCTGTTAGTATTTTTTCGGCCTCCTGCTTTTTATGAGCTGCAAACTTAATGATGTGACCTCTCAGGACACACAGTACGGTCTGCATTAGTGTAGACTGTGATATAGAGTCCGACTGATTATCACGTATAATTTCGGAAAGTTTTCTACGTATCATAGTGACAAACTCTTCATCTTTTAGCATATCATTATTAAATTTCCAATAAGATTTTCCTGTCAAAACAGTTGGAATATTTAGTGACATTGTGATCATTTTATGATCGGAGAGGTAGCCGTCTCGCATGTCTGAATTCAATATGCCTTCTAGGATATCTTTATTTACAAGAAAGAAGTCAATGCGGGATTTTGAAGGTGGATTTTGTCTTATGAACGTGTACTGCCTAGTTTGTGGGTTCAGTTCACGCCAAACATCTCCGAGATTTTTATCGCACATATATTGGACCAGACTCTTGCTACATTTGTCATTGTTTCGTATACGCTGAGCCGCGGTCTCTCGTCCATGGAAACATCCAGGCAAAAGTTGAAATCGCCTCCAACGACGGTGTAAAGACTATGGTATTCATCTAATCTTGAGCAAAAGTTCTCAATTACTCGCGGATTGTCCGCGTTTGGATATAAAAATTTCCAACCGTAATTGAGGTGCCCTTATCTATTACCTCGAGAATAATGAACCGACCGTCTTTATCTTTATGCACGTTATCAATGGTAATCCCCGAATTAGGTCTGATTAGGATTCCACGCCGCGACTTTTTGCATCCCCATGGCTAAAACGCCAATACCTCCCCAGCGTCCGAGCAAATATTTTTCATCATCTTCATTGCTATGCGTTTCCTGCAATAGTATTATGTCAAATTTTAGTTTTTTCAACCAAGTTAATAACCTACTCTGTTTGGAAACGCCCCCTCTGATCGTGAGCGAAGACCATTCACATTCAGGGATGCAAACCTAATGTTTGTGGTTAATCAGAACAAAGACATGCTGCATAACTGTCGCTGAAATCCTGGGATCCGCCGTTTAATCGAGTTGCAAGGTCGATACATGTCCCATGATGAACCACCAGCAAAATCAAGTGAAGGGAATTCAACAAACACTATTGAGCAACTTTCAAATGCGTTGTACAAGCCAGTGCATTGAGTTTTTGCATATCATGTGACAAGTAGAGCATACTGGATGCGATGAAATACGTAACCGAAAACAAGAGAATGAGCGTACTTATGGCTCAAGGGAAAAAGAGGGAAAATAATGTAAGAGTAGAGAATGTAAGAAAATAACGCTTGAGACCAAGTGTGGAACGGGCGCGTGTCTCAATTCAAGTGCATCAGCTTTACATTAATATCTCACCGACGTGAGGAAACATAAATGTGTGCCTATTTATCTCCAGTTTTTGGATTCCACTTAAACTAGAGGGCCTACGGTTCTAATTGCACGACTCGCCGGGTAGCCCATTACTGCTGCGAGCGCGTCACGGGGGCGCCACTCTCCTGCGCCTGCCACGGCAGACACCGGTAACACGTTTGTGGTAGTCAGCTGATCGTGCCGCACGCTGCAAACCAACCCACGGCGGCGCCCCGCCGCTCACACTGACGTCAGCGGGATGACCAATCAAAAGCGAGGAAAGGCCAGGCGCACGCTTCCCCAAAGACTGGCGCAAATATATAATACCGCCCGGCAGCTTCAGCAACTCGAAAAAGGAAATCAAGACCGATCTGAAAAGCTCGACAACTGCACGCATAAAAGCATGTAACAAACCACTGAGAGAGAATCAGACACGTGTGGAGACCCACGCTTCCTCGCTAAGATGAAACCGAAGGAAGAACTTACAAAACAAAAATGCACTGTTTACAGTATCTGGCAGTAAAAAGTGAACACGCGAGGATACCTATTGATCGTCTTTTTTTACCTCGAAATGCTTAACAATAATCTGAGAGACATCCACAGACACTAGAAATTCACACAAGTAAACCACGTTTACCGAGTCCATGTTTCACTGACTGTTCGGCACAGTACCTTTTGTAGCAGAAGAGCCCGTTACCCGCGGCGGGTCAGCCGCTGCCGGCTCCGATGCCCTCGAGGAGCCAACGGCAAGAGGAGCCAGGGGCCCGGCGCCAGGTCCCGGGCTCCGGGCGAAGCCCGGACAGCCCCGCCGCTGTCGACGGAACAGCAGCAGGGGCGAGCCCGGCATCACGCGACTGCCGAGCATGCCCAGACGGGCAAACGCCGTCGAAGGGCGAGGTCCAGCAGCAGCCGCGGGGCCCCCGGCGCTCCGCCGGGGAGGGAGATCCGGCGCCGACGGTTGCGACGGCCGGTCCCGGGACGACGCCGAGGCCCTCGACGGCTCCGGCACCCCCGCGGGGACGTCACCCTCTGCCACAGCTGCCGAACTGCTTGAAGTGTGGTGATCCTGACAGGTGACGAAGTTGCTGACAGCTTGTAGCCGGGGAGTCCGTTGTTCGAGAACACCGACCAGAGTAGCTTCTCCTTCTTCATGGTGACCAGCTCGTTGTAGATTTGCCGATTCAGCCTCGTCGGGGACTCCGTTATGTACAGGCGGCGCTCCTCGGTGCGGAACTGTTCCGGAGCTGAGTGCGCGCGTAATACACTTTATTACGCAGGTCCCGATCATGGAAGGCACAAATGATGGCATCGTCGCGAGAGAGCCTATGTGCCGTTGACAAATCTGAAGTTTCCACAGGGATGTGCGGAAGGCTGCTTCGAAGTGCCTTTACTGCCATGAGCTTAACATCTTCTCCCGGGCGCCGACTTCCGAAAACTTTGCTTGACAACACCAGATTGATGCCACGCTCGTGCCTTTCCATTTCCTCCACCTGAGCACTCAGCAGGGATAGGTGCTGCTCGAAAGTTGAGGCCTGCTTTCCCATTTCTTCAATGGTCTTTTCCTCTCGAACAATTCCCTTCCAGCACTTCCACTTTCCTCTCCAGGGACTGTACCTTCGTTTCGAATGTTTTTGTTATTCTTGTCACTTCCGCCTCCATACTCTTCTGGATCGTTGTCTCGATAATTTCTCTGATGTAGGCCAGTGCCTCTGACGAAATTCCGCACTTACTGGCTCGAGGCGTTTTTCTTAGGTGACGGTCCCGTTTTCTTTTCTTTTCAAGGTAGATATCATCTCCGACACAGAGTCTCTGTCCCGTTTTTTCCGTGGAGTCTCCGCGGCTGGCACCGATTCCGCGTCGCTAAAGACAGAGTCCGTATCTCCGGTTTGCGACATAACAGATTCACCTATAGATGATCCCGGCAATGCAACACTTTCCACGTTGTCCCACAATGTCAGAATTCACAATAGAAAATCACTGGTGGCCTGTCACCGGTTCACACCGCGCCCGTGATCCCGCACCACCCCTCAGCCGAGCATGCCGCGCAGCCTGGGCCACCGCTCGACCCGGCGGTCAGGTCGGACTGAAACTAAATTATTATTATCGGATGGTGTTCTGTCTTATTTTCGTTTGGTGAGTTTGCATTTGTTGAAGTTTAAGTCATCTCCTGTCTATTTTACTGGGGGCCAATTTCCGGGCACTGGGGGGGCATTTCGGCCGACTGGGGGGCAAATGGTCCCCCAGTTAACATGTTAAAAAGTGGCCTGTCATAGATTGTCGTTTTTAGAATTCCGAGAAAGTGGTATATTCCCTTCAAGGGCACACGCTACCTACACGCTCGTTCGGGTGGTGACAAGTCCCAAGACAAGTCTCCGTGACAAGTCCCTTGATGACTTCAGGGAAACTCCGACTCCAAAAATGGAACTGGGAACAACGTAGGCAAAATAAAAAATACGCTTCACCGTCTTTGAGAAAATGGAAGTCATGTCCAAGAAGGCCTTGTGGAAAAGCGCCGGGTTTTTTTAAACACCTTTTGGTGTTATTTATCGATGACTCGATAATAAAAGCTCCTGGCACACGGAAGTCTTGTTTATCCTTTTTCCCTGGGGAATCTCATCTAGAGTGAGAGTATTGACCCACTCCAATTGAACAGCTCTATAATCTGAATGCTCTTTCATTAGATCTGGAGGAAGAGTTCACATGTGCCTGCCGCAACCTCCATGGAGATCCCGAATGAACTTCATCACGGAGCCATAGCTAGGTAAAAGATACGAAGAGGGAAGATACGAAACTGCAGCAGACATATACAAAACACAAAAGAAGAACTAAGACAGCAGCTGTAAGAGCTACAAGAAGGATGATCATAAATTTAGGTCCCCCAACAAGTAGATAATGGTTAGAATAGACCAGTGAGAAGACGATGCAGTTCTCCGTGATGTAATTCAGGGATCTCAATTGCTAAAATAGGACTGGACTCACACCATGCGATTAAGGTGGCACCTCAGTGAACCAGTGGTGCCTCACGCCAGCGATCAAGGTGGCACCTCAGTGAACCAGTGGTGTCATACCCCGCTAACCGATATGGCAACGCCTGCGAAACCAAACCTCAGCAATGCTACAGTCGATTCATTTAATCACAAAATTTAATAGCAACCAAAAGAGCTCGTCAGCACTGTATTTTGGGTACAAAACATCACTGACTTGTTTCTTATTCAACAGCGTAGACGTAATTTTACGATAAGGGGAGCGAGTTTAGTGTCCGACTTGAGTTGCCTTGTGAAGTAGCGTCGGCGAAAATATCAACATTTGCTGCGGTGATCTTTATTGGGGGGCGAAACATATTTTGGCATTCAGTCGGTCACGCCTCGCATAATCCTGACCCGGGTCCGTCCCCGCTCAAACGCGAGCCAAGGTGTAAAGTACTCTTCAACTTACTTCCCTGTCCTACTTTCTAGCGCAGTGGAGTGCTACGGTCAATGTTTATTGACCTAGGTCAATATCTGCAACGTCAAACGAGGTCGTAAATGTCAAAACTGGGTCGTGTTGGAGACCAATTGGAAAATGACGTGAGTATGCGCAAGAAACCGGAAATACACTGAAAGCGGACTAAGGTCATAGAGGGTAGGGCTCACACAATTTTGACTGAAAGTTTGAAGTCAAGGTCGTTCAAGGTCACTGACCCATGCTGTAACAATATGACATATTTCCAATAATATACAATATTATTGGCACTATAGTTTGACTTTGAAAACATACCTTTAACCTCGACCTTGACATTGCTACCTTAGCTATTAAGTCATAGCATAGTATACATCAAACTGAGCAACTCCATTTGACCGAAACACTGGGGTCATTGACCTTGACAGTGTTTTTATGAACTTAACCTGTGAGCTTTGACCTTTAAATTGAACTTCATGTGAGGTGGCCTTGGTATAAAATCCTAATTATGTGACGTTATTACCTCACCACTCGGTCTACAGTGCAGGCGATCTGGTGCGACCGCGCGAATGCGACGGTCTCAGAGTATAAGTCTGACTTTGAAAGCCTATAAGTAAAATGTATGGAACGATTGTAAAACATTTTAAATCGAAAGATGTACTCGTGAACCTCCCTCCAATTTACCCTAGTAGCGTTTCCTGGCTGCCAACGGTTCTCCGGCCACCTTGGAAAAATAGGTGGGGGGCACTTAAGGACTCCTTCCACGCCACGTGCTAAAGCCCGCCAAAGTAGGAGGATGCACACGATGGGCGAAATTCGGTCCATCCCTCCTGGTTTTCCCTGAATAACGCAAAAACAAAAGAAACGCAGAAGGACAAAACCTAGTTTTTTTATCCCTCATTGATTCCACGTGTCTAACCCATTTTTGGGTGGAGGTCATGCCAGGTCAAGGAGAATTCAGTGTCATGCCAGGGTTGTTGCCACATAATTTTGCTACACTGAGAGAAAAAATCACCCCGATCTTTAGCGTAAACTGGTGCAATTTTAACACCTCGTTTCAGAGTACCGGTTCTCTAGTTCATGGAGGATTGACACTCCATCTAAGAGGTTTCTGCTCCTCTCTACATTGGAGTGAATCTTCCCTAATATGAGCGTAAAGTCACTCTGCGGGAGTAATGACACTCCCTTTTGCGTAGTTAAGTATACTGCTCACTCCGCAAAAAAGTGTTCAAAATATAGAGTAAAGCAAAAGGGGGAGTGATGGTGCAAAAACCACCCCCTCTTTTGGAGTAACTTCGATTTACTCTACCATGGAGTATGTTCACTCTCGAAACCAGACATGATAGAGTAATGCATAAGGGAGGGGGGCACCGTAGTGGAGTGGCCAGCGTAGCTGGCTTCCATTCAACCGACCCGGGTTCAAGGCCCGGCGGCTTCCCTAAACAAGGAGCAAGCTGGCTCCCGAGAAACCCTTCCAACAGGGAAAGAGTTGGCGACGCCATATGACCCTGGCAGTTGGTGCGTCGATAAGCTCCAAAAATTATTATGAGGAATGCATAAACTCAATACTTCAAACGCATTGAAAAAGTTTGTACAGTAATTTCATGTATTTACACAGTGGCCGCACTAGGCTGTTTTGACACACCAATATGATCTCGGAATGATTGAAGGTAATCATTTTATTATTTATCACATAAATTCGTACTCGTTACGAACTTAAATAAAAAACATACCACTCCCATTGGCAATTTGCAGGACAAATCGACCACAAAAATGATAAAAATACACGGTACCTCTTCGGTTATATAAAAAATGAAGTGTTTCAATTGGCTCTGAAACCGAATCTAAAATTTGTAGTTAGATTGGACCAAAACTTTAGGATTTATAGTTTCCGGAAGTTTTCGGGCATGTGCTTGCAATTCTTGCATGCGTATATACAGAGGAACTCATAATCCATGTAACCCTCTCAGAATACAAAACGCATATTTTCACCGGCCTTATCCGACAGAGAAACGTTTAATTTTTCAATTTAAGAAAACTCTCAAAGGAAGTGTACAGTAAATAAAAAAATATTATATGATTTTTTTGAAATGCCATCAATGGCCAGACAGACTCTGGATTCGAGTTCTTGGGTTCATTCCGGATAGGAAAATATATTGTTTTATACATATTTTATGAGTTCCAGTGGTGTTTATTGGCATCCGAAAAGTGCACGGTAATCAGATTCCCGAACACTTTCGGAGGCTATATCAAATATTTCAAATTCGGCTTCAGGGCCTATTAGAACCCCGTAAACCCATTTCAAAGAAAATCAGCTTGGCACCGTGTAGAACTCGGTCGATTTGCGATGGAATTGCCCTCATTAAGTTTGAATGTTTTAAATAAAAAAATACAAATTAGAAATAAGCTTTCACCCAAGAATGCATGAAATACAGACAGACGCTATACCAAGGGGATATTCATTCACTATTACAAAGAATCAAAAGAAATCGCGACGCAAACAAACCACAGCAAAATCACACGGAAAATCACACAGTCTGGCAGCCTGTTCTTTGGCATCCACATCACCTGAGATCAAACACCTGATCTCCGAGGATTCTATATCACACGATAAACCAACCGCACGGGTTTTGCTGGCTTTTTTGTTCCGTCCTTTATTCCAGGTACCAGGGCTTGTACATAGTCCGCGATGACTTTGCTCCGCGGTGAAAACAACTTGGAGTTGGATACCGTTGTCGGCGACGGTAGCCAGCTCCATTTTTCCCGCATGGACCGCACGACCCACGAGTGTCAGGCCGGGCTTGTCCTCCACGGTTTTTTACCTGAGCGACAGCTCACCCAGAAGCAGGGATAGCTGGGATTCTATTTTCCCTGAAAAAAATAGACAAAAAAGTCAATATTCTATATTCAATTCGGTGGTTTGACCTGCTTTATTCAATATAAAACATATGTGCGTGATATTCAGTTGATTCGGAGTTGTATTTAAATTTGAATGTGATTAATTTTGACAAGTGATTTTTCCGTTGCCCGTTTGCTGGCTTATTGTTAAATTGTTTGAGCATAAGATTGGTTTTCTAGGGCCGAAGTTTTTGAGAAATATCGAGAAGTATAAATAATTTTGAGCATTTTAGGTTTCCTTAAGATAAACCTCAAAACGGCATTTATAATTCCCTTGCTGCCTGGATGGAGACGGCGATTTTCCGAGGGCGATGCAGTTCTCTCGGAACGAGAGCTACATTAGGGGTCATGTCGGGAGTAGAGTTCCCATCTTTAGAAACTGCAGTTCCGCATAAAAAAATCCCACAAGATCCCATGGCAGCAAGGTGGGATTGTAGGTGGGACCACGGTGCACAGGCGCGGGTCCAAGGGGGTCTGTTGGGGCGACCACCCCCTCCTTCCTTGGGGTAGGGGTCCCCCGGATACCTAATAATAAGCGCTCCGAAAATTGATTTGGGAACCCAATCGCCACCCGAATGTTTAACTTGGGGACCCCCTAAATAGTCACCATGGTTCCCCAAGAGTTGATTTGGAGACTTCCTGTGCTGGTCTGGTGCCCTGCATTATGTATAGGTTTTTTTGCTTGTCACCTTGGATTTGGAAGGGGTCCACAAAAAATGGAGGCTCTCTCTTGAGGCTTGCCCTTCCCTCTTACCGAAATACTAGACCTGTCACTTCACGTATATGAGTATTCGACAGGTGTGGCCAATTGGACGATGGTGCTTATGCAATTAAACGGACCAGAAATGTATGTTCGGAAAGTTCCACTCGTTGTAGGAGGTACCCACGGTTTAATTTGTGAGGGCCGATATCCTCCTTGCTCGTCAGAAACAATATTCACCTTCATACACCGCACTATCACAGAATACGTTACACAAGAGGACCATGGTTATTTTACAGGAACAGCTTGACTTAAAAACCGCTCCACAAACGTCTTCAGCCCTTAACACAGAAAAATAAGACAGCGCTCTTGCCATCAACCGCCCGACTTGACGTTGAGAAGGAAAATGGCTAACAGGCTGCATGGATTCTGGTGTAACGGAAACCCCCTGAAGAGGCCCAATTCCTTCAGTGAGAGTATAAATACTATATGTATCGGTAAAAGTGGTTTTCATACTCTACCTTGTGGTTCTTGTTTCCAAAAGACGGGGTGAATTCACTCCATTTATTGATACTGCCCCAGCTTTTAGAGAACCAGTACGCTAGTAGAGTAAGCTCACTTTTTTAAGCTACTTTTCTGTTTTCCCGCCAAAATTCACTCTTTTTCGTGAGGTATGAAGCCTCCCTAAAGAGGAGTTATGACCAAAAAGGCGTTGGAATACTACACCCGAAGGGATTTTTTCTCAGTGTAGTGGGACGGAGCCTGGACAGCTGATGACTGGGGGGATGGGAGGCGACTTTTTAGCATGTTGGCTGTTTCTAAAGACTCGACCCACGGTACCGTTTACTAGCATTTGTGTGGGTCTTCGCAGGTAATACGGAAGAAAAAATGCGAAAAGTTAGGTCTAGTCACAACATTTTGAGCGGACCTCCCTCCTGACTCGCGAGTTAGGGGACGCGCCTCCCGTCCCCTCCTTCCCTCCCACTTTTGACGCTCATGTGTCATATGAACCGACGTCAAAGCCCCAAATTATGAGTTTCAAGCGGCACCGAAGGAACACCTGCGAACATATCAGTTTAACCCTCGCCCCACCGGGGGGCCATCGATGGCCCCCTAAGGTTTTTCCGGGATAGCAGAAAAACGACGATGCGCAGCACCGCGGTTGAGGGCTCTACCTCTCACTGCATCATTTTCCCATCATCCCTGAAATTTTTTACCCCGGGTCACCCAAGGTCAGGTCACCAGACGAGGTCAACCAAGGTCACCTCACTTCAACTTTAGAGCTCTGTAAGAGCTACATTTCAAAGTCGATCGATTTGAAACTTCCTACACTTTCTGACCCCTCCAGGGTCTACAAGGTGTATATCCGGGATTTTTCGATTTCGTGCCCTGAGGTCAGGTCACGAGGCGACCTCTCCCATTGGAAAAGCATGGGGAAAAGCTGTTTCATGATATAAAAGCCACAAAAATGATTGCAAATACTCAGACTGCTCAGAACAGCGTTTTTGGATACCTTTTCACGGATTCCAGGGGCCATATTTTCCCTTTGACCTCTCCAAGGTCATCCAAGGTCACCAGAGGTCAAAAACAGTATTTTGGCAATAACTTTCGACCTAATAAAGCTAGAGCGTTGAAACAAACACCATCGTGTATGTCTGATCACTAGTTTTCATTTGATATACGGCAAGGTCACTTTCTGACCTTTGATGACCTCGGGTCATATGAGGTCACGAGGTGGCCTCTGGAGGTCAAACCACTGGCGGGAGGTCATTACGTTCTCATCACGGAAAAAGGTATGACATTTTCCTATCCAATGTAGTTTACCACATCTCAATAGCTCTAATGGCATAAGAGTTATGCCCAGTTTTCTTAAGCATTGCATATTTGAGTGAAAATAGCCTATGGTGACCTAACTTGACCTCTGGAGGCCAAACCATTGACCTGAGTGCTTAAACATGCAAGACAATTTCTTGCTGAATTCACGCGATCTTTCTAGTGCACTTTGCAGATTTGCGCTAACGCCAATATTTTCGGAGTTAGAGGGGGGCCATCGATGGCCCCCGGTGGGGCGAAGGTGGCCCCGGACCCCCGGTGGGGCGCGGGTTAAAACTTCTGTGGTGCGGTGAGGTCACTGAGGTCTACAAATCTGCTATCTCGGATATTCCATGTTGTTGACCTAAGGCGGGGTCAATGTTTTGGTCACCCTTTTATAAGCCTATGGTGAACAATGAATAATTCAGAAAAACGGGATGGATCAAGTTGGAAGTCCACGTACAATGTATTTGTAGCACGTTTTAAACCATCAAGCTGAGAATACCTTATTATGGAGACATTATTTACTCTTGAGCACATTAGCATTACAGTGGAAAAAACATGGTCAGTTTTATCTATAAAAAACCCTTAAGTCCCGGATAGTGGGCGGTGGGAAGTTCCAACCCTGAAAGCTACTACAACTAAGAGGTTCCCTAAAAGGTGAGGTACAGTGGCGTCGAGGAAGTGAGCTCGACTTCAAAGCTGCTGACCCGGACCCCGGACAGTTATTCTACTGAAATGTTCCTGATCCCCATAGTACCCCTCCTACAGGGTGAGAGCTAGTGACGCCATATAACCTTAGCAGTATACAACTTTAACGCCCGTACTGTGACGATTTTCAGCTCAAGTTTGATAACGTTGTCGGCGACTCCCCACCACCCTTCCCCTTCCGCTACGGAATTTATGGACAGCGCGTGAAAGGTGAATCCAGAAACAAATGAGGCACATCTGACAAATTCAGGCCACGGCCACATGTGTTTGGTGGGTAACAAAACAACCACATAGCCAGGTTTTCAAAATTGTTTCACGAATGCTTAGTCTTAAAAATTGTAAGGGAATAACGGCAAGCACACTTTAAGCATACTCCCGGCAGGCAGCCAGAACAACCGGCGAGCCGAGCAGGCGGCCGGAGCCGGTTGCCGGAATTTGGTTGCGAGCTGAGGGCATAGCTCTGTGGTGCGGCATCTTGGGCGAGCCGGTCCCTGGGGAGCCGCTCTGAGACGAGGCCGCGCGGGGCCACGTCTCAGGCCTATCGCGGCCTGCCCCACAATTGAAAGCAATCGCGGCCTGATGGCAGCACAATGGGTGCGACGGTGGCGCAGCGGTGCCGTTGCGGCGCTGACACAATAATGCTGCACCAGAGCTGTTTTCGGCGGGGCGTGAACGATGAGCAGCGCCGGATCCGGCGGGAGACGCCGCCGGCAGCGCCACCCGCGGCGGCCGCTGACCTTGCTGCCCCGCCAACTGACCGAAGCCGCACCGTCTGGCCAGTCAGAGCGGGACCATTGGCTCCCCCGGGAATGGCGTCGATTCGAATAAGATTACCGGGTGTGGTTCTTTCTGCACAAGTCTCTTAATGCAATGGATAACATGAACATTGGCAAAAATACAATACATGGGGCTCACGTGATTTACATGTACGTCCAATCATGTCGTGAGTGGATATCCACTAATGTGCAGAGACTAATTCAGGGGGGTAAGGTGGCTTTCGCTCGTCCATTAGGGCCCAAGGACTATCTCTTGCCGATTTTTGGCGCCTTTGACGCCCGAAATTGACGGCACCCTGTTTACGAACAGTTAATGCTAAAACAAAATGCAAAGAAAAAGTAATTTGAACCCTGGCCAGTTCCACCGTAAGCCGCCCCTGATTTTGAATCAGTTGCCTCTGGCATACCATTGTGCTCCCCACTTCAACGTGGACTGCCCTCATCGAGTTTTGACCGCCATCTTCTTTGTGGTTGGCACCCACATTTAACGATTGGCCACACGTTTCAGGCCTTGTATGCAGATGACACGCGAGTACTCATCACCGGCAAAAAAAACAGATCTCCATTCCATTATTCTCCGCATGGAACACACCCTTTCGACCCTTTTCGACTGGTTTTGTTACAATAGAATAAAACTTAACACAACGAAAACGCCGATGCTAGTGCTCGGGACTCCTGCCATGCTCAGAAACCTCCCTTCAGTAGGGTGGGGTGTTAAATGGCAGGTGAAGGTCAAACGCCAAAATTGGGCTTAAAAACCCCTCAAACCTGATACTAGGGACAAAAACAAACCATTCGCCGAGAATACTGGATACTTTTGAGCAAAAAAGTCCGGCCACGGCAACTTTACTTTTTCATGAAAATCATTAAATTTTAACCGACTCGTCCTACAGCTGTATGAAAGACTTTTATCATACACTTGTTTTCATGACCAAACAAGCATTTAAAGTGAAATTGGTCATTCATATTGTGAAAATTTGAAAGGCGTCGATCTCAGGCAGCTCTGTGGGGGGGGGCAGTGTGGGCATGGTTCCCCCAAATTCCGGAAATATTATATTTTGCCCATGTCCCTAAACGGTAGGCCGTCAAGACAAAAATAAGGTACAAACTCAAAAAGCATGTCAAACCTGACATCACTATGCAGATGGACATGGGGATGGAGGTGCTGGCGGCCAGGAAGGGGTTGACTGCCAGGGAGGTCTACCAGATGGTGGAGGTCCACATGACGGACAGCACAGAGCACAACAAGGGGATTTCGCCATTGCTGGCAGAGCTGTATGACCTGGAAACCCCCGCCAGGCAGGTCTTCTGCAACACTCACACCACTCTGGACTTCTCCTCGGGGATGAATAAGGTCATGAGGAACGTGGAGGCGGGGATGAAGATGGAAGAGGTGGTGAAGTCATTCATGGTCGACCTCGACTACGACACGAAGAACTCCAGTATCGCCGGCCAGGCACTTGACATGATGCTACGACTGGTTGCTCCTGAGTGCAGCCACAAACCATGGAACAGACATGGACAGCTCATGGTCTACCTCAAGCAAAGGGGTTGGAGCACCCGGCACCTCTTCGCCTACAAGGATGCAAGGTTTGGACTGCTGTCCAGGGCAGCAGCCATCGCCCTTTACAACTATGAGAATATCAGTAACTTCCTGGATAACTTCCCTGACATCAACAACCGCCTGGCTTGCCTTGTGAAGGAGGTCATGATACTGCCCTACTTGAAGCCAGGGCTCGTGGTCTTGGCCACCCTCGGCCTTCACTTGGTGGAGCCGTTCTACTCCAGGATCATCCAGCAGAGCGCAGCCCACTCCAGCCTGAAGTTATTCTTCAAAGAGATGTATCAGAGCATGGAGAGCATGGAGGAAAGTTACACCCAGGAGGTGGTGAAGGTGGTGGTGGAACGTGCAAGGCTGTACAAGGAGGAGTTGGTGGCACTGGCAAACTTTACCATGGTGGAGATGAGGCTGGTGCTAGCGAGGCAAAGGAGGGACTATGGTATCGATGAGGAGCAGTATCCCGCTCAGTACCCTGCGATGGAGCAAAGTGAGAACATCGATGATACTGTGGTGACGAATATCGGCATGGAGAGGAGCTGTGGTTTAGTGGACTACAGACTAAAGCACCTGAAGCACCTGGAGGCTGTCAGTAGATCGATCATTCTGAAAAAGACCCAGTCACTCAGAGACAATAAGCCAGTGAACTTCAGAGGGTTAAAGGAGAAGTTGGAGAAGGTGAAGGGGTTAAGGCTGAAATGAAATGAAGCCATGAAAGAGAAGCAGGCAAAGGGTTCCGATGAGAAGCAGGAAGTTGCAAAGCAAAAGGAAATAAAAAACTGGACACTCTTGATTTCCTGAAGTCAGAAGGGGGGACTCTGTACGGATGAGCGAGAAGGTGGAGGAGTACCTCACCAAGGAAGATGTGGGAGACAAACAGTGGATCAAGACAATGAAGGTTGAACTGCAGCATGCCCGAGACTCCTCCATACTTCTCCCCATGACTGATCAAATATTTAGGATCCAAACCACAGTTCCTGAGCGTGGTAAAAGGAGACAGAAGACACTCCGGGAATTCGGCGAGGCTCTGAACCGGGACCGTCGGCTGCGAAGCTGGGCAGGCGCAGTCAGCTGATACTGATTGATGCAAATTACTGTTGGCTCACTTCAAAACCCAACTAGAGATGAAAATCTATCTGGCAGTACCCCGAAGGCCGTAATGAGCTCGTTTTGGTGAATTAGGTTCGGTTTTAGTATTTCAAGTGAGGAGACCATGGTGTTATTAACAGGAACTTGTAATGTCGGATCCAGGTTTTCTCTTTGTAGGGGAAGAAGGTGGCATTTAGACCAGAATCTATGATGGGTGCCGTGAGTAGCCAGGGTTGTACTACAGAGTTGTAGTGTATGGGAATTGGGAAGGAACAAAATGCGAATGTAGTTTTAAGGGAATGCAGTTTATCGAATCCGGGTAGCGCAGCCACCGAGATACCCATGCTCGCACCCTTGGAACGGGGTTACCAATAGACGTTTCAGGGTTCACCTGGCCTTGATCGAGGAGGGGAGGTTCAGTGACGGCTTTGTATACTTTTGTTTCGGGGAGGGGGCCAGGGGTACTCAACCCTCTGCACACCTCCGAATAACCCCTTTCTATCGGTATCCAGATATATTGCGGAGTTTCAGCCTCCTAGACATCTTGCATTCGCTGCTGGTAGCATTCGGCCCGGACATACCCTGGTTCTGACAATGGGCCAGATGTCAGGCATGGATGGTCACCAAAATTGTTCCAATAATATTTGGGGTGGGGTGGGGGATGGGTTTCTTACCACAAGACACCAATTCTCGCATGCCAGGGGGAGGGTGAGGAGACATTTCTGTTGCCGTGGCGGCTTCATGGATTTAAGCGTTCTATCGTTGGAACGCCTTGCCCCCTGAATTCCCTGGGAAATTCTTATAATTATTGGGGCTTATCGACGCACCAACTGCCAGGGTCATATGGCGCCGCCAACTCTTTCCCTGTTGGAAGGGTTTCTCGAGAGCCAGCTTGCTCCTTGTTCAGGGAAGCCGCCGGGCCTTGAACCCGGGTCGGCTGCGTGGAAGCCAGCTACGCTGACCACTCCACTACCGCGCCCCCTCCTGGGAAATTCTTGCGAAGCAATTTGTCATAATGAGCCCAATCCACACTTGCTCCTGAAGATAATGTATGCCCCTCATCTTGGGGAATTACAAGAATGCGCTAGGCGAGCAAACAAATTAGAACTCGGCATTCAACCCCGCGACATTTCATGGGAATACGAGGGCAGTCGGTGGGGGAATCATGCTTGATCAAAGAGATCCGAGGCGGCAGCTAATTTTTTCTTGGGAGCGGGAATCTGGCCTTCTATTTTTAATTTTTCCGATTTTCTTTTTCTCTACAATCCCAAAAAGTTAGATAGGAAAGAACGGGTATTTAGGAAATTCTTTCTTACAGACATGTTTCAATCCAAAGTTATTGTCTCGAAATTTAGCATGAACTATCAGCCATATACTGAGAAGGAACTTTTCTAAAGGTCTTATTTTCAGGGAATTTTATTACACTGAAGTTATCTCCGGCCACAGCACAACAGAGCTGGGAGGCACTTCCGTTCAAAAATGCTGGCAAGGAATTTTCCAGAATGCGACTTTCTTTTTAACGATTTTGTAAATATCATAAACCAAGATCTATGCACTAGTGCAGTGTGTTTATGTTCATGGGGGGTAACGACGAGGTTTTGATATCATATAGTGTGCTAGTTTCTCAGGAAAAACAATTTAAACCAGGACCATCTCAGCATACATTTTGAAATAGTCTCGCAGTCCATGCCCATATATCTATTCATGATGGGTGTCAACAAAGAATGGAGGGTTTACACAGACTGAACGAAATCACAATGCCGTAAACACAAATTATGTAGTGCTGATGTCATTTCCATACATATTCCACGGTTAGTAGAGACACTAGGTTGCGCCACTTCAGAACAGAATGTTAAATTCCATTTGAATATCCTCTTCTATGTAATTTTAGGACTTAAAATACAATTTTGAACAGTCAAAATAATACTTTTAAGGGAAAACACTGTATTAATATAGATTTTTTCGGAAATTAAAGGGATAATAAGGACTAAAACTATCAAAATCCAGCAACGATTAATATCCTCACTCACCTTAAAACTATTTTTTATTTGAACTTAAATAATAGCGTATATTAACTAAAATATTGTATTAACATGGATATTTTTTAAATAGTTCTTCTCACACTTTTTAAGGTCATTATTTTGCTCTTTGTTTACTTCTGAGCGCGGGAAGCTTCTGCATGTTAATTCGCCGCGTCCCAGCATCGCAAATGCCGTGCGATGCGATGCCGTGGATGCATTTACTCTCTATATTGCTTTGGATGATTTTTATAATTTCTATAATGATTTCTATAATGTGGATGCATCGTGCCCTCATCTGTGTTGTTCTATTATATATTATTGTGTTGTTCTGCGATTTTCCAGTAGTGGTAGGAGCAAACGGTAAAACCACTTGAAATATATGCGGCTGCCGCGAGTGTGAGCAGCCGTTACAGAATCAGACTCCAGGATTGCAGGATCACAGGTAAGATAAGGCTTTTACACATAATTTTTGCTGATGTATCAGCTTACGCTTCCTACCAAATTCCCTACCTACATTTTTTCTGTGGCTGAACTTTTAGAGACTTAAAACTTGGTGTTTTGCTTAAAAGTACTTTTGTCCAACCAATTAGTATTATATGTCCCCTTTACCTTCAGCACCAGAACCACAAACACAGGCGATCACTTATTACAATTCCGTAATAACAACACACTAAAGATCAGATGTGTAAAGTTATGCCTCTTTTATGTGCCGGGGATCTATTCAAAGTTTGATGCTTGTCGGAAGTTTGAATTAAATTTAAGCTCAACAAGCTCAGATTACATGTTAAACTATTTGCACGTCAGCAGAACTCGGCATGAAACTAGACAAGGTGATTTGGGCAGCTCAAATTCTGCCCAAAATTGAGAGGAAATTATGTGACTGGGGTAGCATTGCCTTCAATGGGGTTACCTACATTTCTATAATGTGGTTTTCCTGCCTTAATTCTTTGTTTGAATTCAAATTCCAAGGAGTATTGTTAAATGAATTATAATTGATGCCATTATTAAAAACACTTGCATTTCCATAATATACCTATCACACAGAAACAGGATTCAGTGGTACTTTTTATCTGTCTTACTTTTCTACACTTTGTTTTTCTGTCAATAATAATGATGCTTTGTGATGTTTTGGATTTTCGGCACAGTTTCAGCCCTAAGCGTTGTCACCATAAAAAGTAAAGGGACCAGTCAAACTTCAGCCTGATGGGACCAAAACCTGTCCAATTTTGGCTCCTTGTTACCATCACAGGGGATGGGTATAGAAATTTTGAAGTGTAACTGAGTCAGAAGTGAAGAAAAAATGTAACGTGTCACAAAACTATTCAAAGCAATCTTGAAATTCTTTAATTTCTTTCCCAGAGCTCAGCTTCACTCTCCAGCAGCCACATCATCAACATTAGAAGTGGAATGATGTGGTACGACCCAGCTGGATGCCTAGTCCCACCTCCCAGTACTCACCACACCAATGCCAGAGGCGGATCAGCGCTGTACGCCCATGCTGGACACCAAGTCCCACCTGCCAGCAGCAACCTCACGAACACCAGAGGCGGATCAGTGTTGTACACCCATGCTGGACGCCAAGTCCCACCTCCCAGCAACCACCTCACCAACACCAGAGGCAGATCATCAGAAGTGCCTAGAATAGCTCACCCCAAGGACAAAAGAAATTCGGATCGGAGGTAAGATCAGTCCTCTGTACCCGATACTTTCTTTCTTGTGATGTATGATTTAAGATATGATTACCTTCAAATTGTGTATAAGTCATGGTGCGGTCTGTGGTATCCAAACCCTCATGATTAGAGCCCTTGGGCTTTAGCTATTCTATTCTAGTCCAATCATTCTACAAATCAGTGTGTCATGAATGATTAGCCACAGCATATGAAATGGCAGTCACATGCTAAAATGTTGCCCCGCGGCTGAAGTGCCCCCTCTAAACGAAAATATTGTGGCTGCCCATAGGCGGATCCAGGATTTCCGATGGGGGCACCTTCCAGGGGGGCGCCATCCAGGCCAGGGGTGCCAGTTTTGACCGGCAAAACCTATCAGGTGGGCGCCAAATCCTGTCGGTGGGCGCCGATTTTAGCATCCTGGGGAGAAGCGACATTTCAAGGGGCTCCCTCGACCTTTCAAGAGGGCGCTGTGACCATTTCAGGGGGCGCCAAAGGTTCGAGGGGGCATGTGCCCTCTTCCCCCTGGATCCGCCTATGTGGCTGCCCATTTTTTATTTATCTTATTCTGTTGCGTGCTAACGTGCATCATCCCATGCTTTTGTATTGTGTTCCCAGGTTTTCCGGCTCTCAAAAGGTGACGACACAATGGCAGCAAGCCGTGTGCAAACCATGTCTCGAGCAGACGTCATCGAAGTAAACTTTTATTATGGACACCTGATGGGCGTGAAGCAAAGTGGTGGAAATAGTAAGAAATATTTTCATAATGATTTAAAGTGCTTTCTTAATTCTGGTCCTCACACCCCAAGACAAGACAGCTATAATATTTTGCTATTTGTACTATACATTGCAGTTGAGAGTTGAACGATGGCTTTGGACGGTGGAAAACATGAAGCCATAGAGAAGCACGAGGTGAACTTGATTAAATCCCCTATTGGTATTGCATCCAGATTTTGTGCCGAGTGTTCAAGCTTTTCTAAAAGCTAAGGGAGCACGAGTTTTGTCGGGTGCTCGCACTAGGAGACTTCTGTGAGGATTCCGGATGTGAAATTCTGCCGTTGTATTCTAATTCAATATTAGCACGCGCATTGACGGGGGTGTGAGCCATCTTTGCTTTGACGGGGTTCTGAGCCACCTTCGCTTTGACGGTGGGCGGGTACCCCCTCTCCCCCAAGATCTCGAGAATCACGCAAGATAGCAAAAACGGTAAACGGCGTTGGGTAGCTCATCCGATTCTCTATGGAAAATAGAGCAAAACAATTAATCCTATTGTAATCCTCGCGGCCAGCCGAATTGAATGATTTATAATATGACCTTGCTAGGTCATATTAGATCAAATCAAGGATTTGACCTAATCTGAGGTCAGGTCAAAGTCAATTTAAGTCAAAATACATATCATCAGAACCGCAAAGACAGGTTTAATGCTTTTAAAATGAATACTCTATCACCATCCCTTACTAAGTTATTAGTTAAAACCATTTGATTCCATAACAAGTATTATTTCATTCATACACAAAGATATGCACGCTACAGCAAGAGGAGAGTAGAGGATACTGATATGTAGAGGATGGCACCGGGGTTAAGGCGCGATGAGTGCGGAGGGGGCGGGGGGGTGCGGAAGTGAACGGACCAGCGCGGACGCGCACGCACGCGGGACTACGAGTTCGATACGAGTTCGAGTTGACGAGGTGGATTGGCGGCGGTGTAGTGACGGAGGGTATTAAATACGGGCGGTACCGCTACTATTAGGGATCATACGCGCGCGTGACGGGTGAATTCGAGCGCACACGAGACCGACTGATGCCGAGTGCGGCGGGCGACGAACAGTGACGGGGGTCGGAGAGGGACAAAGCGAGCTAGGTACCGGACGGCTCACTCCCATTCCCCCATGTAATTTTAATGGAGAGGTCATGGCTCGTACCTGACCTAAGGTCATCGATGTAAAAAATGCCGGAGCATATTTTAGAGCACTTGGTGGGCTCGCTTTCTGAATGAGTTTCAATCGGATAAGTTTATCCTGTTTTGGCTTATGCTATTTTAAACCTTTTTGATGTGGTCGCTTGACCTGTACTAGTGACCCGACCTGAGATGACCTAATCTTGAAATGTTGACGAAGGTTTTGAAAATGATCAGAGAAAAGGTATGCCAAGTACGGCGGCGCTACGCGCCGCCGTTTTATGTTCCCTTAAAATACCCGAGAGGGGTACCCGCCCCTCCCCCGTCAATGCGCGTGTGAAGTTTAATGTCACTTTATCTCTGGTGGTCATGTCGTGTGATAACCTGTCAGCGAAATTATAATTCTGATCAAGTCACGTTTTTTATGTTTGGTGTCTGTGCTGTTTTTTTGTGTCTTACCAGTGACGTAATGCACGATTTAGGTACATTGCAGTCTGGAAAGTATTGTAGGATATTTTACCAAAGCATGAACTGCTGCCGATTTTTCTCATGCCTGAACCAACACCTATTGTTTTAAATGGTTTAGACATGGGCGCGGAATTTCCATTGCAGTCGATGCGTACTAAAATTCCAGGAATGTGATATCTATGTGAAGCTTAGTCTACTCGATCTTTCACGAGCAAGGCATCCAACTCGGGTGGATTCAAACGAAGCGTGTACCTGAGTTGTTCAGTGTAATCTCCTGCAAGTACACACAGAGAAAAAATGACTCCCATTCCTGGAGTGTCCCATTTGTCGCATGCTGTGAGTAGCTTCTGTGGAGTTAACTTAACCCTGGCGCAGGAAAAACTCCGTCCGCACTCTACAAAGAAGCCCCGCGTATCGTATCATGACGCCGGCCCGATCTACCCAGAGCGCGCTAAAAATCCACTGACGCGGGAAATGTCAGGGTGAAGCACCATGCGACTCTACGCTCACGCTCTTTAAAAACCGTTGTAATTCTTCACGACTCTAGCGTGGCACTGCAGTGACGCTTTGATAACGCTGCAATGACACCTTTCTTAGCACCTTGCAACCCCTTTGCAGCTCCGTTCAAGAATGGCTCTGATTCCCTTCTAACGCCCAGCTGACTCGTCTAATAAGCGTTTTGTACACCCTTCTTCTTCAGGTACACTTCGCTTAGTACCAACTTTCTACACCTGCATAATCTGGCTTTCTTTAAGACACACCATGCATCACATCACGGTAAAACACGATATATCGCAAATAACACATTTATTCGCTTTGTAGAAAAACATTTGTGAGCAGCTTCCGTCAAAAACGATTCCGCCTTATGTCATCAGAGACCAGAAGTATGACTTCCTGCCATCGCAAATGGCATTCACACCACTTGATGCTTATAGACGCCAACCCCTCCCCACCCCTAAAAAGAGCGTTTGCGGCAGAATTCCGCCACATTTGACTATCACATTATCTTACTTTTCCAGACAGAATATTTAAAGTGACCAAACATGATCAAACACTGTGTTCATATTCCTGCCGCTGTTCAGAATATCCTTTCATCATCCTGAAAATAATGTTCAGAACAACGCTACATAGTTTGTCATCCCATAGGACTCACCTAACGCGCAGCTTCCTCGATAGCCCGATCTTGCTTTTGGGCCTCGGGCTCCCACACGGGTTTCGATGCCAAGGGCATACCGGGCTAGGAATAGCCACGTTTCCCGGCAGAGGCCGTATCTTTGAAAGTAAGCGAAGAACGCGACAACCCAGAACAGAAGGGCTTCGTCTGCTGTTTCACAGTTCACAATGGTGTTTCCCTCGACCACGACGCATGGGCCGTGCTCTTCGTATTCACGTATACTGGCACCTCTTTCTTGACATATGCCTGGCCCCCTTCCTTCAGCAGCCACGGTGGCATCCTCGGTGCGGCTTCTGAAATGGTAGCACAGCTAAATTGTACATACGACGTATGTTATAAAAGGTAATCTACACTGGTAATAGATTTTCACACCAGTACCAATATTTGTCAAAACAATGTTGACCAGAGGTGGGCGCCACTACCAAATTTGAGAAAAAGCTACCCCTATTTCCACTTCCTTGGCTTGTTGAAATCACTACCGCTACTCCATCGATTTTCTGAAACTGGGAAACCGATACTCGCTTCACCGAATTTATTTCTTTTTAATAAGGCGATTCCAAACTGCTGTCCAAAATTTATTTTGTCGTTCATTTGAAATGAATAATAGGAAAAACTGCATTTTAGTTTTATATTACTACATAATTTGAAGGTTCTATTGAAAGCTATTTATATAGGATCGTACAATATGTGCATCATTAAATACGTGTTTGTGTTTTCCGATGGATAAAATATATTTATCTTTTGGACGGACTAGGGGAGCTGAAAAGATTCAATAGCTTATTCCAACCCGTTTAGAAAATGATGAGGGGTATAGGATAAGTCAGTCCCACCCCCTCCCTGACAGGATCGAGTTAAGAAAACCACAAATGCCGGAGCATCCCATAGTCTAAAATATTATTCAGCAGATTGTGGATGACGCTTACGTTTCAGCGGCATATCAAATTCAGAAGCAAAAGTCGCCACCGTTAGCAAGGACAGACAGGTAGATAAAAGAAAGGGCCGACCAGTGGTGCAAAATTTCGTATTTGATTATCACCAAAGGCAGTCAAAAGAGATTTCACTCAGATCTTAAGAAAATTGTCAGTTGAAAACAATCAACACTTTTCTCACCTCTTTATTCCTTTTGTCCACCATGGGCAGTAGAAAACCACAATTTCCCCGCCACGCTCTTCGCTGTTTGCAACGGCAACTGACGACTAAAAAATGGCGTCGTTTTGGCGCGCGCGTCCTGCGCAGTGCACCACGATGACACCGACAAAACACCGGAAGAGAGCTCGCGCGAGCTATGTTGACGCTTCTGTGATGCTGATAGAGACACGAAGGTGTATTGAGAGTGTCATTGCAGCTGGATGACGCCACCTTTACTCCATCAACACTCCTTGGGCACTGACTTGATCCTTCGATATTAGAGGAGGCGTCAAGCCGGTGTGAGTTAAGCCGGCAGTAACGCTTTCATGATATGAAAAAACTCGCCGAAAAATAATCGACGTGTTTTCACAGAAGAGTTTCTGCGTTTTACTGGTGTTCCATGGGAGTAGCCTTGAGTAACCATGGTGCGATTGAAGTGTTAAGGGGGAATTACACCGAATAGCAGCGTCAAAATTTTTCTCTGTGTAATTTGTGGTGAGATCTTAGTAGTATCGGTGACTTGTAAATAATGCAGATCTGCATGAATTATTTAAATGATACAGGGGTTGCGTGTTCAATAAACGTGTATGACGCTTGTGTTAATGTACTGATTGTCGTATAGATACGTTTAAAAGAGTCTAAAGAAGCATTCTAATCATAGTTAAATTTTATTTTCCAGCGTGTCTGGGCTCTTTCAGTGTGTGTATAATTCGCTTATAGCCATTGGGATGCTGACTGGTATTTAAATGTGTTTTTACTAATACTTATATTAATTTTAAAGCTATCGACGATTTGGTGGTTTTCAAATTAAACTTCCGATAAATCGCGGCCTGACCGTTTCTCCTAACTACACTACCACAGACAAAGTGACGGCTCACGGGCAATCTGCGTTAAGCTCAAATGTGTTAAATCTGGTGAGGAGGAGTTGATCTGATTGCGTTTGTTCCGCACCCAGGGGCGTCGTCACTGAATTTTTACTGGGGGGGGCGTTTCTCGGGCTGACGATGACCAGAGTGGAAGGCATATTCTTAAAAACATGGTTGCATATGTAACACCAACGAGATGCACCTCACCAGGATTTATGCAGATTTACGGACCGAGATATGAGAAACAAAATGAGGGGTTTCCGTACAAGTATGTCGATGTCTAGATATTCTCCCTTATTCTCTTTAAACAATAACCCGTTTGCATACACATCGGAGGGAGGAGCAAGAGGCCTGTCTCCCCCGATTTTTCATTCAACAATTTCCCACTTGAAGTCTAATTTGAGTAATTGAGATAGGGAACAAGGAGTCTAAATAAAAAGTTGTGTTTCCTCTAACTTGTTTCGCCCGCAAGAGTTTGAAGATTTCCCGAAACCATCACACTCAGTCCCGATGCTTATGTGTCTAGTTTTCTAACTTCCGACCTCGGTTAACAATGGTGAGTTGAAAATCGTTCGTTGTGTACCCACGTACCAATGAGCAAGCGGGATCCTCTCCACTGGTAGAGGGGTCTACTAGTTGGGGGATAGCGGCTCGTTTCTGGTGGTACCTCTCATCGGAGAGCGAGGAGAATCGAACTAAACTTTGGAGACAGTACTTCTGGGCCGATGGTTAGAAGTTAATTTCTGCTTCCTGGATCTGCCCATGATTTGGGGGTCCAGGCATCGAAGAGTGGAGGGATCCCCCCCCCCACCACCACTACTCGCGAACCAGGAGGGAATCACCAAAATTTGAGGGCCTCAGTAAAGTTTTTTTGCATTTTCTCCCCATTGTCTGCGTGAACCCACGAAAATGTGCCGGTACAGTGTACCGCAAGCAGCGTTTTCCGGAGACAGCAAAAATATTAAAAAGTATCGCCACTTCACCTATGCACGCCCAAGTCCCTGGTCACCACCTCCACCACCTTTAAATACATGTGATATTTTGCCATCCCCCTCTCCCCGGATCCGCACATACATGTGATATTTTGCCACCCCCTCTCCCCGGATCCGCTTATCCGATCAAAAATGACCCACCAGCCATAGGCGGATCGAGTATGGCCAATCGGGGGGGGAGGGGACGCCATCCGGTGTTTGCATCGGGGTGGGGGGGGTGGGAAGCGACATTTTAGGGGGTGCTAACGAGCTTTTAGGGGGCGCCGTGAACATTTCAGGGGGTACCAAGGGTTGATGGGGGCACGTGCCCTGGATCCGCCTATGTCGCCCGCACAAAATCAAAGAAGGGCGGAGTTGTCACCGAATGGTTGCCTCTCGCGATATTTTTAAACTCTGTGAAATCTGGACAAGAAAATATTTAGGGTGGAGTGGGTGTGTCCCCATTGCATTCTAAACAAAAAACAAGTTCGAATTTTCTAGTGCATCGGCATTACTTAAATGATTTATTTTTTATGGTTTCGAAATAATGGATAAAAATCATATTTTTAGATAGATACGTCCGGCAATAATACGGCATTAATTAATATACGCCTGCTCCACAATGAATGTTTACCCATCCCCTCCTTGCTCACTAACTGCTCTGTAGCATCTTGATCTGGGCTTGAAGTGTGGGAATTCAGCGTCTTTATTTCCCTCATCTGCTTATTTGTCTCCGAAAGAGGGAAATCACTACTGTGATGAGTTCCGTGGTAATTAGGGTAGCTACTGCCGATGCATTGTTTGTCTGCGAATGAAAATTTGCGAGAAATCTTATTTTCTTACAAAAAACACAGTGCAAGCAAATTCAATAGTCACTGGACTTCAAAACTGCATCTTTACACCGGTGACCTGAGGGTTCCTGTCCGATACATTGCGCATGCGTGATCTTCCTGGTCCCTTGGGTGATTTCCTTTATTCGTACCTTTACATATCAAATGTATGGGATATGAATATGACTCAGACGACACCTTTCCGCCCAAAAAAACTGTAATTTACCTAAAGTATAAGAATAAAGTTAAGAACTGGAGGAAAGGCTCTATAAAAATGATTTTTATCACTTATAATATCTTCGCTTCCTTCATTACAGAAGCTTCAACTCGATATAGCAGCATATCAAATACTTTGTATAGTTCTTGATAAGTTCCAGATCTCAAATATCGCTAGCTGCTGATTTCGCTCGCCACAGAGCGTCAGCGCCATGACACCCCGCGAGCGTCCCGGTATTTAAGGGCGCCGGCTACCTGGATGGGGAGTTTCGGTTTGTTTGCGTGGAAGTTAAATATCGGTACCCTCCGGGCATGTGACGTCATCAAAAGAAGCCTATCGCTCCGAATTAGCTAGCCGAGATAGCGATGAGCTTTTGAAAACCTCGGCGAGAATGGCGCTCGTATTTCAATCATTGAAGGGACACTACCCACGGTAAGAAGGAATTTGCAGAGCACAGTGGATAATAATAATGGTAAGTGAAAAAGGAAATACTCGTGGTTGCGTACATAACTCCAGGGGCGCAGCCAGGGGGGGCACAGGGGGCACGTCGCCTCCCCATCGGTGCCGGGGTGCCCTTTTGATTGCCAGGTGGTGTGCCCTCTTTGGGCCGTGCCGCTCGAAATTTAGTACCTTACGTCGTTGAGCCTAGATGGAACTAGACTGCATTTAGTGATTTAAGCTATTGTTTGACAATTAAGTGCCTTTTTGGTCAGTTAGGGCATTCTGTCGCCTTTCCAAGCACCCGGGAAGAGTAAAGGCACGTAATCCGTTTCCAGATAATGCCTCATCGTCGCCAATAATCGTATGGGCAGAGCAAATCTGGTGCCCCTTGAACTCATCTGGTGCCCCCTGAGCGCTGGTCTTGAACCCTGGAGCTGATCATGTGCCCTCTGAGCTGATCTGATGCCCTTGTAGTCAATCTGGTGCCCCCCTGAGAAAATAATTGTGCCTTCTGAGCCTATAAAATACTCTCTGAGTTAGTTTGATGCCTCCGAGCTTGCCTGGGGTCCTTTTAGCTGTTTTAGTGCCCCTTGAGCTGATCCGGGCCCTCTGAGATTATTTAATGCCTCCCGTAGTTTATCTACTGTCCAGGGCCACAGCCAGGGGACACAGGGGGCACGTGCCCCCATCGGTGCCGGGTGCCCTTTTGATTGCCAGGTGGTGTACCCCCTTTGGGCCGTGCCACTCGAAATTTAGTGCCCTAGCCGTTGAACCTAGATGTAGCTGGACGGCATGTAGCGATTGAAACTATTGTTGGACAACTTAATACCTTTCTCGGTCAGCTAGGGTATTCTATCGCCTTTCCAAGCACCCGGGAAGAGTATGGGCACCTAGTATGTGTCCACCTAATGCCTCATTGTCGCCAATAATCGTACGGGTAAAGCCGATGTGGTGCTCCTTGACAGGGGCGTAGGAACGGTTTGAAAAGTGGGGGGTCAGCCTTAGAGGGGGCCCACCTCAAGGGGGGCCCCAATCCACGGGGGCCCATAATTATAAAAAAATTAGTTAGCTCGTTTGGTGTCAATAAGGCACGCATGCACATTAGGATGCCAACATATGGAAAATTGAGAAATTAAATTTTGCCCTATGATTTTGATTTGTAGGGGAGACCGGGGCTAGTTGAACATGATTTTTGTTTTGGTCGCATATCTCAGAGATGGGTAAAGGTATAGACTTCGTTCTACCATTGCTGGAAAGCCTATTCTTTTGGCTTTCAAGTGATGCGTGTGCCGACGTTTGAATGTTGTCGCCGTGTGAGATATTTGATCATGAATAGGTCAAAGTCAAATGGCTCAACTCGCCCCGTGTCGGGGTAAGTTGAGCCACACTCCGGGGTACGTTGAGCCGCTTAACGAGAGTATGTCCTTATTTTCCATGTTTATTACCCAAACACCTAATATTCTCACTTTCAGTCACTGGTACTGTTTTTACACCCAAACGTTGAGGAATCACCCGTACAAAGACGGTAGGCCCATCCACGGCACTCCTAGTAACTACTGTACCCATTGCTCAACCGGGCGGCTGTTTGAGAAAGTGTCGCAGCACACCAGGCATAGTGTCTCGTTTTCATCGCTGAACTCCTCAACATCTTTGTAAAGCTTCCTCCTAACATTTCTTTGCTTCCTTGTGTTGGTATTGCACCCGTCTTGCATTTACGTCTTGCCTTTGCCATCTGTTGTTCCTCTGTTCTTTGCTGGTATTCTTTTTTACTTCTTTTCCGCCTCCTCTTCCAGAAGCTGTTTTTTTGGTATATCCGTCAACACTGCTGCTTTCCTGTGATGCGAGGCTCTCTTCCTCGGCCTCAGCTCTTTAGGCAACGGGCAGACTGCTGCAGGCGAGAACGTATCAGGACAGTAGGGCAAGATCAGGACAGGATCAGTATCACCGTCAGGGTCAGGGCAGACTGCTGCTCATTGAATAGTCCGGGAAGATTCTGCTGCGTGTACAGCTCAGACCATCTGCGGGGAGGTCCAGCTCTGCTACTGATGTTGCATCAAGGCTCTGCTGAAGATCCAGTCCAGGACTAGGGGCATTCGTTGATCTTCCAGGCAGGCTGAACCCTGCTGGATTTTCAGGCGCTGAGATGTTCAGTAGACTTCCTGACATGTCAAGGACCTACTGAGGGCTTTTCACAAGTTCAGTAGGGCCGGTGTCCGCTAGGGATCGGGCATAGGCCCAGAGGCACCAGCTGATGTTTCCAGGCATGCTGGACAAACCTAGCGGATCCAGAGTGGGGGGTGGGAGAGCAAGGGACCATGTCCCCACAAATAGCGAAACTTTGGCCGATTTTCTTTAAAAAAAACTATCCTTTTACTATTTTCCCGAGTTGCCTTCCCAAACGGGGCTCCTGCGTCCGCCAATGACTGGGCCCTGCTGAAAGTCTGGGCGGAATCACGGAACAGTGTTTATTTGAGAAAACGGGAAAATCGGCACAAAGAGGGTACACTTTGAACTTTTTGCGGGAAAGGCCAATGCCCCTGCATTCCTTAGAGTTGGAGGGCCCAAGACCAGCGCTGGAAGCTCTTCTCCATTATTGGTCGGCCTAATAGCAGATCAGGGGGCAGGTAATGGGACATTAAATCGCTTAAGTGTTTTGAAAATAAACGGGAAAAATCAGAAGCTGGTGGTAAATGCCTTTCCCCCTTCGCCAATGAGTCGACCCGATAGCAGACATTTTAGGAGACAACTGCCCGGGCCGAATAGCGTCGCCAACCATATCCCTGTTGGAAGCTTTCTCGGAAGCCAGCTTGCTCTTTCTTTGATCAAGGAAGCCGCCCAGTCTTGAACAAGGGTTAGCCTCATGGAAAGTGTGCGTGCTTTCCACTACACCACCGTGCCCCATTAGTTTAGGGGAATTGAGGTATTCATTTTTTTCTCTGGGGCGCGTTGATCATGGATCAACATACCCCAACACCCTGGTGGTTCAACTTACCCCGAGACCCCACCGCAACTCCCGAGTCAGCTGACGCAGAAAGTGGGTGATCAGTTCTCATAGTTTTCGGCCCAAATAAGGCGTAAATACCTGCATTCAACTCATTTAGTACGGCTAATCTTTATGTCTAATATCAAAAGTGTTATTACAAAATGTTTGACAAAAGTAAAATTCACTTTTGCTATGCAAAAACAGGTTTTTCTGTCTCCAAACCGCTACCGACCAGATACCACGACGGTTTCCTGCTGAAAGACGGAAAGCGGTTGCGCGCATGCCCTGTTATGATTACAGCGCAATCTCTTCAGAAACAGCGGAGTTATCGCGAGTGGCTTAACATGCCCCTGGCTGCAACTAGCCCCGGTCTCCCCTACCTATTATGATCTAATAAATCATAGTACAACGTAAAAAAACATTTTTTGGGTTTTTTACCTAGACCCTTTTTAAATACGAAATACATTTTTAAGCTCTTTTGGAGGATTTCATTCATTTTTACCACGAGCGCGTTTCTTATATTTACAGATGTTTAGGCCCTTTCATCACATTTACAAAATTAAAAACTGTTTAGAAAACTAGACAGTGCTTTGATACCAAATAGTCTCACTTCGCTATGCCTAATCAATATGTATTTGCTTATTTAATGACAAAAAATGGGAACATTTAGCTAGGTTATTACGGATCCCTTCTTTCCATCATTAGAGATTGATTTAGGTAAAGGCTGATCACAATAAATACGCCTAGCTATATTTCGATGCCTAAAATGCAGAGCTCCAGCATGACTGCAAGTGCAATGTAGGTACTTGATGGCCAGCTTTGTGATGCTGTGGAGGTGTGGGCGTGGTGATATAGTGATTAGCAACCTTGCTTTCCACGCGACCAATCCGGGTTTAAGGCACGGCAGATTCCTTGTGCAAGGAGCAATTTGACTCCCAAGAAATCCCTCTCGACAGGGAAAGAGTTGGCGACGCCATATAACCCTGGCATCGAAGGACGGCGCGCCTTTCGATGACTCAGAGACGACTGTTGCTCGGCATCTGATGCGGGGTCCGTGTCCGATTCATGCTTTGTGTTTGGATTGATATGGGATGGAGTTTGATTGGGACTAGTTCTCGGGACTCATTTGGAAACACTCGGGTAGTGGGTGCCTTGGTTTTTTCACGAAGCGCTCCTCCTCCAGGGGCTTGCAGGCAGCGTACTTGCTGATATTTGCATATTCGTTGCGGGGGCCCACCTCAAAAGGGGGGCAGTATCCCCTGACCCCCGGTTCCTATGCCTATGCCACCCAGGGGCCGCCAAATTATCTCGGAGGGCCCCAAGGTCCAGAACATGACTCAGGAACCTAGATCAGTCAGCTCAAGAGCCCAGACCAGTGCACTAGCCTCGGGACCAGCTTATCAAGGGACCCTACATAAGCACAGGACTCCTCGAAGCTCATCACAGTGGAGCCCCAGATTCGCACAGGGTGCCAGATTAGCTTAGGGGCCCAGTTAAGCTCGGGGGTCCCCAGGTCGACTTATGTAGGATCTCAAAACAGCTCAAGGGGCTTGTTTAAGCTCACGGATCCCAGCTTAGCTCAATGACGCTAGAACAGTTCAGGGGCCCCAGACCAGCTCAGGGCTTTTGTTCAGCACAGGCCAGCTCAGATCAGGGCCCAGATCGGCTGATATAGGGTCCCCTCTCATACCAGCTCAGGGGGCTCCATTCAAGCTCACGGCCTCCAGCTTAGCCCAGGGACCTTAGAAGAGTTCAGGGCCCCCATACCAGATCAGGGGCCCCAGTTAAGCACAGGGGTACCCAGATTAGCTCAGGGCCCCAGCTAGGCTTAGGGGGTCCAAGGGTGGCTGATATAGTCTCAGAACAGTGGCGTAGCCAGGATTCGGCAAAGGAGGGGTCCGACTACCGTCGGGGGCCCCCTTAGTAACCGGGGCCCATCTCCTATGTCTTTTGTATAGTATTTTAACATTCACACGAAGGAAATTTTGTTGTGCCTTTTTATTCTTATTTTGTTTATAGCTTGATTTTTTCGATCCGACCAAGTGTTGGTAAACTAAGGTCACCAAATATTACGGATGGCCCATACCTTATATGGTAGCGTGGCTATAATAACAGCTTTGTGCCATATTTCGGGAAGTTCAATGTTGCTGCGCGCATGATGTTACACCCGAGTCTACCTCAATTCACTCTGGTAATCAGACATGAAGTTATTGAAGGCCAGTCGTTTTGAGTACGTAGAAATTATCTTCTACGGGAAATGATTAGTAATTATTTCCCGGTGTCGAATCCATGAACTCTTTAATAAGGAAATTTCAAAAGAAACGGAAAAAACGAAAAAATACAAAGGACATGATAGTGTGTCCCGAACGTTACATGACCTCTATTCCGTCGATTGATCCTGTTGAGATCCAGTTACTTTCTTACCCTTGCTATCTTGTCAACAAGCAAATTACCAAGACAAAAGGCGCCTGAGATATCTATCGCCTTGGATCACTCTGTCATTGTTATTTTCAAACTTTTATACCTATTTTTCTTTTGAGGATTATGCTCATCGATTTCTGTCATTACTCTTGTTTGTCTGGTTCCCTACGAAAATATTTGAAAGTTGTTTATTTCAGAATATTTAGGAATGTATTTATTGGTGTTAAGCTAATAGATTAAAAATTGACTGAAGTGCCAAATTCCCTGTTCGATTTGCTCTTATGGTAAAATTAGATTATGTTTTGCCTTTCCTTCGATAATGGTGCCTGATGGACATGTTTCAATTTGTCTGTATTAGTGCGCAATAGGGGTAGATACATTTTTTTCCGAGGCATATTATTTTGAAAATTTTTATTCGAGCTCTGGGGCCACCTAAGACCAACACTTGGCGGCACTCACAAAACTAATTTTCGGCCGCTCTCCTGATTAGATCTCAGGGGGTCTCTGAGACCGATTCACGGCGCCTCTTGATGAAAACTGGGGCCCCTGAGAATCCCTCGGGGCTCCTGAGATTAGTTATCGGCAGCACCTCTGAGACTAATTATTGGCCCCCCAGATTTACTTTGGAGGGGGGCTGAGACTGACTATCGTGGCCATCCAGATTAGCTCTTGGGGTCCCCTGAGGCTGTCTTTGGGAGGGGGACTGAGGCTGTGGGGGAGGGGGACTGGGAATGACTTCCAACAGCCCTCTGAGACTTACTCTAGGGCGCCCCTGAGACAAACACCCCGGGGGAGGGGGTGGAATCACCTCTGAGACTGAGTTTTTGGCGTTCCTGAGACTGACTCTCGGAGGCCCCCCTGAAATAGACTTTTACGAGGCCCTGAGAACCACTCTCTGGGGCCCCTGAGACTAGCTCGGCCCCCCTACCCTGAGACAGACTCCCGGGGCCCCTGAGACTAGCTCGGCCCCCTCCCCTGAGACAGACTCCCGAGGCCCCTGATACCGACTTTTGGGGTCCCTGAGACCAACCCTCTGGGAGCCCCTGAAATCTGCTTTCGGGGGGACTTGAGACTGACTCTCAGGGCGGGGGCCTTGAGGCCGACTCGGGACGCCCTGAGAACGAATCTTCAGGGGCCCCTGAGACTGACTCTGAGGGCCGCGTGATCGATCAGAGAATCCTTTGCAGTGGTTCAGATTGGCCCAAGGGGGTCTGCGGACGCCTAGGGCCCCCTTGGCTACACCACTGCATCCACACTTTCGGGGGCCCTCCGAAATCACCATTTGGAGGCCCCTAAAATAATTTCTCCCCAGACCAATACTCCGGACCCCTTGATACTGATGCCCGGGGGCTTCTAAGACCAAGCTCGGGGCCCCACTTAGATCAGGCTCAGGGGCACCCTTAGACCCATGCTCGAGCTTTTCTCAGGAGTAACTTGACACCGATGTTCCGGGGCCCTCAAGATCAATATTTCGAGCCCCCATCCCCCGAGACTAATGCTCGGTACTCTGGAGTCCCTCAATGCCGATTTTCGGGGGTCCTGAACCCAGGCTTGGGGGCCCCTGAGACCAAACTCTGCGTCCATGAGGTCAATGCTCGTGCCTCACTCATGAGTCCCTCGATATCAATAGTCGGGTGCACCCCGAGGGTGGCCCTGAACCCCTGAGACCAAGCTCGGGGGCCCCTGAGACCAAGCTTGAGGGGCCCCTGAGACCAAGCTCAGGGGCCCCCGAGATCAATGTTCGGTATTCCAGAGCCCTCGATACCGATGATCGGGGGCCCCTGAGACCAAGCCCGGAAGGCCCGTGAGACCAAGCTCGGGGGTCCCCTGAGACCACGCTCGGGGGGGCCTGAGACCAAGCTCTGGGGCACCCTGAGACCAAAATCGAAAGGCCCGTGAGACCAAGATCGAAAGGTCCGTGGGTCCGAGCTCAGGGGGCCCCCGAGATCAATGTTCGGTACTCTGGAGCCCTCGATGCCGATGATCAGGGGCCCCTGAGACCAAGTTCGGTGGTCCCCTGAGACCAAGCTCGGGCGTTCCCTGAGACCAAGCTCGGAGGGCCCGGACACCAAGCTCGGGGCCCCTGAGACAAAGTTCGAGAGGCGCTGAGACCAAGCTCGGGGCCCCTGAAACCAAGCTCGGGGCCCCTGAGACCAAAATCGAAAGGCCCGTGAGACCGAGCTCAGGGGAGGGGCCCTGAGACCAAGCTCGGGGGCCCTGAGGCCAAGCTCGGGACCCCCTGAGACTGAACCTAAGGGTCCCCCAAGATCAATATTCGGTATTTTGGAGCCCTCGATACCGATTATCGGGGGTCTCCTGAGACCAAGCTCGGGAGGGCCCCCGAGACCAAGCTCAGGGGGCCCCGAGATCAATGTTCGTGTTTTTAGTGCATAAGGTCAGCCCAAGGGAGTCCGCGGACCCCAGGGACCCCCCCCTGGCTACGCCACTATCAGAACATCTCAAGGGGCCATTCAAGCTCAGTGGTCAGTGGCTGTAAAGCCTTTATAGGGGGTCCCAGACCATCTCAGGGGCTCTCAGTTCAACACAAAGGCCAATATTAGCTCTGATGACCAGATAAGCTAAGGGCCCGGATCATCCAGGGGCCCCTTGTCGGCATATATGGGGTTTCAGAACAGTTCAGGGTTTCAATTAAGGCTTATAACCCAATTTCAGGGCAGGGGCCCTATTACTGTGCAGGGGCCTCAGATAAGTTTAGGGTCTTCTGTGCATCACAGGGGATCCAGATAAGCACAAGGGACAATATTAGCTTTACGGTCCCAGCTCAGCTCAGGGGCCCCCAGGTCGGTGGATATAGGGCCTGGCCAACTCACAGGGCCCTGTTCAAGGTCATGGCTCCTAGCTCAGTTTAGGCATCCTAGAACAGTTCATGCTGCCCAAACCACCTCAGGGGCGCTCAGTTCAGCTCAAGAGGCCCAGATTAGCTCGTATGGCATCAGAGACCAGTTCAGGGGCCCCCAGAAGCTCAGGGGACCTTAAAATCGACTCATAGGACCTCAACTTAGTTTAGGGGTACAGGTAAGTTTAACGGAGTTCCGGGGCAAGCTATCGGGCCAGTTAGAGTGTCTTGCTTGATATTACAGTTGTTGATATTCTTATCTCCGTTGCGGGGGCCCATCACTGAAAAGTGGGGGGGGGGCCAGTGGCCCCCTGGCCTCCCCCGGTTCCTACGCCTATGGGTTTTACGATACACTGATAAGCAGAGCAAGCTAGCACTGGAGAAGTGCTACGTTACACTCTTTTGACCTACGGTAACGCACCAAAGGTGTTACAAGGCACGGTTAAGGAGCGTCGGTACACTAGATACAAGTGCATGTTACACCTTTTAGGCGAACGTATGTCCGTTTAAAACTTCCGTTCTCCCTCCACGCTTTAACCCTCGCCCCACCGGGGGCCATCGATGGCCCCCCTAAGATTTTTCCGGGATAGCAGAAAAACGACGAGGCGCAGCACCGCGGTTGAGGGCTCTACCTCTCACTGCATCATTTTCCCATCATCCCTGAAATTTTTACCCCGGGTCACCCAAGGTCAGGTCACCAGACGAGGTCAACCAAGGTCACCTCACTTCACCTTTAGAGCTCTGTAAGAGCTACATTTCAAAGTCGATCGATTTGAAACTTCCTACACTTCATGACCCCTCCAGGGTCTACAAGGTGTATATCCGGGATTTTTCGATTTCGTGCCCTGAGGTCAGGTCACGAGACGACCTCTCCCATTGGAAAAGCATGGGGAAAAGCTATTTCATTATATAAAAGCCACAAAAATCATTGCAAATACTCAGACTGCTCAGAACAACGTTTTTGGACACATTTTCACGGATCCCAGGGGTCATATTTGCCCTTTGACTTTTCCAAGGTCATCCAAGGTCACCAGAGGTCAAACACAGTATTTTGACAACAACTTTTGACCTAATTGAGCTAGAGCGGTGAAACAAACACCATCGTGTTTGTCTTGTCACTGGCTTTCATTTGATATACGGCAAGGTCACTTTTTGACCTTTCGTGACCTCAGGTCATATTAGGTCACGAGGTGACCTCTGGCGGTCAAACCACTGGCGGGAGGTCTTTACGTTCCACATAGCGGAAAAAGTACTGGCAATTTGCTATCAAATGTACTTTACCAGGCCTCAATAGCTCTAATGACATAAGAGTTATGCCCAGTTTGCTTAATCATTGCATATTTGAGTGAAAATAGCCGATCTTGACCTAATTTGACCTCTGGAGGTGAAACCATTGACCTGAGCACTAAAACATGCGAAGTAATTTCTTACTGAATTCACGCAAGCTTTCTATTGCACTTTGCAGATTTGCGCTAACGCCCATATTTTCGGAGTTAGAGGGGGGCCATCGATGGCCCCCGGTGGGGCGAAGGTGGCGCCGGACCCCCGGTGGGGCGCGGGTTAAAGGTGCGTTGTTACACCAACGGTGTACAAATTTTTTACAGTGTAGGTTATGCACCCCTTTCATACCAATTTAACAAGGGGTGACTGCAACGCCGGGCGGCCAATTGCGCCCGAAACATGAAATCTTTAACCGTTTTGAGGCGATCTTTCCCCCTGTCGTAGACGCTTGGAATGTGGCTCATTGAAAGCAGAATTGAATATATAATGGGAAAATAGTGGGTTCGAGTCTGAAAAGTAAAAAAAATGTTTTTTTAATAACCCTAATGCTACACGCCAGGCAAATAACCTTACCTTGCCACGCATAATAACTGAGGCGGGGAGGCGAAGGCTGTGTTACAGGGGCACCAAATGTTTTAACGAACTTGAAACCAGTGACATCATACCATCCAGACGTTCTTTGAGGACTGCAGTCCTAAATGGAACATGAGAAGCTTTACATGGGCTTGTCTGGTTTGATTTGGGCATTTTAAGATGTTTCAATTGTGTGATATTCCGTTTATTTTACTTTTTACCCCTTTTATTGTGCCCCAACATTTACTGTGTTTTTCTGACGTGTCAGTGTGAAAAACCACAACATGTGTGGATCGCTGCCTAAATATATCTGATTCTGATCTGATTCTTGGCAGGCCTCTGCAACGTGGACCAACCTCATCCACTTGGTGGGTGCCCTCTAGTGCATGGTTTTGCTACCCCTTCTCCACCGTTCGTGGCTATTTTACAGCCTTAGAGCGGCTCACTTCTGAATATCTCGCGATCTAATTGACCGATTTGACTTTTCATTTCAGATAATGAAAGGAAACTGCTTCCACGTAATGATATTTAGAGATGGAAATTGTGATATTGAATTTCTTTGTTTTATCGATATACATAGAATTTAAAAAGAAAAAACTTTTCATTTGTAGCTTCTACGTTCCGAGCAAATGTCACTGACAAGCTCAAAATTGACATGGCTCAATAGGAAAGCTAATTACGGTCATACTACCAACTTATCTCCAAAGGTTTTCGAGTAATTCGTCCGCAAATGTATTTCAAGGTATTACATTTCTCGGAAAATGTTTACTTTCCCCATGGTTTCAAGTACTTAAAATACATGGAAGTGGATAAAACGTGGCATGAAGCGAGCTTAGGGTTCTGGGTTACCGACCCAATTAAACTCAGGCCGATATAATGTTTGGTTTGTCTTCTAAAAACAATTTTATGCCGTGCCTTTTCTGCACGAACATACGAACAACTTCTTTTGAGGTACGAACGGGGCTGGCCACGGACACTTTACTAATTCTACCAAAGAATATAATGATGAAGTTGACGTGCATGATTGTGAAGAGGTACTTTTAGAAGGAAATATGGTTTGCCTTTCAACACATTGTCATGTGGCTCTCCTGCGCCGGTGGGGCGTTAGCCCTGGTGGCAGACCGGGTTTCATGAATGTATGTTGGTCGAAGCTCTCCAAAAAACTTACGTTTTTGACATTTTTGAATACGTAGACAGAGAGCCATCAAAAACAAATAAAATTTCTTAATACCCTTTAAGGGGCCCTTGTTTGGTTCCATCCAGACCCTTTGGTGCTATTGCAGGGGCCCCTTTCGGTTCCCCCATTTCCTGAGCAAAACCTTGGCTACGCCCCCGAGTGTACTTGCATGTCACAGGTCGCGCTGCCATGCCTACGAATAAAAATACTCTTTTCTGAGAGCGGTAGCATTAAAATAAGCCCTTAGTAACAGACTTGTGGTACCAGTTGAAAACACATCATCTGACCGGGAAGAAACGTCGGAATTCGAAAACACGAAAAACTATACTCAACAGCTTCTCAACGACGGCTGCGTTTACAGAAAAAATCCACCCATCAGAGGAAACCTCTTAAGCAAACTGTACACTGCACAGATCACTGCAGAAAGTCAGAGCTAGATCAGCAAAGGCATTCTTCTACATTTGTTATTTAACTTTCCCGCGCCTTGTGAAAATCGCCAAGCTACGGCGATCGTACAGAAGTGTAAGTACCTACTGGCCAGAATGTCTCAGCATGGCTCCGAGCGGGGCAGACTGCGGCAATATTCAAACGTGTAACAGCTGCTGCCAACGTCGCTAGCAATCATGTTAGACTGAGCGCCGCTCACAGAATTGTCCTATAAATGCGTTAGTTTTATCACGCAAGGTCCTGCTTGGTGCTTACATCGATGAAGACGTTAAAAGAAAGTACACTACAGCTTAAACATAACGTCACACACAACAATGCCTTATCAATATCCTTCAATCAAATAGGAACCAAAGCCTCTATATTGCCCAATTGATGGAGTGCAAACTCACCAGAGCGATGCGGCACGAGTACATTAAACCTTATAACTATGAGTCAAACGGGGCTCCCTCGCTCTGCTTCCCCTTCATCATCAATCAGTAATACATCAACAAACACAGAGGCACCCTTCGTCGAGAGCTCAGAAACAGGCAGCAAACACGCTGTTTTTGTTGCCATCGTCTGAGACATTAATCAATCATGCGAAATTAAGCATAATGTCATCCCTTCTTCCGGGTGACGGCAGACCGACAGTGAACAGTAAATACCCATTGCAATTGTTTCTTCTGTGTTCGTTTGAAGAAACTTAGTTAATCTCAGCGTCCGCCAGGGTTTCGGGCAGAGGTCGCCCTTGCGTCTCCGGCAGTTGGGCAGCCCAGAAGGTTCCAACCACGCCGAGGGCCCCGAATGCCGCGAATGGGTACGCCGGATGCACTTGACCCTGCCAGCACAGTCGGTAGTTGTTTATAATCGCTGGAAAACATCAACTAATATATATATATATATATATATATATATATATATATATATATATATATCTTTCTTTCTTTCTCTCTCTCTCTCTCTCTCTCTCTCTCTCTCTCTCTCTCTCGCGTGATAGGTGCGGTCGCATAAGTGCGGTGTTCACCTGTGTTTCTTTTATTTTTCTTATTTCAGCCGAAGCCGGAAAATCTGAAATTCTGACGAAGTTTCAGTTGGAGCGCGGGGAAGCAAACTGAAATTCTGGGACTTCTGTAAAAGGGTGTTCTGCCAGTAAGAAGAAGCAGCAATACCGCCGACCCCGGATGTATCCTCCACCCGTAATTTCCACCCACTCTTGAACCCACTGATCAAATCCCAAACCTGACCCCCCTAAATTGGGAACTAATTCAGCCCTTATCTAAGCGCACAGACCGTGTCCACAGCACAGTGATGTCTTACGAGCTGCAGGATGTATGGGGTGACGGTGCCGGCTCCGATGCCGACCAAGGAAGAGAGGCCGGTGCCGAGAGAGCGCACACAAGTGGGATAGAGTTCGGCACACTGGATGTACAGCACCACGAACGTCAGGCTGGTGTTGAACTTGGCCACCAGGCGTAGTGCAGTCTCCAACGACCCGAGGCCGGTCACTGCCGGCGGGGTCAGGCGTCAGCCACTGCCGGCGGGGTCTGGGTCAACAGTGCAAGGTTGGCAAGTGGGCACGTGTCAAGGGTACAACAACACATTTTCTTACACCAATTCTTCACGGCGGAAAATACGGGTGATAAGGCTTCAGTCTTTTGTAAAGAAATTAATGCTCCTGAGCAGCGGTTTTCAAACCGTGGACTGCAACCCCATTTGGGGTCAGAGCACCATTCTAAGAGGGCCACGAAGACATGTGAAGTCGAACTTTAAATGGGACATCATCAAAAAATCCTGATGGCATAGAATCAACGGCCTCGTGGGATTCGGCATACTATCTGAAACCTGTAAACAGCTAGGCTGATGAGGACCGTGTCACAAAGGTATAGTTTATTATCATGCATGATGATGTAACACCCGGGATATATGTCGCAGGATAATTTTCCGATATTTAGAACTCAATTTCAGGCGTTTTCCAATGCGTTCGAGTCGTGCCCCAAAATATAAGTCATTCCCAGCATCGTAGCTGAGCGGAGCCGATCTTTGACCGTAATGGTAATCGAAATAAATGTGAGGAACATATCGGAAAATCGCCTAACTACGCATGGACATGACGAACGATTTTCGTTGAGCTTTGATGGCAGCAAAGCCCAGAATTGTAAGTGTTTGACGAGAAACGCATGAAGGCATGCTCGCGCTCTCTGAATGTGCCTATTGCGATCAGCGTTCCTAGCTCCAGAGATTGTTTGTTAACAGGTGCGGTGGCAAAATGACCAAACAACTTTGCCCAATTTTTTATATATCGGATTCATGTTTAGGACTGGGAAAGTGCAGCCCCGGCAGCTAAGGATGGCGTACCCAGCTGCTCCGATACGGACGGTCAGGGAGCCACTGTCCTAAGAAGCATGACGTTTGAGATGTGAACCTCAGGCCATATAATAATATCGCCTTACTCCGTATAGCGATAAAATAAAAGCTTACGAATTGTATGATGCTTCACCAAGGGAGGACTGCGATTATACATTCGCATGAAAAGTCGTTATTTTTGTCGGACCGGACGAACCCGAGATGAATCCATCTTGGATTCCAGGCCTGGGTTGGAAGTGCTAAATCTAAGACAAGTGTTTAGATTCGTGAGCAAAAACATACAACTACGGATTTCGTCGCACTGATCTTGTTGCCCACAGCTCGATGTCAAAAATTTCCCTTAAAGATTAGCTTTCCTTTCAGCAAAATCAATAGCTGATCCAATCCATCAAACCTATGGGGATTTCTCACCAAACTTGAGCGGTATGATGGCCAGCAGTGAAGCCCCAGACGCACAGAAAAAGAACAGCTGAGTCTTTCTGCGTCCGAACCGGCTGCAAGAGCACAGCACCAGCGCGTTCGATGGCAGCTCCACCAGTGCCAGCAGGAAGAAGTTGAGGAAGACGTTGCCAGTCATTCCAGAGAAGCCCAACATGAGACCGTAGTACATGATAACGTTGCTCGCCCTGGGGAGACGTTGTTCTTGGCTATCAAACCCAGCCTCCCTCCAACAGCAAGCGCAGACCACCGGATGTGACGTCACACCTCGTAGCATATAACATGGGAAAATTAAATGATTAAATATCCAAATTTGTGCAAAAAGAGACCCAGAATCGGAAATAAAATGCTTATCCATTGCATTTGGGATACACTTAATTGCCGTGTATACTCACAAATTCGTAAGCGGGAAGTGCCTTTAGCAGCAGCTTAACACACGGCTCAATGGTGAAGGAATTCCTCCACGCCCGTGTGACGTCACTCGGGCGTGGAGGAATCCCTCTTGAACGTACCTTAAAGTAAAGGTATCTTGATCAAACCTATCACTCGGGAAAAATATTAACGGTGGACTATTACACCAATCCTCACCAAACAGGATCGGAGTTAATGAGTATTTGCTAGTTTGATGGATTTGGGTTTGATGAGCCAGCCCTATTCTAGTTAAATTTAACGTTAACCGCCAAATATCAAAGTACCAACGATATCGAGGGGGAATTAAGCTGGATTGAGTTGTATTCGTACGCGATGTATAATTGACTGATCCCACTCCTAAAAATTCGGAGCACTGCGTCACGCACCAGCAGATGGTGAGGGCGATCATCTTCAGTCTCAGGCGCGGTCCCCGCAGCAGGTCCAGCAGGCCGCCGCTGCCCTCCTTGGTGCCCTCCTCCGACTTCAGCATGGCAGCTAGCAGTTCCCCGGCGGCGTCCGGTCGGGCTCCGTTGGTGACGGCCACCCTGGCCAGCACGGCCTGCGCCTCCGACCGTCGGCCGCGACTCAGCAGCCAGCGCGGCGACTCGTCCACCAGCCTGCCGGCAGTGACAGCGCCTGCTACACATCGCTGACGACGTGGCGGCTCCCGGCAGCCTGCGCGCTGGTGGCCACGTCAACAACAATTATGACATTAAAAGTCACTTAACGCTGGTTTTGTTTATATCAAGGCAGACAGGCAGCAGACACTGGTCTGGTGGAGGTTTTTCATCTGCTGATTTATATATATATATATATATATATATATATATATATATATAATCTCACTCTCTCTCCCTCGCTCTCGCTCCCTCCATCCCTCCCTCTCTCTCTCTCTCTCTCTCTCTCTCTCTCTCTCTCTCTCTCCACTGACCAGACGCCGGCTAGAAAGAGGAAGGCCGGCGCGGCGGTGGCCAAGCCCAGGTACACCCAGTGGTTGAGCAGGTAAGCCACCAGTGGCAGCACACACATGCCTAGAGTAAAGGCCACCGAGCTCAGCACCCCGAACCAGCTCCGCTGCGACACTCCCGTGAACTCCAACCCTGGCGGGCATACAGAGCGGTCAGAATATACATGTTGACTCCGCATAGGCGGAACCCGGGGGTAACTTTTGTTGTTGTTGTTGTCGTCGCGGTTTCCACCGGGGGTATATTTACACACACACACAGCTTCAAGTGCACACTTAAAATACAATCGACAATTGGGCACATGCCCCCATCCACCATCCCTTGCCCACAGTCCAATATATATCCCTTCGCTACCCCCTCCCTTTCCCCACTCCCATCCCCTTTTCCAGTACAAACTACCGCACATGCTCTTAATCATCACACTGCACACAGAGCATCCACACCTCAAAACTCAGCACACAGTCCCCCAACCAACCAATCTCGACCGTCCAACCAGAGCAAGTGCACGGCCAGCCACCACGAAGTTTGTGAGAGCCATCTATATGATGGCACTTTACATTCGCTTGAACATAATATCGGAAAGTACCATCCATCGCATCCACATGCACATACACATGCACCCGTCATACAGTAACTCAACCAACTTCACCGGACATTGAATTCCGCGGTCACACTGCCAGCCATCCCAATGTTTACTAATCGCAACCTCCTCACATCACCACGGCCCAGCCATGCCGCTGCGGTCGCAACAGTCAGACAAAAAATGTCACGACTCACACCCGGGCAAAAAAGACTGGGCACACACCGAGCGATGGGCAAGGAAGTCCTCACGAACACAGTGACGTCCGGCTGCATCAGCACGGACCGCCGGCAAACACAGCCACGGCCCCCAAACATGCATGGTCACATCCTCGCTCAGGTCAGGTGCCGCGCTCGGGTCGGACGCGGTGCTCAGGTCGGAAGTGGTGCTCCAGTCAGATGCGGTGCCGGACGGACGGTAGCACGCGGCCGACGGCCATTCACACGAATCACACGTGGCTCCTGGACTTGATACTTCCTCAGTCGTTTTCATGTTCAATGGCCGCGGCGAATTATGCAAAAAGTTAAGTGACAGACGAAACAACACTTGGAAGGGCAAATTGCCTCAAATAGCTAAGCTCGTTATTCTTGAATAGGATATCAAAATCTTCATGCGAATCTTCAGAATAAGTATCTTGAGATCTCCGCGCAATATCTGAAACAGACTAGTGACCCCCCACGCCCCGCACCGCCACAGTGTGGCGGAGCAGGGCGAGGGAGGGGAGAGAAAAACCCTCCCCAGCAAGTGTTCACTCATTCGGACACACATCACACCTGCACAGTCGTCGACACACACCCCAAACAGCCCCAGGTTAGACACACAGAAACACCCACCCGTCCTAACCAACCATACGCCCACATCACTCGCACATATAGACCGATACCGCACTTGGACATTTGCTCACAGTATTTCACTGAATTTATTGAATTCCCTGAAGGGCTCTTTTAAGACAATACGATGGATCAAGTCCCCATGGAGGAGAGCAAGACTAGAATGTGTCGCTCAGCTCCACCGGACTGGGTATTTAGCTAGAGAGACCTTCTTATAGATTTTCTCAGTAGGATGTCTTATTCTAAATTTACTATATTAGGCATATTTGAACATATGCTACAGCTCAACACGGATAGTCTGATAGTCCAACCGAATGCGAGGCACAGACACACACAGCACAGCAATTCAGCTCCACCTACCACACATACCAAACAGCACATGTCACATTCGATGCACATCTACACAGCACAACATTCCAGCTCCCCGGCGCCCGCCCCATTGGGGCGGGCGCCGGGGTACCTGAAGGACACACACACACACAGCACAACACTTCAACTCCCCAGCGCCCACCCCAGCCGGGAGGGCACCGGGGCACATACCACATACATACACAGTACAGCATTCCGGCTCCCCGGCACCCACCCCAGCGGGGCGGGGCGCCGGGGCGCCAACCCCACCGGCCTCAACCCCATTGAGATCGATTATGGAAATTTTAAAATTAACACGACAACAGACTGTGCCGACTATTTATATAGCTTCAGCTATTTGTCTTTTAAATGTTGATATGGGTACGTCAAATCTAATCCTGTGTACATTATTAACTTGGTTGCAAAGTTTCGAGGCATGTATGCGAAAAGTGAGTTGTTTATTTACTGTCCTTTTAAGACTCTTTTAAGACAATACGATGGATCAAGTCCCCATGGAGGAGAGCAAGACTAGAATGTGTCGCTCAGCTCCACCGGACTGGGTATTTAGCTAGAGAGACCTTCTTATAGATTTTCTCAGTAGGATGTCTTATTCTAAATTTACTATATTAGGCATATTTGAACATATGCTACAGCTCAACACGGATAGTCTGATAGTCCAACCGAATGCGAGGCACAGACACACACAGCACAGCAATTCAGCTCCACCTACCACACATACCAAACAGCACATGTCACATTCGATGCACATCTACACAGCACAACATTCCAGCTCCACGGCGCCCACCCCAATGGGGCGGGCGCCGGGGTACCTGAAGGACACACACACACACAGCACAACACTTCAACTCCCCAGCGCCCACCCCAGCCGGGAGGGCACCGGGGCACATACCACATACATACACAGTACAGCATTCCGGCTCCCCGGCACCCACCCCAGCGGGGCGGGCGCCGGGGCGCCAACCCCACCGGCCTCAACCCCATTGAGATCGATTATGGAAATTTTAAAATTAACACGACAACAGACTGTGCCGACTATTTATATAGCTTCAGCTATTTGTCTTTTAAATGTTGATATGGGTACGTCAAATCTAATCCTGTGTACATTATTAACTTGGTTGCAAAGTTTCGAGGCATGTATGCGAAAAGTGAGTTGTTTATTTACTGTCCTAGAAAAAGGGATTACAAGTATATTGTTGCTGCGAGTATTATAATTGTTCAATGCCTGTGGTATCCAATCCACCAGGTGATGAATCTGTTGTGGAACTAGATTATTTCTTATTTTATAAATGAGTAGCATACTTTTTCGGTCCCTAAGTTGAGTGATGGTTTTTATTTTACGTTCATCAAATCTATGAGAAACGGGGTCGTTATACCCCAGGCCAAGCATAACTCTTGCCGCTCGTTTCCGGAGGAGTGATAATTTGCGCAGGTGTGAATTAAACGTTATACTCCATACAAGATTGCAGTAGGTGAGGTGCGGTAGGAGTAATGTATTATATAAGTTTTTGTACTGTGGCAGTTCCAATATATTTTTACCTCGAAACATGAATCCAATTCCAACAGACATTTTTTTACAAATGTAATTTACATGTTCTTTAAATGTTAGGCTCTCATCCACCATAACACCCAAAAACCTAACCGTCTTTTCCCTAGATATAGGTTTGATATCAATCATTAAGGTCTCGGTTAGGTTAAAATTTCTATTAGAATAAATTTGGTAGCTAGTTTTGGAAATGTTTAGACTAAGTTTGTTGCTTATAAACCAATCCTTAACTTTATTTAGTTCAAAATTAGCTGTATGACAGAGTTGGTCAAGATCTGGGCCAGACAAGAACATATTTGTATCGTCTGCAAAAGTTATAAGCTTTCTGCAAATCATTTACGTATAGTATGAATAGAAGGGGGCCTAAAACACTCCCTGGGGCACACCGCACATTATTGCTTTTAGTTCTGAATAAATTTCTTCTCCGTTGGGGTCTTTTATTTTCACTCTCTGATAGCGATTCGTTAGGTAACTTTTTATTAACTCTAGCGGAGTGCCCCGAATGCCATATTTCTCAAGTTTCCGGGAGAGAATACTGTAGTTAACGCAATCAAAAGCTTTTTTATGTCTAGATATATTTCAATAACATGGTTACCCAAATCTTTTCAGTATTTACAAAGTCAAGAAAATTTAGGAGTGCATGTTCGGTAGAATGTTTGGTTCTAAAGCCATATTGATTGTCACTTAGAATATTCTGATCTTCAATGTAGTGCGTTAACCTTAGGAAAATACATTTTTCAATTAGCTTAGATAAGGGGGGCAGAACAGAAATAGGCCGATAATTCCCGGGCGCCTCACGGGATCCACTTTTAAAGATGGGGGTAACCGTTGAAACTTTCAGCATGTCGGGAAATAATCCCGAGGCAAAACAAAGATTTACAATATGCGTGAGCGGTATAATTGCACTAGGGCTAATCAATCTAAGAATTTTGGGTGTAAGGCATTGGAAGTTGTTGCCCGAAGGTTTCAATCCAAGAATAACTCTTTTCAATTCTTCGGGGCTAATAGGGTAAAGGAAACATGAGTCATCACGATTAGTCACGGCCAGTGTAGGGTCAATACTACAATTAGGGATTGATTCATTCAATTTTGGTCCTATGGACGTGAAAAAATCATTCAGTTTATCAGCTATTTCTTGGTTAGTTTCCAAAGTAACCCCCTCATAATTTAACGATTTAATATGATAGCTCATATTCTTTTGGTTACCGATAATTTCATTCATTGTAGTCCAGGTGCGCTTCATGTCTCCCGCAGCTTGCCTAATCTTTTGTTGATAATAGTGTTTTTATGCTTTAATGATTTTTAGGAGCCTATTTCTGTATTGTTTGAATATATCATAGTCTTGTTGTAGTTTTGTGCCAAGATATTGATCATAGAGTCTGTTCTTTTCGTTAATAGAAGTAAGTATAGCTTTAGTTATCCAAGGTTTAATTGGATCTTTCTTTCGGTTTTTCGTTTTAATGGGAAAAAATGAATCTATGTTCTTTCAATGACGTTGCAAAAGACTGCCACAGCTTCATTGGGATCAGTTATTTGAAGAAAGTTTTCAAATGAGGTTGCAAGAAATTGATTAAATTTATTGATTTGATTTGGGTATATGTCTCTGAACTGCCTCAGGTTTGATTGTTCCGGCACAGCCTGTTGTTTACATTCAAGTGAAAGTAATATTGGAAAGTGGTCGGACAAATCTAGTTCAACTATAACATGAGAATAGGCTTTACCAGAAAAATTGGTAAAAAAACAGTCGATGAGAGAATTTGTGGTTTGACATATCCTTGTTGGCTTGCTTATTGTTGGAAACATATTATGTGACATCATCAAGTCCATCAATTGTTTTGCATCCCTGGTTTCATCGAATCTCACAAGGTTTACATTAAAATCTCACCCTATGATTATAGTTTTACCTTCGACAGTTGCTTTATCAAGTATTTTCTGAAGGTCATTCAAAAAAGTTTGGAAATTGATATCCGGTGCTCTATAGATACAGCCAAATATTACATTCTTGCATTTTTCTAGTCTCAATTCAGCAAATATACATTCAGTACTTGAGTCCTGGAAGCATAAATCGTCACGTAGTTTGTGGTCAAGCAGATTACTGATATAAATACCAACCCCACCCCCTGTTCTATTTTTTCTCATTTTGTTATTAGAAGTGTAGCCAGGGATTGTAATTGGTGTAGAGTCATCATTGAGCCACGTTTCGCTGAGCAGGATACATGAGAAAGGGATGTTCGTATTATATATAAAGTCTTTGAAAGATTGGCTTTTACGAACAATGCTTCTGATATTATAGTGGTGTAGGTTGGAGCTGTTTTGGTTGTGAAATTTTGAGATTGTGACGGTATATTTATGGGGGATACATAGCTACAATTAGTTAATGTGTCTTCCCTTTCCGTAAGCAAGCCAGATTCATCATTATTTTCATCTATAATAGTATTCAGGGACAATTGTTCCAGAAGTTGAAAAGAAGGAAACATCAAATTCGAACAGGATGATGTATCTAAACAGATGTTAATTAATTAAATTTAGAAAAGGAACGAGAAGGAAAAAAACTGGGGATACTTTCCCCCTCTCCAATCGACCCTTGGTGCCCCTGAAATTTTCTCTTTAAAGATCGATGGCCTTTTCTTAAAATTCTACTCTCCACCCCCCCTGCCCCGACACTCTAGGAATGCGTGTTCGACGCCCCCGCGTAGGATTTGGCGCCCACTTGGCAGGTTTTACTGCCTAAAAGTGGCGCTCTTGGTCCGGATGCCTCCCTCTGATAGCAAATCCTGGATCCGTATATGCCACCAGGGAAGTTCTGTGGTATAGGGATGGACGTCGAAACAAGGCGATGGAGGAAGTCTAGGTTCGACTCAGGGGTTTCACCTTTTCTCGAGGGAGAAAAGGCGAAATAGGACTATTTTTGCGTGGACTTACAGAAATGTTCTCAACATTGATGTTGATGAAAGGCATCGGGAGTGTTTTCAAAGATAGCAATACGCTTGATCTTCGCGTTCAATCCCCTGGTCATCCCCTATTTCAATCCCTTCAATCCCCAGGTCATCCCTTATTTCAACCCCTTCAATCCCCCGGTCATCCCCTATTTCAACCCCTTCAATCCCCCGGTCATCACCTATTTCAATCCCTTCAATCCCCCGGTCATCGCGAGGTCAGAGTCCGCGCCCCGTCCCCTCAGAACTGTCCATTGTTATTGCATCTCATGGGTTTGCAAACAAGTACACCGGATTCCCATTATTTGGCCTAAATGTCAGAACTGGTCCTGGTTTCCTGGAGACTCGAAAACTGACCATGCGCTGCGGGGGTGAACACGTCTCTCATATCTTTGGGATAAGGGAGACGCACCGATACCACAAACTAGACCATTATGCCGGCAACGTATCAAATAGGTCTACCAAATAAGTTTGCATTTAAAGAAACGCCTCATCTTTTAAGCTTCATTGAGTACGAATGCGACAAGAAGCTTCACATGTAACACAGTTCCAAACCACAGTCATTGCAATAAGCATTGACGGTTTTCTATTCACACGATTTCTAAGCCACATTATCACACAAGCCTTTTCAACCCCAAATTAATCTTTGACGTTTGTTCTCAGCTCATTTGGGTACTTTTGACCTTACTGGACAGCACTATATAGGTTTATAAAATATCCATCTGGGGTTTAAGGGAACAACATAACCCAAAATCCGTATAGCACGCGCCGTGGGCGGGGTCCTAAAGTGTCACCTGGTCTAATTTTCTAATATGGCAAATAACGGTTCAAAGTTTAAGCACGTTTCTTGCTTATGGAAAATATTATTGTAAGGTGCGTTGGGTGGAACAAACGTTTCAAAAATCGGTTGTTTTTCTTTACTTATACCCTTCAAGACTGTATTCTAGATCATAATGGCGCAGTTCCACCTGCTCACTTGCATTTTAGGCCGAGTGGTGCCTTCATTGTGTCAAATACCTTGTTCAAAACACCATGACCACCTTTTGTTGCAGCCAAGTTGAAAAAGAAAAATGGCAACTTAAGGCCATACAAGCATTTTCAAATTATTTACCTCAAATTTTTCGTTGGCTTGGTATGATTAGATATGAACCTTACAAATGAAGCTTTAATCATCTCCAAAAATGTATTCGATGTTCCGATAAGCTTTATGCTAAAAATTTAAAAAGGTGACCCTTTATCATTTCATGACATTCTTATTTTAAAAAGTTCCACGTTTTTTAACCCACGCACCTACAGGGGAGTTGTTGCAACCTCCCTAAGGTTTTTCAAGAATTGAAAACGAGCTTTTTAAGTTAGAACGTTGAAACTTTGTATAGCTTCTGGGGCATTCATTGCGCATGTTTTTCAAAACATGCGCAATGGGGTGAATTCGTTGCCAGTCTACGGATCGGATAGCATGGATTAACGTGGGTTCAATCCCCACGGTGGGAAACCGCCTTCTGTGTCCGATCTGACCCGGTGGAGAGGATCCTTAAACACCCACGCCAATACTCCCTGCAATTGGGCAAGTGTGCCTGCTGGGAGTGGCCCTGATAAAATAAAATAAATAAATAAATAAATAAATAAATAACATTTCCTACCTTTCACGGTCACGGAGCTATGACCTCAAGAGTGGAAGCACGTTGAGATCATTTGGGTGCCTGTACCCTTTTTCACGTGAATGCTCCAGACTCTCAGCGTTCTTTTGCAGCATTTGTTCATTGTGACAAAGATTTTTGTTCACTTCTCTAAAAACTACCAAAATTTATAAACATATAAGTTCCAAATTCAACTCAACTTAATGCATAGCTTCGCCGCCCAATAAGTCAGTCATTGACGCTGGCTTCATGTCCAGTCGTGTATCAGCCCACGTGCTGTCGGTCATCGCCACGATGACTCACAAGGCCACTCTGCTTAGTAACCTCTCTGTTACCACCCAGCAACCAACCACCCCGTGAAAAGGCATCACAGACTTCTAGGACTAGCGCATTCCATTGGGTCCGAGCGGATACTACCTCAGCAGTTCATGCAGGACGGCAGGATGCTGTGCCTGATAACGGTCTTTTTTAGCTGTAATCAGAACTACCAGGTACCCTCTGACTGAGCAGAATATCAGCTGACTCAGCGGATTTGTGGTACACCTTCCAGAAATCACGAGAGGCCCACTATTTTTCTATTGGCCAGAGAAAACAACAGTCAAACCTCATTGGTCTTTGATGACATTAGATTCTCTCGGAATGCTGACTCAGATCTGGTTTCAAATCGTATATAAACAGCCGACGTTAGGCTTAGGTATGCATTCGTGTGTCAACATCGCCATAGCGACGAGAAGACTCTGCCGGACGGATTGGCGAAATGTGAATCTTAGGGAAAAGTGCTGATAGTAAAAGTGTTAGTGCCGCTAAGTTACGCACCTGTTTCACAACGCCAGGTGTATAGTTATAAATATATGTTGGACTGATAAACAACGTCAATCCATCGCATACGAGGTCCACCGCTACGAAAACTACAATTCAAAGGCCAGATCAAGAACCCATCTTGGTCACAAACGAATTTCTGGTGCCGTGACCCGGATTTACCTTAAACAAGTTGACCTTCAACGCATTGAAGTACGTCTCAAGACTTAGAAGATTTTTGGACTTAGCGCACGTCTCCATCGACCTCTACACTTCTGTCAGCACTCGGCTTCAGGCGTAAGACACCTGGAACTCAATCTTCGCCAACAACTTTAAAAACTGCATAGACTGCAAGATTCGCCTCTAAAAAACCCCAGGCAAGAGCACATTTTGTCTCCAGCTTCAAAAACGCCTTTAAAAGTTATATTTCATAAAGCGCCGGCTTCCCAGTAGCCACCCATACTGCCGCTGCACCGCGCACCCAGAGCCCTCGCCTCTACTGGCTCTCCCAACTCTACCGTGACGTCATCGCTGCCCGACTCGCCGCCGACGCGCTGACTCACCGTCGCCACCGGCCGCTGCTAGAGATCTGCACGGACAAAATAAGTCACCATCATCTATCTTCCGAATATACAAACTATATATTTTTAGATCCGTACAGTCTCAGAAATATTTATATCTGGTTTTAGAGCTCTGCACGGGTTCTAAAAATGTATCATCCGACTTCAGTCCACCACAACTCATCTAAAACTTCAAGTTTCTTCAACATATCTTCTAGTACGCCGTTTTCTTCGAGTTATCAGCCGATTTCTTCACTTCAAGACCACCCGTTACCTGTTCGAAATACAAGTTTTTCAACGCTTCCCGTTATGTTTCAACGCTTCCCTTTATTTTTTAACGCTGCCAGCTATTTTTCAACGCTCTCAATAATTTTTCGACACATTGAGCAATTTTTCAACGCATCCTTCTACCGTCATCTGAACTTCGAGTTTCGTTTCAACACTGCATTCGTCATCAATCACCGCTTCAAAACCACAAGTAAGATGCAGCCTTTCCATTTCCTTGAAAACTGTTGAATCTTCATTACTTTATTGTTAATTTTGTTAGCAACTGTTAGAAATTATGGCCACTACCGCTGATAAAGTCTTGATTGACACCATGCGCAACATATCAATGGAGATCCGAGTGCAAGGTTTAACTCAGCACGTTAGGTCATTTTCCGGCGAAAGCTCTAATAAATTTCATGATTGGGCTCGGGATATGGATTCTATTGCCATCTCCACCGATGATTCGCGAATGTTAGTCTTGGCTACCCGAACTTTGAACGGACCCGCAGATAAATTCGCCTGCCGATTGATCTCTGAGAATCCGTAACTAAAATGGCTGGACCTACGAAAACAACTAAGGGACAGGTATAGCGATCTGAAAGACCCCTACTGTGCACGGGAGAAGTTGCAGAAAGTTAGGCAAAAGAAAGGCGAGTTTATGCAAAATTTTGCCGAACGGCTTCAAGACGTTGCTAGTGATGTTTTCGACAATCCCAACAGTTCTGACTCACAAACCACTTTGGTAGAAATTTTTCAACAGGGAGTTACGACCGGCTAGCCAGAGCCCTTAAAATCAAAATCAGCCTCCAAGGACTCATTTCCAGAGTCAGCAAAATGCTCCACCCAACATTAGACCAAATGATCCGCCTCAAAAGTTCCAATGGACCCCTGATGGTCGTCCCATTTGCGCATATTGCCAAAAAGTGGGACATTCCCAACGCGTCTGTAGGGCAAAACAAGCCGCATTCTCTGGCCCACAGCAGCCGGAAAACTAAATGGTCCATCTGTTGTAGGGACTGAACAGACAGAAACCATAGATCCCTCAAGTCCCAGGGACAATATCGCTCGAATCTTAATAAAACGTGATACCCCAACGTGTTGGATTCATCTAGGTAATAGAAAAGCATACACTCTTGTAGACACAGGTGCTGACATTTCTATAGCATCGCAGGAGTTTTTCGATAAAATCTCATCCAAACATGTATCTGACTTCTCTAAAAATTGCACTCCCCTAGAATCTGGTACTGGACATAAACTTAAGAACTTTGGTACAGCTACTCTTCCAGTTGAGATTTCCAAATTTTGTCGAAAATTCAAATCCAAGTAGTCAAAGGTCTAAAACATGCTTGCATCCTAGGTAACGATTTCCTAAGGCTGGGGGATCCAGTTGCGCGTAGCTTCCGCCCGCGCTCTCCTTACGCCCGCGCTGATTTGAGCGGAAGTCAGCGCGTAAGCGATTTGGAGGGATGTTCAGGAGAGAGCAATCGCGCGGAGCTCCGCGCCCGCGGGAATTAGCGCGGTGCATGGAGGGCAATCCGAGGCGGCGGTGAATACCTCCGGCGACCTTAGTAAATGGACGTTAAGGCTCAAATTGCCATAGAATACGGTGCTTTTCTGGCCGTAGTAAACTCCCGTCATAGGTTACAGCCTGCTGACTGCTGAATGCTGCCGGATTTCCTGGCCGACTGTGGAGGGGAGGGGATGAGAGGAAGACACGGCCCCGCGCTGGGAGGTGAAGTGATGATAAAAGTGCTCGGATCGGATAAAGGGAAAAACTTTAGCCAGAAACGACAATTATACTCATATAGTGACCATTATAAAGTGGGATTTCCACATAAAGGAGACATACATGTGAAAACGATGTAATTTGCCTTAATCCAAATGTGTTTTTATGTTAAACCTACCTCAAGTCAATTTATATGAGCAGGACACTGGCCTCACGAAATTGGATTAGTCAGAGCAATGTGGGAGAGATGAGCCGGGCAGGCCCCAGGAAGCCTGGCTCGGCAAGTGCAGCGCAATTCAGTTTGAAAATTATTCACGAATCGAACCGTTAATCGGTGCATTTTCTCAAAACTATTCAAGTCATGTTCACTAGCGGATCTAGGGGAGGGGGTTGGGCACAACAGGCAATTGCCCCCTGTTATCATCTATCGGCTCCGACGGGGGTTCACCCCCTGTCTTTAGCCTGTCACGCGTATGTTAAGACTGATCTTTTTGACAGTGGCCTTTAAGTCACGCCAAAGATGTTGCAAGTGGTTGGGTGACTTTCTATGGACACGGGGACATTTCTGTGGATATCCTCACGCTCACAGTTCTCAGGGTGAACTGGGTTATCGCTAGCGTTCCATGTAATCCTCGACGAGACCGCTCGGGGACGGTGAGTGGTACGAAACATGAGATACGTCCTGGTCCGAAAAAGGTGTATGGGGGGGGCAGTTAGCATTACGGCTGGTGGTCCACTGGCACATCTGCAGTGATCTATGTTTTTCTTCGCCTGTGTCTCTTCTGAGGATTTCCCAGTGAGATGCTGGGAGTTGGTGGGCCTCGATTACTATTATAAAGACATGTTTTGTCGACCGCAAGTCATATAACTTGGATTCATTGACATTTCCAATACCTTTTCGTTGCTTTAAAAGGATCATACAGTCTTCCGCGCTGTCTTCCGCGCTGTTGAGAAGACGCGGAAAGTTAGCGCGTAAGACGGCGAGTTACGACACTACTTCCGCCACAACTTAGCTGCGCGCTGATGGATCCCTCCAAAAGCCGCTCCGCGTTAACTTACGCCCCCGCGCAGCTGCGCGCTATCTACCGCGTGTCCGGATCCCCCCAGCCTAAGTGAGTTTAGTGTCAAGTTAGATTTTGGAAAGAAAACTATGAATATTCACAATCATATCATTCCTCTACGCCCTCAGCACTTGAATTGTCAATCAATCACATCCCTAGTCGCTACCGAGAAGAACCATCCACTCAGTCACATGTAGAAGTCTGCGCAAATCAATCGCATCCAGTTGATCGATCAGGATTGCGTAATTCAACCACTGAGCAACACACCATACTTTTGTGATGAACCTGGCCTCATACTGCTCAACTCAGTTAGTAAGCCGAATCAAAAAGGTCCCCTACCAGCTGTGATAGTAAATACTACCACTCGTGACCACACTTTGCCTTCCAGACAAGTCATAGGACTTGCTGAAGGGCTTGATGCATCTGACATCAACGCAGTCCAAAAGAGTGAAACAAATGAAACAAATAAACCAAGTAAGCAAGTTAACGTAGCTTCAAAAGTTGAACTGGACCCAGCCATGAAAATTCAGAAAGCAGATCTTTCTCACGTCCCGGAACATCAGAAAAATCAAATTGAACAGCTCATTGAACTAAATTCAGATTTGTTTGCGAAAAGTGAAACTGATTTAGGCCGTACTGTTCTGGTTACCATGAAAATCGACACTGGAGATAACACTCCAATCAAACAACGACCGTATCGTCTTCCGTTTAGCCAAAGGCAAATGGTAGAAGAGCATATCGATGAACTACTCAAAGCAGGATTCATACAACCAAGCCAGAGCCCTTGGGCCAGTCCCATTGTCTTAGTGGACAAAAAGGATGGTGGCAAACGTTACTGCGTAGATTACAGAAAACTTAACCAGGTCATCGTCAAAAATAGCTACCCACTTCCGCGTATTGACGATATCTTAGCATCACTCGACGGCTCACAGTATTTCACCTCTCTAGACCTCAAAAGTGGTTATTGGCAAATTGCCATGGCCGACCAAGGCTTAATGAATAAAACTGCTTTCACGTGTTTTTTGGGACTTTATTCTTGGAATGTGCTTCCTTTTGGATTGATCAACGCTCCTACGCTGTTTTCGAAACGCATGAACAAAGTTTTGCAAGGCATACAACACAAATATGCAATCGCGTATATCGATGATGTCATCATATTCTCAAAAACGTTCGAAGGGCATCTGGAACACATCGAGGACGTGTTCAACAGGCTGCGTAAGGCAGGCCTCAAGCTGAAAATGTCGAAATGTGATTTTCTCAAACAGGAGGTGAAATATCTTGGACATGTAGTCTCAGCAAGTGGGATCAAGTCAAGTCAAGTCAAAGGCTTTTTGTAAGGCGTTCTGTGCATAACACCTTTGCCCGCCTCTAAAGGAGTGTGTGGGAGAATTTTAGAATTTTGCGTGAGGGCAAGCTACGTTAGTCTGTTAAAGCAATGGGAGTTATTTCAAGTAATGGGTTGCAAGATGTTTCAGCTTGCGAATGGACGGTCGTGGCAATGGCATAGCCATGCCAAGGGAGTTCTTTTTATAAAATTAGACCCGCAGAGTGCGAAGGTTATCTCTGTGGTTGAACACCTTAAATTTAGAATTTGAAATTTAGAATTTAGAATTTTGTGTGTCAGCTACTGATGTCCGCTTGTCTACGTTACTCGAAATCCTGCGTTAAATCAATAATTTTCATACTTTAGAAACTGCGCTAAACACCTGGCCAGGGTGCCGCGAATTTACCCTGCAACCCGGAGGTGAGGTTGCAGCTCCCCTCTCCGGCTGGGCAGCCGCCGCGCAGAGGAAAAAAGTGTGAGAGGACAGTTAGATTGTTAGTAAGAGTATGAGTGTGGTTAGCATAGAGCCGCAGTGAAAGGTATAACTGCAGTGGAGAGATATAACCTATTTTAACCTAAGCTGATTTCAAAGCTAACCTAATATAACCTATCCTTAGCCTACGATATACCATTTAAAGGTTAAACAACTATTGCTTAAATTTTGCAGGGGATCGTCTATGACATGAATGGTTAATTGAAAAATAGGCAAGTCCTACTTTGGGGGTGCATCATGCACCCTCCATCATATATACTGGCAGGGGTGATTTATAGAAACTTCTCTAGCCCACAGTCCTTTAGAAATGTAAAGAGTTTTTCAAGTAGCTCAGGATGGTCGTTACCGAGCAGAGTTTTTAGGTCTACAGGGATGTTTTGGATTCGGCAGTAATCTAGCATGGGTTGCCGATGGGTATTGTGCTGGGGACAATTGATGAGAATGTGATAGGGATTCTCCAATGCGTCGCAGGTACCACAGGTACCCGCGTTCCAATAGGCATTTAATTTTGTGTGTCCATTTCTGAGTCTGGTTAGAATAACCTCGCGCCGGCGACTCTTTTGGTTGGAACTGGGCCAGTAGCCGATGTTAGGCTTGATATAGAATAGGTGGGCGCTGTGGTTTGTGGTCCAGTTATTTTGAATTTGCTTCCGGATACTGTCCTGGAGGAGAGCTTTGCTATGATCTCCAGACCACATTAAGGGTGCGATCTCTCTAAGTTCTAGGGAATTTTTTGCCTGCTCATCGGCCTTTTCGTTCCCTTGAATTTTGCAGTGGCCCGGGATCCAAAGAAAAGAGACATCAGGGGTATCATCGATACTTTTCTGAATATCTGCTATAACGTGGTGACTGGGGTTGACTACTTTACTGACGGCCTGCAGGACAGATTTAGAGTCTGAACAGATGACGGTTGAGTTGATATTTTGGGTTCTGGTTATGGCTAATGCATCTAGGATGGCAACAGCTTCGGCTCTGAAGATAGAGCAGTTGTCCGGAAGTCTTTTCTGTAGGCAAATATTTTGCCCCCAGATGCCGAGCCCTACTTTTTCGCCAATTTTGGAGCCGTCTGTAAACATAAAGGTCTTGTCCGTGTTACAAGATCGAAACTCTAGGAATTTCTGGGAGACTTCTTCCTCTGAGAAGTCCGTTTTACGGGAAGTGAAAAGAAATTCAACTTTGGGCTCTTTCCGAGTCCAGAAGCGGGAGAGTGGGGGTTTGCCTATTGTTGCTGGCAGTGCAAGATTAAGGCTTTCCAGGGTTTTCGCTACTCTGTCTTTGAATGGAGGCCACTTCTGTAGAGTGGCTTTATTTGTTTGTCTGGGATGGGCGAAACATTGTTTTGCCGGGTGGTTTTCGATGGATTGGACCTTAATATAGTAAGAAATAAGCTGGGCGTCGCGTCTTGTCTGTAGTGGGCATAGCCCGCTATCAGTTAGCATGCTGGTGATGGAGGATTCTAAGAGCGCGCCTGTGTCTGCCCGGATACTGGCATTTTGGACGCGCTCTAGCTTTAGTTTATTGGTCTTGTTCGTCGAGTCAAAAACGAACGAATTATATTCGAGAATGGACCGTATCAGGGACTTGTAGAGCATAAGCAGGGTCTTTCGATCCCCGCCATACTCTGTTCCGCCGAGCATGCGGAGAATGTTGACTCGCTTTTTGACAGCTAGAGACGACTTTGGTGACATGCTCATTGAAACTCAATCGGGAATCTAGGGTGACGCCCAAGAATTTGAAGCTATTGGTGCATTCAATAGGTTTACCCGAGATTTGGAGCCGTGGAGGGTCGTGTCTGGAATGCGCTCTGGCAAAGACAATGACTGATGATTTTTCCGCCGAGAGTGATAGACCCATTAAGCTACACCAATTATCGATGTCGTTTAAGCTGTCCTGCAACTGCGTAGTTGCATGTTGAAATTCTGGCTCATTATACCGCCTGGTATCTATTGCAGTGGATTTCCAAATAGCGACATCGTCCGCAAAAAGGGAGTAATTTATTCCAGGCGGTAGCTTTTTGGCGAATAGATCATTGATCATTACTAGAAAGAGGGTGGGGGACAGAACGCTACCCTGGGGTGTGCCTTGGTCTTGGGTTGCCAGGTAGGAGAATGTGGTGCCACAACGGATTTTGAAATTTCGGTCCTTTGGGAAGTTTTCAATAAATTTTGCAAGGTGGCCGCGAACTCCTAGCTTGCTTAATTTATACAAAAGGGCGTCTTTTTGTACGCGATCGAACGCCGATTTAATGTCTAGGAATGCAGCTATTGTTACTTGCTTTTTGTAGAAGCCATTCTGGATGTCACTGACCAGTTTCACCAAATTGTCAGTGGTGGCTCGCCCGCGCCGGAAGCCTGATTGCATAGCATCAAGCTTCTTTTTGAGGATCTCGTGAAGTCTAACGTTTACCATGCGCTCGACAAGCTTGCTAGCACAGCTAGTAAGCGAAATTGGGTGATAGCCTTTTGGGTCTGGTTTTTCTTTGCCAGGTTTTGGAAGGGGAATGATGATACTCTCTCGCCGCGATGTGGGGAAAGAGTCGCTAAGAAACATGTTGTTAATGGCCAAAAGCAGGTACTTTAGTGCTGTTTGGCTGAGGTGCCTGAAGAAAGAGTAGTGAATTTCGTCAGGGCCCACTGCAGTGTTTCCGCACTTGCTAATGGCGTAATTTAGCTCGGTCATTGTAAATGGTACGTTATAGTACTCTCGATTACCATAATTGATGAATGTGTGCTTTTTGCACCATTCTGCCTGGTCTTTGGAGCGCTGGCTGTATGAATTATTAGCTGCGACACTGGCGTAGTGATCAGCAAATTTATCCATGACTTCCTTTGGTTCGGTGATGGGTTGGCCAGCTATTTTTAGTTGAGGGAAGGGTCCACGGGGTGGTCGCTTCGCAGAGAAAGCTCTGATGGTTTTCCAAACTTGGGTGGTGGGAGTGAAGCGGTTGAATTTGGAGACAAAAGAGTTGAAACTGTCCTTTTTAACCCGCTTGCACGTGTTTCGAAAGTGTTCTTTTGCTGCCCGAAGTGCACATGGAGTAGGGCTGTGTGCCCTCCTCTCATATGCCTTGCGGGCTCTTATCATTTGAGCTTTGGCGTGTGCCGTCTCTGCGTTCCACCATGGGGCTCCGTTTTTCTTTCGGGGTCCTCTGGTTTTTGCTATTCCTACTTGTGCTGCTGAGCTTATGGCTCTTAGTACTAATTCAATGTCTGCCGAGTGTGGGTCGCCTTCGGTGACCAGTGTGAGGTCGACCTCTGCCTCAAATTTTGTCCAGTCCGCTCGTTTTAGACTCCAGGAAGGGGTAAAAAGATCAACGCGGTCGAGTGCTTCTTGGGGGATATCAATTTTGATTGGGAGGTGATCGCCCATGCCTGGGTTGTCTTCGACATCCCAGGTAAACATCGACGCAATTCTAGGCGTGCAGCACGAAATATCAATGGCTGAGTCTAAATGTCCGCTTTGCCTTGCTTGGCGGGTTGGTGCGCCGTTATTTAGGATAACTAAATTTTGAGAACCTATTGCGTCACATATAATTTCACCTCTACGGTTTGATGTGGCGCTGCCCCAGGATGGGTGGTGACCATTCAAGTCTCCACAAGTGGGATCCAGCCAGACAAGTCTAAAGTAGAAGTCATTCGAGACCTCAAAGCACCTACCACAGTCAAAGGAGTACGATCATTCATTGGTATGTGTTCTTATTATAGACGATTCATTCCAAATTTTGCGAAAATGGCAAAGCCCCTGACGGAATTGACAAAGAAAAACGCACGTTTCCACTGGACTGACAAATGTCATGAGTCATTTGATACTTTGAGAGTAGGTTTGACAAATGCCCCCATTTTGGCTTACCCCGACACCTCAAAACCGTACAAATTGTACACAGACGCATCCAACAATTCAATTGGAGCTGCCCTCGTTCAGGAAACTGATCAAGGTGAACGTGTGATACAATACTTATCACATCAGCTCAACAAATCTCAACTCCGGTCTGCGACCTGGGCTAACGCTCCACCAGCGCAGGAGAGCCGCATGACAATGTGCTGAAAGCAAACCATATTTCGTTCTTAATGTATCTCTTCATAAGCCTGAAACTCAGTTTTATCATTCTTTTCTTTGAAATAACCAATAACGAGTACGTGGTCACCCCCGGATTCGAACCGGACCTACCCGATCAAGAGACAGGGCCTCTAACTACTAGACCACCGTGCCACACTACTCACCCTCCCACTAGCTGAACAGCTGTGACCCGTCAGGAGGTCACTGGCTGGTACAACTCCGCCGAATATGCCGGGCCGCTGCGCCGGGGTGCTGTGCTTGTCCCGAAAAGGCACGATATAAAGGTGCTTCTAGAAGATGAACCAAGCATCCTTTTGGGCTGAAATTACTTGTATCGTCGAGCTAGAATCTTAAGCTAGCTTCATGCCAAATTTCTTCCACTTCCATCCATTTTAAGGACTTGAAACCATGGTGAGAAGCAAAGGTGGTCCGAGAAATTTAGCATTTTGTAATACATTTTGGACTAATCATTCGAAAGCCATTAGAGATAGGTGGGTAGTATAAATGAGCGAAATGACCGCAAGTAACTTTCCTATTCAGCCATGTCAGTTCTGAGTTTGTGAGTGACATGAGCTTGGAACCAGGAAGATGCAAATAAAAAGTTTTTTGACTCAATTTCTATTTATGCCTATAAAACAAAGAATTTCACATTCACAATTTCCATCTCCAAATATTATCAGGCGGAAGCAATGTTCTTTCATTATTTGAAATGAAAACTCAAATCGGTCAATTAGATTGTGAGATATAACGTTGAAATGAAATGAACCAAAATTCAGTCTTCCGGAATAACTGTAAAAGTAGGTCAAAATTTTACGTTTTGCACTCAAAACTATGCCTAAGCACTACAAAATTTGCCTAGCTACCCCTAGGTAACTGCCTTTCAGCTAACTGAGGCCTGTCTTCTGACATTTCGAGCGCACAAGTCGGCCATCAACTTTTAGCAGGTTTTTGCGCGCGTGAGAAATGCCGCGTTTTCGCGCAATAAATATTGTTGGATCAGCTCAATTTTTCCCCTGGCTGGCCCTTGTTATCCATTGAAAAGGACATGAATTTCAAGTTCGTAGCTTAAGAAGTAAAAATTAGAAAAATATAAAACAGAAAAAAAGTTTGAGCCAAAATTTCTCAAGAACTATTTTGGATTTCAACTCGGGGCTTCAGTTTGGGTGTCTGGAGCAGAAGGGCTATCACCCTACAAAATTCCAGAGCTCTGACATCAATTCTCAGGACTGACAGACGCCAACAACAACAACTCCGGTCTGCGACCTGGGCTAACGCCCCACCGGCGCCGGAGAGCTGCATGACAATGTGCTGAAAGCAAACCATATTTCGTTCTTAATGTGTCTCTTCATAAGCCTGCAAGTCAGTTTTATCATTCTTTTCTTTGAAATAACCAATAAAGAGTACGTGGTCACCCCCGGATTCGAACCGGACATACCTGATCAAGAGACAGGGCCTCTAACCACTAGACCACCGTGCCACATTACTCACCCTCCCACAAGCTGAACAGGTGTGACCCGTCAGGAGGTCACTGGCTGGTACAACTCCGCCGAATATGCCGGGCCGCTGGCGCCGGGTGCTGTGCTTGTCCCGAAAAGGCACGATATAAAGGTGCTTCTAGAAGATGAACCAAGCATTCTTTTAGGCTGAAATTACTTGTATCGTCGAGCTAGGATCCTAAGCTAGCTTCATGAGAAATTTTGGCTCAAAATTTTTCTGTTTTATATTTTTCTAATTTTTACTTCTTAAGCTACGAACTTGAAATTTATGTCCTTTTCAATGGATAACAAGGGCCAGCTAGGGGAAAAATTGAGCTGATCCGACAATATTTATTGCGCGAAAACGAGGCATTTCTCACGCGAGCAAAAGAACCTGCTAAAAGTTGATGGCCGACTTGTGCGCTCGAAATGTCAGAAGACAGGCCTCATTTAGCTGAAAGGCAGTTACCTAGGGGTAGCTAGGCAAATTTTGTAGTGCTTAGGCATAGTTTTGAGTGCAAAACGTAAAATGTTGACCTACTTTTTACAGTTCGTCCGGAAGACTGAATTTTGGTTCATTTCATTTCAACGTTAATATCTCATAATCTAATTGACCAATTTGAGTTTTCATTTCAAATAATGAAAGAAGATTGCTTTCGCCTGATAATATTTGGAGAGGGAAATTGTGAATGTGAAATTCTTTGTTTTATAGGCATAAATAGACATTGAGTCAAAAAACTTTTATTTGCATCTTCCTGGTTCCAAGCTCATGTCACTCATAAACTCAGAACTGACATGGCTGAATAGGAAAGTTACTTGCGGTCATTTCGCTCACTTATACTACCCACCTATCTCTAATGGCTTTCGAGTAATTAGTCCAAAATGTATTACAAGATGCTAAATTTCTCGGACCACCTTTGCTTCTCACCATGGTTTCAAGTCCTTAAAATGGATGGAAGTGGAAGAAATTTGGCATGCAACGTTGCTCTGCGACCGACGCACGCTAAAAGGAAGCGTATTACTCGTTTTTCCCGGTCGCGGCGCTGTTAGTTCGTCCCAAACAGGGGGTGTCCGTCTTACCCACGGTGTCCATGACCCCCACTTTCCCCTAGGTAGGTAAGTAAGCCGGGAAGGACAAGATACCTACTCACGAGAGCTTCCCATTTTAAGGACGGCTTCGGCACTTCATTTTTATGACATCCAATTTCTCGCTGTACGATTGATCGGATTTTTTAAACTTCATCTGCCAGATTTTGTGCCATGACTCACGTTCTTCATAAAAGTTTCCAAATTAAATATCTTACTAATAATTTCCAAACAATTGTACCGTACTATAGAAGGCTAGAAATCTGCGAATACAAGAGTCAATAAATGAATCCGCTGTAATCAAGGTCCTAAGACGCGGCATCGCACGTGCTATCACTTCAGGCAAGCCTGTGTTGCTAATTTTACGAGCCAGTACTCGCGTCCGAATGAATGAGGTATTAGACAGCCCCCGTTCAAGTTTGCTGGCATTTTGCGGCGGTGATGTCATCGCCGCGATGCCGCAGGCGTTTTGCAGCTTGAAGTATCGGCAAACTGGGTATATTTGACATGGTCAGTAAAGTCTGCAAATGACTGAAAGACGTTAAAAATGGCTTAGTTGACAAGTTTGATCATATTTCTAGCCAGCTAAGAGGTTTTGCAGCCCTAAGACCGGCCCGCAGGGATTTCAGGGGCTTTTCCCGCAGTGGTGTTCCGTTGCTCTTAAGAGTCATTATCAGTCCAATAGCTTTGTAATTTCATCCTTCACGTCATCGTTGCTTAGAGGAAAATACGAAGTACTGGTCTTTCCAACGGAGGTTTCCTAGCGAGACGCACAAATTGTTTGAGGTACCGCGCGGTCGCGGATCCAGGACTTAATTTGGGGACGCTAAACCTTCCCCACTGCCAGTGGCGGATACAAGGGGACTAGGGCTCGAGCCCCCCCCAATGTTAGTGTCTTGTAAATGCATGGCCGATGATGATGTGAGGCAATGGCGGGGAGGCTCGAACCCCCTTTCCCCCCACCCAAAAAAGTCCTGTACCCGCCACTGTCCCCCACCATAGCCTCCGAACAGCCCTTGCATATACAGATATTAGTAGACATCTCAGAGGACCCTCAAAATTTAGGAGGCTCGTGAGCCCCATAATCTCCCTATATCCGCCACTGGTACCTTAGGCGGATCAAGGGGGTATCCTCCGAAATGGTCACAGCGCCTCCTGAAAGGTCAATTGCGCCACCTGAAATGTCGCTTCCCACCCCCCTCCCCCTTCCGCAGGATGCGGAAAGCAGCGCCCGCCGATAGGATTTGGCGCCCACCTGATGGGTTTTGCCAGCCAAAAATGGCGCCCCCTGGTCCGAATGAAGCCCCCTGGTCTGGATGACACCCCTCCCAGAAAGAATGCCCCCGCCCCCCTCCCGGCTGGCAATCGTGGATCCGCCTATGACTAGTGCCCTGTATATATAAACAGCCCAATTACAATAACTTTGGGTAAATTTGCATCACACTTACGGGTTTCAATGGGGTGAGTCAGAGGCGCAGCCACGGAATTTTTTTACGGGGGACAGGAGTGGTCCGGCGTTGATGACAAGGGAGGGGGAAGAGTTGACACTTGGCGGATGCAGGAGACAAGGGGCACTTGGTCCCCCAATAGCCAATGGGGAGCACATCCCACGTCCATGCTGATTTCGACGCCCATGACTGCAACTGTTAGAGCGATCGGCAAGTGTTGCATTTAGGCTTTGAGCAGCGGCTATAATCCGGCTCTGAGGTGCGATCTTTCCTTCTATCGTTACTGTTTCCGTACTTACCGAAACCCACTCCCTTCACCCCGTATGTCGTTTCATTGGTTTTTATTGTCGCTCGACCCCGTCATGTTTTTCTTTTACTCTCTTACAGCGTTTCGGCTCAGTAAAAACCGTAGTAGGATTGCCAGACCAGTATATTTTTTAGTATAACATACCAAAGCTACTAGATTTGTCAACATATTTCACTTCACAGATATTAAATTGCAAAAAAGTGTATTCCATGGCGCTTTTCTTAAATATCTAAACTAGATTTTATCCAAAAAGCTTGAATTTCAGCCCTCAAAATAAGGAGCTGTTTCCTTTCTTAGTGGATACCAAGAAAACAAACAAAATTTTACTAGAAGAAAACTTGAACCAACCTGGGATTCTAGGGCCTTGGTATTAGAGATGTCAATCAAAAAGCACACCTTATGTTTGCCACGATCTTAGGCAGATTCAGCGGATTCGCGAAGTGCCTGATATCGCATTTGTTGACCGTAAAAGCTGCGAGCTTGGATTGTCAGAGATGCAAATTATCGCCTGTTTGACCTAGTGATCCGAAAAAGGTATATTCTCCGCCACTTAAACATGGAATCAAGTTAGATTTCTTCCACATAAAATACATACTGACTTCGACATTTAAAAGTGGCTAGGCAGTGCCTAATGTGGCTCTATGGAAGTGCCGCCACTACCTTGTACCTACATACACTGCCACATAACCGTTTCCACAATCCACCGACATTTTTTTTTTGCTTATCGTATTGAGCTTGCCCCCTCTCCACCCGACCTGCTTGATCCGCCCCTGTCCACTATCAGTTAAAAAGACTGGGTGACGTCCTTACCTCTAGGCCAAACGTGCCTAGGCTGTCATAATGTTCAACCTCACCTCATATATGTATACCTGTATACCTGTAATAGCTGTATCAAAATACATTTACCTTTGAACTTCACTTTGATTTAATGACTGCTTCACGCATAGTACTCATGTTGATGGTTACCGAGCGGACGCGAAGCGTCCGCGAGGTCTACTCTGAGGTAGAAGACACATGCATATGTGACCCAGCCCGCCCGGCCGTACTAACGCTTTTGGCGAACTCATGACTCTGCGAGTAATTAAGGTAGGTTAATGAAATTGCCACCATTAGGTAACTGTATCTATTCAATGTACCAAATTTCAATATAGACCGCTATGATAAATAACGGGAGTGAGTGTTTCCGCGAGACCCTGTAGCATCCTCCAAACAGTGATTTTTTAGAGCTTCAATGCTTGAAAAACGAAATATTTGTAGGCGCTTTGCGCGGGAGCTTAGCTAAAGAACCACATATTTCTGAAGAGTTGTTTCCCTCTACGCAGTCGTTAACAATAAATGTGAATAATAAACTGATCCAGAAAGTCCAAGCCAACGAGAATAAAATGCATTTCATAATAATGTATCTAAAATATAGGTTGTCGAATTATTTTCCGTCATTTTGCAACCGTGATTCATGTTAATTGGTTGCAAGTAAACGGTGCATTCATGGCAGCTGAACATCTTTGCGATATTGTCCTGTTTATGCTAGACAAACACCATGAACCATCTAAGAAAATTTCAGCCAACTTCATTTCTCATTTTGAAACAAAAACGTCCGCTCGGTTATCGCCCAAAAAGGCGTCTAACTGGTTTGTATGGCATGCCATTTACAATAGAACACATTTCACAAAGTGGCCGTTTTTACCCGACCTGCCATGCTACGGTGTACGATGCGTCCGAGACGCTAGGACGTACATACATACCTAGAGTGAAGATGAGCTGGTAGAGCACCGGGTAGCAGATAGCCGCCATGAACCTCAGCACCACGAACAGCACTGGCTGTAGCACCAGCACGGAGAGGATGCTCACGATGGGGAGCAGGGTCATCAGCAGGAAGAACGTCCAACGGCGGCCCACCCTGCCAGACACAGGGGGCGCTTACCCTCGTCATCTCAAAGAAAGACTACTGTTGTCCATGGAGTTTTCTCTGCAGAGGGCGCCACCATTTGAACAGCACCTCCCTCAGAGTTGCCTGAAGTAGTGCGCAATATCTGCTGACCACACGTTCAATAATTGCATGGAACTTAGCTTTTCGAGGCATTCCAATAAATAAATTTCTAAACGTCTATGTTTTCGATGTTATGCGAAATACCCTTGAACGTGAAACTGAAAAAACAGACGTTGACGGCCATTTCTGTACAAATTTTACCCGTGATTAAGTTCTTCACTTTCTGCCTGGTAGATACCTGTCCGATAGCATGCCGAAGACGATGCTGCCGACGAGGTTTCCGATGGTGGCGACGGTGAGGAGGCGCGTCTCCTCTGCCTTCTGGTCGCAGACCCACAGGTAAGTGGTAGCCGCGGTTTCCGCGAACACGGTCCGGTCAAACTCCCATCCGAAAGGACAACCTGCTGCGACGCTGGCACATAAGCCACACCCAGCAAAGGCGTTCAGTTTGAAAATCATAGAAACGGGAGGGGCTGCCGTAAGTATAGAAATGATAAGAACCCAATAAAACAAGGAAACCAGAACCTGAAGACTTTTCATGTTTTTCCAATCCTTTTTAACACCGGATCTCGGTTTACATTCTACCCTACGCGGGGAGTTTGATTCGACCCCATATCTGTAAAAAACAAGATAGAAAGCCGGGTGTGTTATATTGTGTTGCTTGCAACCTGAAACCTGATGTTCTGTAATTTTTTTACATTAACCCTGCTGGGGTCCCTGGCATGACGCGGGGGTGTTTTTCGCCCCCCTCCCTATCTCATTCCCCACGAAAGCTAAAGGAAAATTATGGGCGCCGTTTGAAAGCTCTTGGCAAGCCGAAGAGATTTTATACGAAGAATTTTTATGTCAGGTCAATATTGAGGTCAGCATAGGCCAAAGAAGGGCCCATAGGCTTACCACAGAGCAGTGTACGTTTCTCTCTCTAGAACTGCCCCAGGGGAGCTAGAGCAAATATTTATGCATCATTGGATTCCTCTCATCGCGGCAAATCGAATGATGTATAATATGACCTTGCTAGGTCAAAGTGAAAATGACCTGACCTCGAGCTAGGTCAGGGTCACAGAGTGACCTGGTATGGACATGTTGCATATTGGTCGACTCCCCGTGACAATATAAGCACAATGCAAGCAAAACGGGAGCTTTATCTCAATTCAGTGAGAAGTTATTGGCAAAACAATTACTCTATGGTCCAGTGACCTCACATGACGTTTGAGAGGTCAATTACCAAAAACTCAAGTTTATGGTCAAGATCGTGGTAAGAATAGACGGTTTGGTGATTTTCAGCTTTATTTATCCAGTATTTACTGAAAACGAGCCCATTCTATTTTTCACCGTAGACTTATAATGGGGTGACCAAAAAATTGACCCCACCTTAGGTGAACAATATCAAAATTCTGAGCCAACAAATTTGTAGACCCTAATGACCTTATCCTTTTGTGGCAGTTTGAACCTGATTGGTTCGCTGATGTTCCCTGGGCGCAGCTTCAAACTCGTGATTTTAAGTTTTGAGGTCGGGTCACAACTGAAGTTCTGACATGACCTTAACTCAAATTTGGTCAGATGTGTAAAATTGATCAGGGATAAGGCACTGTAAGTTTCGTTGTTCTGCATCTCTTCGTTTTTGAGCTATCTGGGGAAAACCAGGAAGGGGGCGAATTTCGCCCCCCAGCGGGGCGCGTGTTAAATCAATTGAAGACCTTGAAAGGCCACACATATTACCCGATCGTGCTGAACTCTCGTAAAACGCGCATAAGGCCAGCCACCGGTGCCCCGCCAGAGGGCGGCGCCCAAAACGTTTTTTTCAGTATTTGCAAATGATAAAGATTTCAAGTTCGTGTTGGCATATCACCCTTTTTGGGTGAAACCTTTTTGGCCCTGGTGGGCCTCCGAGCCACCTTCGCCCTGGTGGGGGTTTCAGGCACCTCTCCTGAACTCGACCCCTATGCGGAATAGCGAAAAAACGCGAAGCTGGTGGATAGCCCACACAAATTCATGAAGAAACTACATTGGTCCGTTTTTGGCTCAGGTCAATATTGAGGTCATGACAGGTCAAAGAAGGTGGTATGTTAGAGAAAAGTTCCTGTGCTCTTGCGTCTGACAGAGCTGAGTTAGAATATTTTTAGGCACCATTCACTTCCTCTCGTCACGGCAAATCGAATGATGTATATAATATGACTATACTAGGTAAAAACACGAAAATGACCAGACCTCAGGTCAGGTCAAGGTCACCATCAAACCTAGCACAGTCAATATGCATATCAAGTGATTCGCAATAACACCCCAAACTTAATGGTATCAAAATAAAAGCTTTATCATCATTTCCTGTGAAGTTATTGACCCAAATCTGAAAACCTGCTTAAGTAGCCCCAGATGACTAAAGGGGCCTAGGACACTATGATTTGGAGAATACGAAGGTATTCCAAGTGGTATCTACAGAGATGGAGCAATTGTTTGACCAATTTCCGTTTTTTCACCATGCATTTCCAATGGAGCGCTCTGGATCCATACCTGATCCTAGGCCAACAATATGAAAAATACCGGAATATATATTGTAGTACTCAGAGGGTTCATTATGTGGTATAAGTTTTAATTTGATAGATTCACTCTTTTCTGACTTATGCCACCGTAAACATTTTTGGAGGTGAGGTCACTTGACCTGCATTGGTGACCTGACCTGAAATGACCCACCCTAAAAATTTTGGGGAAAGTTGCGTAATTGATCAAGGATTAGGTGTGCCAAGTACGGCGGCGCTTTGCACCGCCATTTTTGCGTTCCACTAGAACAACCCGAGGGGGTGTTCAAATACCGCCCAATGGGGTGAGGGATATCACCAAAAGCTAGTGATAAAACGCGCACGATTCTCATTGAATCATAGAGGGGCGACTTGTGTTTCGCGAGAGACAAGGCGAAAACTAACCAAGCCCAGTGTGTACAGATTCAATTGTAGGCAATTATACCCTCTGAAAAACGGCTCCAATATTGTTTGTTTGGGGATGAGGTGGTTTAGTGGATAGCACCATTGCCTTCTAAGCCACTTTTTCCGGGTTCAAGTCCCGGCGGAGCCTCTGAATAAGTTGATCTGTTTCCCAAAATTCCTTCCATCGGGGTTAGAGTTGGCGACGCGGTATGGCCCTGGCAGTTGGTGCGTCGTTAAACCACTACAATTATTATTATAAAGAGATTTGTTTAGATATTATTTGTTTTACCTCTTCGAACCGAAAATGGAAAACTGGGTATTTTGTCACTTGTGGTTTGCAAAAAAATAGCAGCAAGTCATCACGTGATCGTCGATCTCGAAACCTATAGAGTCGGGCCGTCCGCTTTTCCGCCATTCGCACTCTCCAAATGACAACGGAGTAACGAAAACGGTTTCTGTAGCCAACAGCTAGCGGAACTGCGGGTGACAGACTCAAAATAATTCAAACCTGCAACAGTCCTTTAAGTGGATCACCATCCCGCCCCCCCTCAAAAGGTAGGTAAGAGATGGCCTTTCCGTCCGGAATTTGTTAGGAAATTTCAAACAAATTCCAGAAGTCGCAGTGCTTTTAGCTGCATTCAAAAGAGTACAAAGATGAACACTGTCAGATGCCTTTTAAGATCTAGATATAAGCCACGGACGATGCAATTTTCTTGCAATGGTTTTGTAAGGAAATCATAGATGTGTGCTTTGGGATTGGACCAGGGTTTTAGGGCACGCCATCTGCTAAAGCTATAAATGATAGACATGTGCAACAGGCATATCAGTATTCCTATGCTTTTGACGAAATTTAAATAAAAAGGAGTCTATTCCACTCTTTTAAATGCTCCGCTTTGTGTTGATGCGTAGGCTTTCAAGTATTTTGAAAAAAATGGGCAATAAGGAAATGTGGCGATAGTTGGTGGATATATTCTAGTCCCCTGCTTTAGACATGGGTCTAGTGGAAACAATTTCTAACGCTTCAGGGAAGGCCTCCTGACTGACAGAAATTTGAAAGAAATGGCTTAACCCTCGCCCCACCGGGGGCCATCGATGGCCCCCTAAGGTTGTTTTCAGCATTGAAGAAAAACGACGAGGCCCAGCTTTAAAGAAAGCAATCACTAGCAAAACTAATTGCCAGACTTTTGGATTACCTTCAGTGGAATTTCTGGAAGAATTCACCGGCGACTGGTGAGATTCGCCGGTGCTGTCTGGACGCAACATCGTGTCTTGAGACACACTCGGCAGCACCGCGCACTTGCTGTGTGTGGCCGTTCCGTCGGGAAGTTTCACGCTGCGGACACAAGAAGCGTTCTGATAAACAGGAGGCTGGTGGATTCGATGGGAGGGGGGGCTTATCGATCTACCAATGGTCCAGGCCATGTACCGTCGCCAACGCTCCTGCGGTAGAGAGAATCCCAAGACATCGAATTACTCACAGTTCAGGGAATCTGCCGGACCATGAGCCGGGTCAGCCACATGGAAAGCGGAACCACCAACCACTACGGCACCTTGTAGCCAAAAAGATGCTGTTTAAACCAATTCCTGCATATGCAGTGAAGTTTCAGTCAAAATTAGACATGAGGAAAAGCATCTGCGTTTAACTGACTAGCTATTATATTGTAAAAACTTGTTACTTGTTACTTGCGGTCTTCGGACGAGGAGGCTACTGAAAGCCTGCGTGAGTCCGTTCCCATCTAGCTCTGTCGGGTTTAGCACTCAAAAAGTTTAACAAATCGTGATTACTTCGAAAGGAAGGGACTTTCCCTTACTGCCCTCAACTGCCCTGCTTTGTCCCATCGAATTTGAACGTTTTGTGGTAAAATCTGACTGGATACGAAAGCGCGGACAAAAACAACGGATGCTGCAGCACTCGTGTTTTCTCTTCATAGGCGGTTGCAGGAGCAGAAAAACGAAGTAAATTCATGGAATCATAAACATTGCTTGTTATGCACCTCCGTATAAATTGCTGCTCTTCTTGCACCAGAAACCACAATTCTCATATTCTCCAACTAAATATTACTATACCACTGTGAAATCATAAATGAATTGTACATTATTATACCCGACTATGGTCTGACATCGTCACTGGCATGTAAACCATCAGAAAATATAAGATATCGACACAGAACAGAGGCCAAACAATCTCCAAAGTTCGACTGAAATCACACTATTGATATATGTACATGTCTCGTAAAATATGAAAATTATATCCCAAGTTTTTATCCTGGATCCGCCCTTGGTGGAAACCGTAAATTTGCATCGATGTAAGTGACTGGAGATACAACATCCATTATATGTCTTTATTATTTCTGTACCCCAGAGTCAGGAATTTCAACAGAATAATGCGGTTACGAGTCATTATTGTGCCAACTGCCCCACCCAAACCTCACTCTGCCACCGCCGCTGATACCAAAAACGATACTAAACACAGAAATCTGTTTGCAACCATACATCAAGAACTTTCGCAATGCTTAAAAAGAATTACTTCTGATCAAAGAGCATTGTGCAACTGATATGTAATGTCCCCCAATTATATACCCCTGGAACCGCCCTTGGAACACAAAACTGCAAAGTGAGCACGGACATGACCACATTGATTAAAGTAACGAAGCAATAATTGCACTGCACTAAAAAAACAAGCGATTTTGTAGCAGAAATAGAGCACGTCACAGCTGAGCTAGTTCTTCTCTTAGCCGGTTAATATGCCCCCAAAATATGTCCCTGGAGTCACCCATGGACCACAATTTTTTTAAGTTCTGCTTGATGCCAAATTGATTGCAAGGAAAAGTCACAAAGTATGAAAGCGATATCTATTCAGGTTTAACCACGCCACGAAAAAAACCATCGGGGGCCTCTGGAGCCCCCTACAGTTAATGGTTAATGCTTTCCAATTTCGACTAGTAACGAAGAGATGAAGCTGGCTGAAGTCAGACCCAGGATTGGCGATGGGAAGGGACACTTGGGTGGACAGGGGCGCTATTGCAGTACAGAAGCATAGTCAGATCTGCACACTCAGACCCAGGATTGGCGATGGGAAGGGACACTTGGGTGGACAGGGTCGCTATTGCAGTACAGAAGCATAGTCAGATCTGCACAGTCAGACCCAGGATTGGCGATGGGAAGGGACACTTGGGTGGACAGGGGCGCTATTGCAGTACAGAAGCATAGTCAGATCTGCACAGTCAGACCCAGGATTGGCGATGGGAAGGGACACTTGGGTGGACAGGGTCGCTATTGCAGTACAGAAGCATAGTCAGATCTGCACAGTCAGACCCAGGATTGGCGATGGGAAGGGACACTTGGGTGGACAGGGTCGCTATTGCAGTACAGAAGCATAGTCAGATCTGCACAGTCAGACCTAGGATTGGCGATGGGAAGGGACACTTGGGTGGACAGGGTCGCTATTGCAGTACAGAAGCATAGTCAGATCTGCACAGTCAGACCCAGGATTGGCGATGGGAAGGGACACTTGGGTGGACAGGGTCGCTATTGCGGTACAGAAGCATAGTCAGATCTGCACAGTCAGACCCAGGATTGGCGATGGGAAGGGACACTTGGGTGGACAGGGTCGCTATTGCAGTACAGAAGCATAGTCAGTTCTGCACAGTCAGACCCAGGATTGGCGATGGGAAGGGACACTTGGGTGGACAGGGGCGCTATTGCAGTACAGAAGCATAGTCAGATCTGCACAGTCAGACCCAGGATTGGCGATGGGAAGGGACACTTGGGTGGACAGGGTCGCTATTGCAGTACAGAAGCATAGTCAGATCTGCACAGTCAGACCCAGGATTGGCGATGGGAAGGGACACTTGGGTGGACAGGGTCGCTATTGCAGTACAGAAGCATAGTCAGATCTGCACAGTCAGACCCAGGATTGGCGATGGGAAGGGACACTTGGGTGGACAGGGGCGCTATTGCGGTACAGAAGCATAGTCAGATCTGCACAGTCAGACCCAGGATTGGCGATGGGAAGGGACACTTAGGTGGAAAGGGGCGCTATTGCGATATAGATGGCGCCATTTTCAATCTGAAACCTATCGAGGGGTGCTGAATCGCATGGCAGGGGCACCGCTTCTTGCATCCCGTTGGGGGAGAGGTTGGGGGATGTCTGGGTACAGGGGTGGGGGGGGGGGCGTCGAGACTCCTGATCGAGGAAGGACGAAGGAGCACGCTACCCTTTTCACTCCCTGGATCCACCACCTTGTAACTGTGCTGCTACATTTGTTTTCATCTCAGCTTAATAGGATTGTGGCACCTTTGTAGGATTTGAACTGAGCTTTTGGTCGCGTAGAGCAAGCCGGAGATCCTCTGGGTTACTTCAATTTCTCTTGATATTCACCTTTTACGGAGTAGTGACATATTATGAGCGTAATATTAAAGCACACATATCTTCTATGAGTGTCATGGCTGCCGGCAGTTCCTCGTCGTGGCTTCGCCACGAAAGAGCCCATAGGGTCGACGCCAAACTCGCTGTAAATAAACGCCGCTTCTCCGCTAACGGCGAGTTCCGGGACAAATACAAAAATTAGTTGGAGATTTCTCGGAATGCTCTATCTATGGCTATCTCAACTCAACTTTCAGGATAAATGTGCTGCATTGTATTTGGCGTCATTCCCTGGCAAGTGCCCTCTCCTAGACATGCTTTTAAACTTCCTTGGAGAGCCAGGGAAGTTTGGTTCTGCGATTTTCTCCCTGCAGAAGTTATGCAAGCTGCTATTCATATTTTTCTCTGCTGGTCAAATCCTTCAGCATACCAATACCTCGTTCTGCAACTTCATTTACCACTTTTAAGTACTTGATAAGGATGTGAAGCATGTTGCACTGTTTGTCTGTACCCCATTCCACAGGCTCTTTTGCCAGTCAGGAGTGATCTGTCGGGCTGACAAACCCTAAGGTTGTCCAGGTCGACTCTTGCACCAGGTCAGCGGGCTGTGTGGCCTTGTCCAGTCAGCTAGCCAATAAACGCTGAAGTAAATTATCATGTTTCCAGATTTAGTGAACTCCTATAAGTTTAAATTGTGCATCAGGCGGGGATCACATCTCTTCTTCTTCTCAGTATCAATTTCTCAAGGGATTCTTGGAATATTCCGTAGTCCAGCACTTGCCGTTCCATACGCTCGCCGGGCAGCACCATGAGACATGCCTGCTCCTTGGTACTTGAGTCGGTGTAGTGGGTGAGGTTTCTCCCTTCCACTTTGCCCTGCGCCATCCTGTCCACCAGTAGGCCCAAGGACTGGGCCTCCAGCATGTTCAAAATCTCCCTGTTTTTCACGTGGGGCATCGTGTCCACGTCAAAGCTTTGAGCATCCTCTCCTGGGACCTTCCAGGTCCTGCCATTTCAAGAGTTGGCCACCTCTACGACAGCTTTGACCGATTCAGTAAGCAAGAGCCCCTCACCACTGAGATTCGCTAGAGTTGTGTAGACCCTACCTCTTATCCCTTACCTTTCTTTCACTGAGCCTCACATGCCTGTAGGTGGGGGCATGGGGCCATCTTGGTCATCAACATTCTCTGTAAACCCCGTCTTTGCCTAACTGGTTGCTATCATCGGTAACTTCTACGATCCTTTCTTTTTCAACATCTTCAGAAATGACATCATCTTCATCGTCACTGTTACCACTCCTACCACGCTCACTGGACTTCATACCCCTCTTCATCCAAAAGTTCTTCTATCTCAGAGAGCAGACTGAATTGAAACTGCCTAGACATGTCCTCCCCATTTCTCTCCACCACCTCCTTCTGCCGTCTCTTCTTCATGACCGTCGGGTACCAGACTGGATTCACTGAGCCACCACACTCCATCTTCCTGTCATTCCTCATGTCCACCAAGTAGATTTCCTTCATCTTGCCCATGCTCACCCCCACTCCTGCTGCTTCCCCTTCCTCTTTGTTTCGTCCTCCTCGATGATGTCGTAGAACTTATCCTTCTCCGAAACAAGCTCCTTGTATCGCTCCACGCTCTTCCTGTTTTTTTTCCGTTCGCCTTTCTCATATCTCGACTACCGAGGATGACCTCCTGGTACAGCTTCACCAGCCAGTGTACCAGGGTCTCGAAGCTGACGCAGGGAAGCGTGTCATGGTACCACTTTGCGGTGAAAATATTTGCCACCTCCCTAAAAGCCTGATCTGACCGGACTCCTTTCCTGGTTTGCCACTGGCTGCTGCAGTATCGCAGCATCCCAACCGTGCTAGACAGAATGGGCAGCTTGTTGGCGGGGCGGAACATTTGCTTCGACGGGAAGGCAACACCCAGGTCATACTCATCTTTAGCTACGGGGACAACCGCTCCTGTAGCGGGCTTGCTGGACTTAACTACTTAAAGGGACATTGTGGCAAAAAATTGTATTGGCTAGATCAAAAGGTTACAAAAAGTTGTTTCAGAAGTCATATTCTCATTTTTGCAAATTCAGGCTCAAAATGCCTCAAAATCGGCCTCAAAGTCAAAATTTATAGACGACTTTACCGAGTCCTTATGGTATCGATAAAGTGACGTAGACCCGGCTATAGCTATCAATTTATATATGAAAGAATGTCAAAAATTTCTTTAAAGCAGTTCAGTAGCTAAAACCTATAACATCAAAAATTATTCTATAACAATATATTTCCAAAACGCTTTTGAAAGAGAAATATAGGACTTTAAAGAAATACCATCAACCAATCAGAAGCCCAGTCCTTATAAGATCTGGTCACGTGGGCTTATCTCACATCAATGTGATGTCATCACGGCTATCGATGAGCTATCGATATTCACCATTTCAAAAGCCGCTGCAAACGCGGAGATATGAATACAAATTCTATAACACTAATTAGCGCTGCGGTCAGGCCCGAATACCCTAAAGATTATAATTAATAATTGTTCGTTATTGCATGATTGCATTGCAGCTAAAATGATACAATAAAAAGATACGGGTAGCGCAATCCAGAAGAGTCTCCTTTGAGGCATGAAGAAAGCTTTCGGTGGTTTTTCGGACGAAGAGATTGTCGCCTCTCCGGTCTCGTGGATCAACATATCGTCGGTAATCTGCACGTAGAATATTTTGAGCCTTTGATGTGGTCAATTGAGATTTTCTTAGAGGTAAAAAATCTATGCGTGAAAATTTAATGAAACAATTTGAATTTTTGCCATCCATCTTTGCTGGCCACCAATGCTTATTGAGGTTTTGTGTAGTGAGTGTAGTGAGTTAGTCAAACAATAATCCTATCAAGTATGGTCAATGCATTTAATGTTTCTGTTCTGCATTAATTAGGTTCATGAAGTTGCCAGAAAGCAAATTGTATGCTTAATTGATAGCTGAAAATGAAGTACTGACAGGAGTGTGGATGGTCCATGGTGGCTGGCTAAGTCCAAACACGTTTTCTAAGTCTCGTGGCTTAGAAAAAATTGAAGTTGGTCACGAAGATCCAAACTTGCAATTTTTGAAGTGTAACTTGATCCGATGTAATTCAATCCGGGTCACAAAGCGCCACATCTTTTTGTTACCTAGAAGTGCTCTTAGGTATGGCTGTGGATGATAGTTTTCAAGTTGGTAGGACCTCTGATCGTATTTCGACGAAGATACGTTGTTTCCTTAATTGTTCGATTTATTTGCACCTGGCTTTGTGAACAGGTGATGCAACTTAGCCAAAGTTCCAACACTCTCTTGTCTGTACTTGACCTTACGAGTCCTTCCTCACTCTACTGACATGCCATCTTCTGCAGCACTGTGGGCGTCTGCCTCACTATGAGCTGAGCTCATCAAACCGTACTCACATCTGCTGATCTGTGGCTGTCCTTGCACACACACAGGTATCTCTACCACTACACTCTCTCTCACAGTCTCTGCTTGTCTCTCTAAAGTCTGGGCTGACTCGGCATAGTACTGCCTAGTACTACGGTGCAACACTATCTGCTACTGTCTCTTACACTCTCTGAGGGACGCTAGTTAGTTAGTTAAGGGCTTTTTATAAGGCGTTCTGTGCAAAGCACCTTTGCCCGCCTCTAAAGTGTGGGGGAGAATTTTCCGGGAGGGGTGTTTACTTTAATGTCGCAGAACAAAGGGACGAATCTTATTTCAAGGAATGGGTCGCGAAGTGTAGCAACACTTGCGAGGGAAGGGGATTGCTACGCCAGAGATGCCGAGCCTGGGGCACAGGTAGGATTTAAAAGGGTACGTGAAGAGCCTTGCCAGCGTAAAGATTAGTTTTTGAATTTTGTTCCTTGTTATCGAATAACCGTTTGCTTACGTTGCTCGAGTTCCTCCATTGAAAAAGAATAATTTTGGGTTATTAGAAATACCCGCAAGCACCATGACGTGATGCCGCGGGTCTTTATCCTGCAACCAGGAGGTGAGGTTACAGCACCCTCTCTGGCTGGGTAGCCGCCGCATAGAGGAAGAGAGAAGGGTAATAGAACAGATAGAGTGTTAGGGAGGGGTGTGAGTTGGTTAGTTGTTAGTCTTAGATGTGGTTAGTATAGTTAGTAGTCCTTAAGTTAGGGTTAGTTGGTTAGCAAACATTAACGGATGGTTAGGTAGGGTTAGTTGGTTAGTTGAACTTTTGTTTTGTTTTGTTTTGTTTTTTCCTATGGTGGGAGTTATTCTGAGTCTACCATACCTTAGGACCAGACAGTTGAAACCTAGTTTGAAGCACCTATTGCTTAAATTTGTCAGAGGGAAGTTTATAGTGTAATTGTAATTTCTAATATGAGGGGTGCTATTCGGATGCAGGTATTTTCCATACCTGCCACCGTAGACGTTCAGATAAAGCTCTCGAGCCTAGAAGCCTTCAGGAATGTAAAGAGCTTGTCCAGCAGCTCAGGGTGATCATTGCCGAGAAGAGTGGAAAGGTTTACTGGGATGTTTCTGATGCGGCAATAATCTAGCATGGGCTGCCTATGGGCGTCGTGCTGGGGACAGTCGATGAGGATATGGTAGGGATTTTCCATGGCAGAGCAGGTACCACAGGTACCTACACGCCCATAGGCATTTAATTTGGTGTGTCCGTTTCTGAGTCTGGTCAGGATGACCTCACGCCGACGACTGTTTTGGTTGGAGCTGAGCCAGTAGCCGATATTAGGCTTGATATGGAATAAATGGGCGCTGTGGTTAGTGGTCCAGTCATTTTGGATGTACTTCCGGATATGGTTCTGGAGCAGAGCCTTGCTATCGTCTCCGGACCATTTGAGAGGTGCGACCTCTCTGAGTTCTAGAGACTTTTTGGCCTGTTCGTCGGCTTTTTCATTTCCGAGAATTTTGCAGTGGCCTGGGATTCAAAGAAAGGAGACATCTTGGATATCGTCGATACCCTTCTGGATGTCTGCTATTACGTGATGGCTGGGGTTGACTACGTTATTGATAGCTTGCAAGACAGATTTAGAGTCTGAACAGATGACGGCTGAATTAATATTTAGGGATCTAATCTGGACTAGTGTATCTAGAATGGCGACAGCCTCGGCAGTAAAGATTGAGCAGTTGTCCGGAAGTCGTTTTTGGAGGCAAATATTTTGCCCCCACATGCCGAGGCCTACTTTTTCGCCTATTTTAGAGCCGTCGGTGAAAATAAAGGTTTTGCCAGTGTTGTTAGACTGGAACTCTAAGAATTTCTGAGAGATCTCCTCTGTGGTGAGGTTGTCTTTGCGTGTGGTGAAAAGAAACTCGACTTTGGGCTGTTTACGAGTCCAAAAGCGGGAGAGTGGGGGTTTGCCTATGGCTTCTGGAATTGCAAGGTTCAGGGTTTCCAGGGTCTTAGCTACTCTATTCTTAAATGGAGGCCAGGTTGTCCAATTAGTTTTTGATACACGTCCAGGGTGGGCGAAACATTGTTTCGCCGGGTGATTTTCGGTAGATTGGACCTTGATATAGTAAGAGATAAGCTGGGAGTGGCGTCTTGTTCGGAGAGGGCACAGCCCACTGTCCACTAACAAGCTGGTGATGGGGGGATTCTCTGAGCGCGCCTGTGGCTGCCCGGATACTTGCGTTTTGGATACGCTCTAGCTTTAGCTTATTAGTGTTGTTCGTTGAGTCAAAGACGAACGAATTATATTCGAGTATGGGCCGGATCAAGGACTTGTAGAGCATGAGCAGGGTCTTTCGATCCCCGCCGTACTCTGTTCCGCCGAGCATGCGGAGGATATTGACTCGTTTTTGACAGCTAGAGACGACTTCGGTAATATGCTCGTTAAAACTAAGGCGGGTATCAAGGATGACGCCTAAGAATTTGAAGCTTTTCGCGCATTCAATGGGTTTGCCTGAGATTTGGAGCTGAGGAACAGCGTGTCTCACACCTGGCCTGGCAAAGACTACGACTGATGACTTTTCGGCCGAGAGTGATAGACCCATTGAATTGCACCAAGCATGGATGTCGTCGAGACTACCCTGCAATTCGGTAGTCGCGGTTTTGAATTCTGGTTGACTGCGCCGCCTGGTGTCGACCGGAGTGGATTTCCAAATAGCGACATCATCTGCAAATAGGGAGTACTTAACTCCAGGCGGTAGTTGTTTGGAAAAAATGTCATTGATCATGACTAGGAAGAGGGTCAGAGATAAAACGCTACCCTGGGGTGTGCCCTGGTCTTGAGATGTCAGATAGGAAAAGGTGGTGCCGCAGCGCACTTTGAATTTTCTGTCCCTAAGAAAGTTGTCAATGAATCTAGCAAGGTGGTCATGGACTCCCAGTTTACAAAGTTTATACAAAAGGACGTCTTTTTGTACACGATCAAAGGCCGATTTGATATCTAAGAATGCAGCAATTGTGACTTGCTTCTTGTAAAAGCCATTTTGGACGTCACTGACCAGTTTGATCAGATTGTCAGTGGTGGCTCGCCCGCGCCGGAATCCCGATTGCATAGCATTGAGCTTCTTTTCAAGAATTTCGTGAAGTCTTACGTTGACCATGCGCTCTACAAGCTTGCTAGCACAGCTAGTAAGCGAAATGGGGCGATAACCTTTAGGGCCCGTTTTTTCTTTGCCAGGTTTTGGAATGGGAATGATGACACTCTCCCGCCACATAGTGGGGAACGAGTCGCTAAGAAACATGTTGTTAATGGCCGAGGGAAGATATTTTAGTGCTGTCTGGCTGAGGTGCCTGAAGAAAGAGTAGTGAATTTCATCCGGGCCCGCTGCAGTGTTTCCACACTTGCTAATGGAGTAATTTAGTTCGGTAATTTTAAAAGGTACGTTATAGTACTCCTGATTACTAGAATTGAAGAATGTGCGGCGTTTGCACCATTCGGCCTGGTCTTTTGAGCGCTGGTTGTGGGAACTGTTGGCTGCAACGCCATTGTAATGATCAGCAAAGGCGTCCATGACTTCCTTGGGTGCCGTGATGTTTTGGCCGGAGATTGTCAGTTGAGGGAAGGGTCCCACGGGGCGGTCGTTTCGCAGAGAAAGCTCCAATGGTTTTTCAGATTTGAGAGATGGGTGTGAAGCGGTTGAATTTAGAAACGAAGGCGTTGAAACTATCTTTTTGGACCCGCTGGCACGTGTTTTGGAAGTGGGCTTTGGCTGCCCGGAGGGCATTGCGAGTAGGGCTGTGTGCCCTCCTCTCGTAGGCTTTCCTGGCTCTAATCATTTGAGCTTTGGCGTGTGCCGTCTCTGCATTCCACCATGGGGCTCTTTTTTTCTGTCGGGGCCTTGACGTTTTGGTATTGCTAAATGTGCTGCTGAGCTGATGGCTCTTAGTACCGAGTCAATGTCTGCCGAGTTGGGGTCACCTCCGGTGACAAGTGTGAGGTCGACCTCTGCCTCAAACTTGTTCCAGTCGGCACGTTTTAGATTCCATGTGGGTGTAAAAAGAGTAACATGGTCGATTGAGCGTGTGGGAATACCAATTTTTATTGGGAGATGATCGCTCATTCCTGGGTTGTCTTCGACTTCCCAGGTGAACAGTGACGCAATTCTAGGAGAGCAGCACGAGATGTCAATGGCAGTGTCAGAATGGCCACCGCGCATTGCCTGGCGGGTCGGAGCGCCGTTATTTAAGATAACTAGATTTTGAGAGTCTATTGCGTCATAGATGATTTCGCCTCTGCGGAGAGTGGTGGCGCTGCCCCATGAGGGATGATGACCGTTCAAGTCTCCAAGCAGTAGCAAAGGGCCGGGAATTTGTGCCAAAAGTTGGGCGAGGTCCCGAGCCGACGGGTCAGGATCGCTTGGAGAGATGTACAGTGAAATCACCGTCAATTTGACGTGCTGAATTTCTACATTAATAGCGACACAGTCGAGTGGCGTAACCAAAGGCACTTGGCTGTGAGGGATGCTATTTTCAATAAGGATGGCAGTGCCTCCTTTACGGACAGTAGCGTTTACATTATGGCGGTACCAAGAGTAACCCGAGATTTTGAATTTGTTATTATCATTATCATTAAAGAGGGTTTCTTGGAGTGCTGCTACTGCCGGCTTTTTCTCAGCAAATATTGATTTAAATAAGGGGAATTTCCCAATTAGACTGTTTGTGTTCCATTGGAGAATTGAACCCATGGTGGTTTAATGTCTTAGATGCTGGGGGGTTTGCGGGGGCGGGGGCGGAGGTGATAGGAATGTGTGCTACCCGTGTCGCTGGTAGTGGAAACGGGGGACGAGTGCCGGGTGTACCGGAGTTTCCTCGGCACCGGGGGGCTGCCGGGCCTGAGGGATTTGGATGAGACTGAACTGGTGGGGGAGGCCGATATGAGATAACTATTTTCTACAGAGTGAGGGACGCTAGCTCAACGCTCCTTATATACGCCGAGTCGGCAGGCTTGGTTACATACGCCGACCAATCACAACACAATACGTCATAGGCAACAGAGTATGGTTCGATGCACTGGTCTGGAGGCTGATGAATCCAAGACCAGACTGTGGCGTGACACCAGCGTCAGATCTCGTGAGCCAATGAGCGTTCGATACGTCATAGGGCGTTGGCTGGGGTGCATCGTACGATGGACCCGTGGTCAGGAACCGACAGGCTGCTGTGCAGTAACTGGCAGAGCTCTTTGTCTGAGTGCGACTGCACTTCTATTGGGAGGGGGACGAGAAATGAATATGCATACCGGAGGACCATTAATTATCACGTCATTTAGCAATTAAAGTGAAGTAGTTAATAAATTTTCGTTACAGCCCCCCCGGTGGGGCGAAGGTGGCGCCGGACCCCCGGTGGGGCGCGGGTTAACACGCGCATTGACGGGAGGCGGGTACCCGCTCCCCGTCTGGTTTTTCGGAGAGAACATAAAAACGGCGGCGCTTAGCGCCGCCGTACTTGTATCCATACGCGTATATTAACAGTAAAAACGCAGTACATGGGAAAACATACACTCCTAACACTAGACAAAGAAAACTAGGCAGGGGCGCCGCCACGGAATTTAAGCCATCACACATTTATTAGGTAGGTACTCAACACACTCGGGTTAAAAATAAACTCGGGTTAAAAAACTTGACATGCCTTCTCTCATAATTTTTACACATTTTGTCAAAATTTTAAGGTTAGGTCATCTCAGGTCAGGTCACCAGTACAGGTCAAGTGACCTGACCTCAAAGTTTAAGATAACATAAGTCGGAACAAAGTGAACTCATCCGATTGAAGTGACCTGACAAAATGGTTAAAATATTTCGATGGAGAAGCGTGTGGGCTACCCAACACCGTTTACCATTTTCACTACCTACCGTGGTTCTGGAGATTTTAGGGCGTACCCGCCCGCCCCCCCCTGTCAAAGCGAAGGTGGCTCAGAGCCCCGTCAATGCGCGTGTTAATCTGGTAAAACAACGAGATAAAACGTTAATCCGTACGAGATGAAAAGTGTTCGAGATTAAATGTGGCGGTCTCCCAGGGAGGACCACCCTGAAAGACCGGCTGGGCCTTTCACGGCAGGAGAGTGTGGAGGTGGAGCGCCTGCGCACTGGCCACTCCCTTCTATTGGAGACCAAAATACAGGGGGCCATGGCCCCCTCCCCAACCTTGCTCAACCTATGATTGAGGCTACTGGAGTGATGACCAGCTGCAATTATAATCTTGCGATGTGCGATAGTCATTTCTTAAAAACAAACAAGGAGAAATTTTTTAACCACTCATACAAGTATTCAAACCCTGAGCTTCGGAACGCTTGGGTGTATGTATACATATATATGTATATATATATATATATGTATATATATATATATACATATATATATATATATATATATATACATATATACATATATATACATATATATGCATATATATATATATACATATATATATATATATATATATATATATATATATATATATATAGAGGGATGAGGTGGCTTAGTGGATAGCACCCTTGTCTTCTAAGCCACCGGTCCCGGGTTCAAGTCCCGGCGGAGCCTCTGAATAAGTCGATCTGATCCCCAAAATCCCTTCCAACAGGGTGAGAGTTGGCGACGCCGTATGACCCTGGCAGTTGGTGCGTCGTTAAACCCCAAGGATTATTATATATATATATATATATATATATATATATATATATATATATATATATATATATATAGATGCATACATATTTAGCAGACTTCATCCCCAGGACTAGCACTGATAAGAGGAACTATATGCCAATCAAACGGCCAGATTGAGGTTCCAGAACTCAGCTGATATACACACCCAAAAGTTTCGAAGTTCAGGGTTTGAATACTTGTAGCAGTGGTCAAACAATTTCTCCTTGTTTGTTTTTAAGAAATGACTATCGGACATCGCAATATTATAATTACGGCCGATCATCACTCCAGTAGCTTCAACCATGGGTTGAGCGGATTAGGGGGTCATTGCCCCCTGAGTTTTTGGTCTCCAATAGGCTTTGTATAGGGCTAGTATTGCCGTGCTAGTGGTAATCCATCCAGGACGCCCTTGGTCGAGAAGAGCTCTCCAGCCCTGACCTCAACGCCAGACTGATCAATATATTTATTTATTTCACTGCCTTTTATCTATTTCTACTAGTGTTCAAATTGACAGCGCGTGCCAGGGGCGGATCCAGGAGAAGGGATCGGGTCTTGGCCTTAAAGCGTTCAAATATTACACAGTTTTAGCTGATTTGGGCTGATGTTCGTAAGAAAAATGTTTTCAATATATTGTTCGGATTTCCCCTTTCCAAAGACTTTGCTTAGATCCGCCCCTGGCACTTGCAACCTGAATTCGTGGCCTGCATGACGGAACACGATAGCTCGTGATCGCTCGAATGTTCACACTGTCTATAAGAGTTGGAATTACCCTAATACTTCTCTACCCATAAGGACAAAAACACAAAAGTGCGTTTTCACGACCTTTTAAGTAATTTCTGATCAAAATGGACATGAAGAAGGTTTCTTAGAGTTGAATTTCGCATAATAAAATCGTAGTGCATAGTTAAAATACGGCAATTTTAATTTTCTCATGAGTATGACCCACCCTATTGTATGTACATGCCCGTTACATTGTGGAAATATTGAGCTTGCCCCGCTATTTCTAATATATTCAAAAGAAAACTGGAAAAACGTTTGACTATATTTCATAATATCTGTGGTCTTAGCCCTAAGCCGCTTTCGGATTTGGAATTTTACATACTTCAGGGTGGCGCAGAAAAAAATTCTCGATCAGTCTTTTCTGCACAATCCAGATACCAATGGATGAATCTACCTGAAAAGTTGTATGCATTTCCTCAAAAGCTGTAACCATGTGCTGTAACAGCGATTTGCTTTATTGTAGACTTTTGATCTAGATATGACGGGTTTTGAAAATAGCAAGTTGTGGCCCTAAAACACGCAGCTCACAGCAACAAGTCGATTGCGAAACAGGTCGGCGTTGACCCAAAAACCGTATTCAACGTGATTCAACGTTTTAATGAGACAGGTGCTGTTTCTAGAAAACCAGATTCGGGTAGTAAACGCGATGTCCGCAAAAAATACTTGTTGACGTCATCTGCAAGCAAGTGTCTCGGAATCCTCGAAGAAGCATGCGGAAGATGGCTAAAGACCTCCAGGTTTCAAGAAAACGGTTAGTAGGGTGGTTAGAGATGACCTAGGGCTCAAAGCACCAAAAATCCGACGTAATCACCTAATTTCAGAAGCCTCCAAGACCCAAAGGTGTAGCAGGGCCAAGAAGATGCTGGAGGAAATGCGAAGCGCCGGTGGCAAGGTCTTCATCTGGTCTGATGAGAAAATCTTCACTCTTGAACAGAAAGTGAACTCACAGAACGACCAGGTCTTGGCAGCAAGCTGTTTCAGCATCGAGCCGGCGCAACGAACCATCCATCGACGACAGAAGCCCGCAGGGGTCATGGTCTGGGCCGCTGTGGGGTCCGATGGATCAAAATCTCATTTGGTGTTCATTGATGATGGTGCCAAGGTCAATACCCAATTTTACGTGGATTTGTTGAAGGAGAACCTTCTGCCGTGGACCAATGCCTCATGTGCTGGTGGATACGTGTTCACTCAGGACGGTGCACCGTTCCACACATCCAAAGACACCCAGCAGTGGTGAAAGACCCACCTGAAGGGATTTTGGGATAAAGACATGTGGCCCCCCTCAAGTCCAAATGTCAACCCCATGGATTTGGCTATCTGGTCCATCCTGGAGAAGGATGTCTGTGCTGCGCCACACAGCAGCACCACCAACCTGAAGCTGGCCCTTGAGACCGCATGGTCCAACCTCAGTGAGGATGCCTGCGGCGCTCGTGCCTTTCTGTGACGGCACGTCTTGAGGCTGTGGTGAAGGCCAAAGGAGGCCATATCGAAACGTAGTGGCATTGGAAGGTTCTGTGGACATCGTAGCACATGTGTACAAAAAGGGGTTTAGTATTTAAAAAAATAAAGATATGTAAAAAATTCGATCGGGAAGTTTTTCTGCGCCGCTACCCTGTAAATACCTACTAGTTTTTAAAATCAAACCAAAGCCGGGAGGTGCGCTACTCAGGCCCGTTACTTCGCTACTTGCGGACTCTACCTTAGCGGAGTAGCGGGTAGCGGACTTCAAGAGTTTGAAAGCGCTACTGCTACCGACAGACATTAAAAAAGACTGGTATCCAGATAATTTGATGATGTCATTTTATGCGCAGACAGGTAGAAGGTTCAAAACTGGGTTCGGATTGCAGCCTGAAACGTAAGATAGTGCAGTTATCTTCAGATGCTAGCATGGACCCTGTAGTAATGAATTATTTACTTGCGGTGGATTGCTTGCAAAGATTGAAAGAGCGGGTGGCTTTCCCTGCCTAGGCGTCTGGCGCCGTAACAATTTTTGTGGCTCTCACATACTTAAAAATCTTATTAGAAGAGGTGATATCGGTGCCAATGAAGTACGGACTCGCTTGTTAAGTGCGCTTCCGATGTAGCAGATTTATTCGACTCAGTAAATGAGCTTAGCAACCTCAAATAAACTTTCCAGAAGTGTGACAATGGATTGCTGATATATATATATATATATATATATATATATATATATATATATATATATATATATAAGAATGCGTTCTGTTTATAATAAACATGTTTTTTTCGTTCAATGTGCTTAAACAACAACGAAAACTTTCCACTAACACTTCAAAAGAAGCGGTAGCGGAGTTGCGCGTAGCGGCTTCGTGATTTTGAAAAAGTAGCGCTGGTAGCGGTTGCGGTTTGAGTTAGCCAAGGTAGCGGAAGTAGCGGTAGCGGTTTCAATAATTTGGTAGCGGCTCCCACCTCTATCAGACAGCAGGGCGATGGTTATCGTGAATCTAAAGAACTGTAAAAAGTTGCATGTTTTACACGACTCTTACCAAACTTTTCGAAATTTTAGCATTTTCTCATTTTTAAATTGATGTTTAACGTTACCAAAGTCAATCCTACCCATAATATTCAAAATTAGTACAGTAGATTTTGAGATTGTGGGGAGGCGAGCACACCCTCCCCCATCCACTGACAGGAATAGGAGTTGTCGGGAACCTGAAAGAAACAGGTTAATGATTGTCAGTCTCGAAAGCAACACTGTCACACTATTACTGCGGCCTAACAATCAATTGAAGCTTAATATTTAGGACGCGACGCTTCACCACTTCAGATTTAAAGGGAATGTGGCACCTTCGTAACGTGATTTAAACTGAGACAGCCAAGTTGTAAAGCAAGTCCGAAAACCCAGAACTCAATATATCATTTGTCTAGGAACTCGAGATTTCCGTAGAAAAAGCTAAAACCTACCTGAAATGTACCCCTCATGTACCCTTAGCAGCAGGCCGAAGTTGTCATGGCTGTTGGTGTGACGACATATGCTGACGTCACGGTGATTATCAGCCAATTGAAGCCTATGGAGTATGGTAGTGGTTGCCAGATCATGACATCATACGCTGGCAGAGAAACATTTTTCCTAGAGGTGCATTTTAGAAATAAGAATATTGAGCTTATTGTACATTTTCCAGATAAACCATGGAAGGTTCCATGATTTTCGGCTAAAAGTACCCCTAATTACACTAAACTCCATGATTCGACCAAGGTGCCACATTCCCTTTAAGTGCGTGCAGTCTATTAAACAGTAAGTCGCACGGATAAAGAAAATTGCTACCATCAATTCCACAAGCAACAATAAAGCCTACTGACGCAATGCCCTCGCAAGGACAATCCTTGATCCAAATGTTAATCTCGTCTAGAAATATTGGGAGTCACCACTGCTGAGGCTGGTAAGCGCCGACTTCGCATTTAGGTATTCAGGGATAGTCGCTCCCCTACAAGGCGGCCCCTGTCACGTGACACCTGTCAGATGTAGTGCAGCAGGCAGTCGGGCGGCGGTCATGACCGGGCCTCCGAGGTCATAGTCAGATGCGGCACGTGGCGTCTGGCGTCGCCGCCTGGTGAATATGCAGATTGTATCGCAGTGCCAGCGCCGTGTTGCAGCCAAGATCAGGAAGGGCATGCGCCGCAGCCGCCGGCCTGGGGTAGCGTTCCCCTACTCCGCACTCCTGGCCTGGACAGCAGCCGGCCCGGGGTGGCGCACCCCTACTCCGCACTCCTGGCCTGGACAGCAGCCGGCCCGGGATGGTGCACCCCTACTCCGCACTCCTGGCCTGGACAGCAGCCGGTCCAAGGTGGCGTTCCCCTACTCCGCACTCCTGGCCTGGATTGGGATACCGTACTCCGGCGCTCCGTTTATCCAAGCGAATGAGGACTCTTCGTGGGATTTGAACACTGCTATAAAATTCGAGTTTATATCAAAATCATCAGGAAATTCCCTTCCTTAGTATTTCATATACGGTGGGTATGCACCTTGTACAGATTACAAATGCTGAATTGTCTCTACAGTCACTGGAGAGCTCAGGGGATAAAGAGACGCTATAGACAGGTAGCAGAATGGTGGTGGGGAGAGTTGTCACTGCACCCCACCCCTTGGATGGATCAGGGCACCACTTCTGAGGTACCGCCCCCTTAAAATGGCCAAGACAACAGTGAAGCGGCAATTTCTCTGGGCTTTCGAAAAGGGGCTTTGACTTTTAAAGACTGTTCACAGACTCACAGAGCTTAACAGCGAACACACTCTGCTGGTTTTCCTCAGATATAACATGTTTCACACCTGGGATTCTCAATCTCATGGTATAACCTCTCCCGGGATCTAGATTGGACCGGGGTGGAAACACAAAGAAAGATGGGTGTTTACAAATTTTCGTCGCTGACAAACATTGCAGTCTTGTCGCACGCACACCGGAGAAGGGCCTCGGAGGGCCCACCCACCTCTTTTTCCCAGGTGGCCGGAGAACCAATCTTAGCCAAAAATCAATACTACGCCACATTTCAGAGTTTTTAACGGCGCGTCGATTGGTGAAGACATTTTAGAAATTGGTAAAAAATTGATGTATAGGCTTTCAAAGTCAGACCTGCATTTTAAGATCGCTGCAATCGCGCGGTCGGACCAGTTCGCTGGCACTGGGGACCGAGTGGTGACGTCATAGCGCCATATAACCGGGAGGATAAGTCAAGGTCACCTCACATGAAGTTCAAGGTCAAAAGTCACAGGTCAAAGTCATACCCGCACGTTCAAGGTCATTGACCCCAGTGCTTCCTGTCAAATGACGTTATCCGGTCTGAGGTATATTATGCTATGACGTCATAGTTAAGGCAACTCAATGTAAAGGGCAAGATCAAAGTTTAAGGTCAAAGGTCATGGGTAAGGGTCCATCCTCATTTCTCGCCAAATAATTGCTATAGTGCTAGTTACAGTGTAAGTACATTATAGGTAGTATACGATATTGTGACCACACAATATGACCTTGAATGACTTTGGCCATGAATGACCTTGATCCCAAAATTGTAGGAATTATTATTTGTGACCTTCCCTCTATGACCCTGGTCCGCCTTTAGCTTATTCCCGCACAATATCGGCATTTCCCGACAGGTCTCCATCACGGCCAAAATTTGACCTTTATGACCTCGAAGAAATTGACCTAGGTCAATAAAAATTGGTAAGATGTAGTCCATAGCCCCCACCCACCCTCCAACCGGTGTTTTTCTACACATCTTAGTTTCCGAGATCTTAGGGGGCCTACCAGGACCCCCTACAGCCTGCGTTAGTGCCATACTCCTCTCCATAGGCGCAGGAACGGGGGGGACAGACAGGGCAGGAGGCGGCTGTTGCCCTGTCCTAAATTTTTGGACGGGGGGGCAGTGCCCCCCCCGACTTTGAGCCTATTCCGGACCTTTTTCGTTAACATATCAAGCGATAGACCGAGTCATAAGCGGTGACAACTTTTGACCCCCAACTTTGAAAAAGTTCCTGCGCCTATGCTCCTCTCCGGTGCGGGAGTTAAGAAGATAACCAGAGGTCAGAAAAAGTGCCTAAGTGTTACCAACGGAATTTCAAAGCAAAGAAGTGTAACCAAACATTTTGAGGTTTGGCACCAAAAGATCATTATTTTTCAGACCCTTTGCGTCCCTTCAGATCTTAACCCATTTTTGTCCAATGTTCCCATTTTGGAACATTACATATTCATGGCACAGTTCGCAAACTGTTTGTCTGGGGTGCCTGTTGTACACTTAAGCAGCAAGAAGAGGTTTAAAACAAAATTTAGCGACCCTAATATGTCAGATTTTGGCTATCCAAATACAGGTTTTGGATTTTTGAAATGCTATTTGCGAGGTATCAACCTAGATTTTAAAAACTGGTGCCCAAAAACAAAATTGTTGCCCAATTCCAAAATCCATGCAGGTGAAGACACAAGAAGGTCCCCTGACCTGACCATATAAAAATAAAAGAAATACACGCTAAACTGAATTGTCAGTGAAGAAAGAAATTTGGATGTTCCCAATTGGGAACATTGGGCACATCTGCTGGTATGGAGTGACAGACCGAGGGTAGTGTTTCCAAGCCCGAACGAAAAGCTATATGTGCTGTAGCGTAAACATAGGTCACTGCTATCAAGGTTCAACGCTACCCCACGTCCATATCTCCCTCTATTCATTTTCCCACCCCCCCTCCCACCCCAACATTTGGCCCACCCTTCCACCCCCCTCCAGGCTGTGGCGTTCTCATGATCACGGTCAGGGCGCTGACATCTGGTGCGCATCGGTGTCGTATGCTGGTGTTGGCTTTCGTGCCGCCCTTCACAGCAGATGGGCCCATACTTTGGGTACCATTCCAGCAAGATTTTCATGAAGGGTAAGCCGGTGCTGCTTCGCTAGAGGGGGACCCGCCCGACGGGCACAGCTCGCTACTGCCGCCTAATGAAGTGTCCTCTTCCTGAGAGAAAAACGTCTGAAGCAGCTCCGAGAGGCATCTACTTGTACAAGTCCACCAAAGACGTCCTGGCCGTAAAGTGAAAGAACAGCAGGGCGGTGACGTTGGTCACGAACCACTCGAGTGTCACTCCACTGGGAGATGTGCAGCAAACGAAGAAGATCACAGTAAAGCAGCCCAACCTCATCCACGAATACAACCAGCACATGGGTGGGGTAGAGCTCGTGGACGGGGTGATAGTAGTACTTCACCCAGCGCTGCGATGGAACAAGTGGTTAGGCACACTAGTCACCAACGTGTTCGGCTTGCTGCGAGTGGCCAGCTGGCGGATGTACCGCATGTGCAGCGGGAATGAGATTGATCAATTGACCTTCACCCGCGAGATCACACTTGAGCTACTCAAGAACCCGAGTCAGCAGGAAGTAGAGCTGGAAGAAGGATCAAAAACAGACTCAGGCCTAGACACCAGTCCAGGACCCAGCAGCGGCCGGGTAGGGGTAGTCTCCAAGGTGCATGGAAGCCATTACATCGTCGCGGCCACCAGCCAGGGTCGGGGCAAGCTGTGCGCTGCTCTACACCTGCTCTATGTGCAGTATCTGCAAGGTGCGCATGCACAACCACTGCAGCCAGCAGTACCACACAGCATGCCGGACCATCTTGCCGACGAGTGTCGCAGTGACGCGGTAGTAACGCATCAAAACAGAGAGGAGAGGGAGTGCATGCAAGTGGGTGTCTGAGGAACGAGTAGCTGATGTGTGAACTAAAAATCTGGTGTTAATTTTCCACCCAAAGATGGGGATATTTACCTTCTTATTTGCTCTGATATGCATGTTTGCAATTTGTTTCCATGCATTTACTGCCCAGCGATATAGCACGACTTTTACCCCCGTATGTGCCCAATGCTCCCAAATGGGAACATGTGAATTTTGGTACTTACAAATTTTTTACTGAAAAACCAGTGTCAAATCTATACTCAAGGAGGCCAATGAACACAGAAACGATAGGCGAAACCAAAAATATCGATCGAATAGAACCAGACATATCGAGGTTCGGTCATAAATGGGTTAAATAACGTATTGCCAGACTGAGCGTCAGCTTCTCACGCTGCGGAGAGCACAATCTTATCTTTTTGTCACCGACTTCATCTGTTTTTGTCACCGACTTTGTTGGCGAGCTGGGAGATTTTTTTACCTCTGAAGATAATTTGCCCGGTATTAAAAATATCGAGGCGCTAACTTTATGCTGTTTCTAATCAAAGGCTACAGCTAGCGGAGAACGTTTTTTAGGAGAAAGGAAAACAATTGTCTGACTATACGGCAAATAATAATCTGAAATAAACGTATATCTTGCCAAAATTTCCGGTCGGTTGTTTTATTCTGAATAGGTGTAGGTGCTGATTAGCACCGCCATCAGTTTCTAAAACAATTTTCTTTGAAGATGCCTGCCTATAAGAATGTGTAAAATGTAAAATGAAATGTATGTGTAAATGTTCATCTTTGTGAGATCCTGCCGGTTTCTTAGACATTCAAGGGAGAAGGACCTTCACGAGACTTTGAATGAAATACAAGTCCCGTGTAGAATACCTAACCAAAAGCCTTAGTTGTTGGTTCTTTATCACAGCCACGCAGTTTGTAGGTAGACAACCGTCTCATGAGCGGAAAACAGCTCATTTCGCGGCTGTCTCCTCTCCATTAGTCTTCTCTAGACTGGGCGTGCAGTGAAGACGAATTCTGGCTGAATGCCGCCCTGGAAACTTTACTGCTTCCAAGCGACAAGTTTTGGGACGAACAGGTTCGCATCAGGATTGATTTTGGAATCCCGTAACTTGTGCGTTGTTAATTGTGGGGTTCAGATAAATTCTTGTTATTGACAGAATCGTTCATTATAGTATTTTTGTTTCCTATTCCTTGAATCATGGGCTGATTCGGATTGCCTATCGCGGGGAGTGGGGAACGTGGTTGGAGAGGCGGGGTTGGAGTGCCAAACCTATTGCGAGGGTGCCGATATTCGCATCGGAGGTTGGGGGTGTGGGAAACGACAATTCATAAGGCGCCTTGATCAAGGGATGCCAGAGGGCCGATGGAGGGGGCGAGTTCTCCCTTACCCTGCATCTGCCTATCTTACATTTTTTAGTTTGGTTCCTTTCGCCTTCTCCTCATGCGAATAGTGTGTGATTTATTTCGCTAGCTGATTAAAATACATTCTTATGACGAATTCATTGAAACGTTGGGAAAATAAATGGAGTGGAGGTGAGAACTGGATTAACCTGCCCAAACAAACTCCCTCTAGTACCTTTTCTGTTATAAGGGGGTGCAATTGTTAGGGGCGCAATATGCACACTTTCCCTACATATGACCTCGCAGCGTTGCAATTTTCAGCTGAAAGCATCACTTTATAGCTCGCAGCAGTCCGATACTGATAGGCCCGATGTATATTATCTGCCGTCGAATAAGGATGCCGGATTACCCTAAGAAAAAACTCAGATGGCTAAAACCCCGGCTAGGATCGTAGCCGTCCAGCAGCGCGAGTTGTAAAAGGGACGAGGTGGCCCTCTAGATTGCGACTTGGGTACACCCTAACGCCTAACTTTTAAAAAGGAACATGGCACGTTGGTCGAATCAATAAATTAAGTGTAATTATGGATATTTTTAGCCGAAAATCATGACAACGTCCATGATTTCTGTGAAAAATGTACAATAAGCTCAATGCTTTTATTTTTTAAAATGTTGCTGTGGGGTAAAAAAATAAACCTCTGCCTGTGGATGACGTCATGATCTGGCAGCTACTGCCATATCAATAGACTTCAAGGGCTCCTATTGGCTGATTACTCACCGTGACGTCAGCACTATCGTCACACCAACAGCTGACAACTGTGGCCGCCTGGCTGGGATGGGTACATGTGGGGTACATTTCAGGTAGGTTTTTAGCTTTTCTCTACGGAAATTTTGAGTTTCGAGACAAATGATATATTGAGTACTGGGTTTTCCGGCATGCTTTACAACTTGCCTATCTCAGTTAAAATCACGTTATAAAGGTGCCAAATTCCCTTTAACCAGTCATGACCTGCCAGGGTGCCCGCATCGCGGGGATAGCCTACTGCTACACAAAGGTATTGTTTGTTGCGTGAATTATTACCGATGCAACCTGCTGTTTGCAGGTTTTTTAGGAAGGTCACTAAAAAAACTGGTGTAGGATAAGTTTGGTACCCCACTTTCGATTGTATAGCCTTTTCAGTAATTATGTCGTCGATGGAATTTAGTTGTAACCATCTTTCGTTTTCCGTTTCTTTTCTTCTGGCACCAGTTTTCCTGTCAGAAGTTTAGGCATGGAGAATCAGCGGCTGTTTGTGAGTATTTGGAACGGGTTGTTCCATGAATATATTATTCAACTCAGAGACATAAATGATTCGATATTTGGCGGAAAGTAACGTCTGTATAATGGGCTGATAGATCCGGCATGCATGTTCTCTTAACCAGGACTCATTCTTGGGCGGCGAAACTCACGCGTTTACAAGCTATTAAAGCACTGTACACGCAAATTTAAGGCATAATTATGTAGGGTGGGGTGATAATGACGTCAAAATGACAAAAATCAGACTAGCATTTCACAATCCTGGGTGCTGATGCTTTGGTATATTTGGGAAGGAAAACTCTAATTGACCTAAGCCCTAATATTTATTTAAAACCCTGGCACCTTGGCTTGAAGTTTTTACTTTTTTGTCCTCCAGACCAGTGCAGTTCAGTAAACCATTGGGACAAACTGAGGGATGTTACTTTGTAAATGGCACTGAGGATGCAACTTTTGAGAACGAGCCTTGCTTCGTACACTTAAGAGCACGGGCGTCGCCACGGATTTTCGAGTGGGGGGAGGCGAAGCCAAAGTGGGGGAGGCAGGACCAGTGGTGAAACCCTTGAAAACCCCTACGTCCGCTTCGGCATTTTCAATGGTATTTTCGGCCAAAAGTGGGGAACCGCCCCCCCCCGTTTTCCAAGAGTAGAGGCCCGACCCCCCAGGCCCCCAGTGGCGACGCCCCTGTTTAAGAGCCCCAGATCCCATCCTGGCAGTGTCGCTACTCGCATGCTGGGACACAGGGGGGAACACTTTTTAAAGGGCAGTTTCAGATAGCCTGTGAGAGAAAACGTGGGAATGCAAGCACATGGTTGGGGGTGCAAAACCTTGCATTTTCTTAACCTATGTACGGCTTTCGTTGCGTTCTTGCAACAAAAACATGCCTTGGTATACTTGGTGTTCATGGAGCGGGAGTGACTTCCGGATAAACAATCTAGCACGAGCCAACGCGCGCACCATTGTTGCGCACGAGACATGAGACCGATAAGACCAACATATTTCCAGAGTCGATCGTCAGTCATTGTTGAAAGCTGGAAAAAGGGAGTGGTGATTTTTCTTTCACGGCCAGTATCTACGGTAGGTAGTAAATGGGTTAAGTGTACAAAGTTACGCTCCTGACAAACTCCTCATACCGACAATAAGCTTTAAATTCCGACACGTTTTAAGCGAATGACACATAATTTTCAAGGTTAAGCTATTATGAGGTCATTCTGAGCCTGACAAATTTTCTATAGGTGGAAATAACGACTTCAAATAAGCTTGATTGACGCTGATTTTCAGATGGGGATCAGGAGTGGGAGGAAGGCCGAGCCGCCACCGCCCAATAGGGCACCTCCGACTCCCGAGTCAGAAGCATCTTAAGTCCAGCAAGCCCGCCACAAGAGCGGCTGCCCCCGTGGCTAAGAATGAATATGACCTGGGTGTCGTCTTCCCGTCGATGCACATGTTCCGCCCCGCCAAAAAGCTGCCCACTCTGTCTAGCACGGTTGCGATGCTACGTTACTACAGCAGCCAGAGGCAAACCAGGAAAGGAGTCCGGTCAGATCAGGCTTCTAGGGAGGTGGCAAACATTTTAACCGCGAAGTGGTACCATGACACGCTTCCCTGTGTCAGCTTCGAGACCCTGGTACACTGAATGGTGAAGCTGTACCAGGAGGTCCTCCTCGGTAGTCGAGACATGAGAAGGACGGACGAAAAAAACAGGAAGAGCGTGGAGCGATACAAGGAGCTTGTTTCGGAGGAAGATAAGCTCTACGACATCATCGAGGAGGACGAAACAAAGAGGAAGGGGAAGCAGCAGGAGTGGGGGTGAGCATGGGCAAGATGAAGGGAATCTACTTGGTGGACATGAGGAATGACAGGAAGATGGAGTGCGGTGGCTCAGTGGATCCAGTCTGGTACCCGGCGGTCATGAAGAAGAGGCGGCAGAAGGAGGTGGGGGGAGAGAAACATGGAGGGCATGTCTAGGTAGTTTCAATTCAGGCCGCTCTCTGAGATAGAAGATTTTTTGGATGAAGAGGGGGGATATGAAGTTCAGTGAGAGTGGTAGGAGTGGTAACAGTGACGATGAAAATGATGTCATTTCTAAAGAGGTTGAAAAAGAAAGGAACGTAGAAGTTACCGATAATACGAACCAGTTAGGGAAAAACGGGGTTTACAGGGAATGTTGATGACCAAGATGACCCCATGCCCCTCACATACAGGCATGTGAGGCTCAGTGAAAGAAAGGTAAGGGATAAGGGGTAAGGGTCTACACAACTCTAGCAAATCGGAGTGGTGAGGGGCTCTTGCCTACTGAATCGGTCAAAGCTGTCGTAGAGGTGGCCAACTCTTGAATTGGCAGGACCTGGAAGGTCCCAGGAGAGTATGCTCAAAGCTCTGGCGTGGACACGATGCCCCACGTGAAAAATAGGGAGATGCTGAACATGCTGGAGGCCCAGTCCTTGGACCTACTGGTGGACAGGATGGCGCAGGGCAAAGTGGAAGGGAGAACCCTCACCCACTACACCGACTCAACTACAAGAAGCAGGAATGTCTCATGGTGCTGCCCGGCGAGCGTATCGAGCGGCAAGTGCTGGACTACGGAATATTCCAGGAGTCCCTTGAGAAATTGACACTGAGAAGAAGAAAAGATGTGATCCCTGCCTGATGCACAATGTATAGTTATAGGAGTTCAATAAATCTGGAAATATGATCATTTACTTCAGCGTTTATTGGCTAGCTGACTACTCTACCAAAGGGGCCAGTTGCATACTAAGCTCAGTTTGCCACAGAACTTTGGTCCAAGGTGCCAGGGTTTTAAAATTAAGTTAGCGAGCTCAAACTTTCACAATGTTTATGTTATATATATATATATATATATATATATATATATATATATTATATATATATATATATATATATATATACAAAGATCATTTTACCAGGTTTGTGGGAAATTCCAAAAATTATGCGATTACCATCCCACCCTACATATGGTGAATTCACCAAAGTTATCTAGAATGTGGAAAACATGATAGCTGATGGCTTTGGAAGAAAATCGGCGAAATCGGGGGGTCTGGGGTCACGACTGACTTCTCCCTCCCCTGGATCCAGACCTGGTCACTTTCTACAGTCTCCCTTGGGATCCAAGAACTGCCAACCCCATGACGCGATTTAGTCACGTCCCTTCCAGGTCAGAAGTGTTATTTTGGGAGGTAAAAATACCTCAGACCCTTTTATAGGGCAAAAACTGCGGGAGATGGGGGCCACTTTCCCCTTACACTAGGAATTTTTGGGCCCTGGTGTTACCAGTACTGCAGGGGGACGACAGCTCCGACTGACCTGGGCTGGTGCGGGGTGACGCTGACCTAGGTAGGGCGTGGTTCCACCCATTGGCGGATCCAGGAGCAACTTTTTGAGGGGCCAAACGAGGGGCCAAACCAACTGGGGGAATAAATCGAGGGAAAAGTCGCGAAAACGTAGTATTTCTAAAGAAAAATTTCCAAAATTTGGTGCTTAAGGGGGCCAAAATATACTATTTTAGGCTTTGGGGAGGGCCACGACCCCTTGCCCCCCTCCCCTTGGATCCGCCAGTGGTTCCACTGATGCTGTGGGGTGGGGGCACTGACATGGGCAGAGTCTTGTTCCACCACTGCTGCGGGGGAGGGACACTGACCTGGGCAGGGTCTGGTTCCACCACTGCTGCGGGGGAGGGACACTGACCTGGGCAGGGTCTTGTTCCACCACTGCTGCGGGGGAGGGACACTGACCTGGGCAGGGTTTGGTTGCACCACTGCTGCGGGGGAGGGACACTGACCTGGGCAGGTTCTGGTTTCACCACTGCTGCGGGGGAGGGACACTGACCTGGGCAGGGTCTGGGTCCACCACTGCTGCGGGGGAGGGACACTGACCTGGGCAGGTTCTGGTTCCACCACTGCTGCGGGGAGGGACACTAACCTGGGCAGGTTCTGGTTCCACCACTGCTGCGTGGGGAGGGACACTGACCTGGGCAGGGTCTGGGTCCACCACTGCTGCGGGGAGGGACACTGACCTGGGCAGGGTCTGGTTCCACCACTGCTGCGGGGGAGGGACACTGACCTGGGCAGGTTCTGGTTCCACCGCTGCTGCGGGGGGAGGGACACTGACCTGGGCAGGGTCTGGTTCCTCCACTGTTCCAACGGGACGTTAGCTGGCCGACCCGGCACATGACACCAGTGGTCGGGCACCTGGATCTGCATCAGCAGGCTGAGGTAGCCGATGGGGATGTAGAAGCAGACGGGCAGGATGTAGAGCAGCAGCAGGCGGCGCTGGTACCAGCCGTTCTCTCCCACCACAGACAGTAGCTTGTCACAGCTCTTCATTCTGGCGGGGAGACGGGACACGCGCTCAGCACAGAGCACAAGTTGGAGAATGCAACTCTGACTCAGTCTTACATTGTCCCATTAGCTGCCAGGTCACGTGACATCATGAGCTTTGCAGAAGTTCGACAAATCAAACAATTTTTGTTAAAGCGGTTTCTACTTATTTTGGGCGTCTACGCACAAAACCAACTCAGAACATTTTTTTCAAATCTTCAAGGACTGTATCTGGTCTTGAAAACCCCATTGACAATCGGACGGCATGACTAATCAGCCAAAGAATGACGCCATGCGCGCGAAAATCGGCCGCCCGGCGCGCCCCACAGATAGCCGACTGGCACTTCGGCCAACCGACGACACGCACGCGTGTGGTGCTCAGCGGAGACTATGGGTTGAAAGTTTGTTGCAAGGGAAACATGCATGTACATAATCACATGGCATTGTGGAAACTTCCATAAGATTAGTGTGTGCCTTTGACAAACAATTTTTTCCAGTCTTTCTTTTTCTTTCATCTTTTGTTTTCGGCTTCAGTAAGGTTTCATTGAGAGTAAGGAGCGTGAAAAACACGTTCTAAGTATGTGTTTTGAAGCAAGGTGCAATCAATATTATTCAGGTCTTGGGTGGAAGCGAATTCATAGCTAAAGGGCTGTGCTATGACAGTAGTGTTCTAGATTTAGTGGCATTTGGTTCGGTTCGCCAGGAGAGAGGGCAGAGGAGGCTGAATCAATGTACCAAAAGACAATTTTAATTTCTATTAAGGCATGAAAGAGTCTTACTTTGGTAATGAATGAGAAAGGGGTTTTATAATAAATAAGAAAGGGGTTTTAATTTTGCTGACATCGCAATTCTGAAAAAATAGCGGAGTGGGGAGAACTGGGACAAGTTGTCCCACTTCTCCCCTTGCTGTCCAACTTATCCTTGTACTGTACTTGGATTGATTGTACCTACCTACATATTTGTACTTTGATGGAAATATGATTGTGTCGTATTTTTACCTAGAGAGATCATGGTCATCAACTTGTTTTTTCTTCTGACGTGGCTTATAAATCGAGGTCAGTATATCGATCATAAGTTCAATATGGCGGACTTATCGATGAAAAATGCGACATTTCACCAATGCCAACACCAGGTGCGAATCCAAGTGAAGGGGGGGCCGATTAGGCGATCGCCCCGCCTTGGGCTCACCTTAAGCAATGAAAAGAAACGCCCCTCGCAACAGCCACTACTCCCCCCGCAAAGGGGCCCGGCGGCTGCGGCTGTACCCAAGCCCCGCAAATTGCCTTCAAAATGCCACCCAAATGTAGCGTACCCGGGTCCCTTGTAGTCCACTTAGAGCCTCTGAGTCTGCGACTGGACCCCTCAGAATTTACCCCTGACCCACTGCCGAAGCCGAGCCCCTATTCTCAGCAATTGCAGAGCATTCCCCCTGTGTTTTACCCGGGCCCCCTGTGGCTGCAGCCGGGCCCCCCGCCCCGCTATTGGCGTCGCCCTAGATATTCGAGTGGGGGATGGAGATAAAACACTACCTACATCAGTTAAACCCTGCATATTCAATGCTATTTTCGACCAAAAGAGCTGGCATCCTTCTCACTTTCTCTCAGAAAGAGGGGGCCAGTCCTTCCCAGGTCCCCAGTAGCAACGCCTGTGGCTATATATATATATATATATATATATATATATATATACATATGTTACAGGCAGGGTGAAGAACCAGGCATTCTGCAGATTGCCCAGCCAGTTTGGCATTCTGCAGAATGCCTAGGCAATCTGCAGATTGCCAAAGCGTCTGGGCATTCTGAAGAATGCCTAGGCATTCTGCAGAATGCCTCAAATTTCAGGCATTCTTCAAACTGCCTAACGCAATTTGCTTAGATAAGCATCCAATCAGGCCGTTATTCGCTACCAAACAATCTATTTCATCTCACCCAGTGTTCCAAACACTACACAGGCCAGGAATCGCTTTATGGAGCCTGTGGTTCCCAGTTACCGTTCCCAAAAATACATAGATTTTGTGACTAATTTCTTTGAACAGATACACATTCAGTAGTTTGATTTTACTGAGCAATTTCACCGCTGGTGGTTCTGATTAGACCTCCTTTGGTTTTTCGCAAATGCTTCCGATTCAATTTAAGGGAGAGCCTCGTCACTTTGCACACCTGTAGAGTGATTGATTCCACAACGTATGACCAAAATTGGCATAGGGCAGGCCATGCCAACGAGTTTTGAAGACAATTCGAAACCCATGTAAGACGATTATAGTATTCCAAAATGAGGCTGACAGGGTGTAACTCGGCGTCTAGAAGAGAAGAACTAGATTAGGTTTATACACATCATGCGAAATCTTTTGAAGGGACAAACCTGTCTGCTGGCAACCATTTTGAAGTCAGGTCAATAACAAGGTCACCAGAGGTCACGAAAAGTCACAGTTTTCGAAGTTGTTTGGGTCTTTAACTTTTGGACGAGGTAAGTTGCAGCGGTAAATTTGACATCATAGTGACGAGCATGACCAAGAGATTCAAATGATGTACATGAGCCTGAAAAGGTTTTTATTCGATTTGACCTTCGCTTGAGGTCAAGTGTGCGATGGTACCTTTCAAGGTCATGTTGCATATCATTCAAATGCTTGGGTCTAGATGAACTCATCGATGCCTTTGACTTTGTTCTGTGAGTAATGGTTAGCGAGTTATAAAGGTAAAAAGCTAATAGTTATAGTTATATAGCTTATAATGTTATAGGTTATAAAGCTAAGTTGGTCAGAATTTGACTCATTTTAGCCCTCTGTGACGTCATGGGTCTACAGACATGGTTCAAGCTTACTTTGAAAGTAGAAGACAGTAAGACACTTCCAGCGCCGTTTCAAGTTTTTCGGTGTCAGCTCCAGTTCCCGAGACCGTAGTGAGGGTCAGATCGGACCCTCCCCTCGGTTTTTTCGCGAATTATTGTGCGCCGATTTAAACAAGACGTACGTCGTTTTTCTGGCCTTTAGGGTGATTAACTAGACAACTTACCACCAAATATTAACATCAGTTCAGATCAGGTCAACAAGTTATGGCATCCTTTTCTAAACCATGTAAGGCCATTTTGTTCTCCTAAAATGAGTCTGAAAAAAACAGGGTGTCACCGAATTATAGAAGAACTAGATTGCGTTTTGAAAAAATCATTCAAAAGCACTTGAAATGAAAAATATACGCGCTTACTACTCTAGACCTGCGGCAACACGTCATGGATTTGCGGGTGTTTCAAATTCCCCAAAATTATTTTTCAATGGAGAAACTCGAGTAACGTAAGCAAAACGGTCATTCGATAACAGCTAACAAAATTGAAAAAACCCTATAAAATCACTAACCTTTGCGATGACAAGCTTCTTCACGTACCTTTTTAACCCGCGCCCCACCGGGGGTCCGGCGCCAACCTTCGCTCCACCGGGGCCATCGATGACCCCCTTCTAACTCCGAACATATAACGGTTAGCGCAAATCTGCGAAGTGCATTAGAAAGCTCGCGTGAATTCAGTAAGAAATTACTTTGCATGTTTAAGCGCTCAGGTCAATGGTTTGACCTTCAGAGGTCAAGTTACTTCACGATAGGCCATTTTCACTCAAATATGCAGTGCTCAAGCAAACGGGGCATAACTCTTATGCAATTAGAGCTATTGAGATCTGGTAAAGTACATTTGATAGGAAAAGGCCAGACCCTATGACCTATGGGATCCGTGAAAGGGTGTCGAAGACCGCTGTTCTGAGCAGTCTGAGCATTTGCAATCATTTTTGTGACTTTTAGATCATAAGACAGTTTTTCCTCATGCTTTTTCAATGGGAGAGGTCACCCCTGACCTGACCTCAGATCACGAAATCGAAAAATCCCGGACATACGCCTTGTAGACCCTGGAGGGGCCATGAAGTGTAGGAAGTTTCAAATTGATCGACTAATAAATGTAGCTCTTATAGAGCTCAAAAATTGAATTGAGGTGACCTTGGTTGACCTGGTCTGGTGACCTGACCTTGGGTGACCCGGGGTAAAACAAAGGTCAGGAATGGTGGAAAAATGATAGGGTGAAAGATAGAGCCCTCAACCGCGGTGCTGCGTCTCGTCGTTTTTCTGCTATCCTGAAAAACCTTAGGGAGCTATCGATGGCCCCGGTGAGGCGAGGGTTAAATCCTAACTGTGCCCCAACAACCAGGCTCAGCAACTTTGTCGTAGCAAACCTCTACCCTGGCAAGTGTTGCCACACTTCGCGACCCATTCCTTGAAATAAGCTTCGCCCCTTTGTTCTGCATCATTTAAGTAAACACCCCTCCCGCAAAATTCTTTCATACACTTTAGAGGCAGGCGAAGGTGCTTTGCACAGAACGCCCTATAAAACGTCCTTAACTAACTAACTAATTGGTCTAAATTTGACTCATTTTGGCCCACTGTGACGCCACGGGTCGACGGATCTGGTCCAGACTTGGCTCCAAAGTAGAAGACGGTGAGGCACTTCCGGCGCCGTTCTATTTTGTTTCGTATTACCTACTTCCGGTTCCTGAGATCCTTAAGGGTCCGATCGTACCCCTCTCCCAGGCGGTGGTGTGAACAAAAAGAGCCCAAGAGGGTCCGGGTTAACAGTGAGAATCTAATGCGAGACAATGAGAAACAGAGCAAGTAATCAGAAAACCAAAACTGGCTCATTCTACCGCATGCTTATCGTCCTGAATATGCATATTGTGTCCATGTGGTAGGCTGTACTGGATTGAACGGAGCTGATCTCGTTTGCCCCGAAGAAGCTACCAATCTTTGTGATCTGGATCGTTACGCTGCGAAGTGCTACGATATTAGGAATAAGTTGGCTGTTGAGTATTTTGCTTAAATACTACAATGCGAACTTTGTAATATTTCTTAATTTTCAGCACAGGTATTTAAGAAAGCTTGGTTTAATTCTGGTATGGTCTCGAAAATTATTTGGAAACAAATGATTCCATGATACTTTTAGCTTACAAAATGTCGGATGAACATTAAGTTGAATAATGTTTTCAAATTTGCCACGCAAACCCCAAAATGATTTTTTTCTGAAACATTTCGATACTCTGACTAGATATGATGAAACACATTTTTTTTAGAAGTAACAGTTTCCAAGTCAGTTTCGAAGACGTAACCCTTCGAAAGCACCACTCTACACGGATTTTGAACTATCCTGAAAAGAAATGTGTGGCCAGCAAACATTGGTGTACTGAATATGTTTGAAATATTCTGCATTGCAAAACTAAGATATTTCTGGTAGGCTGCTAACCGTTCCACAAAATTTACAATGTTTGCAATTTACCATTGGAGAAAAAGCATACAAATAATTGATTAGATCTCAAATTTTCAGCATCCTGTCTCGTGTGAGATTCGAAAGCCTTCTCGACGTGCGAAACCAAACAAATCAGCTAACAGACCAATGCTACCAAATGACTAGCACGCATAAATTTTTCACGATCTGCAGGACGAAGAGGAGTATGGGGTACCCTATAAAAGAAGCACTAAGCAAGATTAAAAAAGTACTTGCTGACAAAAATTGGTGTTGAGGTAAAACTGACAAAAGAATTCGGATCTGGAAGCCGTAAAAGACAGTGATCTATGCCACCTGATCAACGATGTCCATAATCGTCGTGGCCACCTGGGAATGGAAAAATAAAAAATCAGCTCCAAAGACGAGTTTGAACCATATACGTTGACCCGTGACGTCACAGAAGGCAAATATGGGTAAAATTTTGTCCCATTTAAAAAACCCTTTGTAGTTCGGGAACCATTAGACCTAGAACAAGGTCAAAGGCATCAATGTGTTCGTCTTGACCCAATCATTGATATGCAACATGACCAATGAAGGTTCCACCGCGACCCTGGTCTCAGGTCAAGGTTAACAAAATTTGACCTCAGGTCAAGGCCAATTAATGACCTTTAAGAAATATTGCTGCACATCATTTGACTCCTTGCTTCATGCTCGTCACTATGATGCCAAATTTATTGATGTATCATATCTTGTTCAAAAGTTATAGACATTAACAACTCCAATACCATGACCTTTGGTGACCTTTTCATTGACCTGACCTCACAATGGATGCCAGCATGCCGATTTGTTCTTTCAAGAGGTTTCGCATAATATAAACTTTAATTAACAAATAATATACACTTATAAACTTGATCAAGTTCTTATAGAAGCCATGTTACACCCTGGTTTTGTCAGCCTCATTTTGGAATACTATAATCGTCCTAAATAATATCTTAAAATCTGGTTGACCTGGCCTGCCCTATGCCAATTTTGGTCATACGTTGTGGAGCCAATTACTCTAGAGGTGTGCAAAGTGACGAGGCTCTCACTTAAATTGACTCGGAAGCATTTGCGGAAAACCAAAGGAGGTCTAATCGGACCCACCAGCGGTGAACTTACTCAGTTTAAATCAAACTACTGAAGGTGTATCTGATCAAAGAAGTTAGTCACAAAACCTATGTATTTTTGGAAACGGCAACTGAGAACCACAGGCTCCATAAAGCGATTCCTGGCCTGTGGAGTGTTTGGAACACTGGACGAGATGAAAAAGATTGTTTGGTAGCAAATAACTGCTCGATGGGATGCTTATCTGAGCAAATTGTGTTAGGCAGTTTGAAGAATGCCTGAAATTTTAGGCATTCTGCAGAATGCCTAGGCATTCTTCAGAATGCCCAGACGCTTTGGCAATCTGCAGATTGCCTAGGCGTTTGCAGACTGCCTAGGCATTCTGCAGAATGCCAAACTGGCTGGGCAATCTGCAGAATGCCTAGGCATTCTGCAGAATGCCTGGGTCTTCACCCTGCCTGTAACATATGTTTATATATATGAAAGATAAAGTTAATACGAAAAGTTAAACGGAAGATTTGAATAAAGAACTTCGAGGAGTAAATGTAGTTCTAATCGAAAGGTCAGGGAGAAAATAGGGGATATGTTCAGCAGTTACTGCAAGTCGGAAAATACTGAGGAAAATAGTGTAGTCTACTATGTTCCATGTACAAGTTGCCCGAAGTCATATTATGGTGAAACACATAGGGGTTTGAAAATAAGATTAGCAGAACATAGGAGAGATTTTATACATAATCGAGAGAGTAACGCATTAGTAGTACACAGCATGGAGTGCAAACATTTACCGGACTGGGAAGGGGCAAAAATTGTAGCCAAAAATATCAGCAAAAGAGCCAGGAAAATCGTAGAAGCTTCTTTCATTTTATCAAACAACTGTATCAGACAACGAATGGGTTTCATTAACTTAAGCACTCCGACAGCTAAATTCATTACAAGCGTATACAAGAGTTAATTGTTTTGAAATATTTTGGATTATGGTACTGCAGAGTGTTGTGGGAATGACCTAGGACCCTAAAAAGATGATACAGATGACAGTAAAAGCGCTAAAAGACTGGCAGCCTAAAACGCTAAAGTCCAGAAACTAAAACGTCTAAACCCTAAAAAAGCCCAAAAAGGCTACGTCAAGGTAAAGATCAGAAGAAAAAAGCGTGGGATGAGGTAAATACAACGTTTCGGTCTTGGACCGTCGTCAGGCGAGGGGCAACTTCGGGCAACTTGTACATGGAACATAGTAGACTACACTATTTTCCTCAGTATTTTCCGACTTGCAGTAACTGCTGAACATATCCCCTATTTTCTCCCTGACCTTTCGATTAGAACTTATGATTATGGTACTATTTTATTCTGAAGGTGCGTTTTTATGGTATGAATGTGTGCACACTGTGGCCTCTGTGCTAAAATTCTGAAAACTTTTTTGCTAAAGGGCTGTTGAATAATTGTTCTCATGACATGATTGCCGAAATTCCAAGTTGATGTTTGAATATTCCTGTTTCGATTTATACTTGTATTGTGCTACATACTGATGAAGTTGATACGAAACACGTTTATGTGGTGCAATATAATGTTTTCATAAATTTAGTTTTTGAAATTAGCCTAAACATCGTTGTAATATATATATATATAATATATATATATATATATATATATATATATATATATATATATATATATATATATATATATATATATATAAAGCCGCTTCAAGAGCTACAGAGCTTCAAGTGTGGCACAAGATCCACGGTGGGTGGGGGTAGGGCAGGGCCTGTGATAAAGGGTTTATGACCACTAAGATTAGGCTTTCTCAATGATATTACACGCCAAAGGTGGGGAGCCGGTCTCCTCATCTCCGACAGCAGCGGAGAGGGGTGGCGGGGTTAGCGCTATAGACTCACAGGGTAACTGTATCCGGACCAGGGGCTCCGATTTTGGGCGAAAACCGGCTTCCTGTGTGCTCCAAAACCTGCCAGGGGCCACCAGATCCCATTGCGAGGAAACAAATCTCGTTTCTTAGGGCAAAGCTATGAAAACGACATTTCAAGGGGCGACATCGACTTTTCAGGGGATTCGTGATCCCCTAAAAAAGTGTGCGGCGCCTCATAGAAGTGATCTTTGGTGATGGGTGGTGATGGTCCGGTGTTATTTATTTATTTATTTATTTGACATACACGGCATCTCCACTATTCATGTGGCTATTCTGACGCCAGTCGTAATGAAGATGAGGGATATAAATGACAAGCAAAAACACACTATAGGATAAGGATAAGGATAGGATGGTTGATGGCGAAGGACAAGGATTACCCACGGGGAGGGTCGCCATAGGTACCGCGCTCAACCCATGGAGTGAGGTAGTGGGACTTGATGAAGGGATCCGGTGAAAAAACATGGAAAACGACAAACAAGGCGGGACGATGTTAATGAATGATACAACAGGAAACGTTGGGAGGCGCAAAACCAGCGAATCCCATGGCATGGCGAAAGTTGTAAGCCTAAGCTATGTCTGTGCAAAGATAAATGAAATTATTGTAGTGATCATAGGCGGATCCACGATTGCCGATCGGGGGGCACATTCCCGGGGGCGCCATCCGGACCGGGGGGCGCCATCCGGACCAGGGGGCGCCACTTATGACCGGCAAAAGCTATCAGGTGGGCGCCAAATCCTATCGGTGGGCGTCGACTTTCGCATCCTGGGGGGGGTGGGAAGCGACATTTCAGGGGGCGCCATCGACCTTTCAGGGGGCGCCGAGGGTCGATCGGGGGGCACGTCCCCCTTGCCCCCCTGGATCCGCCTATGGTAGTGATTGGTAGTCAATTTCAATATGGTTCAAGATTAGAGTGCTAATTAGAGCTATTTAGATGATTGGAAGTGATTATAAGTACAAGTGATTTAAACTCTCCGTTAGAGTGTATGTTCATCCAAGTGTATATTAATCATTGTAAACTAATCTCAATTGCCTAATGAGAATAAACTGGGTCGTTTTTAATCCGTGTTTCTTTTCAGGAGCAATGGAATATTGAACGCGGGTTCATTCTGCACCTTGCGAAGATTTTTCTACGCCGGGAATTTCACATTTTAATCTATTTTTACTCCCCCAATTCTAGTTTACACTGTTCCGGTTTGTCTGATAATCATTTTGCTCCAGTGGTGTAGGAATATTCCCTCAAAACACATGCATTTTTGCATTACACTGGTGTAAAATAGGTTGTGGAATAATGCCGGAAAGAGGAGTGGATTTTGGCACTGTAGAAAGAATCCTAAAAATGGTGTACTTTTTGTTGGTTGATATTTTCACGACCCACGGGTTGGGGTTTTATTATTCCTGTTTCATGTCATTTTGCGTTGATATCGGGTGTAAAATATTCGCCGAAAGAAGAGTGGATTTTGGCACCGTAGATAAAATCCGATTTCTGGCGTACTTTTTTTAGTGCAGGGGCGCCGCCACGGAATTTTTACAGGGGGGACGGACCCGGGCTGGTGCTGACCGGAGGAGGTGAATTTTGAGTATATTCAGTATTTGACAGCATTAATAACGATGGGCCAAAATATTTGGGGGGGACGCGTCCCCCCTGGTTAACCAACAGGGGGACGCGTCCCCCCGTCCCCCCCCGCTTTCGGCGCCCATGTGGATGACAATGCAAAATGATAATGACCTGGTAGTGTGAATTGAAGGTACTTGTCAGTACTTATACATGTCAATTCATGAAATCTTTGTGTAACAGTTTATAAGTGATAGATTCTTCGACTTAGTATGACCAAATACAATAACACTACTTCTGGTACTTCAGTGATCTGATGAAGCCCTAACTTGCGTCCGTTTTCGTCCATGACGATTGCGATGATCTGGCCATAAACAATGCTGACTATGCTCCCACGGTTTTAGCTTCTGATCTTCAGACGTGCTTCGGCAAGAGCGATTTAATGCATTTAGTCTTTAGGCATACCTTGTCACGGCCACAGCCGCCCGCTTTATTCACGCATCACATGCGAGGGATTGGAGTTAGTATTGGGCTTTTCTGAGACGAAGAAAAGGTCGAAGCGCCAAGTTTCTGCACTTGAACAGTTCATTCTCGATTAATTTCGCAGCTTTGCTGAGGTTTACGTCCTTTTCAGTCACGTAGAATAACGTACACGGTATCACGTACAAGTTAATCACGTGCAAGGTAACGTGACCTCGCCTAAAATAAATTCAAACTCTGTACAGTCAGATAAAGTTTCAGTTATTCCTGCAATTTATATCAAATAACAAGGTCATCAAATACGGCGTTTGTGATGACAGGTTTTTGTATTCTAGTGCGAGGTACCCGTCGTGGGCTCTCCATTGCGTTGAACTGATATATTGAGGGAAAAGTTGAAGATCAGGTAAGATAAAAATTAAAACGTGCTTCTAATCTGGGCACCCAATTTAGGGTGCATCAAACGCCCCATTTTTTTCAAAAACGTTTTGCCTTCAGGGACGGCGGATTCCAAGGTGCAAGTGGTGCAGTTGCACCACTCGATTTCTTTCAAGTGGTGCAAAAGTATCTTTTTGCACCCCTTGTTTTGGCTTTGTCCAGGGTGGCGCCCCCTCCCCTGGCCTCAGTCGGCGCCCCAGGCCGGTCAGAAAATCAAGCCTAATTACCGCCTACCTGAAGAGGTAAGATCCTCTGTGAAAAGTAAACATTTTCATATATGAATGGCGCCCCCTTACATCATAGCCGCGCCCTGGGCAGCAAAATGCGCCCCCCTTGAGTAAAGGCGCCCCTCTGGGTCGCATAGGCGCCCTTGGATAGCGTAGGCACCTCCTGGACAGCCGAGGTGCCTCCGAAGAAGAGAAACGGCGCCCCTGGATATCACATGCGCCCCCTGGACAGCAAAAGGCGCCCCCAGCAGAGAATTGGCGCCCCCTGGATAATATAGGCGCACTTGGGTAGGTAAGGCGCCCCCTAGAGAGCAGATGTGCCTCCTGGAGAGAAAAAGACGCCCCCCGGAGAACAGCGGCGGCAGGGACGGCGGATTCCGTGGGACAGGGTCTGCAGTTGCACACCATGAAAAATCTTAGTGTGCAAAAGTATCTTCTTACACACCTGGTTTTGACCTAGTCCGGAGAGGCGCCCCCTCCTCCCCTCCACGGATTTGGGTGGCACCCCCGGATTTGGCCGGCGCCCCCGGCCGGTCAGAGAAAATCAAGCCTAATCACCGCCTACCTAAAGAGGTAGGATCCTCTGTGAAAAAGACATTTTCATACATGAATGGCGCACCTTGACATCAAAGATGCGCCCTGGAAAACAAAAGGCGCCCCCCTTGAGTAAAGGTGCCCCTCTGGATAGCACTGGATAGCATAGGCGCCTTTGGAAAGCAAAGGCGCCCCTAGACAGCAAGAGGCGCCCCTGGATAGAAAAAGGCGCTCCCAGTAAAGGAATAACGACGCCCCTGGATAGCATAGGCGCCCTCTGGTTAGCACAGGAACTCCTGTACATTAAAATGCGCCCCCCCGCCCCATAGAGCAAAGGCACTCCCTCTGAATAGTATAAGCTCCCTTGAATAGCAAAGGCGCTCCCTGGAGAGTAGGGGCGGAAGGGACGGCGGATTCTGCGGGACAGGGTCTGCAGTTGCACACTGCCTACCTGAAGAGGTAGGATCCTCTGTGAGAAAGACATTTTCAGATATGAATGGCACCCCTTGACATCAAAGCAGCGCCCTGGGAAGCAAAAAGGCGCCCCCATGGAGCAAAGGTGCCCCCTCTGAATAGCATAGGCGCTCTTGGATAGCGTAGGCGCCTCCTGGATAGCCGAGGCACCTCCAAAGAAGAGAAACGGCGCCTCTGGATATCACATGCGCCCCGTGGTTAGCACAGGCACCCCTGGACAGCAAAAGGCGCCCACCGCAGAGAAAAGGCGCTCTCCTGGATAGTATAGGCGTCCTTGGATAGGAAAGGCGCCCCCTGGAGCGCAGAGGTGCCTCCTGGAGAGAAAAAGACACCCCCGGAGAGCAACGGCGGCAGGGACGACGGATTCCGCGGGACAGGGTGTGCAGTTGCACACCTTGAAAAATGATGGCGTACAAAAGTATATTTTTGCACACCTGGTTTTCACCTCGTCCGGGAGGCCCCCACGGATTTGGGTGGCACCCCCGGATTTGGCCGGCGCCTCCGGTCGGTCAAGGGAAAATCAGACACATCGCCTATCTGAAGAGTTAGTACCCTCTGTGTAAAATAAAATACACTCTCAAATATGAATGGTGCCCCCTGACATCAAAGCTGCGCCCTGGACAGCAAAAGGTGCCCACCCCCTTGAGTAAAGGCGTCCCTCTGGATAGCAAAGGCGACCTCTAGACAGCAGAGGCGCCCCTGGACAGAAAAGGCACCCCCAATTGAGGAGTAACGACGCCCCTGGATAGCATAGGCGCCCTCTGGTTAGCACAAGCACTCCTGTACACCAAGAGGCGCCCTCCCCCATAGAGCAAAGGCACCCCTCTGGATATCATAAGCTCCCCTTGAATAGCAATCGCGCTCCCTGGACAGCACGGGCGCCCTCAGGATAGCATAGGCGCCCCCAAAACAGCAAATACGCCCTTTGATACTAAAGGCGCCCCAGATAGCAGAAGCGTCCCATGGACAGAAGACAACCTCTGGATAGCATAGGCACCCCCTGGATGGCAGAGGCGCCCCTAAAGAAGAGCAACGGCACCCCGGGATAGCATATGCGCCCCTGGTTAGCACAGGCACCCCTGGACAGCAAAAGGCTCCCCCGCCCCCTGAGCAAAGGATCCGGGCCTCTGGATAGCATAGGCGCCCCTGGATAGCGCAGGCGCCTCCTGGACAGGAGAGGTGCCTCCGAAGAAGATCAACGGCGCCCCTGGATATCATATGCGCCCCCCGGTTAGCACAGGCACCCCTGAATAACAAAAGGCGCCCCCCCCGAGAGAAAAGGCGCCCCCTCTGGAAAGAATAAGCACCCATGGATAGGAATGGCGCCCCCTGGAGGGCACAGCAGAACATTTTTTAAGGAAAACTCAGTGGGGGAAGATTTTCTTGTGCTGGCCATTATAGTGTCTTCGGGGGATCAAACCCCCATTTGGAGTGGGGCGTTAATAAAATTTAGGCGTCCTAGTGTTAAAAAATGTCTCCCAATTTTTGTTATTCCATATCCTAAAGATTAGAGATGCTGCTCAGGACTGCGATATTTTTCGACGGAAAAACGCCAAACCGGGTTTGACAAAAGGCCAAAAGGGTCAAATTTTATTTGTGCTAAAAGTTTTTTTTACAAATTTTGTCCAAATTCTTCCCAGTACGGCTGTTGGAGTCTGAGCCTCACTAAAGACCTTAACACGCGCCCCGCTGGGGGGGCCGAAATTCGCCCCCTCCTGGTTTTTTCCAGATAGTTCAAAAACGAAGAAATGTAGAACAACGAAACTTACGGTACCTTATCCCTGATCAATTTTACACATCTGATCAAATTTTTTGAGCTAAGGTCTTGTCAGGTCAAGGAGCTATTCAGGGTCAAGTGACCCGACTTCAAAACCTAAGATTACGAGTTTGAAGCAGCGCCCAGGGAACATTAGCAAACCAATCAGTTTGAAACTTCCAAAATATGATAAGGTCATTAGGGTCTACAAACCTGCTATCTCGGAATTTTGATATTGGTGACCTAAGGTGGGGTTAATTTTTTTGGTCACCCCATTATAAGTCTACGGTGAAAAATAGAATGGACTCGTTTTCAAGAAATGCTGAATAAATAAGGCTGAAAATTCTCAAACTGTCTATTCTTACCACGATCTTGACCATAAAGTTGAGGTTTTGAGCATCTGACCTTTCAAAGGTCATATCAGGTCACGAGAGTGGAGAGTGATTGTTTATTTGTTTGTTTGTTGATAATTTGATATTGACTTGACGAAATATTCTTTTATCACACTGCCCATTTTATAGGAAGGCAGGAGTGCCCTTCCAATCCCGCGTGGCCACCAAATAATTTTATCCACATAACTAAAAAATAAGTTAGCATCATCAATTATCTTGGCCGCACCACTCCCCGCTAACATTTGACATCTTCCTGCTTTTCCTGTGAATCGTTTGCTCTTGAACAGTGACGGATCCATAGGCAAATCAAGGATTGCCAATCGGAGGGGGGCGCCATCTGGAGCAGGGGGCGCCACTTTTGACCGGAAAAACCTATCAGGTGGGCGTAAAATCCTATCAGTGAGCACCGATTTTCGCATCCTGAGGAGAGGTTGGGAAGCACCATTTCAGGCGAGTGCCATCGACCTTTCAGGAGGCACCGTGACCATTTCAGGGGGCGCCGAGGATCGATCGGGAGGCTGCATCTGCCCCTCCCTTTGCCCCCTGGATCCGCGTATGGGCGGATCTAGAATTTTGGTAAGTGGGGGAAAGCGGAGCCTCAGAGTGCGCACTTTACCATCAACTTTTCACCCAAAGGGCGCCTATGGTATTCGGTTTTCGGTTGCCGTCATTTTTGTGGATCGTATTTTAACTACGTTCTGTCCCTCTCTCCCCCAGCCATAACAGTTTGTACCAGCCAAGCAAAATGCCTATTTGGCGTGATATTTGAAACGATGAATTGCTAAACAGTTCAGCCCACACTTTTTCGGCACCTCTTGAAAAAACTGCAACTGCCACTAGGTCATGGAGAAATGCAAGACGCTTGGAAACATGCAACAGCTGAACATAAAGGTACATATCTGAGAATTTTTTTAATTTGTGAAGAGGGGTTAAGCTTATTTTAACATCAAATATGATAAGCATGATTTTGCCTTTCCACGTGGCCAAAATTCGTAAGATAATGGTGAGAGGACATTGCAAATAATCGCAGCGAGTGTGAACCTGGCCTGTGCGCTGTCCCAGAAAATTATCTCAGCGGAAAAGCTTTTACATTGTAGGCAATAAAAACCGGACTTTAACCCACATTATTAATTGCTAATAAAAAATAATGTTTGAACCATATGGCAGACTAAAAGAGATATAAGGAAAGTTGAAACGTTAAAATAAACACAGAATGAAGTATGTGGGCATTTTCCATCGACCTTTATCTATATTCTTCAATTCATCAGCATGGGAGAATTGCTTTTGTGCGTGAAATTTCGAGAGGTGTTACGAGAATTTTGGTAGCCATGTGATTGAATGCTGAAATAGATCATGGCAGGAATAGGCATGTGTGATTTGCGACATAAATGGGAACCACTAGAATAAAAAACAGTTTCAACTTGTCCAAGTACTGTCTTGATAAATTGATAACTTTTTATCGTTTATTGACTGTGATTTTTTGCGTTTAATGATCATGTGCAATGTTCAGATCGAAGTGAAAAGACCATTCAGATGGATAAAACTAGTATATTTTGTCACTGACCATCCACTTACACATTCAACCATCGTCTTCAGGTCAAGTTCAGGACGCATCATTTAAGAGAAGAGGTGAGCGTGCACTGTGCATGCCCAACTCGAGACACAGTCGCCCTCCCGATGGACAGACCGCGCAGAAATACGTCCTCGTCGCGTTTGATTTCGCGCACGCGTACGACGAAGTGGACCACCACCTGCTACGCGTTCGCCTAATGGAGATGGGGCTGCCAAATTGCACGATGGCCAGGATTTGGCAGTGGCTCCGGGACCGAAGAGTCAAGGTGGAACTAAATGGCGTGCTTTCCAGTGAGCGCATTTTCCGAACTGGCCTGTCGTAAGGAAGTGTCTTATCGCCAGTTTGTTTTTGTTATGGGCGGCTCGGCTGGTAGACGCACTCCGCGCGGTTCCCGGATGCTCCCCCTACTTGTACGCTGATGATTCGGCGTCTCTCTGCACGGGCAACAACATCCAAGTCGCCAAGGACCGGGCGCAAGCTGCTGCTGGCACCCTCGTGAAGTGGGCCCGACAGCACAAAATAGTGGTATCAGGAGCCAAGATCCAAGTACTGGTGATGTCCCAGTGGGCCAGAGACGCCGATCCCTTCAGTTTTAAGGTCGACGGGAAGTCTGTCACTGCTGGAGACACCCTACAGCTACTTGGCGTCACCATCGGTCGGCTCCTCCACTTCGGTTCACATTGTAAGAGACTGTGGGATAAGGTCCGACCCCGCAACTCCCACCTATGTCAACTGTCCGGCTACAACTGGGGGCTGCACGAACAGCACCTCCGAACCGTCGCTACTGGCTACGTGAGAGGAGCGATGGAGCAAGCGGCCGCAGCGTGGCTCCACGCCACACCGCCATTTCATGTCGAGCTGCTGGAACGCAAAATGAGAGCGTCGGCGCGTATCATCACAGGATGCACCCGCCCCACCCCCATCCGAGGTAAGACTCCCCTCGTAGCGGCCAGAAGGAGGGTACTCGCGACCCGACTGCTGGTGAAAAGTCCATGCGCTGCCGCCTGAAGACCCTCTGTGAAGACGTGCGGAGGCGACAGCGCCCTCTCGACTCTCCTCGGTGACCGGGTGGCGGCAGGTGGGCAGACAGATGTGGGACCAAGCACACATCTCCCTCCCCATCGAGTCTCTCCTTCCTCGACGTCTTCCACCGTGGGTATCAGGAGAGAGTCACATTTCAACTAGACTTGGGCCCACTGACATCAGGAGCGCCACCTGTTCGGAAGAAGCGAGTAGCTCTCCTCCACCTCGCTTCCCTGACTCAATGTGCCACATGGGTGTGAACCGATGGGTCAGTGCACGAAGGGGTCACGAGCGGGGGAGCTGGGTCTTCATCGAGTCACCAGACGGAGCCCAGCATGAGCTCAGGCGACCAGCAGGCTCGCTCTGCTCGAGTTTTCAGGCTGAGATGGAAGCCCTCCAAACTGCCTGTGTCTTCCTACTGGACCACTCAGTGCACACATAAGATCCGGTCATCTTCAGCATGGCCCGCCAAGGTGATGACGCATTATAGAAATAAAATGGCTTCAATGTCTGTAGATAAGACAGTGCATCGGTAAAAATCGCAAACTTCCTCGCCATCAGCTTACACACCTGGTCCAAACAGCAAAAAAATGGCGTACAGCTAGGAATTAAAAAATAAATCCTTCGTAAGGCAAACTAGAAAACTTCTCAACATCGTCACCAACAAATGCACGCCCTGTGCCATTGTCATTTTTTACAACCGTCTGTATAGAAACAGACGTGGTTTTCGAACGGCTCCGCACGCAGGTTCATAAATTACTAGCGCGTCGGTTCAGGAGGCAAATTTTTGCTTTGTTGGAGTGGGTCTGTGTTCGTGTTAACTTTCGAGATGAGCTATGGTTCAATAACAGCTGCTGCATGTGGTTATACGAGGCTGTTGTCGATACCAACTTGTGCCAGCCAGGCACAGACTCTCACCCCGGGTGACGGGTTGCAACACGCGAGCCACTGTCTATCTGACAGAGGTAGGCGTCGCCAAAAAAATGTTTGGTATGTGGGGCATGTTGGTGACTGATTTTAAAGGGAACGTGGCACCTTGGTGAAATCCTGGAATTTTGTGTAATTAGGCGTAATTGTAGCCGAAAATAATGAAACCACTCATGATTTCTCTGAAAAATGTACAAGCACAATACTTTGATTTTTAAAATACTCCTCCAGGAAAAGAAACAAATATCTGCCTGTGGATGATGCCATGATCTGGCAACCACTACCATACTCCGAAACACTTCAAGGGCTTCGATTGGCTGATGCTCATCGTGATGTCAGCATATGTCGTCATACCAGCAGCTCACAACAATGGCCGACTGGCGAGAGGTACAGGAGAAGTACATTTCGGGTAGGTTTTAGTTTTTTTCTACGGAAATATCGAGTTCCAAGACAAATGATATATACAGAGCACCTGGTTTTCCGACTTGCTTTACAACTTGGCTATCTCAGCTAAAATCAAGTTCTAAAGGTACCACATTCCATTTAATGGCTTAATGCAAAGCGAGTATCTTACTGCGCATTTGTAGCGGTATTTCACTAATTTCCACTAGCGTGCTTATTAGGGGTGAAGCTCGGAACGCTTCTGTAACTATTCTGATATTGTGATGATGGACATATCGATCATCTTGTTCGCGGACTAAGGAGCGGCCTCATACACAACACAGCCGTACTCGATCTTCGAACGAATAAGTGATCTATATAGCATAAGAAGCTTATAACGTAGAGTATAACGATGAGCGTATAACGTACATATATATATATATATATATATATATATATATATATATATATATATATATATATATATATATATATATATAGGCGATAAGCGTATAACGTGGATAGCATGAGAAACATTTCTCTCTCCGCACCGTACCTCATCCTCGTCAATACCTTCAGTATTTTCAGCGTATCGAAACATTTTTTGCGGAAATCCTTCAGGTGTGGCACATATGAAAGTTTATCGAGTGTGAGCCCGAAAAATCTAGTTTCTGCCACAACTTCAATAGGATTTCCGCGAATTTACAACATCGGGTATTCAGTCTCAATGTCTGTTATAGAACTTTGTCTTTGAACTTGAAAATTTCAGTCCATTGCGTGTGATCCATTGCTGTAATGTGTCAAGGCCAAGCTGCAGCCGCCTCTGCTCAGCTGCTGTAGTAGACGCTGTCACCCATATTGTGAAGTCTTCAATGAAAAACACATGACGTATGTTTGCGGGAAGTGTCTGCAATTTCATTGCTCATAACTGCAAGCAAGGCTATGAAAATCACAGAATCCTGGGCTATGCCACTCTGTTGCTGATACCAATCCGATACGACTAAGTTTACGCGAAATCTAAAATACCTGTTTTTCGGAATATTAGAAATAAAGCACCCCAAGTGGCCCCGCACTCCGACTCCAAAGAGTTTCTGCAGAACGCCCTTAGATAGCAAAGGCATGGCGCCCCCTCCAGAAAGTCTTGCACCACTTCTCGAAAATGGAATCCGTCGTCTCTGTTTGCCTTGCTCCTGTCACCAAAATTTATTTGCTACGCACCCTGAAACCATCCACCATGTCAATTTTGAAGTGTATCTGAATTGATCTAGGGGTCCGCATCTAACCTGAAACTCACGAAATTTCATGAAATTCACCATTGATGGGGTCTACCCACAAGTTTTTCAAAACTGGTTTTCGAAAGCAAAATGCCTGTTATATTACAAACACATACAAGTGCCATCCTACAACCATCCAACACATAAATTTTGAAATGTAACTGACTGTATCCCGGGGTCTGCAAAAAGTCTACGTCCACCCACAAAAATAGCAGTCTTTCGTAAAATTCGATACCGCTCATACATAAGACAACTACATCACAGGACAAGTGTCATTTACTTCCAGAGGTTCAATTTTCGCTTTCGGCCATGCCCAGCCACCTGCAGCACATTCTGCAAGAGCTCCTCGCCCTGCCCGGCAGTCAAAAAGTCGTATGCCAGTTTGATGCCACACTCAGCGCAGCTGTTGACGAGGTTGATGTTGTGCACCTTGCGCTGTCCATCGATGTAGGCGTCGGTTTGAGGCCACTCACTGACGGGCAGCTCCATGAAGGACGAGTCGATATCGAGCGAGTTCGTCATGGAGTCGCCACTGACCTGGTCGGCCAAGCGTGTGGAGGCGTTGACCGTCGGGAACGTCAGCTTGCCGAAGCCGGAGACGAAGCGATCGAGCGGCTGTGTGCACAGCCTGTCTGACTTGACTGCCAGCATCTGCTGAGCCAGCGCATTGGTGCTCGACGTCGTGGACGACATCGTCGTCGAACAGGTCGGGGGCGGGGGAGCACCAGTTTGCGTGACGGAGCTAGTAGCTACTCATCAGCCACCACGCGCAGTACATGTGAGCCATAAAATATGCGAAGTCCAACAGCTTGCCGACCTGATGTACCGCCGTCGCCGTGCCAGGAGACAAGTCCGTGACTGACTGCTCGATCAAGACAATGTTATTCGTGTATATGACCTTTACCATCCAACGTGTCTGGTGAATGCTTCCTTGGCCAGTTTGTCTGCCGCTTCGTTTTCTGGCAGGCCGCAGTGGGCTGGTACCCATTGTAAGTGCGTCGGGCGATCCTGGTCTGCCAAGGACAGGGGAAGAGACCAGATATTTCGGATGTTGCTCCGATGGGGAGTGCTGAGAAGGAGCTCCTCCCTCCAGGGCCATGAGCGCAGCCCGCGAGCCGAGGCAGATAACCACTGGGCCGTCTGTATGGACTCCGCCTTCAATTGGTGGGTGGTGTGGGGTTCTGCCCCAGCCTGAGTGTGGACAGCACCTGGGTTATCCAAACGGAGGCCAACTCAGCCCTCTCGCAGGGCCGAGCACCGATGGCCAACGCCCCACCAAGTCGTCCATGCGATGGGCTCGCCGGTGCTGACGTCCGTTCCGAGCTGATAGCTAGGAGTGCAGAGCAGCTTGAGTTCACGTTGTCGATGACAACGACCTTGAGCCACTCTTTCCGTCGGTGATTGTCCGTTAAGCTGGCATGAACTTTGAGTCCCAGTGTAGCGTCGCGACGCGAGTTCTGGCGGGCTCCGCTCCTCGAGCCGATGGTGTGCGCGACGTCATTCACGTCATTGCGGCGAGAACGATTGGGAGTGGCGTACGAACGCGATATTCTGGTTGTGTCGCCGCCGCTCTCTTGGGTGATAGTCTCGTTAGCGCGGTCTGCTGCGTCGGTGTGATATTTATTCGCGTCGCCATTGACACCAGGCGGGGCCGCTTGTGAGCGTCGTGGGATATGAACGCGGCCGTGTCGGGACGCAACTGGCGATGGTGGCTCCAACTCGATGGCGTCGTTGACGTCGAGATGCGTCGACGACGCTCTCATCGTCAGAAAAGCTAAACGCTTCTGCAGACTTTGATGCAGTTTCCTCTTCGAGTGCACGCATCCTCCTGCTGTCCTGCCGGGCCAGGCGCTCCGTGGTACCTCGCCTCAACCATTACGTACCATTAGCACGCGCGGTGGAGGGGAGGTCCTAAAGTGCCCTCCCCCACCTATTTTTCTGAGGTGGCCGGGGAACCATTTGCCTCCGGAAAACACTACGTAGTTACATTTGAGAGAATTCATGAGCGCTCGATGGGTGAAATAATTTTGAAATTTGGTTTATAATGTTTCGACCGATAGAATTTTAAAGTCAGACCTGTACTTTGAGACCGTCGCAATCGCGCTGACGCACCATTTCTCCTGCACTGTAGAGCGAGTGCTGACGAATTTACGGCATATAATCGGAGTACATGCCAAGGTCACCCCACATGACGTTCAAGGTCATTGACCGAACTATTCCGGTCAGATGGTACTATTCAGTGCCATTATGACTTCATAGCTCATGCTGCTCAATATCAAGGGCAATGGTCTATTTCCAAGGTCAATTCCTCATTGCATTCCCAAAAGCTGCTACAGTGTCATTTATACTGTACATTATTGGGAATACGTCATATTATTACGTACACACGGCAGTGACCTTGCATGACCTTGACCTCGAATTTTCAGAAAGCATCGTCTGGGACGTTCCGCTATGACCTTATTCCACTTTTAGTGTATTTCTGTTTTTTCAGCAAAGTCGTGGCATTTCCCAGCAGGTCTCCAGCACGGCTTAGATGTGACCTTTGCGACCTCGTTTCACCTGGAAGATATTGACTTACGTCAATGAAACTTGGCTCTAATGTAGATTGTCATTGCCCTCACATACCTCTAAATGGGTGTTTTTCTAACCATTTTCGTTTTTTAGATTTCAAGAAGGGCACTTAAGGACACTCTCCGCTGCACGTTGACGCCATACCCCTCCCCGTTGCGCGTGTTAACGATTGGTGTAAGCGGACTGCCGGCGGATGATCGACGCTGAGGGGGAAATAGGGCTGCCCATTTTACTGGCACCCCCAGGTTTGCAAAATAGTCCACCAGATTCCCATTATTTGGCCTAAATGCTACTCAGAACTGGTTTTGGTTTCCTCGAGACTCGAAAACTGACCATGCGCAGCGGGGATGAATATAGCCCCTATATCCTACCAATACAGAGTGGTGCAGGAGACCAGAAGAAAACGATATGAAACCTCTAGCTCAAAAACCAAATCCGATGGAGCAATGATTTTTGCTCCAAATGAAGGCATTTTATTGGGTGGTTCAAGCAAGTACGGGCAATGCTGGTTTTAGATATTGGGTTTTCGAAAAATGACCATTTAATAACGTCAGCAGAATATCATAATTGTGTATTGGTGATAATTGTGTATAGGGATATCCCCTATATCGCACTAAGAACCCAAACTAGATCATGGAACCTATAAACTATAAAATATGTCTAGCAAAAAGACTAGTGTTTATATAAACACGCATCATATATTGCGCTTCATTGAGAACGATTGCAACAAGGAGCTTCACGTGTAACACAGTACCAAGTCACAGTCATTCACAAGAAGCATTGATGATTCTCCCTTCACAGCACCTCTAAGCCGCCAACGCTATCGGCACCGCCGGCCTATATTTTCAGTTTAGATATCAAGTGTTAAATGCGGTGTAAACCTTTGAACTTCATCTACTAGTAGTTTTTGTCGGTCAGTGTCTTCTTGGTGGAGTTGGCATATACCTTCCAGAACATCTACATACCCTGAAACAGTTTTTTTCTTCTGAACCTGTCTTTCCTGGTAAGAATCTTGCTGTACTTTGTGATGGTGCAGCAGCACCTCTCGGCCAGGCTGTTATTCACTTTGACAGGCCGCAAAAACTCCTCAGTTTCCTTGTGCTAATAGTCCTCACCACACACTTTGGAAGCCCTCGCCAGTCACTTGTGGTCGACCCCCATGAGCATGAAGGATTTTTAGTCGCACAGGTCGGCCAGTTCGGTCCTGGAGGTGAGCTCTTTGAAGCTGGGCTTCTCGAGAGAGTAGTGCTCCGGGCAATTGTTGGGCAGGCACCGCCGAGCCAACCATTATCCTCGCCCACAACCCCCTCTGCAGTACTCCCTCGAGAAGCCCAGCTCCATGGAGCTCACATCCAAGACCCAGCTGAACGCAGCGGGCCTAAACAACAGGATGAAACCCTTCAAAATAACTTTTTAGGAGTGATATCAAATGGATATGATACGTTTAAGAATTCATTGAAACACGGGAAACCTTGCTTACTTCCTTCATTTACCGTGCCATATCGATTTCACGGCTGCTGAAACATGAAACTTTTTCCACATACCGGAATCTTACTAAAAATAACGGCATGATTCCAAACGAGAGTTGCAAATGCTAACATCTAGCCATCGATGGTAAAAGTATATCATTGTTACCTTTCAGATTTGTGACCTTCGGTCACAGAAATACGGCTCTGGCTGGTCCCAACAATATAATGAGACCATTTTAATAATAATATGTTTTGAAAATAAGATGCCCACACAAATAACGTTTCCCTAAGCCTGCAAAAAAATGTACTATCAGGATCAGGTTTAATATTATAGCGAATAATTGAGGAAGTGTACTCTATAGTCTTTAAATGGTGGAATTATCAGGTTGGCATCCGGCGACCAAAAACAAGTTATGACGGTTTTAGTCCTGCTGCTAATTAGCGGAGGACTAAAATCTTCGTGATTTGTTTTCGGTCGTTGGATGCCAACCTGATGATATTACCATTTAAAGACTATGGAGGATAACAACGGGCAATTTTACACATGTGTTTACTTAATAGCACGGAACGTGTCATTAGCTGCAGTTGTCGATATGCTCCAAACCAAACACGTTTCGGTATAAATCGCAAGTTTTATTCGGCTTGTTGCTTTTGGTCAGATTCCAGGCCAAGTAGTCATTTGAGTCAATCGTACTGAGCATCACAGTCATCAAATACCCTCAATAGTCTCTGTGATGGAACTGAAAATGGCCGTCAGCAAAGCAAAATTGTGGTGTTTTTACGCGTGATCAAAGCGTGATTTGACGGAAACCTGAATTCAAAACTCAAGTACGTTTTGTGTTTGTTTGAAACATTGAACGAAAAGCGTTTTAGTTATTTAAAAATCGATGTTATATAATTTTGAGCCTTTGATTAAGAAGAACCGTTACCAATAGCCGGACCAAGGATCAGGGAGTGGGGGTGCCATCCGGACCAAGGGTAAAAACTGGCCCCTTTTGGCCGGAAAATCCCATTAGGTGGACGCCCATTCCTGTAGCGGGTCGCCGATTTTCCCACGGAGGGGGAGGAAGCGACATATTTCAGGGGCGCCATCGACCCTTCCGAGGAGCACCGTGACCATTTTAGGGGGCGCCGACGGTCGTTCGGGGAGAGCACCCGCCCCTCTTTGCCCTCCCCCATGGATCCGCCAATGGCATCACAAGCGTGTAGTGACATTTTTATGCCATCACTATATTCTAATTTCTCGAGATCTGGAATCGAAAACTGACATTTTTGTATTTTTATTCAAACCATTTGGCCACCAGCTATGAATAGAAGTAAACATCATCATTCTGTCGTCATGATTTCTTAATTAAAGTGGTTATCACCAATACAGGATTATAATATTCTGCTGACATCACTAAATAGTCATTTGTCGAAAGCCCAATATCGAAAGCCAACATTGCCCGTGCTTGCTTGAACCACCCAATAAAAAGCCTGCATTTGGAGCAAAAATCATCGCTCCATCGTAATTGGTTTTTGAGCTAGAGTTTTCATATCGTTTTCTTCTGGCCTCCTGCACCACTCTGTATTGGTACAATATAGGGGCTATGTTTAACCCCGCTGCGCATGGTCAGTTTTCGAGTCTCGAGGAAACCAAAACCAGTTCTGAGTAGCATTTAGGCCAAATAATGGGAATCTGGTGGACTATTTTGCAAACCTGGGGGTGCCAGTAAAATGGGCAGCCCTAGGGGGGAGGCTGGTGCCTGGGGGCGTTCTAAGTGTGGCATGTGTATGCACGATGTTCTTTTTAACCAGTGTCTACTTTTAACCTACGTCAATTGAAACATATGCATGGCTATACTTGAGAATTGGCTGTCTAATGTTGATGGGTAATACATTTTTAGCGCCGATGCGGACCCCTAGATGACATCCGATGTGGCTTGCATTTAACACAGCGTCATCGTACTATCAAAGTAACAAAATGAGTCAACAGACAGAACGTTTTGAAGATATCGGGGCATTTGATGCACCCTAGCACCCATTGTGTGCCTAGGAAAAATCAGAGCATCAAGGTCATTTAATAAATGAACATATGACCCCTGAGAGGCAGTCTTGGGTTACTTAGACAGGCTCTCATGCTTCAGTCAAATTTTGCACGAAATTTGCAACGGGCTCTGTTAACGTTACAATGTATCCCTCGCTTTACTGGTAAGTCAATTGTTATGCATTATGAGCGTGCCATGTCACGGGGTGGGTGGAATTTACCATAGTCGAAGGAAATCGCCATCACACCTCCTGCCCAGGGCGGATCCAAAGGCTGGGCAATCCAATCATGCCCCTCCCCTCCTCAAGCGAAATAGAGAGCGGCAAACCTTTTGCTTCCCTCCAAAGCAAACTAGTGCTTCATAACGGATCATCTGGGGAGGTCCGTCAGCTAAATTTTAAGCGTTTTTGTCCGTTCGCAGGGAACATACCTACCTCTTTGAAGGTAAATAGTTGATTCACCGCACCAGTTCAATCCTGCCAACCGCCGCCTCCACCACTCAGTGATATATATTGTATATATATATTGTATTATTTTATGCTTGCCAACATGAGTTTGAACCCTCCCCATTACCAGGCGACTGGATCCTATCCTGACCCTGCCCCCCCCTCCCACACCTGAATATAGTTCCAACGCCCCTGGTTGCTTCCCGTGGTGTCAGGCATGTACGTGTTAAAGTTTGAGAAAAGTAATGTTGAGGTTTGATCAAAATAGCTACCCATCGGAGTTTGAAAACCCGGCATCTTTGTCTGCCTCAAATAGCCTTATCATTTATCAGAACAGCCTTTAAATAACCATTGCAATTCTGAACTGCGGCATTGTGTTGAGGTTTTTGGAGGCGCAATTCCTACCTGTTTTGTACTTGTACAAAATAAGCACTAAAGATAGCACCCGAGAGTTTTCCTTTGAGCTTGAGAAAGCATCCTTGAGATAAGCCCACGCATTGTTTTCAGCGTCATTTGTGGCAGCAATCTCGGATCGAAAACACGTTGCAGAGGAGTGATCAAATTATTCGAGGCTCAAGCCAGGTCTAACGTACAGGTCGGATTGGGGCATCCGGGGCCCTGCCCTCCCCGTGCCGAATTTCGTTAAAGTCCTGAATTCAGCAAATTTGGAAAACATTGGAAATAGCCTTTCCAGCCGAAGGCAACAACGAGTCAAAATCCGATGAGTTTTGGCTCTAAAATTGAAAGACTCTTAACTATGCCTAGGGAAATGGCCCGAAGCCGTAGACGATAAATGTGTCAAGTAAAAGGCGACAGGTGTGGGAAGCCCCCAAAAACAGTAAAAACTAACGCTAAAAATGAAACAAACCTTAAGCAATTATAAAAGGGAAAATAAATCCCCAGACCTAGAACAAAAGCTAAAACCCACCCAAAACCCCCGAAAGACAGTTGCTAAAAACTTAAGAATATACTTTAAAGTCTACAACAGATCCTCGCGGAGACACCACTGAAGCAAAATGAGAAAAAACGAAAGAATCTAAAATGGGTGCAAAGGCACAGATGAGATGTGACCACTTAAGAATGAGCCAAAACGCTTCTCAAAAGATGACAGGGTAATTAGTGGCCTGTCTTCACGAACCGATGCGAAATAAGATGCGCAAAAGATATAATACACTAGGATTGTATTTCCTGGCACAGCCCTTTGTCATAATCAGGTGGGTAAGCAACTGGTAAAATCACAAGTTCTTGGTAATTGCTTAGCAGGAATTTGTGATTTTACCTATCGTTTACCTACCTGATTCTGATGAAGGGCTGTGCCCGAATCAGGTAGGTAAGCGACTGGTTGACTGGTTGATCCCAACTGGGTGGTTGGTTGATGAGTGTAACGACTAGTTGATCACAGTGTATTAGATTCATTTCGCATCTATGATTTGAGGAGGCAGGCCATTAAACATCCCGTCATTTTATAATCATGCTCCTGGCCTCAGCACTTCGAAATCTATCAGCGCTTCTCAAAAGAACCAAACTCAGTGTATAAACTAATATTTCGCTCATAAACTAAAACTGTGTCTGTGTGAATGCATAATCTAAAACTGCAATGAATTATATATATATATATATATATATATATATATATATATATATATATATATATATACAAGGCCTTCATTCAAGTGGCGGCCGGGTTGGACCGGGTCGCTCATATATGAAATTCGGTGAATATGTAGGGAGAGATCTCTGCTCGGTATCAAATAGATAGCATATATTGGTGACTTCAGGATAGAGTGACAGTTAGCTACCGCAGGCTTCCCCCAAGTCAAGGCACTGGAGCTGCATGTCGTCGGGGACACGCGGTACCACCGAGCCGAGATTGCGCTTACTCAGCTGGGTAGGAACTGTGTATCACTGTTGTGACGGCGTGGTGGCAGTAACACCAGTCCCTGCACAACTCAACACTCGCCGAGACGATGATGTTGCAGAATCTATCGCTGGCCGAGGCAACGACACCGGCTGAAACGGCGCTCTCAGCATGTTGGATGGCCCGCCTGCGTGTGGCGTATCCTGTAACGTATCCACACCCAAGTCGCATTAACCAATATGGACCGAGCAACTGGAGCTGCCGGGCTATGTCATGCCACCGATGCCTGCCCTGCCGGTGGTGCTTCTCTTGTCGAGGTAGGATTATCTGTCAAAAGAGTAAATGGTAAAATAAATACCGGGTTTGAAGTGTCTCGGTAACCGACTGCAGCTTCAGTCTCCAGCAGTACATCGCTCTCTGAACCACGTTTTGAAATCAAGAAGCAATTGGTTTGCGATTTAGCCGACTCTATATCATCAATTCAATTACGTCCGTCATTTGATTCCGGTCCGCCCACATCTTAAATTTGGAAACTAGAGAGAGAGAAATTTAATAAATTTGAGAGAGAAAACAAATTTGCTTCCGGTGTGCGGGAACTGAAGAAAAGACTTAGCCCTTGTTTGGGTTCCCAGTACAGGTGGAATTTTCGGGAAGTTCGGCACGCCTTGGACCGGGTCCAATCTAAGCCAGTTTTGAGAAGCTCGTCACAATCCCGGCATTTGGAGAAAAAATGTATCAATAAGGCCGGTCATGACCGGTATCATAAAAAGCTTTAAGCTGACTATGTAGATTAAACATATAGTTACTGGGCCCTAAATTGAATTGTTGTCAATTAAGCCTGGGAAACCTTCTAATTATCTTATAAAAAGCGTGCAAAAATCATTAAGCAGAATCAGCTATTATCAACGCGTCAGCAAACATTCATTCTCAAAGACGCAAAAGCATAGGTCGTGAAATGCAGTACTAATTGTATGGTTATATGGTGACTCCTGAGTTTAAAATTGAAAACCATCACATTAAGAAAGTCTAGGCACACTAAATGAATCATAAACCCATGGTAGCCAAAATTGATTTTAATGCTATTCAGCCCACTAAATCAGACATTCTCCGAAACATGAAAATTTTGCAAATAATGATGTGCTAGCAGGAGCTAGAAAGGTCGGTTGCAATGAATTTGTGTGAATAGAAGAAAGAACAGAAACAAATTGCAGATGTAAAAACTTTGTTCAACATGCCTGCAATTGCTTGAATACCAAATATCATATAGCTTATATATCATACCAATTATGGCTTAAATACTTATATATCCTTCGCCCGGGTGGGGGGTCTTTTAGACCCCCCTCGGGTTTTTCCGAAGTGACCAAAAAACGGCGGCGCGCAGGCCGCCAAACCTGGTCTAGCTGTTCCTTCATCATTTTTACATCTTTCCTGAAAATTTTGGCTCAAGGTCATATCAGGTCAGGTCACCAGGTCAGGTGAAGTGACCTCACCTCAAAAAATACTTAGGACGGCATAACTAAAAGAAGGGTTAATCGATCAAGATGAAACTCATACCACATCTTGGGCCCACCAGGAGCTACAACATTTGTTCCGGGATTTTTGATATTGGTGACCTAAGGTCATGTGCAGAGCATGACCTCCCCATTGACAATGCATGGGGAAAATCACGAAATGAGCTTTTCTCAGTAAGTATGGATGGAATCAACTTCAAACATCGGTTGCGACTTGCTCTTAGCCCATTTCTGAAGCTGATACCAAAATTTTTGACTTGTGACCTTTAAAAGGTCACCTTAGGTCAAATAAGCATTTTTAGGTGTTTTTCTCTATAAATTTTGAATAAACTAAGATAGAGCTATTATTTTGTCACCAAAGTGTTTGTATAGTCACTGGAAGTCAAATAATATACATCATGACTATACCAGGTCAAGTTGGGTCAGACCGTTGACCTGGGTCAGGTCAAATTCTTAAATTTGACCTGGCATAGCAATATCATATATCATTCGATTCGTATTGACGAGAGGATTGCAATGGTGCATAAACTATGGCTGTATCTTGTTTGGTTTGGAAGCTATTAGCGAAAAAGTAAACGCCCTTATGCATGGGTGGCTATGGACATTCCCAAGAATATGCCCAATATTTAGTGACCTGTAGCTCCCTAGGCTTTGACCTGACACGAAAATGAATGCCACTGTAATGAAAGCGCATCTCAAGAGCTTTCGAATGGTGTTAGAAAAATGTTTCTAGCTATCATAGTTTCTGAGATATAGGAGGTTTTCTTAGTACACCTCATATTAGCGATTTTGACCTATTTTGACCTCTGGTGACCTTGATATTGACCTGACAAGAAAAATGACCGAAGTATTTTCGATATCATTTTCGAAGAGCTTTCGATTGCCGTTTTGCGCTTTTTTCTAGCTCTCTTAGTTTTTGAGATCGTGGGGGGGTCTTTTTAGCCCCCCCCACCATGGCGAAGGTGGCTCGTACCCGCCACCGGGGCAAGGGATATCAGAAAATGGACCAGAAATCCTAGACATAAATCTTCAATTTTCACGTTTTCTTGATATATTTAGTTCCGGTTCCAAATGGGCACATGATGACAAGAATGTTTACCTTGTGGCAATACCGTCGACTACCACGCGGCCGTTTGGGAAAATGCATATGACATCCAGAAAGTAAAAAACAACAAATCAAATCCACCTTCCCGCACCAATGTCAGCTCTCTCTCTCTCTCTCTCTCTCTCTCTCTCTCTCTCTCTCTCTCCATTCGTTTCCTGCCTCTAAAAATTCAAAGGTAGCACCAGAGGGGAGGGATATAGCATTTTCTTACTTTCTGACGAAGGGGGAGGGGGTCTGGCTTTTTCTGACAATAGGGGATCATGGACTGTCGTGTATTTATTTATTAAGCGAGAACTGCGCAAGCCCTTGGCAATTTAATAGTGGGTACTGTAAAGTTTTGTAACCTAATATAATAGAATTATAGTATGGTACCAGTTTTAGCTTAACGCGTGCACTGGAGGGGGCCTCAGAGGCCCCACCTATTTTTCTAAGGTGGCCGGGGAATAGTTCGTAGCCAAAAAGCAATACTCGGCCACATTAGCAAAATTAAATGCAAACGATTGGTGCAAAAATTAAAAAAACGGTTGGAATTTTTGTTACTAATAGGTTGGTTTTTAAAGTCAGGCCTTTATTTTTAAACCGCCATAATCGCGCGGGCGGACCAGTACGTTGGGGAAAATTAAAAAAATTAAAAAAAAAAATTTTTAAAAAAAAAATGAAGTACAGGTAGTTATTTCCCAATACTTTACCTTAGATACCTTAGATTTGCGGGTCTTTATGAGGCACTCTCGGGTGCCTGTCTTGCCCGGCCTCGTCGAGCTCAGTTCAGGGTGCGTTACCAAAATCTAGTTCGGGGGTTCGTATAGAAAACCCACCCATTGTTAATCCAAATTAGATTTGAATGTGCAGATGGTAGGGGCGTTCACCACCCAGGCTGGAAGGCTGTTCCAGGCTGAAACTACTCTGACAGCAAAAAGATTCCTACTCACTTTAGAGATAGCGCGCGGCTTAGCTACCTTGAAGCGATGACCCCTAGTGGTTGTGAGTGGTGGGTCCTGAAAGAAGGTTTCCTTGGGGATTCCAAGCAGGCCATGCATTAGCTTGTACATCAGGATCATGTCTCCTCGTTGTCTCCTGTAGTGCAGTGAAGGAAGCTTCAGCCTACGGAGCCTTTCCTGGTAGCTGAGGTCACGTAAGTGTGGAGCCCTTCTCCTTGTAGCCCTTCTCTGGACACGCTTAACAGACAATTGATCTGCCTTGTTAAAGGGGCCCCACATAGTGTTGGCATATTCGAGATGAGGTCTGACAAGAGCCTTGTATATGAGAGGCAAGGTAATATTGTCCAAGTGAATGAATGACCGTCGAACGGCTCCCAGGACTTCACTAGCTTTGCTGACTGCAGTTGCGGCTTGTTTGCGGAACTTGAGGTCTCTGTCCACATGCACTCCCAAGTCCTTTTCAGCTTCGAGTTGGGTAAATGATTGCCCGTTCATGACGTATTGCTGCTCAGGGTTTGATGTACCAAGGTGGAGCACTCCACACTTCAAGACATTGAATGGGAGCAGCTATTCTTCTACCCAGGACTCAAGCTTGTTCAGGTCATCCTGGAAGAGAGACCGGTCGTCGTGGTTGGCAACCGGACCATACAACTTGGTATCGTCGGCGAATATCTTCACATTGGACGACAATCCGTCGGGCAGGTTGTTGATAAACAGCACGAATCGGGTTGGACCCAGGACTGAGCCCTGAGGAATGCCACTAATAACAGGGGACCAGTCGGATGTCTCACTGACTCTTTGGGACCTCCCCGAGAGGAATGATCTTAATCACTCAAGGACCTGACCTCGAATTCCTAGGTTCAAAAGCCCGGCCTGGGTCACATGCGCAACAACTTGTCCCGAATCAGGGATTCTAACACCTTGGATGGCACTGACGAACAGGCCTGTAGTTGCCTGGTTCACTTTTACTTGCCTTTTTGTAGATGGGCGTTACTTCAGCCGTTTTCCAGTCCTTTGGGAGCCTTCCACTGGCAAGTGACTGAAAACATTGAGGAAAGTGGGATACTGAGAGGCGCAGCCAACTCCCGAAGCACCCGCGGGTGGATGTCGTCAGGTCCCGGAGAAGATGCAGCTTTCAGGGTCTTGAGTTTTGTCTCCACCATGGCTGGTGATAGCTCTATGTGTTCCATAATGTTTTCTCTCTCGGACCTCTGAAGGCGCGGAATGTGGGTACTGCTAGTTTCCGCGGTGAATACGCTGGAGAAGAAGGAGGACAGGGTGTGCGCCTTATCCTGATCGCTGGTGGCAAGGGTTTCAGCTGGTTTCTGAAGATCTGGTTTCTGAAGAATTCTTTGTCGAGTCTTGGTTTAAGAACGTGCATAGAACCAGAAAATCTTGGGATTGTCCTTAACTTCGCTTGCAATTTTCCTTTGGTACCCTTTCTTCAGCCTTCTGGTCAGCCTCCTTAGGTCGTTGCTTTCCCTCTTGTAGTGATTCCAGGCTGACTCCATGTCACTGGTGGTGGAGGCTGTTTTATAGCTGTGCCAGGACCTTTGTTTTTCTTTCACTTGGTGCATTGCTTCCCTGGTCAAATAGATATTTCGCTTTTTGCGATGAGGGCGTGTAACAGGTACACATTTTTTGATGAGCTGGTTCACTTGGTTAACAAAATGGGCGTACTCCTCCTCCAGACTAGACCCCTCCAGGGTCAACCAGTTGACCTCATTAGCCAAGTCTTTCATCTTGGAATAATTTCCTCGATAGAAGGCAAGCTTGGGTCGCAGGGGTGGAAGACATGCTGAGACACATGCCACCCTGAACTATAGAACCAAATGGTCACTATTGCCCAAACCAGGTTGGTATTTCAGGTCCTTTATCAATGCTTCATCATTTGTGAGTACCAGATCCAGTTTGTGAGGAGTGTTACCCAGACTAAATTTTGTTACCCAGACGAAAAGTGTGACTGTGGGTCATTTGACATTCCGATCTCCCAGTTGATGTTGGGTAAGTTGAAGTCGCCTATCACTATTATATATTTTGGGCGGCTGGCTACCACCGTGTTCAAGAGACTGCATAGAGCAATGGTGTTCCCTGATGAGCTGCTTGGGCTTCTGTATATGTAACCCACCACCAAAGTGTCATTTTGCTTTCGGTTAATCTGGATCCAAACATGTTCAGAAAAAACGCCCCCCTGGAACTTCACTTCACGGCACGGCAAGGATTTGTTAATGTAGATGGCCAGTCCACGGATACCAAAAGCCCCTAGATTTCGGGCACTTGGGTCAAAGTTGAGATACATAGTGTAGTCAGGAATTCCCAGGTATGCAGAGAGGAGAGGCAGTACTTGTGCTTTGGGTAACACTTCAGTTATCAAAATTATGTCTGGCTCCACTTCAGCAATCACCGCAAGTAGTTCTTCTTTCTTGTTAAGGAATTGATCCGCATTTGTGTACATTACATCCAAATCCTTGATGCACTTCAGTCAATGGTGAGTGCCTGCCAATACACACACTTTCTTTTATAATTGTAGTGATGCCATCCTAAATTTTGCATCTGTGCTTGATGAGGGATACAAGCATCCATGCAACCAGCAACTGAGCTTTACATTTTTTGTTACACTATTGCATCTTAACACGCGCATTGACGGGGTCTGAGCCACCTTCGCTTTGACGAGGGTGGGGCGGGTACCCGGCCCCCCCAAAGATCTCGAGAACCACGCCAGGTAGCGAAAAACGGTAAATGGCGTTGGGTAGCCCATTCACTTCTCCATCGAAAATATTTGAACCATTTTGTCAGGTCACATGTAAGGTCACCAGAGGTCAAAACATGCCGTCATGGGATAACATGTAAATGAAGGTTTTTCGGTCATTACACCTGAACAAGTAAGGATAGAGCAAAATAACTTGAACTATATGAATCCTCGCAGCTAGACTAATCAAATGATATATAATATGACCTTTCTAGGTCAAATCAAGGATTTGACCTGACCTGAGGTCAGATCAAGATCAAATTAGATAAAATACATATCATTAGAACCGCAAAGACAAGGCAAATCCAAATCAGTTAAAATAAACGCTCCATCACCGTCCGTTACTAAGTTTTCAGTTCAAACAATTTTTCCATGTATTTCCAATGGAGAGGTCATGACTCGTACCTGACCTTAGGTCATCGATATCAAAAATACTGGAACATATTTTAGAGAACTCGGTGGGGCCATTATGTGATATGAGTTTCAATGGGATAAGTTCACCCTGGTCCGACTTATGCTATCTTAAACTTTTTTGAGGTCAGGTCACTTGACCTGTACTGGTGGCCTGACCTGAGATGAGCTAACCTTAAAATTTTGACCAAAGTTGTAAAAATGATGAGAAAAAAGGTATGTCAAGTACGGCGGCCTTATGCGCCGTCGTTTTTATGCTGTCTCCGAAAAACCCGAGGGGGGATGGGTACCCGCCCCCCCCCCGTCAATGCGCGTGTTAACACCCTCCCCGAGCGAACGTCCCGAGGTGGGCCTCCGAGCGACCTTCGCCCTAGTGGGTGTTCCAACACCCCCTCGAACTAGACTCCTATACAAGATAGCGAAAAATAGCAAACGCTGGTGGATAGTCCATACAGTTCATGAAGAAACTACACCAATCGCTTTTTGGCTCAGGTCAATATTGAGGTCATGGCAGGCCAAAGAAAGTGGCACATCGGAGTAGGATTTCTGTGCTGCTCTAGCATCTGACAGAGTTGAGTTAGGATCATCTTTAGGCACCATTCACCTCCCTCGTTAGGGCGAATCGAATGATGTATAATATGACTATGCTAAGTTTAAACAGAAAAATGGGAATATGACTATGCTAAGTTTAAACAGAAAAATGGGTTGACCTAAGGTCAGGTCAAGGTCACCATCTAATCTAACATTGTCAATATGCATATCAATGGACTTGCAATAAAATGCAACAGAAATAGAGCAATTGTTCGACCAATTTCCGTTTTCCCCATGCTTTTCCAATGGAGAGGTCATGATCCGTACCTGATCCCAGGTCATCGATATGAAAAATCCTGAAATATATTTCGGCGCACTCGGTATGAGGTATTAGTTTTGACCATTATGAGGTATAAGATTGAATTCAATAGATTCACTTTTCTTACTTTACCACCTTAAACATTTTTTTGGAGGGGAGGTCACTTGAAATGCACTGGTGGCCTGACCTGAAGTGGCACAACTTAAAAATTCTGGGGAAAATTGCGTAATTAATCAAAGATAAGGTGTGCCAAGTACGACAGCGCTTCGCACCGCTCTCTTTTCGTGCCGCCGGCAAAACCCGAGAGGGGGGTATTCAGACATTCCCCACCGGGGCGAGGGTTAATACTAGGTATAGTAGGCCCTCGGACTGTCATATCGTGGTATGGCATTAACCAGCAGAAAAGCGCAGAACAGGTGCTGTTTATCAATATTACACAGCAGATCGATGCATACAACATTTGTAAACATTTGTCGATGCTTACAAATGTTTACAAATTTGTACACTAATATAAACACCTGGTGCAACAGACGAAATATCCCCATGATGCTGCCTCTTTTGTTAATTTCAAATACTTTATTTCTATGTGCTGGCCTCATTGTCAGCGAATTTTTTAATGGAAAATATGCAATTAACTCAGCTATTGTGCTAACTTTTGTTTTTCTGTATCCTACGAACTCAATCAATGCTTAAGAATGGATTATGCAATTTTTTATATTGGAGGTATGCATTTACTTTTCTGCTTGTCCTTTATGTCTGAGGATTTCCCTTGGTTGCTATAATATAGAGTTGTAGGTGAGCTGCAAAATTTCACTATAGCACTGTGGACCTACTACTTTCAGGAAGTACTGTTTCTGTACTTCATCCTTGGTGAAGATAGAGTTGAAGGAGCGGGCCAGGGCGATGCCTCTCTCCGCCCCGCCGTTGACCACCTTCATCTATGAGACGTTCCTCCTGATGTCCAGGAATGTGGTGTCAGTTGTTTTCTATGCTGTGGGACTTGTCATTCAAGAAGCATGGGTGTGGATTTCTATATCCTTGGGGGTACCCTTGCACCCCTGAAGATGGTGAAGATGACCCCTGAAGACCAAGATGGACCCCGTATTTGTTGGTCATTCCCTCTTCTTCAAGCACTTCACTAGGACTGTGCTTCATATTTTGTTTCGGGTGCCCAAATCAATGGGGTGCCCAAATCAATAGGGTGCCCAGCACATCTTCAGGAGTGCAAGGGTACCCCCAAAGATATAGGAATCCACACCCATGCTTCTTGAATGACAAGTCCCACAGCATAGAGAACAACTGACACCACATTCCTGGACATCAGGAGGAACGTCTCACAGATGAAGGTGGTCAACGGCGGGGCGGAGAGAGGCATCGCCCTGGCCCGCTCCTTCAACTCTATCTTCACCAAGGATGAAGTACAGAAACAGTACTTCCTGAAAGTAGTAGCCAATCACAGAGCGGAGCAGCGTTTCACAGCCAAAGTAGCTTATGTGGAGTAAAACGGCAGAGCTGTTTCATTTGACTTTTTGTTCCATTTTCATTAGAACTGTTTTCGTGTTTATTTTGCTTTTTCTTCGGGGGATCTCTTAACATCGTTCAATTGAGATGTTCAGAGAACGAATGAATGAAATGAATGAACACCAAAACAGTTGTAATGAAAATGGAATAAAAATGGAAAAACGACAGCTATATATATTAGGCCGTGTCATGCTGAGAATTTTGTCGCGGAGGCAAAATGCCAGGGTGAGGTTTTGTGGGGGTGGTCACAATGAGGCCGCTTCAAGCAAAAATCCAGATTTCCAGCTACCCCCATCTCGCTCCCACGACTTGACCCAGCGCCGCCCGGGCTCTTTTCGGACCCACCACCGCGGGGATGGGTTTCCACTTAACCGCTATACAATCTCGCGAGCCGAACATGATGCGGATAAAAATGGAACGGCGCTGGGAGCGCCTTATCGTCTCCTTCTTTGAAGGAGAGTTTGGAGCACATCCGTTGACCCATGACGTCACAGGGGCTAAAACTGGGTCAAATTTTGACCCATTTAGAAAATCCCTTGTAACTCGGGAACCATAAGACTATCAACAACGTCCAAGGCGTCAACGCGTTTGTCTTGGCCCAAGGAATCGAACTTCATGCAACATGACCTTAAAAGGTCACATTATGACCTTGACCTGACATTGACCTCAGGTCAATATCAAATATTGACCCTTATAGGTCATGTTGCATATCATTCGAATCCCTGGATCATGCTCGTTACTATGATACAAAATATATTGTTCTATCTTCTTTAGTTCTGAAGAAATAGACACCAACAAATTTGAAATGTGTGAACTTTGTGACCTATGGTGATCTCGTTTAAGCTTGATATTGCTTTTTAATATGAATTTTGTCCACGGTCTTGCAAGTCCGGCTTTGGGAGTCGAGGTCTCAATGGAAGTCACCATGGGACTTGTAACAGAGACCCCGACTCCACCATCCGAACGAGCAATTCCCGCAATGACGGGTTAAATTTAGTAGCCAACGTTTAACGTCCCACAAAGAACAGGGACGGCCGCCCCGCTCAGGTCACCCTCTCACCAGTCGGTTATCAGCCGACCAAAGTCGGTCAAATATAGAGCGCCGGAGCGTCTCAGGGAAATTGATCCCAAGTCTTCACACACACTGCCACCGTTTGATTCCGAGCAGCAGACCGGAGCCTAACGCCCTACCAACTGAACTACCGGGTGGCTGCTTCCCTCAACCATTTTAGCATCTCTTTATAAAAGGAGACACTTGGCTTGACTTAATCTAGGACTCGCCATAGTGCATGTTTGGTATCTAAAATCTGATATAAGGAAGTCGCTTCGAATAGGGGTGCCACTGCTCCCCACGGTCAGAATTTGTGGGAGCCACTCAAAGCCTTTCGTTCTGTAAGTTTGTACCTAATTAACTAAAACTTACTTTTCAGGGCGTTTAAAAACATGAGTATAAGAAAGCAGACCAATCACTTCGTATTCGGTCAACCAAGTGATCTAAAAACTACGAAGCTTCCAACAAAAAAGATGTGATAAACTATGTGCGCCTACTAGACAGCTGCAAACAGGCCAAAGTCTCTGGGCCGCAGCGAAACAAACACCTTCAGCGATTTGTCTATGGACCCGCTGCAGGACACATCAAAGCAGGGGCGCAGCCAGGGGGGGGCACAGGGGGCACGTGCCCCCATCAGTGCCGGGGTGCCCTTTTGATTGCCAGGTGGTGTACCCTCTCTGGGCCGTGCCGCTCGAAATTTAGTGTCCTACGCCGTTGAGCCTAGATGGAACTAGACTGCATTTAGTGATTTAAACTATTGTTTGACAATTAAGTGCCTTGTTGGTCAGTTAATGCATTCTGTCGCCCTTCCAAGCACCCGGGAAGAGTATAGGCACGTAATCCGTTTCCAGATAATGCCTCATCGTCGTCAATAATCGTACGGGCGGAGCTAATCTGGTGCCCCCTGAGCGCTGGTCTTGGCCCCTCGAGCTGATCTGATGCCCTCGTAGTCAATCTGGTGCCCCCCAGGGGTGTAATTTTCCCAAAATCTTTGGGGGTGCTCAGCCCGTGGGGGTGGCACCCCATAGGGGCGGCAGCGTTGGGGGGCGGCACCCCTCCATTGCACCAAATCTCTTATTTGTCGCTTTTTGCGCCTTTTATAGCACAGGGAGCATTGTAATATTGGGCAGGTATTCTACAGCTTTTGCCAAACGTGTTTGCTTTTCAGGAGACATCCCAAAGATACATACACGCTTTGAAATAGTCCAACTTCAGCTTTAAATCTTTTCACGATCAGGGGCGCAGCCAGAGCTTTGGTATGGGGGGCGCACTACCTTTGAGGGGCACCCCGGGAAAGAAAAGGCACTTTTAACATAACCTAAAAAAACTTACTATATCGTAGTTAATATCAACTTTTGGGTACCTTTGGTCAAAGAAAGATGCAAATCAAGCATTGACGGAGAAGGAAAACTGAATTGAAACCAGAAAAAAGAAAAGTGTCGACGAAATTCATGAAAATAGCGAGAACACGACCTTTTGGGATAGATTTAAGGACAAATCAGCCAATTCATGCAAGTACTTGACATCAGAGAAATCAGCGGAGCCTGTGATATCTGTCACTATGTGCAAGATAAGACATATTGGAGCCGAAAATTCATTTGTTATGCCCCTGCTTTTGTCGTGACGAGTGAGCCCTGTTTGAACGCGGATTAAGTTCCCCGGCTCCCACAAGGGCCGTGGGAGGAGGTGTGGCATAATGACATTCGACGAATACAATTTTTGTTAACGGAATAATTTGGGAGATAGCTTTTTAATGCGTTTAAAGTTCTACATTTTCAAGGATCGGTCCCAGTTAGAGTAAACAAAAAGTACACAGGCTGGTAGTTTCGATGGGGATGATGTGACAGGGCTGAAAATTTTTAAAAACTAGTTCTTCATTCATTTACATTAATTAGTAGAAATCCTGGTTCAGGGGACTGTGCTCTGAACTCAGGGACACATGCCTTTTATCACCCCTGCCCAGAATCCACCAGCGTAATAAAAAATTTGTATAACCCGGGGTGCCTAGGCATCACAAGCCGTTTTAGCGATGACGGCTCATGCCTCGTTAGCTCCATTTTACAAGGGGAGTTTGCACTGTGTCCTTAGTTCCCATCTATTCAAGACCAGCTTTGGGGCCCCCTAGTGTGGATCAGAGCCCTCCAGAGCAGCTGCCCCTCATTCCTCCAGTTGTGTCCCCTGGGATTAGACTAGCCCCATGACCCCCCGAGGTGATGGGAGTTGGCCTTGTGTTCTTATTCTCTGTCTATTCAAGACCAGCTCAGGGGGGCCCCTGGTGTGGATCAGAGCCCCCCAGAGCAGCTCATGCTTGGCCCAGGACTAGACTAGCTCAGTGGCCCCAAAGATGGGGGGGTCATCAGACTAGCTCAATGGACCGCAGATAGGCTCATAGGGCCTTGCACCATATTAGCTCAGGGGGCACCAGACCAGCTCAGAGGGTATCAGATGGGTTCGGGAGGCACAATGATGACACGTGAGTGAGGCACCAGATCAACTCAGGGGGCATTAGTTTAGCTCTGGGACAATATACCTGCTCAGGGGGCACCAGATTGATCAGCTCAGGGGTCCAGATAAGCTCCTAGTCCCCAGACCAAATCAGGGGTCTAGATCAGCTCAGGAGCACCAAATCAGCTCAGAGGGAGAGAGAGAGAGAGAGAGGGCAAGGGATCAGCTCAGTGGTCCTCGATCAGCTCGAGGCACATATCCACTTGGGGGTACTAGATCAAGTCAGGAGACATTTAATCAGTCCAGGAGCCCCATACCAGCTCAGGGGCCTTCATCAGCCTCAGTTGGTACAACTCAGCTCAGGGCCCCAGAGCTGCTGAGGAAATGACTTAATCAACTCAGGATGCCCAGATCAGCTTAAAAGGCACTATATTGGCAGGGGGCACCAAACTAGCTCAGGGGGCACTAGACGAGCTCAGAGGGCATGAGATGGGCTCAGGAGGCAAAATGTTAGCTCAGGAGGCACCAGATTGACTCAGGGGGCATTAGTTTAGCTCAGGGGAAATATATCCGCTCAGGGGGAACCAGATTGATCATCCCGGGAGCCCAGATCAGCTCCTAGGCCCCAGACCAAAGCAGGGGCATAGATCAGCTCAGAGAACGCAAGATCAGCTCAGGGTACCTCAGACCAGCTCAGGGGCACCAGATCATCTTAGGAGACATCAATAACCAGCTCAGGGGGTACCTGATCAGCTCAAGAGGCACCATATTGGCTCAAGGGACAGTAGATCAACTCTGCGAGGCATGTGATCAGCTCAGGGGGCTCAGATCAGCTCAAGGGGCACTAAAAAAGCTAATAGGGCACCAGGCGAGCTCGGAGGCATCAGACTAACTCAGGGGGCATTAGCTTGGTTCAAGAGGCACAATTATTTGCTCAAGGGGCACCAGATTGACTCAACGGGCACCAGATCAGCTTAGAGAGCACGTGATCAGCTGAAGTGGCCAAAACCAGCTCAGTGGGCACCAGATGAGCTCAAGGGGCACCAGATTAGCTCTGCCGGTACAATTATTGGCAACGATGAGGCATTAGCTGGTCACGGATTACGTACCCATACTCTCTCGGGTGTTTCGAAAGGCGAAAAATGCCCTAGCTGACCAAAAAAGGCACTAAATTGGCACTAAAACGATAGTCTTAATCGCTAAATGTGCTCTAATTGCATCTAGGTTCGACGGCGTAGGGCAATAAATCTCGAGCGGCATAGCCCAAACGGGGTACACCTCCTAGCGATCAAAGGGCACTCCGGCACCGATGGGGGGCACGTGCCCCCTGGCTGCGCCCCTGTCCATGATTGAAGTGTATCAGTTTTGTGGGATTACATTTTACTTTCAGTATGGCGGAGTGGATGGAGATTGGAATGAAAGCAAAGGACTTAAAGGGGAATGTGGCACCTTTATAACGTGATTCTAACTGAGATAGCCAAACTGTATAGCATGCCGGAAACCCGGTACTCTCTATATCATTTGTTTTGAAACTCAAAATTTCCGTAGAGAAAAGTTAAACACTACCTGAAATGTACCCCACATGTACCCTTAGCAGCAGGCCACTGTTGTCAGATGTTGGTGCGACGACATATGCTGACATCACGGTATCAGCCAATTGAAGCCCTTGAAGTATTCAATATGGTAGTGGTTGCCAGATCATGATATCATCCACAGGCAGATATTTATTTATTTCCCTAGAGGAGCGTTTAAAAATCAAAATATTGAGGTTATTGCACATTTTTCAGGGAAATAATGGACGCTTTCATGATTTTCGGCTAAAATTTCCCCTAATTACACTAAATTTCAGGGTTCAACCAAGGTGCCACATTCCCTTTAAAGGGAATGTGGCACCTTGGTCGAATCCTGGAATTTATTGTAATTAGAGGTACTTTTAGGCGAAAATCATGGAAGCCCCATTAGGTATTTCTCTGCCAAATGTACAATAAGCTAAATATTTGGATTTTTAAAATGCTCCTCTAGGGAAATAAATAAATATCTGCCTGTGGACGATGTCATGATCTGGCAGTAACTACCATATTCAACAGGCATCAAGGCCTTCAATTGACTGATACTCACCGTGACGTCGGCATATGTCGTGACACCAACATGGCTGTCAACTGAAGCCTGCTGCTAAGGGTACATGAGGGGTACATTGCAGGTAGTTCTTAGCTTTTTCTTCGGAAAGTTTGAGTTTCAAGACAAATGATATAGAGAGTACCAGGTTTTCCGCCATGCTTTACAACTTGGCTATCTCAGTTAAAACACGTCATAAAGGTGCCACATTCCCTTAACACGCGCATTGACGGGGGTCTGAGCCACCTTCGCATTGACGGGGGCGGGTACCCGCCCCCCTAAGATCTCGAGAACCACGGTAGGTAGCGAAAGACGGTAAACGGCGTTGGGCTGCCCATCCACTTCTCCATCGAAAACATTTGAACCATTTTTTTGTCAGGTCACATTTAAGGTCACGAGAGGTCAAAACATGCCCGTCATAGGGATAACATGTAAATTCAGTTTTTCGGCCATGAAATCTGAACAAGTAAAGATAGAGCAAAACGACTTGAACCATATGAATCCTCTTAGCAAGCCGAATCGAATGATATATAATTTGACCTTGCTAGGTCAAATCAATGATTTGACCTGACCTGAGGTCAGGTCAGGGTCAAATTATATAAAATGCATATCATTAGAACCGCAAAAGCCCAGGCGAGTCTAATGCAGCTAAAATAAATGCTCTATCACCATCCGTTACTGAGTTATTCCGTAAAAACCATTTTTTCCCATGTATTTCCAATGGAGAGGTCATGCCTCGTACCTGACCTCAGGTCATTGATATCAAAAATACCGGAACATATTTTAGAGAACTCGGTGGGGCCATTATGTGATGTGAGTTTCAATTGGATAAGTTCACCCTGCTCCGACTTATGCTATCTTAAACTTTTTTTGAGGTCGGGTCACTTGACCTGTTCTGGTGACCTGACCTGAGATGACCTAACCTTAAAATTTTCACAGAAGTTGTAAAAATGATGAGGGAAAAGGTATACCAAGTACGGCGGCGCTACGCGCCGCCGTTTTTCTGCTGTCTCCGAAAAACCCGAGGGGGCGGGTACCCGCCCCCGTCAATGCGCGTGTTAATCACTACGTGGAAAAAGTAAGAACACCGATAGTGCTCCAAATAATGCGTGTATTGTTCTATAACTGTAAAGAAATATGGCAACTCCACTGTACCCGTGTATGCCCTTTATTTTTGCCCTAACGCCTTTTATCTTGCCATACAGGGGAGGTAAACATAAGTACTGCAGTGATGAGCCCAGGGCGGCAGTTATGGACTAAGAACGACGCAAATTAGGATGGAAGTGATAAGCTGGGGGCGACAGTGATTGGCCGGGGCGGCAAGAAACAGGGCAAAATCATAAGTCGAAGGCGGCAGTGAAGAGCCAGGGCCAGTAGCTATGAACTAGGAGCGGCGCAGACCAGAACGGAAGTGATAAGGAGAGGGCGGCAGTGAAAACTCGGGGGGGATTTTAAACTAGGGGCGGCACAAATCAGGGCGGAATTGATAAGCTGGGGAGGGGTAGCATTGATTAGCCGGGGGTGGCACGCATCAAAGCAAAGGGCATAAGCCGAGGACGGGAATGGTGAGCTGTGGGTAGAAGTTATAAACTATAACGGGTGACACGAATCAGTGCGGAAGAGATAAGCTGGGTTAGGAACGGCGGACTTCGGGGGAGGGCAGGGTGTGCAATTGCACACCTTGAAAAATGAGGGTGTGCAAAAGTATATTTTTGCACACCCGGTTTTACTTCGTCCGGGGAAGCGCCCCCGGATTTGGGTGGCGCCCCCGGCCGGCCAAGAAAACATCATACCTAAACACCGCCTACCTGAAGAGGAAGGGCCCTCTGGGCGAAATAAAAATAGTTTTAGATATGAATGGTGCCCCCTTTCATCAAAGCCATCCCATGGAGAGCAAATAGACTCAATTTATCGACTCAACGCAGGAAAATGATGTCGGCACCCCCCCTTCCCTGAGTGGACGCCCCTAGGGAGCCAAAGGTACCGCCCTGGGGATGGAGAAGCACCCTTCCCCTTGAGTAGGAAGGCGCGCCCCTCCCGAAAATCTTGTACAACCGCCCGAAAATGGAATCCGCCGTCCCCGAACTGGGGGCGGCAGTCATGAGCCCAGGGCGGCACGAATTAGAGCGTAATAAGTCAGGGGCGGCATTCATTAGCCGAGGCGGTGGTGATGAGCTGGGGGCAGCATGAAACAGGTTGGCAGTGATAAGCTGGGGATAGCACTGGTGAGCCACTGGCAGCAGTGATGAGCGGGTGCTGTTTGAATCAGAGCGGCAGGGATAAGTTAGGATTGGCAAGAATCAGGGTGGCAGTGATAGGTAGGAGGCGTCAGTGATAAACCATGGCGGCATAAACCAGGGTGGTAGTGATGAACCGAGGGCGGCATTATCACAGTGGTAAGACGGAGGCGGCATGAATCAGGGCAGAAATGCTGAGCTGGTGGGCGACACATGTATTGGGGGTGCTCCCATTGTGAGTAGAGGGTGCTCGCACACCCCAAAGAGATCACAAATTTCACCCCTGGCTGACGCTAAAAGAGTAAAAGCACGGCAGCAGCAGTCTACCATTTACTCTGCTCGGAGAATTCCTCCAATAGACAAGCAGATAACGATAAGACGATTGTGGGCTGCTGTTTGCTTTCTGGAAGGGTGTTAGAGATTCCTCCTGACAAAACTTTGCGGACAGCAGGGCCTAAGTTTGACTGGTTTTGCGGGCCATGGCCGGACTGGTCTCCTCGGCAGTGATAAACCAGGGGCGGCAGTGATCAGCCGGGGGTGGCAGTGAAGATTCGAGGGAGGAAGTGTCTAACCAGATGCCGCTCATATATGGGTTGATAAAAAACAGGGACAGCTTTGATCAGCCAGGGGCGGCGTGAATTAAGGCAGCAATGCTTAATCTGGACGGCAGTTATGAACCAGGGGAGACAGATATCAGCCAGAGGGCGGCAGCGATGAGTCGGGGCGGCGCGCATTTGGGTCAAAATATGCCAGGGGCAGCATCAATGAGCCAGAGGCGGCATGAAATAGGGCGGCAGTGATAAACCAGGGACGGCAGTGATCAGCCGTGAGACGGTCCATCATCACATTTGAGGTTTTAGAGCGCGCCGGCGTCTAGGGTCATAACGGCGCCCATAATACTAAACAGAATACGCAAATAGGACATTTCGGCACGAATTGTAACATTTCAGGTGGTAAAACAGGTCAGGTTGTGAAAGTTGTATCAGAAGATTACATAAAACACATAAGAAATGAAATGAAATACAAATACTAAAAAAATGACACCGACAATTTCACACGATATTCTAAAGTCAGGGACTATAGGTAACATTAAACTCGACGTTATGTAAAACCTGAAAGACTACTAGGATGAAAATATGACATTAAAACTAACGCTCCTCAGATATAGCATGATGTTAGTGATATCCACAGAAGGATGCTCCCACAGTACACTCACCGTGACTATATCTAGTCACGGTGATATCCCCAGGATGCTCACTGCCCCGGGAGACAGCAGTGATGAACCAGGGGCGGCAGTTATCAGCCAGGGGAGCGGAGGAATCTTTCAGGGGGGCGGCAGTGATCAGCCAGGGGCGGCAGTGATCAGCCAGGGGGCGAAAATTACGTAGGGCACTAAATTTCGAGCGGCACGGCCCAAAGGGGTACACCACCTGGAAATCAAAAGGGCACCCGGCACCGATGGGGACACATGCCCCCTGTGCCCCCCTGGACAGTAGATAAACTCCGGGAGGCATTAAATAAGTTCAGGGGGCCCGGATCAGCTCAAGGGGCACTAAACCAGCTAATAGGGCACCAGGCAAGCTCGGAGGCATCAGACTAACTTACAGAGCATTATATAGGTTCAGAAGGTACAATTATTTTCTCAGGGGAGGGGCACCAGATTGACTACGAGGGCATCAGATCAGCTCAGAAGGCACATGATCAGCTCCAGGGGGCACCAGATGAGCTCCACCCGTACGATTATTGGCGACGATGAGGCATTATCTGGAAAGGGATTACGTGCCTATACTCTTCCCGGGTGCTTGGAAAGGCGACAGAATTCCCTAGCTGACCAAAAAGGCACTTAATTGTCAAACAGTACCTGAAATCGCTAAATGCGGTCTAGTTCCATCTAGGTTCAACGGCGTAGGGCACTAAATTTCGAACGGCACGGCCCAAAGGGGGTACACCACCTGGAAATCAAAAAGGGCACCCGGCACCGATGGGGGCACGTGCCCCCTGTGCCCCCCTGGACAGTAGATAAACTCCGGGAGGCATTAAATAAGTTCAAGGGGCCCGGATCAGCTCAAGGGGCACTAAAACAGCTAATAGGGCACCAGGCATACTCGGAGGCATCAGACTAACTCAGAGAGTCAACCTATCTCATCACTGCCACCCTGATTCGTTCCGCCCCTGTCAAGTTTTTCCCGTCCCGGGTTCATTGCTTCCACTCTGATGGGTTCCACCTCTAGCTGATCAATGCCACCTGACTTATCCTTTCCCCCTGATTTGTGATGACACATCACTGCCGCCCCCGCCTGATCACTTTCGCCAACAATTAATCACTGCCGCCCCAACCCCCCCCTCCGGATGATTACTGCCGCTTTTTGTTCATCACTGATCAGCTGGCTGATCACTGACACCCCTGGTTTATCACTGCCGCCTTGATTCATGCCGCCCCTGGCTAAACACCCCGGTTTATTTCAACACCCATATAATTGCCCCTCCTGGTTAGTCAATGTCACCCACCGAATCATGATTGCCGCCCACTGGCTGATCACTGCCACCCCTGGCAGATCAATGCCGCCCCCTGGCATACCACTGCCGCCCACTGACGGATAACTGCTGCCCCCTGACTGATCACTACCACCCCCTGGCTGGTCACTGGCGCCCCTTGGATGATCACTGCCACTCCTGGCTGATCACTGCCGCCCCCTGACTTATCACTGCCGCCCCTGGCGGATAACTGCCGCCCACTGGGCCGATCATTGCCGCCCTCTGACTGAAAACCGCCGGCTCTTGGCTTATAACTGCCGCCCCAGACTGATCACTGCCGCCCCTAGACTGATAACTACCGCCCCTGGCTGACTACTGCCGCACCCTGGCTGATTATTGCTGCCCCTTTGAACTGATTGGGCCCCGAGCTGCTGAAGGATCCCTGAGCTGATTTAGTGCCCCTGACTTGAACTTGCCCCTGCGCTGATCGATCTGGTGCACCCTGAGCAGATATGCTGCCTCCTGAACTTAACTAATGCCCCCTGAGTCGATCTGGTGCCTGCCGAGTCATCAGTGTGTCTCCTGAGCCCATCTTATTCCCTCTGAGCTAGTCTGGTGCCCCATGGCTAATATGGTGCCCTTTAAGCTGACCCTTTGTAGGCCTCCTGGGTGGATTACGTGATTTCCTGAGCAGCTCCCAGGCCCTGAGCTGAGCTGGGCTCACAGGGGTTGGTGAGGGCCCCTGAGATGGTATGGGGCTCCTGAGCTGATTAAGTGCCTCCTGACTTGATCTGGTATTCCCGAGCTGATCTAGGCCCCGAGCTGGTCGGGGACCACTGATCTGATTGTTTGTCCCCGAGGCTGATCTGGTGCCCTGTGGGCCGATCTGGTGTCCCCTGAGCAGCTCTAGGGCTTTTGAACTGCTTGGGCCCCGAGCTGGTGAGGGATTCCTGAGCTGATTTAGGGGCCCTGACTTGATCTTGTGCCCTGACCTGACTTGAGGCCCCTGAACTGATATGGGGCCCCAAGAGCTGATCTGGGGCCCAAGAGTGGATCTAGGTTCTGAGGGTACCCTGAGCTGGTCTGGGCGCTGAGCTGGTTAGAGCCCCTTACGTTGGCTTGATGCCCCCTGAGGCGATCTGGCGTCTTAAACTGTTCTGGGGCTTCTTGAACTGGTTCAAGGCCCTATGAGCCTATCTGTGGCCCATTGAGCTAGTCTCATGACCTCATCTCTGGGACCAATGAGCTAGTCTAGTCCCTGGGTGAAGCATGAGCTGCTCTGGGGCCCTGATCTACATCAGGGGCCCCTGAGGTGGTCTTGAATAGACAGATAATAAGAACACAAGGCCAACTCCCATCATCTCGGGGCGGGGTCACTGAGCTAGTCCTAGTCCCTGGAGGCACAACTGGGGGGGATGGGGGAAGCTGCTCTGGAGGCCTCTGATCCACACTTGGGGGCCCCAGAGCTGGTCTTGAATAGATGGGGAATAAGAACACAATGGAAACTCCCCTTGTAAAATGGAGCTAACGAGGAATGAGGAATCTCTAAAACGGCTTGTGATACCTAGGCACCCCTGGTTATATGAATTCCTTATTATACTGGTGGATTCTGGGAAGGGATGATAAAAAGGCATATGCCCCTGAGCTCAGAGCACAGTCCCCTAAACCAGGATTTCTACAAATTAATTTAAATGAAGAACTAGTTTTCACAATTGTTAGCCCTGTCACACTATCCCCATCTAAACCAGCAGCCTGTTCACCTTTTATTTACTCTTAACTGGGACCAATCCTTGAGAATATGAAACTTAATAAACGGGTTCAAAAGGTATCTCCCAAATTTTTTCCGGCAGCAAAAATGTGTTCTTCCAAAGACACTATGCCACTCCTCGTCCCACGGCGATTGTGGGAGGCAAGGAACTTAATCCGCGTTCAGCCAGGGCTCACTCGTCACGACAAAACCAGTGGGCATAACAAATGAATTTTCGACTCCAATATGCTTTAACCTGCACATTGTAACAGATATCACATGCTCCGCGGATTTCTCTGATATTCAGTACTTGCATGAGTTGGCTGATTTGTCCTTAAGTCTATCCAAAACAGTCGTGTTTTGGCTACTTCCATGACATTTTGGTGATATTGTTTTCATTTTTCGGTTTTAATCGCGTTTACCTTCTCCGTCAATTATTTATTTGCATTTTTTGAACCAAAGATGCCCAAAAATTGATATAAACAAAGATATAGTAAGTTTTTGGGGTTACGTTAAAAAGTGCCCTTTTTCCCCGGGTTGCCCCTCAAACTTGGTGTGCCCCCCATACCAAAGCTCTGGCTGCGCCCCTGCATCAAAGGAATATGGGACCAAGAATGCATTCCCACTATCAATCTCAGAAGCGTGGAACGCAAAGTAGGATTCTGCTATGTCTGGTTTCAGAAAACCAACAAGCTCAAAGCAAGCTGCCGAGCGTTGAAGATTGGGGCGCTGAAGAAGGAAGCAGAGGCGTTGTTTGACATTGCAGCGTGCAGGTGTGAGCTTCCACCAACGTGTTCTTGTTCCAGAAGCAACAAAGTTCTGCAAGAGGAGGTAGCATTTCTTATGGATCAGAAAACAAAACGCCAGCTCACGTTAGGGCCTGTCGATGTGGCCCAATCCAGGCGCCGAGCCAGGATTGAAGAGAGAAGGAGCAGGGAGTCAGCACTCAGGCACGCTCCCTCATCAGCAACTGACGCCACAGCAGGCGGGTCAAGTAGAAACGACCCTGACCACTCTGACAAGCAGTAAGGTGGGACCACCGATGAGGAAAACGACAGCACCGAACAGGAGTCCGGCGGGGAGGAGTGGATCCCGTCAGCGCCCAACAGCGACAGCGACTCTCAGCATACCAGGAACCATGAAGAACTCTTCCACACCGTCCTGGCCGCTGACCGCTTCGGGGTTTCAAATCGGGCCGTGGCCGCAATAGTCAATCGTTTCCAGATAGACATCGGGCGAGTAACAGCAGAAAATAAGCATTCGGTGGTGGACCCCAAGAAGATCTGGTGTGCAAGAAATGCAACACGCGACCAACAATCAGCTAGTCGCTCCAGTGATCTGAAGAACAAAGGTATCAGCGTGCTGTACTTTGACGGCTGCAAGGACCCGACGGGATCTGGAAGCAGCCACGACGAGGAGCGTGTTGTCGTGATAAGTGAGCCCGGATCCGAATACGTAAACCATTTCACACCGCAGGGCTCCAAGGCTATCGATCAGGTCAACGAGCTGGTGGCAATTTGTCGGGAGTACGGAGCTGACATCGACGTCCTCGGCTGCGACGGAGCGTCGATAAGCACTGGCGTCAACGGGGGTATCATTCGTTTGTTTGAGCTGGTGCAGGTTCGCCCAGTTCACTGGTTCATTTGCTAATTGCACGCCAATGAGCTCAATCTGAGGGCTGTGTTTAAGAATCTCGACGGCTGCACCTCCGGGCCGCGCTCGTTTTCGGGCCCGCTTGGCCAGGCGGCGGCGGGTGAAGTCGAGAAGCGACTGGTGACGGTGTTCACCCCGGTCACCGGCGCAGTCCCTGAGCTGCCAGAGGCCGTCAGAGAAGACCTGAGTGGTGATCAGCGGCTGCTCCTGGGCCTAGCCACCGCCGTCCAGCGAGGCACCGTGCCAGCCATCCTGGCGGCGCGAAGGATTGGCCCGTGAAACCATGCCAGGTAAATTTCGTACATTGTACCCATAAACTATTTGTAGATGCCGTTAATAATTTAGCCATTTACTCAGACCTGAGCTCTTACAAAAATTCACCGATTGACCTTTTGGAAAACTTATTTTGTGTTAACTTTTGATTTACGTAACATAACAACATGTTGATGCCTTTTTCAGGTGGATCACACTCGCCGCACGGTTGTTGAGGCTTTACGTCTCCGAAGCTTCACCCACTCAGCAGCTCTGTGAGATAGTGGCTTTCATTGTTCAGCACTGCGTACCAATGTGGTTCGCCATCAAGCAACAGTCATTGCACCAGCAGAGCCGACAACTTCTGTCTCATTCTCCAGCTCCTGCGTCAGCTTCCCGGCCACCTACAGGCGCGTCACTTAAAATCCAATAAAATAGCTCGATGATGAGCTGAAATAGTATTGGATAGGTCTTTGGAAGGTATCTGAAACCTCGTATTACGAAAGTTATTAGGAAAATTATATTATAGGAAGTATTACGAAAGCAATATTGCATGCCATTTGTATAACTACATGCCAAAGGCCCAACCTCGTTCCTTCACAAGTGTACTTGTTTCCCTTCTTTGAAGCGACAGGCAGCTCCGTGCTTCCGAGCACCCGTTCGTTGAGGTCAACTTTCAGTTAGTGCCTGAACAAAATATTGACTGATTCCAACAACCCATTTAAAAAAGATGCGTGTTAACGACACACAAATGACATGTTAACTCACACTTCTTATCCTCCCCACAGTCCAAATAAATCCTCTTCCTTTTCCTCGTGCAGGACATCGTGAAACCCGTCCTATTCCGGAATGCCTACTGGAGCCATCCCGAGGCAATCCTGCTCTCCATGGCCGCTGACAGCCGCCGGGACGTCCGCCAGAGAGCAGCCGCCCTCATCCTCCAAAGCCGCCGCCAGGCAGGAGCGGGATGTGATCACGAAGTCCGGCTCTTCCGTCTCCCGAAGCTCAACTTCTCAGCCACAGACAAGGAGGCTCTCATCAGCTGGGAGGAAGAAAACATCACGGAGCCGCCTCTCACCCGAGGGCTGTCTGATGCGGAGGTCGAAAGCATAATTGAGGTTCCATTTGAAGTACTGCACTACCCAGTGCACTCCCAAGCCTTGGAGAGAGCTGTGAAGGTGGTGACGGCGGCCTCGAGCGCAGTGACCACAGACAACCGACATGGCTTCATCTGTGCCAGGTTGAAGCATCGGAGCAGCATTCGGCAAGTCAACACCAAGCTGGACTTCTGAACATTGGCGTAATGACACGGCACCGGAAGCCATGACCTCCCAATGTTCAAAGATCTGAACATTAGCCGTTTGGCGTTGCCTGGGAATATATGGCGTCAAAATATACATTGGTCCCCCACTATTATGGACCTTCTTATACCTGGCTTTAAAAAATGGCATAGAGACTCTGAAATTATATGTGCCCTGATCAGAGAACAGTGCAATGCAGGAGTAAATGACAAATGCAGCATGCTCTGAGGTACAGCATTTAGATATTACAATTGATGTACCTAATGCCCCTGTGGGTGCGTCAAAATGTAAAAACAGTAAAAAATACTAGGTAATATGCACAACGTGAATATCTTGATTCAATTATAGCATATTGAGGCTATTTAAATGGTTAATTTGAAGTGATAGCCTATGGTATTTGATTTTGATTCGTTAAAAATAGCGCCATCTATAACAAAGAACTAATAGTTCAACCCAAAATCCGCCAGAGGAGAGGTCATCGGGACGCCCCTGAAAACCCTCAAAGGAGCGAGATGCAGGGAGCTCAGATTTGAAAATGAATGTGGTTTTCTTTCTTCCAATGATTGGCCACAAAAAACCCTACCCTGGCTTTTTTTAGATGACACAGCCTAATATATATATATATATATATATATATATATATATATATATATATATATATATATATATATATATCCACATATATTGTTGATATGTTCTTGACATGATATATGATATATGGAAGAGACTTGAGACTTTTTTAATTTACTTGATATTTATATTTTTACAATGCGAAGGTAATTAAAAATATGCGAAGGTATGTAAAAATATAAATATAAAGTAAATTAAAAAGAAAAGAAAGAAGTCTCAAGTCTCTTCTAGATACATATATATATATATATATATATATATATATATATATATATATATATATATATATACACACTAATCTTTGTGTTATTAAAATGAACGCGGAAAACTGGTCGGTTTGAGGGTGAAAGTTCATTCCATTTCTTGACTCCCGCTAAAAAATTTCCTTTCATGGAGTTGTATCCGTGCAACCCTGATGAAACGCTTAGTGATAAAAACTAACCGCGTTGAAGCAGCCAGAGCCGCAAACCAGTTTGCGTTCGGATTCCAGGTCCGAGATAGGAATCTCTGTTCTGGCAAACAGTCGCATTGGAAAGCAAACAATCGAGGTGTGTGGAGCCACTTCCCTGTCAATTAAACCAGACAAGGCCCGTCTAACAATCCCAGCACATTCCAATATTGCTCCCTCATTACATCAAATAGTCAGGTTGACATGTTTTCTGGGTTTTGATCCTGCGTGAGCACGTTTCCCTCCTATCACAACAGGTGTCAAGTTCCCTATGGCCCGAACGCACCCCTGTGTTTTTCACAGTCTTGTGTTTTTGCACGTTAACCTGTGGTCGTGTCTCGTACAAGCTTGTTTTTTGCTCTGCTGACTTCTAATTATCCTCACCGTCGTAGGTCATCACTCTGCAGTCCAGTGGACAGGGGCAAAACTACGTAGCAAAAGCAGAAGATCGCCGGGTCCAACAACAGGAGAAGCAAGGCAAGGAACTTAACACGTACATTGACGGGATCTGAGCCACCTTCGCTTTGACGGGGCCGTGAGGGAAGTGAGGCGAGGGCCACAACTTCTCAACAAGCACGCTAGACAGCGACAAACGGTAAACGCCGTTGGATAGCCCATCCAAAACTCCCTAGCAAAACCATTTAACCATTTTTCAGGTCACATTTAAGGTCACTAGAGTTCAAGACATGCCACCATAGTGCTAACACGCAAATGAAGGATTTCAGTCAGTACATCTGAAGTAGTACAGATATAGCAAAACGGGGGATGGGTGGCTTAGTGGATAAAATACTGTCTTCAAAGCCACTGGCCCTGGGTTCAAATCCCGGCGGAGCCTCTGCATAAGTTGATACGATCCCCCATAATCCCTTCCAACAGAGTGAGAGTTGGTGACGCCCAATGTCCGTGGCAGTTGGTGCGTCATTAAACCCCAACAACTATGTAGCAAAACAATGTAGACAATTGGAATCCTCACAGCAAGCCAAATCGAGTAATAGATAATATGACCTTGCATGATCAAATCAGAGCAAATATATTATTTCACCTGGCTTGAGGTCACGTTAGCGTCAAATTAAGTCAAAATGCATATCATTAGAGCTGCAATGATAAGACGATCCTAATGCCGATAAGATAATCGGCATTACCATTCATCAATAAGCTATTCATTTTAAGCTATTTTCCCATATATTTCCAACGGAGAGGCCATGGATTGTACCTGACCTTAGGTCATCGATATAGAAAATGCCGGAATGTATTTTCTAGAAGCCACTGGGCGCAATATGTGTAATGAGTTTCAATCGGATAGGCACACCCGGTTATGACTTTATCTTCAACTTTGCTGAGGTGAGGTCACTTGACATTCACTGGTAACCTGACCTAAGATGACCCATCCTTAAGATGTTGACTAAAGTTATAAAAATGGTCAGAAAAAAGGTATACCAAGTGCAGCGGCGCTACGCGCCGTAATTTTTCTTCTGTCTTGTATAAACCCGAGGGGAGCAGGTACCCGCCTCCCGTCAATGCGCGTGTTAACACCGAGGCGTTGAGAAGCAGTAAAAATTTGTGGAGGGTACCAATAAAAAGTGTTGGCGCGGGTCTGAACGTTAGAGGTTGATATAAATTAAACATCCCCATACAAAGAACTACCCCTCTCCCATTCCATTCGAAAATATCAGATCTGGACACGTCCCCTGTTGCTGAATATGCTAGCAAAAGGTTCGTTTGTTCCCGATGTGGCTTAAATTTAGTTTTATCAAAATTCGGGAACAGACTATCCTGGTCCGTGGATTGAAGCTTATGAAACCAACTCCCGAGCTTTTGAAGCAATTTTCCTCTTTTCAACATCATGCTGGTCAATATCGTATTTATTCATTGAAAGGGGAGCACAATGCTCTATCATCCCGTGGTGATCACTAGCCACACCCATGGAGAGAGAGAGAGGGGGGGAATGCCAGACCTTGTTCCGCTATGTGGAATATAAGGGGTCTGGGTAAAACCCTAGAGGGTTCATGAAGTGTAGGAAGTTTCAAATCGATCGACTTAGAAATGCAGCTATGGTAGAGGTCAAAAGTTGAAGTGAGGTGACCTTGGTTGACCTCACCTGGTGACCTTACTTTGAGTGACCCGGGGTAAAACAGGCATCACCTTCCTGACGCAGGACGAGCATGACGTCACATCTGCAGAGGACGTGGTTGGTAGGGAGCGAGTTTTCACCTTTTTCTCTGTGAATGGAAGGTCCTGGGACAAATTAAATGTGGATCAAGTGCTTTTTAGGCATGGCTATCTCAGTTCAAATCCCATGATAAAGTTGCCACATTCCATGTAACCTTAAAATGAGAATGCAATGGACATTGACAACGAATTACTACTTCTCCAAAACCATCTTTCAATAAAGCTATTTCGGCCAGCTACTTCTCGTTTGTTGGGAAACACAAGTTTGACGCAACTGGAGCTGCCAAATCCTCTTGAGTGTTGCCAATTCTCACCTTATGCTAGGCGAGCCACGACTACCAGAGAGGGGTCAAGGACGCCTTCCTATATACTTGCAGCCGACCGTCGGCAACGTCAGTGGCGTATTTGGTTAGCACGCTGCATTACCCTCGACGGCAAAATCGAGAATTGTTATCATATAGACAAAGTAGTAGCAGCTTACAAGTTGCTCAAAATATTAGCTTATAAGTTGTACAAAATATACGGAGGTGAATTGCTTGTCTGTGCTTTGTAGGAGCAAGACGTGTTTTCAGGCTCCTGAAAAGAGGTTAATTCTCCACTTATAACGGAGTCTCACTGGTCAAAAGTGAGCTCTACAGCGAGGGAATTTAATTTTCTTTCTAACAATCCTAAATTTATGCTGACTTGATCAGCATATCACAAAGAACTAAGTGAAAGAAGTTTAAAGATTTAGAAATAAATTTGAGAATCCAGACATTTTACCAACGTTTAATTTTTCATAACAGTGTTTGATTTCCTGCCGTACCGCGCGAGACATTATTACTAGAATGAACCTCCTCAAAATCTGAGCTAAGAAAAGAAGAAAAGCAAGGAAGGAAGAATATTTCAGTGTGTGGTGCAAGTTTGGGATGACAAAGGGCTCCAAGAGTGTTCATAGAGTTATCAAGAGTGTTCTGTGAAACATGTGTGTATCAAAATTTTAAGCCTATTTCTTTATTAAACAAATGAATAGCTGGTGCATGAAATGTGAGGTATAATGGAAATAGTTTTAAACCCTTTGTTAGTCCCGATAACTTCGGTTTCTCAGGTTTGTGGTTTCTTGCTGCTTTCTACTCTAGTTATGTGGGCAAGCTAACTCTTACCCTTTGGGCGGACCAATCATTGCAATACTATGATCTGTATTAGTGGCTAAATAGGATATTACTTAATACCCAATCTTAATTTTACAGACCCTATAACAAATTCTGATAACATGACACCAGTTTCAGTTAAATATATTGACAACAGATTTGATAGACTCACTCAAGAAAATGAACAACTAAAAAAGGAACTATGGGATCTTAGAGAAGAATTTGCAAATATGAAAGCGGGCTTCGAGGAACTTCATTTCCTAGTGTCTGAAAACATCGAGAGACGGGAAGCAGTCGAGACCAACTTAGCATCTGTAGACACGAAGTGCTCCACACTAGCCAATGATCTAGCTGGTGTACATTAGAGATGCTCGACACTTGCCGGTAAGCACAATGAACTCAGTTCAATACTTGAGCTTCAGTGTCAATACTCCCGCATGGGAACCCTTCTATTATCAGGGGCAGTCATTCCCGAGTTTAGAGTTGAAGAAAACACCAAACACATGATTCTCTGGGTCATTCAGGAATACCTGGGGATCAGTATCCATCCCTTAGCTGTCACAGCCTGCCATAGACTTAGGAACAGGGGTACCGTCCTTGTGCGCTTTGCAAACAAGGATGAACGGGAGGCGGTGTATCGAAAACGTATCTCTCCAGTGAAGCATGGTCTCCTAGTACATGAAAGCCTGACCTCCAGTAGGTTAGCTGTAGTGAAATTAATCAAAGAGATGCATTACCCAAAAGAACAATCTCCTTTCCTCACCCATTACACCAACCAGGGAAGAATCTTCATCAGACCTAAAGGCTCCACTCAAGCCGTGGAAGTGGAAGTGGGTGCTACCAAGGCAGACATCGTCGCTCTATGCCCAGGGATAACCAACAAGGGAAATGATAACTCAGCCCCTAACAGGCAACTGCCTGTGGGTCCACATAAGTCTGGCCCCTCTCAAAACCAGGGTAGCAGGGTTAGTCCTATGGGAGAAAAAAGCTGGCAACCCCAGGCCCATTGTCACCTCCAACCCACTCCCTGATAGTGGAGAAACTCATGTGAAATCTGCTGACGCTTCTCTTCGCTCCCTGACTGGTGAATCGGTGTTAGGAGCTGGCTTTCCTACATCGAATGCAAGGGCACCCTCAAAACTCTTAGGTGACAGACTTGGTGCCGTTTCTGTTGCAGGAGGTTTTGTAAATGGGCCCACCCCGCTGCCCGATTCTAATGGGGGGCGTAAGATTGTCCCAGCTGCTATCTCTGCTGGTACAAACAAGACCCAGACTGCCTGTGGTATGGCAGACGCTCCATCCTTCAGTGATAATAGATCAGGTAAGATATCTGAGGAGCTCCCTCCCGGTCCTTCCGACCTCATCGACCAGATCTGTGTGTAGCGACGATCTCTCATGAGCCATTCTATGCACCAGTGCAGACTAGAAGTGAAGTAAATTAAAGACTTCTAACCTGCAAACATATGTATCTGTCTAACCCTCTGTTCATATCACCAGAACTGTTTCTCTCATATCGGTATTTATTTTCCTTTCCGTATCCTATAATCATGTTCCCTTCTATCCTGAGGCTGACATTGATGTTGTCAGCCGTACAAAATAGTGTTACTTTCTGCTCCATATGTCTTAGAACATGTATTGGTTGGTTGGTCCGTCTGTCCCTGTAAAAGAAACAAACTAAAATCAGTTTAGTTCTTTGTCTTCTCTGTAAAGTTCTGTAGGGTTTATAGATTAAGAGTTAACACCTTTTCTCTCATTAGTCCGTAAGCTTCGTTAGTTCTTGCATCTTGCTAACGAGTTCCTTCCGAATCTGCCCTTCAACCCTCTGTAATCGAATTTCAGAATCAATTTTCTAATTTTTGAACTCATACTGCTACCATCATTGCTAGATTCTCTCCTCAGTATGCTTCTACTGACATTAATTCTAACCCACTATCTGACTCGTTACATGCTGTGCTTGATAAATGCAAGTATATCGATATAAGTGCACAATTACATCATGAAAATAAGGGTCTTAATATCATTAATGTTAATATTCGCTCCTTGCAGAAGAATTATGACTCTCTTGTTCTGTCGCTCAATCAACTAGATGTGAAGCCTGATATTATTCTGGTGTCTGAAACCTGGTTAGACCCTTCACTTACATCATCATATCAGATAGATAACTACCGACTTGAAACTTCAAACCAGAGTGGGTCTAGAGGTAAGGGAGCAGCAATTTATATTTCCAATGACATTCCATATACTAGGCGAAATGCTCTTGAGCTGAGCAACGCCCACTTTCAATCTGTTTTGATTGAAATTCAGCCAAGAAAGTCCAGAAATGCAATCATTGGTTCGCTTTACCGCTCTCCCTCGTATCAAACCCTTGAATTCATTGAATATTTCGAAAACCTTCTTGAAGAAATAGGCAGGGAGCCAAAACATGCCATACTAGGGGGCGATTATAACATCGATCTACTAAAATTAGACACATCTGAAAGCAGCGCCCAATTTTTCAATATGGTATCTGCAGCCGGCTGTTTTCCATGCATATCCCTCCCTACTAGAATAACAGCAACTTCCAATACCCTGATCGATAACTTTATTAGTAATGACCTATCCATCATCAACCAGAACAACGTTCTGCTGTCCGATATCAGTGATCATTTGCCGATTTCAATTACCGTTAATATAAACTACACCAATCCAAATAAAAAACTCCAAACTAGCAACCTGTTTGACTTTAGGAAAACAGATTCCCTGAAGCAAAACCTTATTCCAAACTTGCACAAGTATATGCGATCGATGGTGCGGAGGAGGCTGCAGCCTTCCTAATAAACACAATTAAAGAAGAATTACCTTGAATAAAACAGAGGCCCTGGATAGTAAAGGCGCCCTTTGATAGCATAAGCGTTCCTTAGCAACAATATGGGCGCTACATGAGCTCAAGGTTCACGCGCACCTAAGCCCAATAATAGAGCAATCAATCGATGCCAAAGCACTCCTTAAAGCACGGGTGCCAAACTTCCTAAGAAGTAAATGCGCCTCTGGGTAGCAAAGGCGACCCTCGACAGTGGTGTAGGTATTCCTGAATAACAGCAGCGTCCCTTGATAAGAATAGCCGCAAGATAGCACAGGTACCCTGCTGATAGGAAAAGCGCCCCTGAATATCAGAGGCACCCTCTGAATGAGGTGCCCATGGAGAGCATAAGGGCGCCCTATGTATAGCAAATTGCCGCCCCCTGGATAGCCTAAGCGCCCCTTGCATAGGGTAGGCGCCACTGGGTAGTATAGGTTACCTTGAATAAAAATACGCCCCTCAATACCAAGGTGAACCTGGATAAGAAAAAGCTCCCCTTTGGGCACTAGGTATCAAAGGCACCCCCAGAACAGCAAAGATGCCCCTGGATAGCTAGGTTACGTCCATTGGGGAGCGAAGGCGCCTCTGGGTGGCACAGGTGCCTCATCGAAGCAAAGGCCCCTCCAGAGAGCATAGGTGTGCCTGATGAGCACAGGTACTCCTGGACAGCCCCTAAATGACGTTGCATAATGTTACGACGCCTATTATAACGTATGCTATTACATCAAAGTAAAGGTTATTCAGTGTTTAGATCAAGGTCACAGGTCAATTTTAAAGGTGACTGGCCTTGATGATCAAGGCTTGATCAAAGGTCATTGGTAAGCTTGGGCACAGCGCTAGTTATAGCGTAAATTAGGCATAATATGTTGGGTTGTGCCGTAATAGGTCAATGACCTTGAAGGACCTTGACCCCAAAATTTCAGACATTGTTTAGAGCCTTCCATTTTGGCCTCAGCCCTGTTCTAGAGTATTCACGTCCCGTTCCGGCCCGTTGGGTGGGTGCTTGAACACCCTCTCGAGGTCTCCCAGTGGCACGAAAAAACGTCGGCGCGAAGCGACACAGTACTTGTCACACCTTATCATTGATCACTTCCGCAACTTTCCCTCAAAATTTAAGGTTGTGTCATTTCAGGTCAGGTCACCAGTGCAGGTCAAGTGACCTCACCCCAAAAAATGTTTAAGTTGGCGTAAGTAAGAAAAGGGTGAATCTATCGAATTCGAACTTGTACCATATAATGGGCACGAAAAGTACTAATAAATTTATTCCGGGATTTTTCCCATCGATGACCTAGGGACAGGTACGAATCATGACCTCTCCGTTGCAAATGCAAGGGGAAAACTGAAATTTGCCGAAACATTGCTCTATGTGTGCAGACGCCGCTTGAAATACCTTGGGATTCCCCAAATCATAGTATCCTAGGCCTCTTTATCGGTTCATGTTGCAAGTTTAGACATGTTACGTCTGAAAGTTCATCTGGGGCTTCCTAAGCAGGTTTTAAGACTTGGGCCAATTGCTTTGCAGGAAATATTGATAAAACCCGTATTTTGATACCATTTTTTATTGTTATTGTGAGTTGATTGATATGCATACTGACTATGCTAGGCTAGATGGTGGTCTTGACCTAGCCTTAGGTCAGGTGATTTTTATATTTTAACCTAGTATAGTCATATTATACATTATTTGATAATTCGCCGTAACGAGAGGAAGCGAATTGTGCCTAAAAATGATTCTAGCTCAACTCTGGCAGACGCCAGAGTATAGAGACAGAGACATGTTGTAAGCTTTGTCTCGGGGAGGGACCCCAGCGCTGATCGCGGGAAAAATCCCCAATGGCCCCCAGGGGCCCTCAGGGAGTCAGGAAATCCGGCGTGGGTGGAATCCAGTAGGAGGGATTTTGGGTCTCCAATATCAGCTGAGGGGCCCGTGCCAGTAAAGGGGGCTCAGATAAGAGCCCCCGACGAGCTCATTTGACCTCAGTGCCAACACAGGATTCTCAAGACCAGCGTGGGGTGCTACCTATTTTAACGGTTTCTAAAGCTCAGGGACTCAAAACTAACCAAGGGGTCCAATTTTCAACTCATGAGGCCCAGACACTCTGAGGGGACCCTGCAGCAGCTCAGAAGGCCCATAAAACTAATAGGGCCAGACTAGCTGGGTGCCTCGACGAACTAGTGCCCAGATACGCAAAACGGGCCCCAAACAAGCTGAAGGGATCTATATCAGTTAAAAGAAAACGGTACCAACCCAGGGGACCCTGACCAGCTTAAGGGACACTAATCCAGCTTGGGGCTCAGAGCTCAGAGCTCCAGCTCTTAGCTCAGAGGGCCCAGGACCTGTTGAGGGGCCCTATATCAATAAAAGGGCCCCGAAAAGCTTAATAGGATCCAGCGGCGACATATAGGTTTCAAGTTCAGTGTGAGGGCCTGGTTAACTAAAGCGGTCCCAGATCAGCTGAGGGGACTCGATATAAACTCAGGGAAGTCACCAAAAACTCAGGGGCCCAGGCCCGCAGAGGTTCTGCGGCCTATGAGGCTCAGGTTAGCGTCAATCGGCTATTTCAGTATGGAGCCGTTAGCCAGGACAACTGTGATAAGTGGAGGTGGTGGATACGACACCTCAGTTTTCGCAATGACCGAAGATAACTGTATTATTTGCTCATCGTGCTTCAGTTAGTGTCAGTGGGTGCTTTCAGCATTTTCTACCAAGGTGCCAGTCGTTAGCTGGCCCGAAATATGCTTGATGGTAAACGTGAATATGTCCTCACTAAGAGAAAGCTTTCATGAAAATAAGCATTTACAAATCCTTTTTAATCGCGTTTTCATTGACACTGGCCGCCTTTTGGGTGGTAAATTGGTCAGTGGCGGATCCAGGGGGGGCAAAAAGGCATTCCCTAAACGGAAAAGCTCGGGGCAAAACTATGTTTTTGACCCCCAAAGCGATCGTCCTCCTTTTTCCCCCACTCCTTTTTAGTTTATAAGCAAGATTTTGGTGTTTCAACTCTCAACTTCAAACAGAACATAAGTTGATAAGATGTTCCCTGGCCTGTCTCTTCGAATATGGAAATGTAAAAAAACACTGAAGATTATATATTCGGGCACATCCCTTTCATCAGAATCATGGAGTAAATATCAATAATTCTCAGTTATAGTATAGCCAGTTACAGTATAGCCAGCTCTGGGTAGGAAGAAACATCTCGAGCCCATATTTTACACCCCGTGACGTTTATTTGAGCTTTCTGCCTCAAATGCCCAAAATTCTACCGGTAAGTGATGTTGGTAGCGCAGCTTTTTACTGCGTGACGTTTTTTTTTGCTTTTTTCTTTGGCTTGCCCCTCCCAAACCGACCGGCTGGATCCGCCACTGAAATTGGTGCCCCTCAGGTTCGGCGCCCCCAGGTTCGGCGCCCTCCGAGCCCTTAACGAAATCCTAGATCCGTCACTGCCTCTGAGAGGTCACCTGGGGCTATTTAGGCAGTTTTCAGACTTAGGTCAATAACTTTGCATGAACAATCATACAGCTTTTATTTTTATATCATTGTGTTTGGATTGCTATTGCAAGTCGATTGATATGCATATTGATTATTCTAGGTTAAAAAGTGACGTTAGCCTGACCTGAGGTCAGATCATTTTTGTGTATTGACCTAGTGTGGTCATACTATACATCATTCGATTTGTCGTGACGAGAAAAAGCGAATGGTGCCTAAAATATTATTCTAACTCAACTCTGTCAGACGCCAGAGCCCAAAAACTCTAGTCAAAATCCCACTTTCCTTGGTCTGTCATGACGTCAATATTGACCTGAGCCAAAGTGGCTAATATAGTTTCGTCATAAATTTTTATTAGTTATCCACCAGCGTTTGCGTTTTTTTTTTACTATCCCTCATAGGGGCCGAGCTCGAAGGGGGTGTTCAAACACCCCCTCCCCACCATGGCGAAGGTGGCTCGGAGGCCCACCGGGGCGCGGGTTAACACGCGCATTGACGGGGGTCTGAGCCACCTTCGGATTGACGAGGGGCGGGTACCCGCCCCCTAAGATCTCGAGAACCACGGTAGGTAGCAAAAAACGGCAAACGGCGTTGGGTAGCCCATCCGCTTCTCCATCGAAAATATTTGAACCATTTTTTTTCAGGACACATTTAAGGTCACCAGAGGTCAAAAACATGCCGTCACATGCCGTCATAGGGATAACATGTAAATTAAGTTTTTCGGCCATTTCATCTGAACAAGTAAAGATAGAGCAAAACGACTTGAAATCTATGAATCCTCGCAGCAAGCCGAATGGAATGATATATGATTTGACCTTGCTAGGTCAAATCAAAGATTTGACCTGACCTGAGGTCAGGTCAGGGTAAAATTATATAACATGCACATCATTAGAACCGCAAAGCCAAGGCAAGTCTAATGAAGCTAAAATAAACGCTCTATCACTATCTGTTACTGAGTTATTCAGTAAAAACCATATTTCCCATGTATTACCAATGGAGAGGTCATGCTTCGTACCTGACCTTAGGTCATCGATATCAAAAATACCGGAACATATTTTAGAGAACTCGGTGAGCCCATTATGTGATATGAGTTTTAATTGGATAAGTTCACCCTGCTCCGACTTATGCTATCTTAAACTTTTTTGAGGTCGGGTCACTTGACCTGTACTGGTGACCTGACCTGAGATGACCTATCCTTAAAATTTTCACAGAAGTTGCAAAAATGATGAGGGAAAAGGTATACCAAGTACGGCGGCGCTGCGCGCCGCCGTTTTTCTGCTGTCTCCGAAAAACCCGAGGGGGGCGGGTACCCGCCCCCGTCAATGCGCGTATTAAGAAAAGAAAAAGTTGCATATTTGATTGATTACATAATTGACAAGCACCCTGTACACATGGATCGTGTTATCGTGATCTTGATATCCTGATCAAGGTGGGGTAGCCGTAACGTCGACAGGTTATCTATGTAGTCAACGATAGTAAAAAAATCACAGCAAGACATTGATGTTCGTTCTGGTATTCTTCGACTGCTGAGTCATAGGAAGCACAACGCATAATCCTGGAAAAGAAGTTGTACTGGTATAGTGACAGTCACCTAGGATCGAGAAAGCTCGGTAGAATTAGTGAGACAAAACACAACGACACACAATCAGAACAGCAAATTTTCTTTGTTTTAGCCCTGGTTTTATGCATCAGGCGGAAGCTAGAATTGCTAAAGGTATAAAAATTCCTATCTCAGTTCGATGCGGCAGTTCGATTATTGCCACTCGACACCTTCAGCGTTTCCAGAGCACATCTCGAAAGAACTCCTCCAAATCGCTCAGCCCGCACACGAAACTATACGGAACGGGGTCAGCCCTGTAGTCGAGAACACCGTTGCCTCCAGCACCCACCAGCGACAGTCTCACCTCAATCACCGCTGCGATCTCTGTCCAGCATTCCACGGACGTCGGCGCCGACGTTCTCGCAATGTCGCGGTCGACACTTGGCCTGAGGCGGCGGTGAGGAGCGGTGGGGGCGGTGGGCGCTGGCGTCCGGAGGCGGGCAGGTGTCGCCGGCCGGACACAAGCACGACTGAAGCGGTGAGCGACGCACCGCCGCCTCTTCCGGGGCCGCCACCTGAGCGCCGCCGTCGACGGCCCGACTGGACAATGGAGTCGTCTGACGTCACCCGAATAATGTGGCCGCGCTGCCTATGACGTCCGAAGGTGTCACCACCCCCTGAGATATCCGAAACGGACCTATCGGGAGGGGGATCGCACTTCCAGGTGTTCTCTGGAGAAAAAGTATTCGTTTTGTTTTCATGTATCATATTGTGTATTATGTTCTGTATGTTCTTCATGTATCTAAAGCACCACTGGCGGCGGACCGTTTTTGTCCAAGGGGAGGGGGATCTTGGGATCTTTAATGGGGCTGATCTTGTCAGTGAGAAATGTCCTAAAGGGTCATTTATAGGTAAATGTTATTGAAGTCATCACTGCTATGAAGTTTACTGACTTTTATTGACTTTTTTATAGAACTCATAGCTTTAATGAAATGTTTGAGAAAAATGGTGCGGTCAGATACATGCATTTTCGAAACTCACTTGATCCAACTTTGATAAAAAATAGGTACACATTCAGCATCCATACATACAGAGACGGCGGATTCCATTTTCGAGAAGTGGTGCAAGACTTTCTGGAGGGGGCGCCATCATCCCTTGGGGGGCGCCTTTGCTATCTAAGGGCGTTCTGCAGAAACTCTTTGGAGTCGGAGTGCGAGGCCACTTGGGGTGGTTTATTTCTAATATTTCGAAAAACAGGTATTTTAGATTTCGCGTAAACTTAGTCGTATCGGATTGGTGTCAGCAACAGAGTGGCATAGCCCAGGATTCTGTGATTTTCATAGCCTTGCTTGCAGTTATGACCAATGAAATTGCAGACACTTCCCGCAAACATACGTCATGTGTTTTTCATTGAAGACTTCACAATATGGGTGACAGCGTCTACTACAGCAGCTGAGCAGAGGCGGCTGCAGCTTGGCCTTGACACATTGCAGCAATGGATCACACGCAATGGACTGAAATTTTCAAGTTCAAAGACAAAGTTCTATAACAGACATTGAGACTGAATACCCGATGTTGTAAATTCGCGGAAATCCGATCGACGTTGTAGCAGAAACCAGATTTTTCGGGCTCACACTCGATAAACTTTCATATGTGCCACACCTGAAGGATTTGCGCAAAAAATGTTTCGATACGCTGAAAATACTGAAGGTGTTGACGAGGATGAGGTACGGTGCGGATAGAGAAATGTTTCTCATGCTACACACGTTATACGCTTATCGCCTATATATATATATATATATATATATATATATATATATATATATATGTACGTTATACGCTCATCGTTATACTGTATGTTATAAGCTTCTTATGCTATATAGATCACTTATTCGTTCGAAGATCGAGTACGGCTGTGTTGTGTATGAGGCCGCTCCTTAGTCCGCGAACAAGATGATCGATATGTTAACCATCACAATATCAGAATAGTTACAGAAGCGTTCCGAACTTCACCCCTAATAAGCATGCTAGTGGAAATTAATGAAATACCGCTGCTGTAAGATACTCGCTTTGCATTTAGCCATTAAAGGGAATGTGGTACCTTTAGAACTTGATTTTAACTGAGATAGCCAAGTTGTAAAGCAAGTCGGAAAACCAGGTGCTCTATATATCATTTGTCTTGGAACTCGATATTTCCGTAGAAAAAAGCTAAAACCTACCCGAAATGTACTTCTCATGGACCTCTCGCCAGGCGGCCATTGTTGTGAGCTGCTGGTATGACGACATATGCTGACATCACGATGAGCATCAGCCAATCGAAGCCCTTGAAGTGTTTCGGAGTATGGTAGCGGTTGCCAGATCATGGCATCATCCACAGGCAGATATTTATTTCTTTTCCTAGAGGAGTATTTTAAAAATCAAAGTATTGAGCTTGTACATTTTTTCAGAGAAATCATGAGTGGTTTCATTATTTTCGGCTAAAATTACGCCTAATTACACAAAATTCCAGGATTTCACCAAGGTGCCACGTTCCCTTTAAAATCAGTCACCAACATGCCCCACATACCAAATATTTTTTTGGCGACGCCTACCTCTGTCAGATAGACAGTGGCTCGCGTGTTGCAACCCGTCACCCGGGAGTGAGAGTCTGTGCCTGGCTGGCACAGGTTGGTATCGACAGCAGCCTCGTAGAACCACATGCAGCAGCTGTTATTGAACCATAGCTCATCTCGAAAGTTAACACGAACACAGACCCACTCCAACAAAGCAAATCCTAATTTTCAATTTTGCGGACATTTGACGGTGGCGGATCCAAGGGGGGCAAAACTATGTTTTTGCCCCCCAAAGTGATCGACCTCCTTTTTTCACCGACTGCTTTTTTAGTTTATAAGCAAGATTTTGGTACTTGGTATCTCGAGCCCATATTTTTTTATCCCGCAGCGTTTTTTTTTGCTTTTCGCCTCAAATACTCAGTCATACGGCGAAGTGATATTGTAGCGCAGCTTTCACGGCGTGACTTTTTTGTTCTTCGACTTTTGACTTTGGCTTGCACCTCCCAAACCGACCGGCTAGATCCGCCACTGACATTTGATAATGTAAGCCTTGATAATGGGTATATTAAATACAATTTAAATTCGTCGGTAAAATTTTATTTTTATGAACATCCCAGAAATCCTAAGACACGACAACATGGACTCGAATAAGAAAACTTTCAAATGTACACCCGGTTCCATACTGATTGGTAGGTACTACTGGTCCGGCTGTTTTTGCCAAATAACTCCAGAGCAATGCTACTCAGAGCCCTGGTTTCAATGTCTATAGAAGCTACTCGTTGAGATCTTTTGATTGGCATGCACTACATTTTCATCAGACGAACACTTTAGAAATTATTCAATAAAAACACTTTTGAGGCCGTGAAGACGGGGCAAGCGCTAGAATACCTGGCACCGCCTATCGCAGGCGCACCCCTCTGACCCAGACCCGTCAATCAAGTCTATACCAAGTGACACTGCGCCGTGCGTAAGCTGTAGTGGCGGGAACCGTTCAATGGAACACCTGGCGTGGTGCACACGGTACAACTTCGGTGAAGAGCGGATAACAGAGTAGCCGTAGGCAGCTGGTCACGTGACTGGGGTGGGGCTGCACTGCTGCGCGGACAGCGAGCTCGCCGAGTTGGGCTAGGGCTGAGAGTAGATCGGACTGAGACATGCAGTATAGAAACTCGGAAAGTTACTGTTCTTAGGAAAATTAATACTCATATTAGTGTGTCATGTAGATATGTAGCTAATTCATTCAAATATCATTGCTGGACATTTCAAATCCCCGTTTGTAATTCTAACGTTAGGCACATTTAGAGGCATGAAAATCGCCATGGATTTTCGGATGGTAGATTACTTGACTTAGTGATGCAAATCGATGTCCGCTTCTCCCTACGTTCAGTTCATAGGCGGCTCCAGGGGACAAGCAGCAGTTGCTTTTTCCTCCCAGATTCAACCTTGGCCCCTGGTGCAAACATGCCTCTTATCCCTCCCCCTCCAGATAGATTCGACAAACCTCTGAAAGGTTGCACCGCCCAGAAGTGGCAGCCCTCTTGGCAAATAGCGACTCACTGCCCCAGTATCCCTTTCCCGCAGCCCTTGCGAAGTTTTGGGTAAGAAAGGTCCTGTCAACCGGTAAGATGCCGGAACGAATCCCTGCAGCTTGGTGGATTCGATTGGCCTAACAGAAGTTTTTCGATAAATTTTGATTCGAAGGCGGTTAATATTTTTTGGCTAGATGGCCCTGTTTTATTAATAGGAGTATTTAAACTAATTGTCCTGGAGTTCAAGTGTATCAGCTTAGATTCGGAGCAGGGATTGAAGACACCCCTAAGGCACATTTCACGTTTGACATGCTCACTGGCAGATCCGGAGCTTGAGTTCGGAGGACAGGCACATTGTCCCAGATTTTGGGCACCGGCGGGGGTGGGGGAGATCTAAGGGACGAGTCTTAACAAATATTTTGATGATCTTAGTGACTCTTCTACCTCAAAAGCCGCGGTTACCACACATAATACAGCAGCTGATATGCCCTTAAACCCCAATACAACTACGATCTCAAAAGCCAAACTTGCAAAAGCCCAAACAAGGTTTATAATGCCAAATTCAACATTTAATTTTTCTCAAAGCCACGAATCGACAACTAGCTGATATCCCATATTCGCAATTCCGAGTTCATGAAACCCCTCATTAGGGAAATACCCAAAGGTCCCCGAATTGACGCAACGCGCGAACGGGTTAGATCAGCAAAAAGAAACCAGGAACTAAGTAGCCCATGTGCGCAGAATGAAACGCCTTGCGACGTGCAATGCCATTGCTCTGAGCTGGTATAAACAAAAAACCCTTACCACTAGAAGTTTTCTTTTTCCAGTTCCGTATTTAATCAAAGGAAATCATTTAGTGGTTCCAAGCAATTTGAAATTTATAAGTGTATTTTACGGCATGAAAAGTCGAAGACACGTGGAATTAACATTTGATTTTGTTTTAAGCTTCAAGTGAACATAAAACGATAGGTGACATTACTTTTTAGGCACTGAGCCAGCAAAAATATGGAAAGGCCGGCACCGACTCCGACCGAATCTTAGATGCTGCGCACTCCTTGCTAAAGACAGCAGGATGACATGATTCGTGAAGAAAAGCTTAAACGATTTTACATGCAATGCAGCCTAACCGTAATCTTTCCAATAGCTTTCGAATTATGCTTAGAAACTTGTCTAGCTGTTCTAAGAGCTGTGTTACATCCAGTCTCTGTAGGCCTCGTTTTGAATAACAAAATCGCGTTACACGGGCTTGAAAAGGACTAGTCGTTGACCTTATCGGATGTCAGTTTTTGGCCCTAGTTTTTTCCTTCAAAGTCATCACTTGAGAGGCATGCAAAGCGACGCATCTTTCATTTAAATCGATTCGGAATTATTCGCAAACGGGGATCCAATCGGACCAGGCCTATATTCTGGTTGTGCTGTAGCTTTTGGTGATGCGAAACTTCCAATGATAGTCCGCAGCTGTGTCCCTTTCAACATGCAGTGGTGGAAACAATGCAACAGTAATAGTTTCTGACTTCGTCTGATACACGATTTTCGGGACTTTTTTGGCCACGACCGGACCGCAGCAAAGACGCCGGTGGACTGGGTGCAGCTCTCATCAAATCGGCATCCGTGAAATACGCCAAGAATGTATTCAGATAAAATGGTAACGTCATCATGTCACTTCCAATTTCTTTTGGTGTGGACAATGCAAACGATTGGCCAGTTCCGGGTTGGAACTTTGGAACTGAAACCTTCTTTCCAAATGGCGTGAATAATAACTTAAACAAGTCACTGACGAAATGGCGGTGGTTAGACGTTTCTTTGATGTGATCTCCCAGGTCCCCGCGTATTGATCTCGCAATCCATGTGCGGATAACTCCCTATCTATGTGCGGTTATAGCCCTATTCGGAAAAAGAGTTCTGCTGCGGCTGCATGATCAGTGGCACGTTTTTCGACGCACTTGATTCTAAGATGACGAAAATACATGGATTGGACCAGTAAATTTTGGTTCATAAAAACATGTTTAAGAGAGTTCAGTTGCGTTTTCAAATATCATTGCCTGCTGAGAGGAGCCAGTGGGTCTCAAATTGTCTTTAAAAAACTATTTTGGTAACATTGGCCCTGTATAACAGTAGACCTGGCATTTAAGAACAGTAGGCATAGATAATAGTAAATGTGGTGCCAAATCCAGGCATAATGTTATATATGCCTGAATGATATATGCATTGACAAAACAATCTCAAAAATTTCCACGCCGCCTTAACAAAAAATAAAACTGGATATAAATATTTTGAGCCGTTACTGTTGGGATGAGTAGTTGCTCCTTAGCCAGGGTGAGCGAGATTTATTTTAGATTAAGTTAAATATTTACTGATTAAATATTTACTGGCCGATGTCACTTATCAAGGCATCACTTGTTCCCGGTGCTGATTCCGTCGCTTTTCCTAAAGGTATCAAAATATCATTGCGTCGAGGATATTTCGTAGATTTACCTTATCGGAAACCTCACAAACAAATTAACCAAAATGAAAGTCAGCGTCCCACTTTGATTATTAGTTTTGAACTGCGATATAATTTTGAACAGCGTGTCGAGAAACCACTTATTGGCATATTTTATTTATCCCAAAGCCCTCTGTATAAAATTTATGCACGCTTTAAAGTTAAAAATAAAAGGGTCTATTCTAAGACTTCAGACCAGGAAGGAATTCATTTCCATCTGGCACCGCGTGCTGCGAAATAAATGCTAACAAATGACATAGCCCCCGCTGCTGCAAGCAGCCAGACTTGCAATTATACACGATTGCTAGGTCAACCCAGGGTAGTAAAGGATGAGGAAATATTTTTGTGTTGAGTGATTGAAGGTGGAAAAATGTGTTTCCTGATCTTCCAATCTATTTCGTCTCTATAAAGTCTTTTTAATTTCGATTATGAGGTATGCTTCCTTTAAGGTTTTTTTGTTCAGGCTGTATCAGAGCATTTATCATTACGGATCACCCTTTTAAAGGCATTATCGTAACGTATTAACAGCCACACCCTCGCTCTCAACAGTCGCTTTAGAGAAATGCAGATCTATCGACAGTCCACCGCACCAAATTGTATACATGATACGAATGCACGAGCCTGTTCACAATACGGCGTTGAAAATCTGTACAGGTAGCTTCGATATACGAGATATACACAAGGAGAAGCACTAGCAGGCAGCCCCCTTTACCGGGGCCCAGCCACTTATTCAATGTTTTGTGACCATTTTACAGGACAGACCAGACATTTTACACGCTTTCTAACTTCTGAGACAAAAAATTAAGAAAAAACATTAACTTTCCAATCATGCTCTGATTGACCTGATGGGGCCATTGGAAATCTCTCTTAAACACAATCCTGTCCTCAGTTATTGGGCAGAGGGCCTGTCGGGAGCGAAATAGATAAACAAACCGAAACAAGACAAAGGCATATTCAGAGTCTGTGCACTGACATACGATAGAAAATGTTGTACTCCTGAAATTATTTCCGAGGACATCCACAGGAGGTAACACCTAAAAACTATTTAAAGCTTGCAATGGACATAATTTGTGTCTATTACTTGTATCGCTTCGTTTTGAGCGATCATACAGTAATCTAGAAATGCGGTAAATTTAGCCATCTGACGTTTGATTGTCGACAATCTTCAATGTGTTTCCAGTTTGTCATGGTTGATGACGTAATTCATTGGCATGCATTTGATTTCCTCGAATAATCGGCAGACTTTAAGAATAATGTTTTAAAACGATCATATAAATAGCAGAACAAGTGTAAATAACTCTACGTAAAGCTGCTATCTGTTCTTTAAGATTTTTAGCAGGTCATACAGATAGCAGAAGTTTGTTAAAAGCACTCACACTTTTCATGATCCCCACCACGGACAACATAGCGAGAGGTCCAGCAAACCTTACCCATTATGACCAGCAACACACGCTAAAATGAAAATAAAAAACTTGGTTATGCCACTCGCAAGGCTCTACGCTTGTGTCCAGACGACATCTAAGAACAATAAATTGGCACCAGAAAGGTAGGAGGCAAGAGCCCACTGGGCCACATGTTCCAAAAATCGTAAAACTTTCGAACAGTTACAAAAAACGGATACACATGATATGACATCGGCAAACGAGTAAAACATCCGTTGGTTTACGTTTTCGATAATCGAGGCTAACGTATGTCTTGCGAAGCGAATTTAAATGGAAAAATATATTGGAAAAATAGAACTCACCTCGTTTGGGGGAGAAGATTCGTTGCCCCCCCCCACTCCCCTCCAAGGTATTGAGGTGGATCGCCCTATGCCTATAGATCCGACAGCAGGCATGCTACACAAACAATTTAATTTCCAAACAGCACGAATCTCCCGGAGTTCATGATATGCAAAACCACACATGGGGGTGGAAGGGCTCACAGGGCCAAAACGGCAAACAAAAACAAAGAAGAATGCTTGGAAAGAAAGTTTGCATTTGGTGTCCCAGAGTTTGGAGGCGCCATTGTCAAATGCAGTTCTGGGGACTAACAAAAATGGGAAATTAGACAGAGAAGCCCTCTTTGATAGATCATTCGGCGCCTCAGCACCGTGTGCTGTCGCCCCTGAAACTGTTCTGGAGCCCCTGAAATGCCCTTTTTCATTATTCCCCCTTCACCGAGATGAAATTACTAGTAACATGTCCGCTCGGATCTACCAAACATGACGTAATATTTTTGCGTTGTACCCCGTCAAAGTGCCGTAGGCGGGTCCAAGGTTTCCAATGGGGATCATTTGGACCGGGCAGCGACTCGTTAATACGTGATGTATCAAAGGGACACCAAAATTTTCATCCTGGGGGTGGGGAAGGGGTGAGTTGAAGCAATGTTTCACGGGGAGCAGGAGGAAGGCATCGAAGGAGATTCAGGGGACGCCGGGGTGCACTGTGTTAGCACTGATGCATGATCCGAGGGCACTGGTTTCCTGAATCTGCATATGAGAATTGGGCTTGAAAATAAAATAATTTCCCTATATCTTTTATAGGTCCCTCATTTTGTTTCATTCCCTGGATTGAATCATGAGTTTTCAAAAGTTACTCCCTTAGGAGCACGGATCCCTTACAGATTAAAACCCTCCCTGCCAGGGCTCGAACCCACGCACCCGTCCCTCCGTCATCTCTTCCCGCGCCCCCACACGCTGCGCCACTGAGGACTACTGCAGCACGTGCTCCTGGCTCATGCAAGGGAGTTTTACCGGTATTCGCACCCCAGCCACCCAACACGCAGCTTGCAGAGGTCATAAAAGCAATTTGTTTTCCCCAACAGAGGCCAGTGTTTACCAACTAAGATAAGGAATTATCCCCGAACGAAAACAGCTTCTTTTGATTTCCCGAGATTTTCCCAAACTAAGTTGGCAAAGCCAGATGTTTTCTCTCCTCTGGCAGCTTGCTGGAGTGCTGACACGGTCAGCCATGTCACGGTCAAATGACATTCACCTCCCCTCCGACCATGTTGTGCCGTGTGCTACCATTCATTCATAAATCCCGGGGGGGCAGTGTTTGTAAACACATGTTACGACCCTCTTACGACCCCACCTGGGCTGCGGCCAAGGCGAGGAGGGGAGGCAGAGGCGTTGTCAAGTTCGTCTCAGGCTGCCCCGCTCGAATCGGGTCGAAATCGATTTTTGTCTTTAGTTTTGTAACTATATTCAAGTAGATAGCGGGAACGCATGCCAGGGATAGCCGCGGTCAATACACACAATTCGGAGGTAAAATCATTCTTGAGAGCGAAATATTTCCTGAGATATCTGCGAAAAATAGCCGGACCAGTAGTACACCTGCCTGCAATTGAATCTGTACACAATAGGCTCGGCCAGTTTTCAGCTAATTGCTGGCGAACTAATGCTTACTTGGGCGTGATTCAACCACCGGATTGTGCGTTTTAGCCGCGGGTATCTATTTAATACCCATGCACGCTTGGTAACTTCATAATGAATATACTATTTACAAAAAAAAGTTTTCGGCTGCTTCCCAGCGGGGCAGGCCTCACTGAACTTGGCAACGCCTCTGAAATACGACCCTCCCCTGTGCCGAGCACGGTCACGTGACCACTGCGATACTACGGTTTGCCCACGATACAATCTGAATGCTGCCATTGACAACTCGGCTTGACCTGCGGAAATATTAGAGCCGTGCAGAGAGGCGGCACAAAGAGTTCACGCCACGAGGCTTGCACCTGCGCTGTCCATACGGATGGAGGTGAAAAGGATACACGATACTGTTCTAATTAACTCGTAAAAATATATCTCGCAGATTTCAGCTTAGCAATGAGTGCTGTTGTTTTAACATGTTATGACTGTGGCTACTGATTTCATTTGACTGTTAACTTTTTTGTTACTTCCACTTACCCCGGGTTCTACCGATCTAAGAGCGATCGACCCGCGGATCATAGACAATCCAAGCACCTTCAACGAAAGAAACCATTATTTGTGCTAAGAACTTGTTTCAGCCTGGTTTTAAGATATCGCTGAAAATTACCAATTTAATGTAATACGCCCCGTGAAAACTTTGAATGTAACTGGTAAAGGAAACTTTGAACATTAAAAGTAACAAAAGTATATAATAGTCGGCCTTCGTGATCCCAGCGCTTAATGCATTGTCCTCCCGGCTGGCGAGGGAAATTCGCAGCTCTTTTTTCCGAGTGCTATGGTGTTAAAGAATTTGAAGCTTAAATGATATTCTAGATTAAACACGGTCCGAGCAATCAAGTGAATTTGACAAACTTGGATTGTCAAAATTCAAAGCAATCTCAACAGTCACCACATTGGAATGCAATGTTTGTAAGGTATGTTTTAGAAACCACAGACTTTTGAAACAACGTAAAATGAAATAAAATATCTAACAGCAAGGCAAAGCCCGAAAATTAAAGAAATATTTCATCATTGCTTCCAGCTTTCAATGGGGTTCCTCGGCACCCCAAAAAGATACAAGTAGCCAAGGGAAAGTAGCAGAATGTGACACATTGCGTATCATGTCGAAATGAGGCATTCAACCGTACTGCTAAAAGAACAAATGAGCTGCGCAATACAGAAACATCAGGACTTTGATTGGCAAAAAGACAATTTCACAAAAAGAACATTTCACAAACCGCATAACACACCAAGTTGCACTCACAACATATATCGATTTAAGATACAGAGCTCATGATTCTCCAAAAGAATTAGAGCTGCCCAATTCGATAATGCTGAGACTGAGAGCCACCATATCAAAAGGGGACAAGGTTAAGGTTTTGGATATAACGATACCTAATGCAAACATATTTCGGTTTTATTTTAACGTTTCATTAGCGGTGTGTGCAAACCCATAAAATGCAAAATTGTGATGAACAGAATCGCATATAGCTGAAGAAAGAAATAGTTAATAATAAGCACAATGTTCCAGCTGCCAGGCCAATGGTTATAAGTTGACACTCAACCTTTGGTGGATAAAATACTACTACAATTATATGAATACCAACAAATTGTGTCACGGAGATGATGAGTGGCATAATGCTGAAAAACGCAGCATTTTTAACAGCTTTTCGCTTTCACACGCTCCGGTGAGAGGGGTCTGGCGTCAACGTAGAGTGGAGCATTGGAGGGGTCCTAAAGTCACCCCTGAGATGCCAGAAACCAAGAGGATTAGAAAACGTCTGTCAAGAGGTGTGTGGAGGTGATGGTGATCTACGTTATGGCAGCTCGTAAGAGTGGGTATTAGAGTGCCTGATTTTGCACCGACCATGCAAATTATTGGGTGGCGGTGGTTTTTCCCATTGTTTGAGACCTCCTGAATCCAATGGTACCAAAATCATACAAATTAAAAAAATTTCTAGGGGTCGCGGATTGGATTCGAAATTCTGAATTTGTAAAAAATGGTAAAAAAGCCTGTTTTGATGCCACAGAGATATAGCTCTTCTGTTCAGAGCCAAGAAACCGAAATCCACCGGTCGTTTGCCATTAATCCTGTTTATTTGGAACGTAGTTGGTTGATTTTAGAAGCCAGATTACTCTTAATTTTAAGTTAACCATCATATGTTAGCAAAACATAGGCATTGGCATGTCTATTTCGAAGTGTATTTTAGTTAATACGCACTATGTGTACCATCCATAGTAAGTGAGTTACTTCGGTTACGTGAGGAGCATTTATAACAGTTTGGTTGGTAAAAATGGCAAAGACTGTGTCAAAGATGGATGTTCATAAGGCTAAACCAATAAAGAATGTCTGAGATTCGCTCACATGTTTTATCCCGAACATGAACTATACCATCCTTAGATTCTGCCTCAATAAGCCGCATTCCACCACACCATATTACTAAGTACCTTTCCAATGTGTACGCTTTGATTAAAAATAAAAGTTTATGAATAATGAAGTAAAATGCAGCATGTTCAAATGTTCAGGAAACATGTCTTATTGTAGCTAGACTCGGGCATGTAATAACACAGTTTTTTCGGAAATCATGCTACCAATTGATACCTGAAGTTATCTTCCACGGATCTTTTTTCTTATTCCGGTGAGAAACTCTTATAATTTTAGTTCGGCTTGATCACAGGCTAAGTTATGGAGACAGAAGACCTATAAACTATAGGAACTCGGACATTTCGGGGGAGAGGCCTGAGCCCCCCCCCCCACCTTAAATCCACCATTACTGGCCAGTCCAATACGGGCAAATTTCCGGCGATTCGATCAACTACCCGCGTCTATTACGTGGGTCAGCCTTCCTTCTCAATTATAGGAGCCAGCTTCGAACAGCACGACAGGTCCTCAAGTATTTCTTCCACATGGCTTTATGATAGTGATGACAGACAATAGGCCTACGAAAAGGCTGTAGAAAAAGTCCCCCGTTCTGGCATATGGCTAGAATACATACCATCAGTGAGCGGAGTTACCGGCATAGCCTAGAAAAACTGTGGCAAGAGTGGCGGAAACTCCAAAAAGCCGGAGCCATCCATGTCAAAAAAATGTAGGGAAATTTCCGTTAGTGTTGGACAATCTAAGGGACATATAACCACCAAACGTGATTGTTGAACTACAACAGAGCCACCTACTAACATCCAATTACAAGGAAGAAGATATCGTGCTCTGGCGCCAGGTAAGGGACCACGAGCGGTAATGACAAAAAGCTCGCTGGAAAGGAACGACTGCAAAACGCGTGACAGACGGCACAAAGAAGAGCAGAGGGAAGTTCTTCGGCTGGTGCCGCGCTTGAGTATGAATTCATGCACATAGGAATGTGAAACATAAGGACTCAACCTTAAATATTCTAAAAAAACATTATCAGTCGTTTCACGATGCGATTGAAATCGAGACCAAATTCTGGTCCAAAGGATTTGGGAAACCCATTGGGACGAAGTGGCTAAATGTGACGGTTCAAGGGTTATTCGATGCGGAGAATTCGATTAATGAGGGTCTGATGTCGATTCTTAGCACGTATCGTATGGAAAGCGAGTTCTGAAATTTGATCCTGTTTTTAGCAGAAAAGTGGATTAAGACAACCTAATGGGGAAAGGTGATCATAATCATCTTTTTAATATTTTTTTCCAAAATGACGAACAGAGATCGAAAGTGGAGCAATGAGTGGCACACAGAGCGAGCGAGCATAACCAAAAAAAAACAGGAACAGTGAACAAAAGAAAATAAAACAACTTTTCCAGAAGACAAAGCAGCAAATACCCAAATAAATGAGATAGCATATTCCCTAGTCAGAAAGTAGAGGCATGCCGGTTTGATATTGAACATAACGCGATAAACAATATAACAAAAAAGAAAGAAAACAACAAAAAGCAAAGAGACAGAGATAAGAAGAAATAGGCTGAGATGAGACAATAAAACAAAACATGCTTCAATTAGTGCAGCAAAACAAAACAACAGGAAAGACAAACTGTACAATCTTAGTGTCAACGAACATGTTACAGTCTCATTATAGATTTCCGAATGCTCCGTTTACCGTTTACGTTTGTTGGTTTAGGACCCACATATGTAGCAGAAACAAAAACTAGAAGAGAAAATAAACGACTGGCTAATGCTTTTTTTAGGAAAACAAACATGTGGATTTTAGACGGTTGATAGGACTTTAAGCGAAATCAGAAATAAATATGTTGCCTACGTTGAGCATCGCCGGGACCCCCACTGCCGACGAAGTTCTCAGCCTTTACTACCAACCCAAATCGCAGTTCAAAGACATCGCAGCATCAGGAGCAATTTCGTACCAACTCGTAGAATGAGGCGTTTCGCTCACCGAGCACCGTCGTGATCCGCACTATTGAGGAGGCCCCGGACCCGCCTCTCCAGCAGGACCGCAGCAAGGATGAATGGGTGCATCACGTGACGCTGACAACACCACCGGGCACTGTCCTATGACGGTAGGGTGGTGAGCACAGGCATCGCCGAACCCAAACTGAACCTTCCAACGGAGACCATCTTCAAGTGGTGGAAGGTGTGGGCCCTCGGACCGGCCACGACTGGTTGTCCCAGACGCGGAAACCAAGCCGCCTTCAACGTGCCCTCTCCGAGAGGGACCTGATGGCACAACCCCGCCGCCGTCGTCGCTTCCCCAGACTCCCGGATTCGGCAAGACCAACTTGTTTTTCTCCACCCCGGGGGCTGCGACATGCCCACCTGCGGGTTGGGGTGCCGCGCGCAGAGCGCGGCCTCGGCCCGCCAGATGAGTGATCAGCCGGCCGCGCCTTTCTCCGCGAGCGCCGGTGGAGGGGGTGATCACCGGAGGCCGCCGAGGGGACAGTACAGAAGACGGGCCCGGAACCGACGCTAACGTCGCAACCGGCATACACGAAGTCTCCTTCACATTGTGGCCTGAAACGCAGAGGGGATCCAGGACAAAATCCCGGTACTCAAAAGCTGGCTTCGGACGGTATCCGTGGACGTCGTAGCTGTTCAGGAGGCCCAGTTTTCTGCCAAGACTGCAACCCGCATTCCCGACTTCCAAACTCCGGCGTTCACCCGCAGGGCGCGAGGCAGACGGGAAGGCGCAGCGGTCGTAAGGGATGGCGATGTGGCGTTCTACCTCCAGGCGGGTCTCTACTTCCAGCCTCTGGTGGGCCGCCCCCTGGACACGGCTGACTCGACTGAGGTCTGCGGCGTGCGCGTCCTCGGAAAGCGTCCGCTCTTGATTCGAAACTTGTACCGGCCTCCCATCAGGTCAGCGGAGAATGACGATCGTCGGGACTGATTCTCGCCCGATGCCCTCCCGCAAGACCACTCCATTGTTGCCGGAGGCCTAAACGGCCACCACCCTCACTGGGAATCTAACATCGAGACTGCAGACCCCGTGGGGCGGCAGATCGGCGATTGGCTGGATCGCGTCGGCTGGACCACACTTAAGAGTAGAGCACCAACGTGCTTGAGCTATCGCACTGGCAGCCGGAATGCGCCTGACGTGGTAGCCTGCACCTCAGGACTCGCTAGAAGGTCACCATGGCAACTTGGCCCGGATCGGAAGCGACCACCTGACAAAGTTGGTCGAGGTGCGAAGTTCGTAAAGACCACCTCCGTCACCGAGTCCAGAAGCAAGAGGCCACAAGGCAAACTGGAACACTGTTCGTGATGCCTGTGAGGCTGCCTTCTCTGAAATGTTCCACGGGCCTCCACCACGGAGCGCCCTTCACGAGGGCTATCCAGAACGCCAGCGCCCTATATGTCTCACAAGGTGCGAGGGTTAATCGAAAGCTCTGGGCGCTTGATCCTGAACTCAGGGGGGCAGTCGCGTTACGTCGCGATGCCCGGAAAGGGGTCCGTGCCGCCGACCCGGACTCAGGGAGCGGTGGATTGCCGCGAAACATAAAGCCGCGGAGGTGGAGCGTAGTCACGCAATCCCACTTTAGGAGCTTCGTCTCCACGATGCTCAACAGGCCTGCCAGTCTGGGCCGTGTCTCGAGGATCCGTAAGAAGTTAGAGCGCGCAGCGGACGACTACCGAGCTGGTGAGGCTATGCTGGACAACGGCAGACTTCTGATTACGGGCACTGAGAAGGCAGAATAGCCCTTAACAAGACGTACAGCAGCGTCTCTAAACAAGTGCGAGCCGCGAAGCAGGACCGTGCCGCCGCCAAGCGGAGGTTGAGGGCCCTCGCCCCCCCCCTCCGGGTCTGCTGTGAGTGCGAGGGTACATGCCGAGACTGCTGCTCTGCCTTCATTCAGTATGGACGAGCTCGTCCAGCAACTTCACCACCTCCAGCTCAAGAAAGACCCTGGCCCTGACACCATCTGCAATGAGCCCCCGAGTTTTGTTCCTTTGGGATCACCATCCCACCTGCTCTGCCACACACGCACAGCATAGTCTTTGGTAATACCATATAGGTCAAAGAACGGAACACAGAGGCCGGGAAAAGAAGCACGTTCACTCGCGGCCTTTGGAAGCCTGTCCGCCCGTTCGTTCCCGACTATACCGCAATGGCTTGGCATCCAAACAATCTCCACAGTTTTTCCTTTCTGCTCTAGGCTATGCAATTTCTGTCTTATGAGGGTCAGGAGGTAAGAAGATGATGTGCTATGGAAGTAAAAGGACTCCAATCTCTGTAGAGAGGGCAGTGAGTCCGTAAAGACCACGAACTTTCTCGCCCTTAGTTCTGATATCTCATCCAGGCAACGAAAGATGACATACAGTTCCGAAGTAAAAACAGACGCTTCCTGGGGTAGGCTTAAAACATTTTTTCAGTGCGGCCACAAACAAACGTACATCCCGTACCACTGTCACATTTTGAACCGTCCGTGTAGAAGTGAATGTGGTTTTAAAACATTTCCGAGCGCAGTTCCATGAACAGCTGGCGCATTGTTTCAGGAGGCAAATCTCTACATCGCTCGAGCAAAACAGTGTTTGTGTTAGCTTTCGAGATCCGCCACGGACTGATAGCAGGCAGGTGGTATGGTTCGACAAGGTCTGTGCTAATACAAGCCTCCGCTAATAGGGCGCGAATTCTGACTCCCGGATGGCGAGCCGCAGCACGCGACCCAGCTCCAAACTGAGGGAGGTGGGCGTCCCCGAAGAATGTCTGATGTATAGGATGTGTTGTATGTTGTTTTAGTTTCACGGCATATCGCATGGACAATATCTTCCGACGAAGATCTAGAGGCATTTCGTCTACGAGCATACTGCTAACTGGTGAGGTCCTAAAAGCTCCGATAATAATTCTGATCGCGTGGTGATGAACAGTGTCCAGCGTACGCTTCGCTGTTTCAGACGCCGAGTCAAATGCAACGCAGCCGTACTCGATCTATGACCTGATGAGGGATCTGTATAGCATCAGAAGAGTTGCACGATCGGCTCCGAACTTCATTCTCGTCAAGATTTTAAGAATATTCAGTGACTTGAAATACCTCTCTCTTAGGTCCTGAAAGTGAGGGACATAGCTCATACGGCGGTTAATAATGATCCCTAGGAACCTAACGCTATCTGCTAGTTCCACACGCTGGCCATATATAGTAAGAATTGGATCGTCACATGGACGCCTGCGATTACAGAAGTGCATACATTTAGTTTTTGACAACGAAAATCTTAGCCCGTTCTCGCCGCTCCAACGCTCCAGGCGATCGAGCGCAAGCTGCAGTTGCCTAGCAGCAGCACTAGTAGTAGATGTTGTTGTCCAAATAGTGAAATCATCTACAAATAAAGCACATTTTATGGTTGTAGGAAGAACGTCTACAATGGCATTTATCACAACAGCGAACAGGGCTACCGATAAAACGCTGCCCTGCGTGATTCCATTGATCGATGTGTATTTATCGGAAAAAGAAGAATTTACACGGAATCTGAAATACCGCTCTTTTAGGAAGTTCAACAAAAAAACAGGCTAAGTGACCTCTAATACCTATGGCGTGCAGTTTACTTATATATCCGGAGATACATCATTAAATCATGGCAGAACAGGTGGGATGCCGACCCAAAGGGCCGAAAGCTTCGGGTCTTGAAACCGGAGGTTGGTGTGCGTTCTCGGGTTCCGCGAGGTCAAGAATGGATAAAGTAGTCATCTCCAGACTCTGCATTGGCCACACCCATGTCACACACTCGTTTCTGCTCAGTGGTGATGACCCGCCGGAGTGTGCTCGTTGTGCAGGTCATCTCTCTGTACGCCACGTGCTTGTGGACTGTGATGATTACGAAACTGAAAGAGTACGACACTTTCATGGTTCACCCCCGCTGGAGTCGCTCCTCAGGGAGCGTCCGGTGGTGGATGCTTCGACTGTTGTCAAATTCCTGGAAAGTGCATCATTTAACGTCATATACTCCCCGTCTTGCGCAGATACTCCCCGTCCCCCCGTTGCGGACCGTCTTAATTCCGTCGACACGCTCAGGATAAGACACAGATTAGCCGTTGTTTTACATACCATTTTTGGTGTTTTAGATGACGCTGCTGTAGGTGGTTTACGATGCCGTCTTTTAAACTAAGAACAATGACACACATACATACATACATACATCAGTGACGGATCCAGGATTTCGTTAAGGGGGGCCCAGGCTCGGAGGGCGCCGAACCTGGGGGGCGCCGAACCTGAGGGGCGCCAATTTCAGCGGCGGATCCAGCCGGTCGGTTTGGGAGGGGCAAACCAAAGTAGAAAAGCAAAAAAACGTCACGCAGTAAAAAGCTGAGCTACCACTATCACTTCCCGGTAGAATTTTGGGTATTTGAGGCGAAAAGCTAAAAAAACGCCACAGGGTGAAAAATATGGGCTCGAGATACTTCTTCCTATACAAGGCTGGCTATACTAGACTGGCTATACTATAACTGAGAATTATTGATATTTACTCCATGATTCTGATGAAGGGCTGTGCCCGAATATATAATCTTCAAGTGTTTTTTACATTTCCGGATTCGAGGGGACAGGCCAGGGAACATCTTATCAACTTATGTTCTGTTTGAAGTTGAGAGTTGAAACACCAAAATCTTGCTTATAAACAAAAAAGGAGTAGGGGAAAAAAGGAGGCCGATCGCTTTAGGGGTCAAAAACATAGCTTTGCCCCGAGCTTTTCCGTTTGAGGGGCATGCCTTTTTGCCCCCCTGGATCCGCCACTGGCCGATTTACTACCCAAAAGGCGGCCAGTGTCAAGGAAAAACGCGTTTAAAAAAGAATTTGTAAATGCTTATTTTTATGAAAGCTTCTTCTTAGTGAGGACATGTTCATGTTTACCATCAAGCATATTTCGGGCCAGCTAACGACTGGCATCTTGGTAGAAAATGCTGAAAGCACCCATTGACACTAACTGAAGTATTATGAGCAAATAATACAGCTATCTTCGGTCATGGCGAAAACTGAGGTGTCGTATCCACCACCTCCACTTATCATACTTGTCCTGGCTAACGGCTCCATACTGAAATAGCCGATTGACGCTAACCTGAGCCTCATAGGCCGCAGAACCTCTGCGGGCCTGGTCCCCTGAGTTTTTGGTGACTTCCCTGAGTTTATATCGAGTCCCCTCAGCTGACCTGGGACGGCTTTAGTTAACCAGACCCTCAAACTGAACTTGAAACCTATATGTCGCCGGTGAAGCCTATTAAGCTTTTCGGGCCCTTTTATTAATATAGGGCCCCCTCAACAAGTCCTGGGCCCTCTGAGCTAAAAGCTGGAGCTCTGAGCTCTGAGCCCCAAGCTGGATTAGTGTCCCTTAAGCTGGTCAGGGTCCCCTGGGTTGGTACCGTTTTCGTTTAACTGATAAAGATCCCTTCAGCTTGTTTGGTGCCCATTGTGCGTATCTGGGCACTAGTTCGTCGAGGCACCCAGCTAGTCTGGCCCTATTAGTTTTATGGGCCTTCTGAGCTGCTGCAGGGTCCCTCAGAGAGTCTGGGCCCCATGAGTTGAAAATTGGACCCCTGGGTTAGTTTTGAGTCCCTGAGCTTATTTAGAAACCGTTTAAATATGCAGGCACCCCACGCTGGTCTTGAGAATCCTGTGTTGGCACTGAGGTCAAATGAGCTCGTCGGGGGCCCTTATCTGGGCCCCCTTAACTGGCACGGGCCCCTCAGCTGATTTTGGAGACCCAAAATCCCTCCTACCGGATTCCACCCACGCCAGATTTCCTGTCTCCCTGAGGGCCCCTGGATGCCATTGGGGATTTTTCTCGCGATCAGCGCTGGGGTCCCTCCCCGAGACAAAGCTTACAACATGTCTCTGTCTGTATACTCTAGCGTCTGCCAGAGTTTAACTAGAATCATTTTTAGGCACAATTTGCTTCCTCTCGTTACGGTGAATCATCAAATAATGTATAATATGACTATACTAGGTTAAAATATAAAAATCACCTGACCTAAGGCTAGGTCAAGGTCACCATCTAGCCTAGCATAGTTAGTATGCATATCAATCAACTAACAATAACAATAAAAAATGGTATCAAAATACGGGTTTTATCAATATTTCCTGCAAAGCAATTGACCCAAGACTTAAAACCTGCTTAGAAAGCCCCAGATGAAATCTCAGAGCTAACATGTCTAAACTTGCAACATGAACCGATAAAGAGGCCTAGGATGCTATGATTTGAGGAATCCAAAAGTATTTCAAGCGGCGTCTGCAGACATAGAGCAATTTTTCGGCAAATTTACGTTTTACCCCATACATTTTCAATGAAGAGGTCATGATTCGTACCTGTCCCTAGGTCATCGATGGGAAAAATCCCGGAATAAATTTATTAGTACTTTTTGGCCCCATTATATGGTACAAGTTTGAATTCGATAGATTCACCTTTTTCTTACTTACGCCAACTTAAACATTTTTTGAGGTGAGGTCACTTGACTGCACTGGTGACCTGACCTGAGATGGCGCAACCTTAAATTTTGAGGGAAAGTTGCCGAATTGATCAATGATAAGGTGTGACAAGTACTGTGTCGCTTCGCGCCAACGTTTTTTCGTGCCACTGGGAGACCTCGAGGGGGTGTTCAAGCACCCCCAACGGGCCGGAACGGGGCGCGAATACTCTAGAACAGGGCTGAGGCCAAAAGGGAAGGCTCTAAACAATGTCTGAAATTTTGGGGTCAAGGTCCTTCAAGGTCATTGACCTATTACGGCACAACCCAACATATTATGCCTAATTTACGCTATAACTAGCGCTGTGCCCAAGCTTACCAATGACCTTTGATCAAGCCTTGATCATCAAGGCCAGCCACCTTTAAAATTGACCTGTGACCTTGATCTAAACACTGAATAACCTTTACTTTGATGTAATAGCATACACTATAATAGGTGTCGTAACATTATGCAACGTCATTTAGCGGCTGTCTAGGAGTATCTGTGCTCATCAGGGACACCTATGCTCTCTGGAGGGGCCTTTGCTTCGATGGGGCACCTGTGCCACCCAGGGGCGCCTTTGCTTCCCAATGGACGCAACCTAGCTATCCAGGGGCATCTTTGCTGTTCCGGGGGTGCCTTTGATACCCAGTGCCCAAGGGGAGCTTTTTCTTATCCAGGTTCACCTTGGTATTGAGGGGCGTATTTTTATTCAAGGTAACCTATACTACCCAGTGGCGCCTACCCTATGCAAAGGGCGCTTAGGCTATCCAGGGGGCGGCAATTTGCTATACATAGGGCGCCCTTATGCTCTCCTTGGGCACCTCATTCAGAGGGTGTCTCTGATATTCAGGGGCGCTTTTCCTATCAGCAGGGTACCTGTGCCATCTTGGGACTATTCTTATCAAGGGACGCTGCTGTTATTCAGGAATACCTACACCACTGTCGAGAGTCGCCTTTGCTACCCAGAGGCGCCTTTACTTCTTATGAAGTTTGGCGTCCGTGCTTTAAGGAGTGCTTTGGCATCGATTGATTGCTCTATTATTGGGCTTAGGTGCGCGTGAACCTTGAGCTCATGTAGCGCCCATATTGTTGCTAAAGAACGCTTATGCTATCAAAGGGCGCCTTTACTATCGAGGGCCTCTGTTTTATTCAAGGCAATCTGTTCTATCCACGGGCATCTGATATTTCGGGGGCGGTGCCTAGGTTATTCAGGAGGTGGCTTTTTTCTCCAAAGGGGCGCACTATTGCTTTCCAGGGGCGCCGTTACTGCCCAGGGGTGTCTTTCTATCCAGGGGTGCATATGCTGTCTAGGTGTATTTTTCAATCACAGACATGATTGAAATACATGCCCCTACGTTATCCTGGGGTGCTTTTTGTCTCCGGTGAGGCGCTATTTTTCTCTTCCGGGCACCAGTTTATTCAAGGGCACCTATGCTGTCCAGAGAATCTTTGTTATCTAGGGCTGCCTTCGCTGTTAAGGGGCACCTTTGCTACCCAAAGGGAGCATTTTACTTTCCTGGAGTGCTTATTTCCATCTAAGGGGAGCATATGCTATCTTGGAGCGCCTTTGCAAACATGGGGCGCACTTTTCTATCCAGGGGCGCCTTTACTCTTGAGGGGGCGCCTCTGCAATCCAGGAGGAGCCCAAATAGATGGAGAATAAAAATTCTGAAATAAGGCGCTCGAACACTGAAATAAAGTGCCTAGTTATCAAAAAGAGGCGCTCATCTGCTGAACGGGGAGGACTGCTGGTTGCTGAGGTCAGCGTGCTCGGAAGTGGGGCGCACATACTGAAAAAGGCACCCGGTTGCAACGATGGAGCACTAAGCCTTCAGTTATAGGTTAATGAAATGTGGTTAAAGGCAGTCCATGCTCAAATAGAGCGCTCGAGCCCTGTAACAGAGCGCGCGACTGTCGGACAGGTGTGCCGAGCCATAGACAGTAGGGCAGCTGAAGATGGAAAGGGACACCTATGATATCCTGGGGGCGCCTGTACTCTCAGGTGAGGCGCTTGTTTTCTTTATCAGGCGCCTAGTTTATCCATGGCCGCATATGCTGTCCAGATCATCTATTTCAAGAAGAGTTAACTTTGCTGTCCAGGGGCGCCTTTGCTATCCAAGGGCGCATATGATATATGTAAGGCGCTTTATGCAAAGGGCGCCTAGGCTGTCCAAGGGCGCCGTCCTAACCAAAGGCCACCTTTCACTTTCCCTGAAGTGCCTATTTCTATGTAAGAGGTGCATATATTATCTAGGAGTGCCCTTGATATACGGAGACGCCTTTTTGTCCAGCGGCGCCTTTGCTCTTGAGGGGCGCTGCTCCAATCCAGGGTAGCTGAAGATGGATAAGGGACATCTATGTTATACAGGGGGAGCCTGAACTTTCCAATGGGGCGCTCATTTTCCTTCTCAGGCACCTAGTTTATCTAGGGGGCGCCTAGGCTATCCAAAGGCACCTTTACTATCAAAGGGGTGCCTTCCTAGGGGCGCCTTTGCTGTCCAAAGCACTTGTGTTATCCAGGGTTGTCTTTGCTGTCCAGGGGCGCCTTTGCTATCCAAAATTGTATGACCAATACCTGTCCTCAATTTACCGTGTCTGCGTAAAACTGCGTAGATAGTGATAATCTGCAATTTTTACACGACGGTACTTTTTTGGATTTCCACGTTTGGGGGAAAACATGATTTTTTAGATGCCTCAAATAAAGCTTTCAATATGTTTTTCATAAAGATGACACGGGAATTGTTCTATGTAGTCTGGCGATAACTTCTCTTTTTCACGAAGCGGCAAGAAACTCGACAAGAAAAGGAAGCAAACTTAGTCTTAAACCAACATCCAATCATCAAATTAGAAATATACTTGACAAAAATCTGAAGGACATTGGACAAACTCCCTGCATCCACCTGGGGCCCTGGACCAACCCTCCCTGGACCCGCCTACGTCAACCAGAATGCAAAAGTTCAGGCACCTGCGATTTTTTCACGCTGCAAACATCAGCATTCAAAAGATACCATCTGAATGCAATATCTACTGATCACTCATAGATAGCTTCTGTGCAGTGGTGGATACGAGGCAGAGGGCTAAGGCCTCAAGCCCCCCTCCATGTTTAAGTGCCTATAGCTAATGCATAGGCGGAGACTGATGATAATTTGAGTTTTAGGGTACTTCAGCTGGAGAGGCTATATGTATTCGTCTGTAACGCATTACATCAGATGCACCCATACTCAAAGACAGACTGGACGTTCCCGAAATAAGCTGCAAGAATGGGGCCTGTCTGCAATCGTCCCGCCGTTTGGCCAGTCTGAAACGACCGCATCAGCACGCATCAGCACACTGTTCGCTTTCCCAACTGTAAAATTTATATTTTCCGAAAAAGTCCATTTCGTGTCAAGCCATACCCCAAGATCGCGTACTTTTTCAAAGTGTTCCAAAATAGTGTCATTTATTTTATATGTAGCCAGAAAGGGTTCTTTTTTAGCGTCATTCTAAAGGTGTGACATTTCGAAGGGTTTAATTTTAGTTTCCAGTCGCTGGACCATGAGATGAGCTGATCAAGATCATTTTGAAGCAGTTTTGGATCTTCTGGAGATGCAATTTTATGATAGAGCTTGACGTTCCCTGCAAATAGTAATATGTTGGTCTGATTTTTTCCCCAAAGGTCGTTAATGGACAGAGCAAAGAGCAATGGTGATAACTGACTACCCTCCGGCGTCCCAGAGCGAACAAGGGCCCAATCTGAGAATTTACCATTGACGGTTGCTCGCTGTTTCCGGTTTGAGAGAAAAGTTTTGAGCCAACTTAGGGCAGTTCCCGAAACGTCAGGTATCACTTTTGAGCCTCTCTTAAAAATCGGAACAATATTGGCCTCCGCCCACCTGCTCGGGAACACCCCCTGATCCATACTCTTCGCGAACAGGATACTTAGAGGGTTTGCTAATTCTTCTCTGCACTCTTTGATGACACGCGCACTTATGTTGTCCGGGCTACATGCTTTGTGGATTTCCAGGTCATTCAAGATGGCCCAAACACGATCCCGGAAGACATGAAGCTTATCTAGATTTGGTAAATTTTGACTGATTACTTCGGGGTACGCTGTTACACTTGGATGAGAAAATTTGGCACCAAAGGTCCGATTTAAGAGATTAGCCCGATCTACATCCCTGGAAACCTCCCTGTTTCCATCTTTCAACACTGGAAGTTGACATTTTGAACCTTTTACACATTTTAGAAATGTTAAAAATCTTTTGGGATTTAATTTGAAATCTCCCATCATGTCTTTGAGGTAAGCGAAATGTTTATTACTGGATGTACTTACAAACTGACGCCGCTTTGATTCGAAATCATCCACAGATTGCTGGCAGCGGTTTCTTTTCATGCGCTTGAATGCGTTTTCCTAGTCCCGCAGGGACCGCCTGACTCCAGCCTCGAACCAGGGCAGGCATTTCCGCCGTAACGTGATCATTTGGATGTGGTCTCGGATCGCTCCTTCCATAACATCATAAAATCTGTCTACAGCATCATTAACATCATGGTCAAGAACCGCATCCCATGGTATGAGCCAGGGGCGTAGGAACCGGTTGAAAAGTGGGGGGCCAACCCCAAAGGGGGCCCAGCTCAAGGGGGGCCCCCAGCCCAAGGGGCCCATAATTATGAGCAGTTTTAAAACTGTTCATTTGGTGTCGATAATACACGCATACACACCGGCCTACACTAGGTATTTCCATACATTAAATGTTATTTACGTCTTTTCCAACAGTTCCCTCGCATCGAATAGCTCTGTGGTGATATTTTTTCACTTCGTAGTGGAAGACGGCCTGTAGACGGCTCTTCACGCCCGTTGATGACCGAGGGACGGCTGCTGCTCGGCTTGTGGTGCGGGTTGCGTGTCCGAATTAGCGCTCTGTGTTGGGAGCGGTCTGGGCCAGAATTTGATTGGGTCCAGTTTTCGGGGTCCATCTGGGAGCATTCGGATAGTAGGTGCCTTGGCCTTTTTCATGAAGCGCTTTCGGTCCAGGGGTTTGCAGAGGGCATACGCCAAAACTGGACTTTCCCAGACAAGCTGTCGTGCCCGCCCGGGTTTTTTCGTTGTATATTGCAGTTGCTGATATTTGCATATGCGTTGCAGCGGTCCACCACAGAACAGTGGAGGGCCAGTGGCTCCCCTGGCCCGCCACTCTCCCGTTTCCTATGCCTATGCCGCTCAGAAGCCGCCAAGTCATCATAGAAGCCCCCCAGTGCCCAAACCATGGCTCAGGAACCAAATTAGTCAGCTCTGGGGGCCCCAAATCTGCTCATGGGCTAAGGGACCGGCTCATGGGACCACCTTATTAAGGGACCCCAGATAAGCACAGGGCCCTAAAACCTCCGAACAGGGCGTTCCAGATTGTCTCAGGAAGCCAGGCTAGCTTAGGGGCCCGGCTCAGCTCAGGGCCCCCAGGTTGGCTTATATAGGGTCTCAGAACAGCTCAAGGGACCCGTTTAAGCCTACGGATCCCAGCTCAATGACCCTAGCAGAGTCCAAGGGGGCTAGACCAGCTGGGAACCCCAGTTCAGCACAGGGGTCACATATTAGCTGTGGGAGACAAGCTCAGCTCAGGGGCCCAGGTCGGCTGATATAGGGTATCAAACCAGCTCAATGGGCCATTCAAGGTATCGGCCCCCAGCTTAGCTCAGGGACGCTAGAACTCTGCAGGGGCTCCAGACCAACTCAGAGGCCTCATATAAGCACAGGGGGCCCCAGCTTAGCTTAGGGCTCAAATTATCTGTGGGGCCCAGCACAGCTCAGGGGCCCCCAAGTTGGCTGATATAGGGTCTCAGAACAGCTCAATGGACCAACTCCAGAACAGTGGAGGGCCAGTGGCTCCCCTGGCCCGCCACTCTCCTGTTTCCTATGCCTATGCCGCTCAGAAGCCGCCAAGTCATCATAGAGGCCCCCCAGTGCCCAAACCATGGCTCAGGAACCAAATTAGTCAGCTCTGGGGGCCCCAAATCTGCTCATGGGCTAAGGGAGCGGCTCATGGGACCACCTTATTAAGGGACCCCACATAAGCACAGGGCCCTAAAAGCTCCGAACAGGGCGTTCCAGATTGTCTCAGGAAGCCAGGCTAGCTTAGGGGCCCGGCTCAGCTCAGGGCCCCCCAGGTTGGCTTATATAGGGTCTCAGAACAGCTCAAGGGACCCGTTTAAGCCTACGGATCCCAGCTCAATGACCCTAGCAGAGTCCAAGGGGCTAGACCAGCTGGGGACCCCAGTTCAGCACAGGGGCCACATATTAGCTGTGGGAGACAAGCTCAGCTCAGGGGCCCAGGTCGGCTGATATAGGGCATCAAACCAGCTCAATGGGCCATTCAAGGCATCGGCCCCCAGCTTAGCTCAGGGACGCTAGAACTGTGCAGGGGCTCCAGACCAACTCAGAGGCTTCATATAAGCACAGGGGCCCCAGCTTAGCTTAGGGCTCGAATTATCTGTGGGGCCCAGCACAGCTCAGGGGCCCCCAAGTTGGCTGATACAGGGTCTCAGAACAGCTCAATGGACCAACTCCAGAACAGTGGAGGGCCAGTGGCTCCCCTGGCCCGCCACTCTCCCGTTTCCTATGCCTATGCCGCTCAGAAGCCGCCAAGTCATCATAGAGGCCCCCCAGTGCGCAAACCATGGCTCAGGAACCAAATTAGTCAGCTCTGGGGGCCCCAAATCTGCTCATGGGCTAAGGGACCGGCTCATGGGACCACTTTATTAAGGGACCCCACATAAGCACAGGGCCCTAAAAGCTCCGAACAGGGCGTTCCAGATTGTCTCAGGAAGCCAGGCTAGCTTAGGGGCCCGGCTCAGCTCAGGGCCCCCAGGTTGCCTTATATAGGGTCTCAGAACAGCTCAAGGGACCCGTTTAAGCCTACGGATCCCAGCTCAATGACCCTAGCAGAGTCCAAGGGGCTAGACCAGCTGGGGACCCCAGTTCAGCACAGGGGCCACATATTAGCTGTGGGAGACAAGCTCAACTCAGGGGCCCAGGTCGGCTGATATAGGGTATCAAACCAGCTCAATGGGCCATTCAAGGTATCGGCCACCAGCTTAGCTCAGGGACGCTAGAACTGTGCAGGGGCTCCAGACCAACTCAGAGGCCTCATATAAGCACAGGGGGCCCCAGCTTAGCTTAGGGCTCGAATTAGCTGTGGGGCCCAGCACAGCTCAGGGGCCCCCAAGTTGGCTGATATAGGGTCTCAGAACAGCTCAATGGACCAACTCAAGCTCATGGCCCCCAGCTTAGCTCAGCGGGTCCTATAATTGGGCATGGGGCGCCAGACTAGCTCAGGGGCTGCTCAGTTCAGCAGAGGGGCCTCATATTAATTTAGAGCCCAAAACTAGCTTTGGCGGCCTAGTTTAGCTCAGGGACCCCAGGTCGGCTGGTGTAGAGCTCAAAAAAAGCTCAAGAGGCCCATTCAAGCTCATCGCCCTTAGCTCAGCTCAGCGGACTTAATAACAGCGCAGGTGCCCCAGACCAGCTCAGGGGCTGTTCAGTTCATCACAGGGCGCCTGAGATTAGCTAAGGGCCCAAATTAGCTTTTAGGGGTCTAGATAAGCTCAGGGTCCCAAGTCGGCTGATGTACTGTCTCAGAATAGCTCAACGGTTCCAGCTCAGTGACTCTAAAAGTATTCAGGGATCCCAGACCATCTCGGGGTCCCCAGTTCAGCACAGCGGGCCCCAGATTAGCTCAGATGACCAGATCAGCTTAGGAGCCCGTTTCAGCTAAGGGGCCCCAGGTCGGTCTATATAGCGTCTCAGAACAGCTTAAGAAGGCCACTTTAAGCTCATGGCCCCCAGCTCAGCTCAGAGGCCGTATAAGTGAGCCCCAGATAAGCTCAGGATTCCCATTTTAGCTCTGAGGCCCTCCTAAGACCAACACTTAGCGGCACTCGCGACGCTAATTTTCGGCCCCTCCCCCGATTAGCTGTCAGGGGCCCCTGGGCCTTATTACCGGGGACTCTTAGACCAAAACTGAGGGGGCCCTGAGTATAGCTCGGAGCTCCTAAGACAAATTCTCGGCAGCACCTCTGAGACTACCTACCGGACCCCCCAGACTTGCTCTCGGGTGGCCCCAGACATAGAGTCTCGGGGGCATCCAGGTCAGATCTTGGGGTCCCCTAAGACTGACTTTCGTGGGACCCTGGGACTGACTCCCGATAGCAATCTGAGACTAACACTGGGGCACCCCTGAGACTAACACTCAGGGGGTGTCCCTGAGACTGAGCAATTGGTGCTTCTGAGACCTACTCTAGGAGGCCCCAGATTAGCCCTCAGGGGTCTTAGGCCAACTTGGAGCCCGTGAGACCAAAACTCGGGAGAACTTCTTGTGATTACTCTCAGAGCCCCAAAATTAGCTCTCGGATGCCCCTGAGACTGACTTCGGGGGGAGGGGCCTCTGAGACTAGCTTTTGAGCACTCCCCGAGGCTGATTCTTGGGGCCTCTTAGACAAAAACTTGGGGGGACAACCTGAGGCCAATTCTCGAGGGCATCCAAGATCACCTCTCCGCGGCCCTCTGAGACCGTCACTCTGCTGCACAAATGAGATTAACTCTCGGGACTCCAGATGATCACTCGGGGCCCCCTGAAAGTAAATATTGTCTCCTGAGAGAGGCACCCTTGAGACTACGAGGGGCCCCTGAGACCAGCACTTGGCGGCACTCATGACACTAATTCTCGGGCCCCATATTAGCTTTCGGGGCCCTTGAGAGAAAGCCCCCTTAGACCAACACTGGTGGGGTATCTGATAATAACTTATCCCGAGATTAGTTCCCAGGGACCCCTGAGACCGACTCCCAGGGGCCCCCTGAGAAAGACTCTCGAGGGACCCCTTAGACCGATTCTCAGGGGGGCGGGGCTTCTGAGGCTGACTCTCGGGGGCCCTGAGACTGACTCTCGGGGCCCCTGAGATCAACTCTTGGGATCCTCTGAGACTGACTCAGGGGCCCTTGAAACAGACTTCTGGGGGCCCTGAGATAGACTTTTGGCCCTGAGACTAACTCTCGGGCCCCCTGAGACTATATGTCGTGGCCCCCTGAGCTCGACTCTCGGAGGCCCCCTGAGACCGACTCTTGGGTGTCCCCTGAGACTGACTTCCAGGAGCCCCCTGAAACCGACTTTGGGGGGTCTGAGACTTAATCTCGGGGGTGGGAGGCTGAGACCGACTCTCGGACCCTCTGAGACAAACTTTCGGGGGTCCCTTGCGACCAACCCTCAGGGGCCCTGAAAACCAACTTTCAGGGGGCCCCTGAGACCACCTCTCGGGGGCCCCTAAGACCAACTCTTGGGCCCCTTAATGCTAACTATCGGGGCGGGAGGGCCCTGAGACCGACTTGGGGCCCCTATGAACCAATCTTGGGGCCCCTGAGACTGACTCTGGGGGCCCCCTGATCAGAGAATTCTTTAGAGTGCTTACGATCGGCCCAAGGGCGGGGGAGGGGTCTGCGAACCCCTTGGACTCTCCTTGGCTACTCTACTGGTCCCAGTCCATCTAAGGGGGAGGGGGAGGTGGGGGGGGCAGTTCTGCACAGTGGGTCATAGATTAGCTCAGATGACCAGATCAGCTTAGGAGCCCGGCTCAGCTCAGGGGTCCCAGATCGGCTTATGTAGCGTCTCAGAACAGCTCAAGGAGGCCACTTCAAACTCAGCTCAGAGGCCCTATAACTCTGGGTGAGCCCCAGATAAGCTCAGGAGCCCCAGTTTAGCACAGGGGGCATCATATTAGCTTTGGGGGCTCAGCTCAGCTCAGGGGCCCCCAGATCGGCTTGTATAGGGTCTTTGACTAGCTCAAGGGGCCCATTCAGGCTGATGGCTCCCAGTTCAGCTTAGGGACCATGCAACAGTTCAGAGGGGCATAAACCAGCTCGAGGGACCTTAGATTATCCCAAGGAGCCCCAAGTTAGCTCATAGGACATCAGAGGTTAATTCAGGGGCCCCTGAACAGCTCAGGGGCCCCAGGCCGACTCATAAGACCTCAGATCAGCTCAGGAGTTCAGGCCAGCTTTATAAGAGGTTTTCCGAGCAAGCTATACGGTCCGTTTGGGTTTCTTGTTTTATGTTACAGTTGCTGGTATTTTCATATCAATACCACTTTTCTGTGGGGGCCCCCACAGAAAAGTGAAGGGGCCAGTGGCCCCCCTGGCCCCCCCCGGTTCCTACGCCTACGGTATGAGCTGCAGGCTCCTTCTCATCCCATCTAAATCCGCCCTTTTGTAGTTAAGTGCAGTGGTTCGGTTAACTAAAGGTGGCTTTCCAGTTACAGCTCCAACGTCACTACATATCTCAGCATGATCAGAGTCAAATATACCATTCCGAACGTGTGAATTAACCACACAATTTTTAGAAAACACCAAGTCCAAAAAATTATCTCCACAAGTAGGAGTTATCACATGTTGGTTCAGACCAGAAATATTGAACCTCTCAATTAAAAGTGAGGCACGTGCCGAGAGACGAACGCAATGCGGTACAGCAGTGCACGAGTTCGGGTTCCCATATCATTTTACTTCGGGGACATTAAAATCTCCGACACACAGAACAGACGTATTTGGGTACCGAACAGCAATACTACACATTGTGTCAAGACATTGTTCAATCGCAGCCAAGTCTCCAGGTAGGCTGTACATAATGCATAAAACGAGTTTTGGCTGACTCCCCACGTCAGTAACGAGCGCCATGCACCGACGGGCTCCAGATCTTGTCTTCTGTAGGTCGGGATGGCTGACTGCACGGCGCACGCCACTCCACCGGCGTGCGTAGGTCGGTTTCTGCGGTACCAGGCGTGTTCAGGCAGTGACGACTGGAGCTGTGATGTGTCTAGGGTCTCGCTCAACCATGTTTCTGTCCATGCGACGATATCAAATTTCTGCAGCTCAGGAGCACTTGCCCGCAAAACCCCTAGCTTGTTGCGTATGCTGCGAACATTTTGGGTTATCATACTCAGACGTGCTCCAGGAGTGCCGCCAGGGCCCGGGTTGACTTCCACGTCGCCGCACAGTGGAAAACGGCTAATATTGAAGCTAGATGTGCCGTTGCTGTGATGGTGAACTCGACTATGGAAGAACCGAGCTGCACGCCCGGATGTTCCAGGAGCTGGGCTCGCCACTGATGGTGCGGCCACTCGCCTTAGGGCAGGACATTTGTCCAAGTTCGGTGTCCCACTCGTTCTGTTCGCCAGTGAAATGAGTACTAACATCCAAATATGCATGACTGCAAGAAAGCTACTTTCCTGCAGAGATTCGACCCCAGACCTCACGTCTACTCAGAATTACGCACCGAGTCGCAGGCCACTCCACCGGCGCCCACGATTCACTGTGCGCCTAAAACAGCGAGTTTTTCTGAACCGCGAGAAATCTCTTCTGTTTGTTAGAGAATCGAAAAATTCAACGCAAATTCCTCATATGGTTAGCTTATCACGTTCATGCTTCACGGCCTTCTCGATCACTCTCATATCAGGAAATTCTAACATAATTCAATACTAGTAGCTTGGCACAAAGAAGATATCAATACGATGCTTGCTTTGTGCACAAAGTTTTCTGCGGTAGAGTGGACTCCGCCTTCCTGCTCGGATGTTTCCCACTACATGTTCCCCAGCGTCGAACCAGGGGCGGGGAATCACAACTCATTCATGTTCTATCCGTCTTAGATGCCAACAAGGACACGATAAAACGTGGCTTGTTTACACGAACTGTACAGAAATTTAACTCTCATACGAGTATGTACTCCGGAGTGGATCCTTTTTGCACCACTTTCTCTTGTTTTAGATGGACGGTAAAAAAGCATGTTTTGGCAAACCTAGTTTAATATTTTATGGTATACGTTTTTTGTGTTTCATGTGACTGTTTGTATGTTTTTACTAGCTCATTTAGTATCTTGTACATCCCACTGCAGTTTTAACCTATGACTTCACCTGTCAGTGGGTTTTAAGCCTGCTGATGATGAATTTGAATAATTAAATAAGCAATGGCTACGTGCGCGGAGCCCTCGAACACGCCGCGGAAGCCTGGTTGCCTGCCGTACCGTCGTCCAACGCACTTCTCTTGGATCGGAAGTTGAGAGCCGCAGCACGTTTGATCACGGGGCGTCCTATCTCCACTCCATCACACGCACTGATGGCGGAGGTAAGCCTGACTCCGGTGGCCGCCAGATGCAAGACCCTGGCGGCGCGCTTCCTTCGTGCCCCAGGTGGTGTATCCGTGCTCCCTGTTGCCGAAACCGGCCCCCTGCCATGCTTGCGGGCCCCCTGTGGTTTACCCGGGTAACGTGCATTCAACCTGGATCCAGGATGCATGGGAATGCATCCTGGAACATTCGGGGAGAGATGGATGGGGCGTGAGAAATGTTAGGCCCCCAATTCCTTTTGTTCTGATCCTATACGATGATTGTAAAGGGAAATAGGCAGTATCACCTATTCATAGTACCCCTTGACCGGTACCCAGTGTTGTAAAATGTCATTGAACTGGCAAGGTGAATGGATCAGAAAACGGTGTCTTGATTATGTAACATAAATATCAGTAGGTTCGATTTCCCTGCTGATAAAGGAATTTCGCCCTTCGATCTCTACCTTCCATTTGTATCAAATTATTCGTGATAATGCGATTTCGTTCCAGGTGTGAATGTTAAAATGGTTGGACAGTATAAACATAAGTCGGGTGCACAAAAGCGTAAAACAAAGAATATTCAAAACTGAGACGCTGCTCTAGCAAAACTACCCAAACTTTCTTCATTTTTCAGGTAACCTATGAATCTAGAATCGTCTTGCTAATTTTGCAAACTGTTATAAAATGACCCCGATCATATTTGCATTTAATCTCTAGCAACGTACGCCTCCACTTAAAGTAGTTCATATCACTACTATTGACTATGCAAGCAACCTTCATATATCGACCGCAAAAATTAAAACCCCAATTTAAAACTAACTCGGAAAAATGCAATGTATATAGTTTCAAGAAAAACGGTGAAGTAAGGTTATAATTCCAATCTTTCTTTTTCTCATCATTGCCATCCTCGGCCAGGCCATCAGCCGGATCCCGTTTTCTAAAATACCCTCCATCATCCATTCCTCCTGCGTCGTGCGTGGCTGATCCCGTTGTACCTCCGGAGGAGAGCATCGGCGTGGACGACGAAGACGGTAAGTAGACACCTACTTGTCCAATCTCCTTACATACTTTGGCAGCTCTTTCAAAAGATTGCGTCTTCTGACTACTTTTTGGGCTAAATAGTTCAAATCATGAACAGTGACGAATAGCGCGCTAAAAATTGTTATTTAACCTTTGCAGTCAGTTTTCGACAACAAACGGTCGAAAATACGTTTTTTCGGTCACATTTTCATTAAAAAATACGGGCTCCCCTCATGTACGGACCCCCTTTCGAGCCGTGTGCCCCCCAATCGAAAACATAAAGTTTCGCCCCTGCTGGAACATATATTCAAAGATGACAGAAAAAATGGTATTTGCTTGCACCTATTGAAGCTGGAAAAATCGTAGCACACGCATTTACACCATCAGTACGTCCGCAATGTCCATTGCTCCCACATCTTCGTCAGTGGCGGCGGATGCTCTTTTCGGATGAAGGGCAAGAATTTTCCAGGGGGGTCCCCTTGGCAGCAAGGGCTCCCCTAAAAATCGCAATAGATTGGCTAGGACTTGCTGCCTGAGGTCAGAGGCATAAGTGCAGATGCGGATCCAGGGGAGCTGAGGGGGTTTCAGCCTCCCCCTTTGCCCCATTTTCGCCATTTTGCGCCCTATTCCTCTTTTTCGCCATTTTCCAAAGCTCAGCCACTCCCCTAGCAGAATACTGGTTCCGCTCCTGCATAAGCGTCACAAATGGTAAAAGTCGCCTTTGACCCCGTACAAAAATAGTTATTCCTCCTTGTTGATTAGTTGGCCCGTGTAAAACAATGGTTTTGCCTTCCCATTCGATTTTCCACACGATCTCAGATTCCAAGCTGAAATATGTTTCCTGTAGTACAGCAAAATGAGCAGCGTATTTAGCATGTAGATGTCGAAATATGGATCTGCGTTTTATAGGTTCACGTAAGCCTCGGACATTGAACGTCAAACCTTTAAGCTCTAGCATCACGTTAGGAGTTTAGCAAAATTATAATAACGGTACAAAAACGGCCTTCCGAGGCAAATAGTTCTTCTTTTAAAAAGTGAACGCTGTTTGTTCGTATGCATCTACATAATAAGACATGGTAGGTAACACGAATTATTTTATTCTCATGAGTATTTTTTTGGAACATTCCGTCTCCTGCAGAATGAGAACTGTGGGCGCTTTGATGCTGTCGTCTATATCAGCACAGAAAAAAACGCAAATGACAGGCATACTGACTTGAGCACACACAAGACCAATCTCGGGAGCCCCTTAGACCAATCTCGGGGCCCCCTGAGACCAAGCTTGGGGGCTCCTAGAGATCAAGCTCGAATGCCCCCAAGCCCAAGCTCAGGGGCCCTTAGACCAAGCACGGGGTCCCTGAGATAAAGCTCGGACACTGTCCAAACCGACGAGAAGCTGTTGAGGGCTCAGTCAGGTCGTTCATGAACTTTCAGAAAAGAAACAAGCTAAAATTGCGTATTTTCCAGGGGCCCTCTCTGAAAATTGGGGGGGGCAACTGCCCCTTGCCCCCTTTATCCGCCGCCACTGATATTCGTCGCTCTCCTCGTCCGCGATTACCACCGTGAACACTGCCAGGGATGTAGACGCTGAGTGTGGTGGCAGGTGGCGCCACCTAGAATGAGACCGGTGGCGCTATCTGTGAAGGCGATTCCCTCCCACGAGAACGTTTCTCTCCGCAAGACGTTTTACGTTATAACGTTGCACCTAAGGGGACTACGATCATGAAATTCTGGAATCCTTCATTTTCAATGCCAAGGATTATGGTAGTGAAAACCGCAAGTCGTCAGGTGCTCTGGTTGCGGAGAGCATTTGTCTCCGCAGAAAAGACGTTTTGTTACGTTTGACCCTATAACGTTGCTGCTACCGGGTTGAGCATCACTAAAGTCTGGGATCTTACGTTTGTGATGACGCCGATGACGCTGGTGAAAATCACAAGTCGATATCTGGTCTGGTTTCCGAGAACGTTTCTCTCCGCAAGACGTTTTACGTTATAACGTTGCACCTAAGGGGACTACGATCATGAAATCCTGGAATCCTTCATTTTCAATGCCAAGGATTATGTTAGTGAAAACCGCAAGTCGCTAGGTGCTCTGGTTGCGGAGAGCATTTCTCTCCGCAGCGTCGTTTGGCGGAGTCCCGCCAAAATACGCCAATGTGTTACGTTTGACCCTATAACGTTGCAGCTACTTGGTTTAGCACCACGAAAATCTGGAATCTTACGTTTGTGATGATACCGATGACGCTGGTGAAAACCGCAAGTCGATATCTGGTCTGGTTTCCGAGAACGTTTCTCTCCGCAAGACGTTGTACGTTATAGGTATAACTTTGTTTCTATTGGATCTAGGTTCATGGGATTCTGGAATCTTGCAATTCTGGTGGCAAGGAGTATTATAAAGAAAACCGCGAGTCGCTAGGTGCTCTGGTTACCGGGAGCATTTTTCTCCGCAGCTTCTCTCCGCAGCAAATTCACAAGTTATTTAACGTTTTACGTTATAACCTTGCTGTTACTGGACGTAGAGAGATGAAATTTTGGAATCTTACTAAACAGACAATGGCCATTCTTTTAGTGAAAATCGCAAGCCTCTAAGTGGTCTGGTTGCGAAAAACATTTTTCTCCGCAATTATAATCCGCAGAAAAGTCACACCCGGATATAAGGCCCTATTTCGCCTCATAGACGGGGATGTAGTGCGTCGTTATATCCCCACAGTATGGTGATATCAGCCCCCTCCAAAGTTAGTTGGCAGCAATATACTGTTACGGCGTACAAATGCGACTGCTCCAAAGGGCTTACGTGTTAAATTGCTCATTTTCAACCACGTGCTAGCCACAGCCTATGGCTGTTGGAAGAAATATAACGTCGTCATTAGAAGGCCTGTTCCCTGCCCTTTCCACTTTCCAATTGGTATTTTTATTTCAGATGTACATAAATGCCTAAAAAATCGATTTCCGAGAACCATGCAAATGTAAGCCGCAAATTTCCCGGCGTACCCCTTACGCCGGCGGTCGCGTAGCGCAGCGGTTAGAGCGATGGTCTAGAAATCAGACGATGGTGAGTTCGAATCCCAGTCTCTGCTTCCGTTTTTAACCACTGGGGTGGAGCACTGCGAGTGATATGGTTTTTTTACTCAATCAAGAGAGTGCTTAGAACTCTTCGTTAGCATTCAAATGTTTCACTACATGACCAAAGATAGAGCTGCCACTTTGTTACCCACTTGCCAAATTGGGAGAAGCGGACAATATGGAATACCAACGGGGCAAAGCAAGGAATGTCAGTAGTCATCTAATAATAATAATAATTGTCCGGCTTAATGACACACCAACCCCCAATAGAGGAGGCAGCATGGTTCCCTGTTTCGTTTTGGGTTATAGTTCCCTTTCTGACCCGCCCCTGCTGATTTTTTGTATCATTTGGGGCGTCTGGACAATATTTTGGCTGTTAGCGAAACCGTTTCAAACAACACCGACTAATATAACAGTGATAATAAAACGTCATAGGCGGATCCAGGGGGCGGGCAAGGGGCACGTTTTCTCCCACATGATCGACCCTCGGCACCCCTGAAATGATCACGGCGGCCCCCTGAAATGTCGCTTCCCACCCCTTCCCCTCCCCCAGGATGCGAAAATCGGCACCCACCGATAAGGTTTTGCGCGCATCTGATAGGTTTTGCCCGTCAAAAGTGGCGAACCCGGACCGGATGGCGCCCCCCTCGGGAAGGTGCCCCCCCCGATCAGCAATACTAGATCTGCCTATGTAAAACGTCACCAGGCAAAGGGGGAATTTCTGAAATTGTCTCTGGTCAAATACCAATGAATGAAAAAGGAATGTCTGACCGAACTACTTTCTTAAATATAATAAACCCTCGGATGAACTCTGGAAATTAGCTAAAAAAATCAGGAAAGGGTAAAACTCAATGTTTCGGTCCAAGAAAATCTTCAGGTGAACTACACCTGCATGCAACTATATGCACCTAGACAAAACTACATGCATCTCTCTTGCAATGCAACTAAAAATGTGCACACACACAATCCCAACTTGGCAAGACTAATCAGCTTGGCGAATTGCACTTAGATTGAATCCCACTATGTCCAAGTGGGATACCAGTTCTGGTTCAGTACCCACAGACAAAATATTCAAATTTTCCGTCAGGAGTCATGCTATTCTGCCAACTTTTGCAGCTCATTATAAACATATCAAATTTAGTACCTAGTCCTACCTAACTGTTTTTTTCTCATCTATTTCTTAACTAATTTGTAACTTAAAGGCTCAGTTTCCATGGGCTAGAGGTAATTCAGATAGACCTGAGAATCAGGATACAGCAATCACGGTTTCAATGGCACTTTGGCTGGATATAAAAGGATCTGTAACCAATAGAACACTTCAATCTTGAATCTGTCAACATTTCTGGTACACCATTCAAGTTTTCTTTCACTCTCCCTTCACCTATGTTTAAAGTTTTGTTTAAGGGTTAACTGTTCTGTTGATGAATCTTGTTAATGATTTTTTCTGAAGTGTTGATACAATTTTGTTTTGTTTAGTTTTGTCTAATAAAAAGAAAGTTATACCCTCTCCATTCAACTCTCCTTTATCTCTGCACTGTAAGGGAAATCTTTATCATCACAATGCCAAGTCCTGCCAGATCTTGTTGGATATGGATTTACAAGAATTGGATTGAAAATGGTTACCATTGCCAAAAGCTCTAACCATATTGATTGTATCTGAAAACTATGTGTGGCCACACTCGACTATGAATGGAAACTGGGACTATTTCTTACACCTATAAAAAACAAGTACTGCAACTCAATAACCTACAAAGTCACTCTTAGAAGTTAAGCAATCTTGACAGCTGGAAATAGCTCACTACTGGTACCCAAGACACATCACATATGGAAGTTTTCACAAGTTAGTGTCTCAAGAAATTAATAAGTTTTTGGATCACAGCTGCAACAGGACCAGAAAAAATTCCATTTTCTTTTCCATGTCAGAAAGAATTTTTTGGATTACTCAATGCTGCCTTGATATCAGAGTCCACATGTCACACATCTAGGAGAACAGACCAAAAACAAGGAATGTGTTCCAGCATAGACTACAGTTGATGCTGCAGCTGCTCAACAAAAACATAAACACTACTGAAACCTTGCACAGGTTTAACTGATTTCATCTCACTTCATCTCTATTTTGGTTTATTGAGTGCAATATAGCTGTTGCTAGTCTTCACACTAAAGCAAACCAGGCAATCAGAGTTGTTAGGTAACCAAAATCATTCAGTGTGGAGTCAGAATAAAAACTTACCTGCCTAGATTGAACTTTTGACCAAGAACACAGGAAGGAAGGAAGGAAGGCTTGTCCACAAATTTGACCCCAATCACTTGTTTTAACAAGCTGCAAGAACTCACTCTATTTAGTGAGTTCCTTTTTTGCACACAAATATGGCCCAACACGCAGTCAGTATCTTTACTCTTGAGAACAAAAATACCTTTTCCTTAAAAAAGATAAAAGAGAGAGGGTTCAAACTGACTGCAATCAATCTCGGTAAGTTTTCGTAACTTAATTCACATCTGCTGCAGACCAAACTGTCTAATAAATAGCTTTGCAACAAACAAAATGCGCCCGATACCTAATTGTTGTCAATTTCTATTGAAAACTGAGTGAACAAAAAGAGCAGAGTTTGCCGCTATTTTGGAGCGCCCATATTTAGTCTTAGTTTGGAAGAAATTTGGAAGAATCTACCAGTTTCTCCTAAATGATGGAGACAAAAATACATTTAATTTTCTTTTTTGAGCTTTTAGCTGCTGTTTTCATCATGTTCGTGCCATTTGTTAATTTTGAAGAGAAAATTGTGACAATACAGCGCTTTTTTGCATTTTTGATCTGCTTATCTAGCGGCTTGCACTACTATACTTTGGTGTACCCGTCCTCTATTACCCTGGCCATGGAATACAGATACCTGGAACGGAAGGCTCGTTGATTTCTGGGATGCTTTTGTGGGGCTCATTAAAAAGAATTGGGTAAATAGCCAAGAACATTAAAATATAGACGGCAGTAAAATATTCAACACAAAACAGGCCTTTGCGCGTGCCTTACTTCAACCCAGAGGAAACAACTACTACTGAGGTATTATTTATCCAATATAATCCTAAATAATTGCATAATAGCCATAAAATATGAATGCAAAATCAGTGTGAGCCCGGATTCGAACCCGGAACACTACGATTGCTAGACAAGCATGCTGCCAACTGCGCTATTGAGCAACGAAATTACCATTATGAAAATGAAAAGTTCCACGCGGGGATTCGAACCCAGGATCTTTGGCTTACTAGACGAGGCTTAACACACTGCGCTATTACGGCGCTGGGCCACGGGCGCTTAAAACATGTTATAATACAAGTTGAGCTGCAGTATCAGATTCTGATTTCTCCTGCACTTTGCTCTAAGATTTTAGGTATTTCATGCCTAAAATGTATTTTAGCAGACGCACCACAGATTGGGCTTTCCGAAATGCATGGTCGTTTTCCTGTGCAAGCCACGGTTTATAAGTTATGACGCATCAAAGTCATCGGCCACCACATCTCCCATAGACTTTACATTGGTCCTTACCGAGCTTTACTTACCGAAGGATTTTTTCATGTCCTAGATTGGCACCCAAAAGCGGGGCGGGTTTGCATTGAGGTCTCCATTCCAGGTATCTCTATTCCATGCCCTGGCCACAGCCGCCCTTGACCGCCGCCGTTACTCCACCGCCCTTGACTTGCCCTCCGCCAGGCGTCGCCACCGGCCGATGTCAATTGCCCAACACCCCACTGAACCCTGTAAAAAGACTCGTTTTATTGGGCCCGTTCACCTCATCACTATTTTAGACATTTACTCCTGTTTTCGGTGCTTATTTCAAGGTTTGAAAATTTATACCTCGGGCTGGGCTTATGACGTAGGAGCCGGGTTTTCAACAGTATAGCCCTGTTCCAGCTGTCAGCACAGTTTTGTCAGCAGGACCTCTAGCCACTCCTCCAGAAAAGAAATATCAGCGCCATAATCGCCTCTAGTTTGTGGTAATTAAGGGGAACTTCAACCTTTATGCCATTAAAAAATATTAGGCTGCCACTTCGTGCACTTGGTATTTTTCATCAGCGCAGACAGCAGGCCATCAGCCCGTAGAACCTCTAGAACTAGTTCCCGGGGAGAGGCTACAGTCCAGTGACGTAGGCGCAACGCTGCCCGCTGATTGGTGCTGACAAAACTCTGCTGACAGCTGGAACAGGGCTTATAAGCCCTGTTCCAGCTGTCAGCACAGTTTTGTCAGCAGCACCTCTAACCTCTCCTCCAGAAAAGTAACATCAGCGCCATAATCGCCTCTTGTTTGTGCTAAGCAAAGGAAACTCAAACCTTTACACCATTAAAAAATATTAGACTGCCACTTCGTGCACTTACTATTTTTCATCAGTGCAAACAGCAGGCCGTCAGCCCGTAAAACCTCTAGAACTAGTTCCCGGGGAGAGGCTACAGTCCTGTGACGTAGGCGCAACGCGGCCCGCTGATTGGTGCTGACAAAACTCTGCTGACAGCTGGAACAGGGCTATACTTAAAAACCTTGGCTCTGAAGTAAACTTTACTGTGGAACTTTTGATCGCGTGAAGAATTGATCGTGGGGAAAAATTGAACGTGGGGAAATGTGAACGAGGGGAAGATTTGATACATGAGAAAATTTGATCGTGGGGAACATCTGATATAGACCCTAACTCGGTAGGTATGTTGGTGTGTCGGTCCTGAATTAGATTAATCTGGCATTCACCCCAGGGAATGGACATGAAATACCTCTCTAGAATTCTGGGGGTTTTGAAGGTTCCATTTCTGGTTCTAACAGTTTTTTTGCAGCAAAATTTAACATGTAATTCCAATAGTCCTGTTTGCAGGGTTTTGGGCAGGCCATTTTTTAACATGTTAACTGGGGGGCAAATGCCCCCCAGTCGGCCGAAATGCCCCCAGTGCCCGAAAATTGCCCCCAGTGAAATAGATGACTTAAAATTGACCAAATGCAGACTCGCCTTGCGAAAATAAGTCATAGAACTACTCTATAATTATAACTTTGTTCTATTTCTGGTTCCGAATAGGCAATCTCAAAAATTGTGTTCACCTGTGGCTGTATACTTCATCCTGCAAAGACGAAACAAAGCGCGTAGTTACAGGAAATCCCGGCAACAAGCAGCCTCAGCATCAACTAATAACAACACTAGAGATGAGCGCTGGCCTACAACCAATCAAACATTCTGTTCTATCCGACCGGAAGCCCACATCCGAGCCAGTACCGTGACATTGCATGATGTTCTCATTTCACACGCAGTCAATTGTCAGTGCTAAGAGCTCGTTCGTGGATTGGACGGGACACGGTGCAGTCAAAGTGCGTAAGACTGGTTGCTGGTGTGGTGGTATGAAGTTATTTATTATTGTGGTGCATAAATAAGGGTCGCCACCGACAAAAAAGTGAGGGCCAGCCAAACTTCAAGCTGATGCTGACAGAAAACTTTCCACGTTAGTACCAAACACTTTTCGAATTTGGGCTCCTTGTTAAACCTTTTGGTGTGTCTGCGAAGCTTTTCATAATGTTTATGGACCGCAACCAGTTGTTTTGCGGGCTCGTTTTGTCTTTCCGCGCGTTTCTTTTTTGTTCTCTTCTGTTTGCAGTTTTTTTGTTTTTTGTTCTGTTCGTTGGTCTGATTCGATTAGTGTATTATTCTTGATCTCGCCGAACACTTATTTTTTCTGCTTACTTGCTGAGATGTGTATTCTCCTTGTTTCGTTATGTTATGTTTTGTTTTGTTTTGTTTTGTATTTGTATTGTCTTCGGTTTATTACATTAGGCAAATAATTTTGCTATCACTGATCGCATGCTTGGATTATATGTTCTTTGAGTGGCGGTAGTTTCTTTTACCACTGAAGTGCCTGTCTATATTTTCTTATGTTTGTTCCTGCTTAATTTTACTTAGTAATGGTTTCGTTAGACTAAACAACTCAACATATGTGGGTCCACTACTTATCTACTGTACTTATCTATTAATAATTTGATTTGTATTTGTTCCTGTCTGCTTTGCTTGCTCTTAACTTTCACTTGCTTGCAAGTGTCTTTTGGCATTATATTTTCTGCTCAGTTCATTTGTTCTGTTTCGTTTGTTTTTGTATCGGCTCTTCTCGTTTTTGTTATGTGCTGTCAGTCTTTGTTTTTTATTGCGTTTTCGTTTTTTCCTTTGCCTTTTTGTTGTTTCTATGAGTGTTGCTTCTTTGTTGGCAGTTTGTTGTCTTTTTCTACCTAGGTTGATCATCTGCAATAAGCTAACTACGTGGTCGCTTGCTTCCTTTTGTTCGATGCTGTATACCTATGTCTTCCGTTTGTTGCTCCTTATTACTTTGCTCTGCTCATGTCTTCTTTTCCTGTTCTGTTCCCCTACTTCTGTTCCCTATCAATATATAAAATGAAATAACAAAGATGATGATGATGATGATGTTGCCTTCCGCAGCGGCTGGCTATACAAATTTCCGGTTTACTCCCATTTTGACTGAGATCAGGAAATTGTTAGTAAAAAATTTGGAGGGACGGGGGGTGATTAATGATGCTAAAAATCTTCTGGTTATGGGGATATAATCATTCGATGGCCACGCGGGGTTGGGGTGGCACCCCTAGCTTCCTATTAGATGGGTAAGTGTGCTATATATATATATATATATATATATATTTATTTATTTATATATATTATATATATATATATATATATATATATATATATATATATATATATATATATATATATATATATTATTTATATATATATATCATTCGATCAAAGATATTGCGTCAAGTCGATATCAAACTGTCAACAATTAGTTTTAACACGCCCATTGACGGAGGTCTGAGCCACCTTCACTTCGACGGGGGGCGTGTAACCACCCCCCGAAGATCTCGAGAACCACGCTAGATAGGGAAAAACGATAAACGGCGTTGGGTAGCCCATATACTTCTCTATCGAAAATATTTGAACCATTCTTGTCGGGTCACATTTAAGGTCACCAGACGTCAGAACATGCCATCATAGGGATAACATGGAAATGAAGGTTTTCGGTCATTACATCTGAACAAGTAATGATGGTGCAAAACATTTTAAACAAATGAAACCTCGCAGCAAGTGGAATCGAATGATATATCATATGGCCTAGCTATGTCAAAACAAGGATTTGACCTGACCTGAGGTTAAATCAAGGTCGAATTAGGCAAAATTCATATCACTAGAACCACAATGACAAGGCAAATCTAATGAAATCAAAATAAACGCCCAACCTTAACGATTGCTAAGTTATTCACTTGAAACTATTTTTCCCATGCATTTCCAATGGAGAGGTCATGGCTCGTACCTAACCTTAGGTCATCGATATAAAAATACCGCAACGGATCTTAGAGAACTCGGTGGGCCCATTATGTGATATGAGTTTTAATAGGATAAGTTCACCCTGTTCTGACGTATGCCATCTTAAGCTTTTTTTGAGATCAGGTCACTTGACCTGTACTGGTAACCTGACCAGACATGACCTAACCTTAAAATTTTGACAGCAGTTGTAAAAATGATCAGAGAAAAAGTATGCCAAGTATGGTGGCGCTTCGCGCCGACATTTTTAACATATTTAAAAAAAACATGGGGGCGGTTACATGCCCCCCGTCAATGCGCGTGTTAAAAATTGATCCAAGTCGCTTTTTCTGTGGGTTTATGACTTCCGCTAGGGGTCGTTGTAGCCTCAAACCTGACTTTTGTGATGTTTATTTGGCTATTTTAGAAAAAATAAACTTTTCCCCCTTTTTGGCTCTTTTTCTAATTCGATTTGACCTTTTCTGCCGAAAAAAACCTGGCAGCCCTGGCTAGCATATATAATCTCTAGAGATGGAATAACACAAAAATTGAGAAACATTTTTTTAACACTAACGCGTCTACATTTTTGTTAAACCCCCTCAAAATGGGGTATTGACCTTAAAGGCACTATAATGGCCAGCACACGAAATGCCCCCCCCACTGAGGTTTCCTTAAAAAAATGCCCTGGGTTTGGGGCACGGACCAGTGGGAAAATTTAAGTAGTGCTTAAGGGTATTTTTTTATTTTTGGTATGTAAAATTGATCAGGCTATCTTCTGGTTGCAGTTTTTAGTCTCTAAAGCGCTTTTATAACAACGAAAATACACGATAAACTTCACGCTAATTCCTTCAGAATTCTGTTTCGAACGTTTCGTTCAACCAATCAAAACGCCGTATTCTACCTTTTGGTAGCGAAACCAAAGTTATCTTGAACAAAACCCTTCAAAATACTACCATATCCTCAACGTGCTGCCAAATCCGACAGTCAGGAGAAAAGGGCAAGGGCAAGGGTCACGCACGATCCATTTTTGTCGTTTGAATCATGGCAAGGGAACAAAAAAGGGTACGGTTCATTTTTGCCACAGTTCATAAGTGCAGCACGCTCATAAGTGCCGCACAATCAAAAGTGCAGCATGTTCAAAAGTGCAGCAGTTTAATAGTGCCACTGTTCATTACTGCCGCAGCTCAAAAGTGCAGCACCATTAAGGAAGCGATGCTCAAAACGCCCGCAGTTCATAAGTGCAGCACGATCAAAAGCCCCACAGTTCAAAAGTGCAGCGCGTTCAAAACCCCCGCATTTTATAAGTGCAGCATACTCGTTTATCGAGCACGTTCAAAACGCCCACAGTTCATGAGTACATCACGTTCAAAAATTCAGCAAGGTCAGAGAAGCGGTGTTCAAAAGGCCAACAGTTCATAAGTGCAGCCAGAAATTTTGCGTAGAGTTCAAAACGTCCACAGTTCATAAGTGCAGCAGGATTATTGTACACAGTTCAAAACTCCCACAGTTCATAAGTGCAGCACGTTCAAAAGTGCAGCATGTTCAAAACTGCAGCGCATTCAAAATTGCAGCACGATCAAAATTAAAGCCCGTTCAAAGGTGCAGCACGCTCAAATGTGAAGCCCGATTAAAAGAATCAGGGCAATAATAGATTTAGCCAGAACGCAAATCACTAGAACAGGGATAGGTAAGTCGGAAAATAAAAGCAAAGACATTATATTCATTCATCCAATGTAATATTAGTATATATATATATATATATATATATATATATATATATATATATATATATATATATATATATATATATATATATATATGATATTACATATATTATAATAAAAGCAAAAATCATTATATTTTCATCAACTTTGAAGATTTTGCAATGTGACAGGCGTAGAAAGATTTCAAAATTAAAACAAATTTGGGGGCAAAATTTCACTTCTAGAAATTTACTTCAGCTGTTACAATTGACCCCACGTGAGGGGCAATTGTAACAGCACCGGGGGTCAATTGTACCATGTTAAAGCGTTACGAATTTCGGCGATTTATTTGTACCACAAAATATCCTAATTCACACTTCTGCATCTTTGGCTTTCACTCTGGCTTCATGGACCGTCTCCAGTCGAGTCCCGCGCTCGGTGATGCGTGGCCGAAAACGAGGCATTCTCTGAAAGTGCGAGACATTTGTTTGAAAACAACCGATGCAATTTTTTTAGAGATATTAACACAAAAATGAATATCGGTGATTTGAATAATCCCTATAAATGAACCGAATATACCACGTTCAGAATGATTGAAAAATTTTACTTCTCAGTCTGGTCAGTAAACCTTGAACTTGTTGCCGAAAATGAATGACCCTTTCTAGAACCAAAATGTATTACTTTTGGCACATTTGCCTATTGGACTGACTCCCTGCAAAAATATATCTATAATTTGGCTGAAAGGTCGTTTATTTTTCAAACTGGGCACATATAGCCTTAGCAGCTGACGTGCTCTAAAACCCCAATTACCATCGTTAATTTTTCAATATAAGAAATATCATAAAGGGCAGCCCACATTGCCACTTTTCCGAAACATATACCAGCCTACGAACAAACATATCATTGGAAAGCAATGTGATTATCATAAACAGTAGCGCACCCAGGGGGCAGCAGGTCCGCACTCCACCCTCTCCCCTCCCCACTGGAGGATCCAGGGGGGCAAACAGGGCAATTCCACCCAAATCGCCCGATTTTTGTCGATTTTCTTCAAAATCCATGTTTTCCCGATTCTAGGCCGCTATGCTCCCCCATCGGTCGGCCTGGATCCAGGCCTGCCCCCCCCAGCCCCCCGGACGTGTTACGTGCCTCCTTCCAAAAAGAAGTTGACACTATGTCTGCGAAGCAAACAGTTCATCGCTCCCCCGCCCCCTCCCCCCAGGATATGATTATTGGTCCCTCCTCTGGGTGAACAAGTGTGCCCCCTTCATCGGTCTGAAGTCCCCTCGTCAGCCCCCCAAACGAACATCCTGGGTGCGCACCTGACCAAAAATCACTAACCTTGCTAGTGTACGTGTGCAGTATAAGCAAGTTTAATGTGTTGTGAGACCATAGAGGTCAATTGTAACATTGTTACATTTGACCCCAAGAGAAATGTTACAATTGTCCCCATCACAACGCGAAATATTTCAAACCAAATTGCCGCTCAACGAGCTGGCATAGGCGACAGGTTCTGTGCTCACTTCGTAGCTAATTAAGCACTCGTTATGCATTGAAACTATTTCCGCTGTACCTTATCATACCCATAAATAAGCTAGTAATAAACCCATAAATAAGCTAGCATAAATAAGCTAGACATCTTTAGATATTTTAAAAGTTACAAAACACCCTCAAAAACACATAATTTTGAATAGCGTCTGACTTACCCGCCGCACCGAGTTGAAACTTTGTTAACAAAGGCAGCAGCTGATTGGGCATTTCCGGTTGTGCCACAAGCGCCATCCATCGGTTAGTTTAGACAAAATGCCCAATGTTACAATTGCCCCGTGTTACATTTGACCCCAGTCTCCCCTACATTTCGCCCCCTTCAGTATCTCATTTCCCAGGAAAGCTAGAGAAAATTACGAACGGGCGGCAAAAACTGTTCACGAGACAAAGAGAAATTATCAGAACTATTTCATTTCAGATCAATGTTGAAGCCAGCCTAGGTCAAAGAAGGCTTCCATAGGCTTACAGCAGCGCCGTATACGTTTCCCTCTTTAGACTTTTACTCAGAGGAGCTAGAGCAAATCTTTATACATCATTGGATTCCTCTCACCGTAGGAAACCGAAAGATGTATAATTAATATGATATTGCTAGGCCAAATAGTGATAATATCCTAACAACGACCTAGGGCAGGGTCACAGGGTGACCCGGTATGGTCATGTTGCAAATCAATCGACTCCCCGTGAAAAGATAAGCGCAATGCGAGCAAGACCCTCGCGTTGAGTGCCAGTCTTGTGTCGGTTGTTGACTTTAGATGTAACCTAGGGCGCATGAACACTGATCCTGTCGGAAAAATTATAGGTAAATTAGGCCCGAATCTGTTTATCGAATGCATATTATGATGGCTTCTCATTGGGATGGTGATGCGCATATGTGTCGGCATATGAACATGCGTGTTTGTATTGAAAAAATGTATATATATATATATATATATATGTATATATATATATATATATATATATATATACATCCCCCAAAAAGATGGAATCTTTATCTCAATTCAGTGAGAAGTTATTGGCAATATAATCACTGTATGCTACTGTGACCTCACATGACCTTTGAGAGGCTAGATGGTCAAAAACTCAACTTTATGGCTAAGATTGGAGTAATAATACATGGTTTGGGGATTTCCAAGTTGATCTCTCCAGTATTTCCTGAAAATGAACCTTTCCTATTTTTGCCGCAAACTCATAATGGGGTGGCCCAAAAATTTATTCCACCTTGGGCTCACAATGTGAGGATTCAGAGAAAGAGGATCTGTAGGCTCAAACGACGTTATCATATTGGGAAATAGCAATATTGCTCCCTAATAAAAAAATAGCTTTAATCCGTCTAATTTCCCAGCTGACACACCCTCGCGGTTACTGCATGGTAACCATATGGGCTCCCCATCACTTTCCGCGTGGTGCCCTCGTGGGGTGACTGCGAGGGGCCCACGCGGTTTTGGAAGATATTTCCGCGTGGGGCCCGCGTGGGCCAAACCACGTGGGATGACCGCGAGGTAGCCTTGTGGGATAGCCGTATGGTAACCGCGTGGGATAACCATTTTGTAACCGTGTGTGATAACCGTATGGTGACCATGTGGGGTGACCATGAAGTAACCGTGTGGGATGACCATGTTGTCACTGCTTGGGATGATCTCAAAGTAGCCAGATAAAATAACATAACATATATTTTCATGATTCCATCATATTGATTACCCTTATGCAGAATGCGTCAGATGACCTCACGGTAATTGTGAGGAATAATCACTTGGTAAGTATGCCTAAAATAAACTACGTTATAACACATTCATCAAGCACAAAAAAGGATTACTGCGCTCTGAGTTGTCCAGACACTGTTTGAATGCAAGGCATTTTAAATGTTGATGAACTTTTTCTGGCCCCTCACAAAGGTACCAAAGATAGAAATAACACGTATAATTGATGGCTTCTGGTGGTCATTTCCTAATGATATCTGGTGTTATTTCCTGATGGTTTCTGGTTGTCATTTCCCGATGGTTTCTGGTGGTCTGATGGTTTCTGGTGGTCTATGGTTTCTCTTGGTCTGATGATTTCTGGTGGTCGTTTTTTATGATTTCTGGTGATTTGATGGTCTTTGGTGGTAGTTTTCTGACAGCCTGATGGTTTCTGGTGATTTGATGATCTGTGATGGTCGTTTTCTGACATTCTGATGGTTTCTGGTGGTCCTTTCCTGGTGGTTTGGTGGCTTCCAGCGTTCTGTGATGGTCTCCAGTGGTCTGTAGTGGTTTCCAGCGGACCACTGCATGAGGTTTTCTGAAAATTCCCCCTTCGTGTCATGTGCCTCCGGTATTCATCTGTGCAAGAAGAAAACGACATCAATATGAAAATAACACCAGTATATTTATAGAGACATTACAGACAGAGACGTAGCCATGCATTTCAAATCCACTACAAGCAAACACGAGTTTCATAATAGCATCAACTAGTCACATCAAGGAACGTTAGGTGGGTTATTCGAATGTGGCTCCAATGGGCCCTCGCACTCACGCCGGAAATGCTCTGCATCAGAATATCTTGGATGTTTGACGAAGGTAGCAGCTCCTCTTGTCGTATCCGCACTGTATGTATTCCCTTATTCTATCTTAAATCCTACCTTACATTGTCAACAAACACAGCCTTGCCCTGGGCCTGTTTTTAGCAATGTACCCGGCAGTACATATCCTCAAAATTTACGGACGCCTCACCACAGTATTACCGTTCCACCTGACCACTTCCCTCCAGCGACTGACGGTCGCGCTAATGCCAACGGAATGCGGCCATACAAAAGACAGCCGGCCCCCGCGCAAACGCCTGAGGCACGGTCGGGCGCAGAGGGGAGACGCGGCCCCGGCAGCGCGCTCCCGAGCACCGGTGCTAAAGGGGTGGAAACGGAGCGCGGCAAAGCATGACTGCGAACTCCTACCTGCTCCCATAGGCATTCGCTTCTTCGACAAATTATAATTTGTGCACAAACTCATGCTTGTTGAGACCGTGCGCATACTTTGCCTGTGTTCATGATACCTGGGGTTTGAAATTCAGCCGCTAATGGTGCTGTAACAAAGAGTTTAGAACAAAAGCTAACTTAATTTTCATCGATAAGTGGATCCGGGATTTCCGATCAGGACCGCAACACATATGGTTGGGGGTGGGGTTGCGACTTTTGGGCGGTAAAATCTACAGTGAAGGTGTCAATAACCACATCCTGGGTGAGGGGGAGGTGGAAGCCACATTTTAGGAAGGAGCGGTCCAGGTCAAGGTCGAACGTCCAGTTCAAGGGATTAGCTTAAAATATTTGAAAAGCACAGCCGCCAAGTAAAAACAAGCACATCACCTTGGACCTCCACCAATACCGTCACCATACCCTCTAAAACCACGTGGTTACCACATGGTTTGCCCACATCGAGCCCTTACCCGTCTGAGCCCACCTTCACCGTCATCAGCCCACGCGGGGCCCACGCGGGTGTGTTGACTGGGATTCGGTATTTCAAGGACCTGATGAAGCCCGTTCACTTCCATTTCCGTTCACGAGGCTGCAATGATCTCACTATGAACGATCCTGACCATGATTCCATAGTTCCATCCTCTGATACACAAGCGTGATTCGGCAAAAAGGATTTCACACCCACCCCGGTGGGCCTCCGAGCCACCTTTGCCCTGGTGGGGGTTTTCAAACACTCCCCCTCAAAATCGTTTCCTATGCGGGCTAGCGAAAAGCGCGAAAGCTGTTTGATAGCTAATAGAAATTCATGAAAAACTACATTGGTCACTTTTTGGCTCAGATCAATATTGAGGTCATGACAAGTCAAAGAAGGTTGCATGTTAGGGTAGAGCTGTTGGACTCTAGTTTCTGACAAAGTTGGGCTAGAACCATTTTGTAGGCACCATTCTCTTCATTTCGTCACGGCAAATGGAGTTATGTATAATATGACTATGCTAGGTCAAAACGCAAAAAATTACCTGACCTCAGTTCAGGTCAAGATCATTTTTTAACCTAGCATAGTCAATACGCATATCAATCGACTCGCAATAGCAATCCAAACGAAATGGTATCAAAACATAAGTTGTACCATCATTTCCTGCAAAGTTATTGACCCAAGTCTGAAAACTGTTTAAATAGCCCCAGATGACCTCCCAGAGGTCACAGGTCAAAATTGCAGCATGAACCTGAAAAGGGGCCCAGGATACTACGGCTTGGAGAATACGAAGGTATTCTCAGCTGTATCTACACAAATACAGCCCTCTTCCTGTTTTCCCCACGTATTTCCAATAGAGAATACAATCCGTGCCTGATTCTAGATCATCGATATGAAAAACCCCGGAATGTATATTATGGTGCTACAGCATACATTCCAGGACTCCCTCGGCGCTCACTCACGCAGTGAGCACTCGTTGCTCACCGAGTGCTCACTCGGTTGACCAATTATGTCGTATAAGTTTCAATTCGACAGATTCACCCATTTCTTACTTACATACACCGTCTTAAAACAATTTGAGATGAGGTCACTTGACCTGCACTGGTGGTCTGACCTGGGATGACCCAGCATTGAAATTTTTAGTGAAGTTGCGAAATTGACCAATGATAAGGTGTGCCAAGTACGGCGGCGTTTCGCAATGTCGTTTTTTCCTGCCACCGGAAAAACCTGAGGGGTGTTCAAACACCCCACACCGGGGCGAGGTTTAATGTATCAAATCTTTAGGCATGCCTTGCCACTGCGATAGTTGCCTGTTTCATTCAAACATCACACGTGAATGTTTAGTACTCGGGCTTTTTTAGTTGAAGAAAAGGATGAAGTGCAGTTTTCGCACTTGCACAGTTTGTTCTTGATTAATTTCGCAGCTTTTCTGAGGTCTAGGTCATCTTCGGTCAGGTCACTAGACAAGGTCAAGTAACCTCAACTTAAATATGCTAAAGCAGTCTGTAGTCACGGACAGTTTCAGTGCAAGTTATAGCACCTGCAAGTTATATCAAATCATAAGATCACCAAATGTGACAGTTCGTGGTGGCAGGTTTTTTTATAGATGAGCTAGCGCTAGGTCAGCACTATAGCCTTTCTATTACGATGAAAGTTGAAATTTTGGGAAAATTTAAGATCGGGTAGAAGAAAGGAGTAACAAAGCATGTACGCTGTTGCCTTACACACCTCCTCCGCCGGTACTTCCTTGACACAGGTAGGTATCGTTAATGTAACACCAACCAGCTTCCGACTGGTTCCAGCAGAAGGCAGTGTAGTGGCTGGTCTGGTGCTGCCATGGTGTGCTACCACTGCGTACAGGTCAAACACAAGGCTGCCAGATATCTGCGGATGCCCGAGTGCCATCCCACTGAGGTCAGGTCGCTGAGGGGAAAGTGACGTGACCGAGGGCTTGGCGCGATGTGCTGCCGCTATAGGTAGAACGCTAAGTTGCATAATCACCACAGATGGCAGGCACCAGGCATCGAACTTAAGTTGTTAATTGGCCTATCTCCTCGAATCCTGGATGCATAAAATAGCTAAAGCACAAGGAATATATATATATAATATATATATATATATATATATATATATATATATATATATATATATATATATATATATATATATATATATTAGAACACAGCCCTTCCTCAGAATCTTCAGAAATGTAGTGATTGGAGAAGCTCTTGATCATGGTGTGAGCTGAGGCCTCGAATTTCAGATTTTGCTAAATTTAATGATAATCAATAAGCTTTTGTTTTTTGTAAACAAAAGCTTATTTCTGAATCACATTTAAAAAAAAATGTGATTCAGCTTTTATTTTTGATCATTGTGTTTGGATTGCTATTGCAAGTCGATTGATATACAAATATTGACTATGCTAGGCTCAAAAATGATCTTGAACTGACATGAATTCAGGTCATTTTTGTGTTTTGATCTAGATTTGCCGTGACAAGAGGAAGCGAGGAGTGCCTAAATAATGATTCTAACTCAACTCTGTCAGACGCTAGAGCCCAGAGACTTAAACTCAAAATTCCACTTTCCTTGACCCGTCATGACCTCAATATTGACCTGAGCCAAAAAGTGACCATATGTTTTTTCATGAATTTGTATGAGCTATCCACCAGCGTTCACGTTTATTTCGCTATCCCGCATAGAAGCCGAATTCGAGGGAAGTGTTCAAACACCCCCACCTGAGCGAAGGGGGCTGGGAGGCCCACCGGGGTGCGGGTTAAAGTAAATGCTCTACCACCATCCATCACTACGTTATTCAGTTTTAGCCATTTTCCCATCTTTTTCCAACGGAGGGATCATGGCTCATATCTGCTCTTAGGTCATCGATATACAAGTATCGGAACATGTTTTGTAGAACTCGGTTGGGTTATTATGTGATATGAGTTTCAATCACATATGTTACCCTGCTCTGAATTATGTTATTTTAATCCCTTTTTTAGGCGAGGTCACTTGATCTGCATTGGTGACCTGACCTAACCTGACTTAGCCTTAAATTTTATCAAAAGTTGTAAAAATGGTCAGAGCGTTTGTATGTCATGTACGGCGGCGCTACGCGCCACTGTTTTTATCCTGTCTTCAAAAACCCAGGAGGCGGGTATCCGCCCTCTGTTAATGCGCCTATTAAAACGTTATTCTTATTAGTTGACGCAAACACGTGCTAAAGTTTTTTCTCTTCGAATTTTTGCTCTCTTTTTGGTGCAATCGTAGGGACCCTTTTCGGCGCAGCCCTCCCCCTCTGAGTGAAATCCTAGCTTCGTCCCGAAGTTAAGCTGTATTAAATATCCATAGATTTGTTTTAATTTTTTTCAAAAACTTTCGATAGAGAGCATAGAAAGCTAATTGGTTTATAATTGGCAGTATGAGCGGAATTACCCTCATTTTTTAATTGGCTTGATATTTGCTATCTTCCAGGATATCGGAAATTTACAATTCGGATTTTTTATTGAACAATTTGGCTCAGGGTTGACCTATTGTACCGCACTTCGTTTTATGATTTAAACAGGGATTTCGTCAGGGCCCGTTGTTTATTCTGGTTTAGTCCGTGAATTGTTGTTAGCACTTCAGGTCCTGGTCCTGCTCTTCAGGTCTTCAGGTGAATTATTGTCAGCACTTCAAGTCCAACAGATCCTGTCAAAAATCAATCGCATATGATAACATCACAATGCTGCCACTCATTGCACAACAACACAAATCCTGGTTCCGGACTGCCGACTGGAGAGAGCGTGGTCCGGACCAAGAGATGTCACTCTCGGGCGGAAATACCCATTAGGAAGGCGACAAATCCTATCGCAGCGGCGCGGCGCCGTTACTCGCATCCTGGGGAAGGGGAGGGAGTGACATTTCAGTGATGCGCCATCGACTTAACAGAGGGGACGTCGCTACCATTTCAGGGGCCACCCAAGGCTGATTTGAAAGGGTAAAGTACTCCTTTTCCCCTGAATACGTCTAAACAGCAGTGTTATATTCATCTACATATTATCACACTGTACATTAAGTGAAATATTATTTAATAGGTCTATGTTATAGGCCATCAAGTGAACTATAAAAACATCCACATTTTGAAGGAGGAAGGGCTATAGGAACTGTTCTCGCTGTATCCCCTACCTATCTCTCTGACGCGGTGCGAAAGGGGTGAGCGCGGCCCTCCCAGCGTGCAGCCTACCACATGGCGTTCCCCTGTACCTCGCTTTGCCGGCTCCGCTGCGGACCCTTCGGGTCTACTTTGAATTAAATTGCTCACTCACTTATTGATGTCACGAAAAGGGCTGATGGATGACCATGCTGTGAACAAGATACCTCAGGTAATGTTCCTGTGCGGACGGCGCTCAGGCTGAAGGAAGCGGCTTTCAGACGAATGCGTAGAAATCGTTGTGAAGAGAGTATTTCGGACTTTGCAATCAAAAGAAGTCGCTTTAAATCTCTCGTAAACTCAAATATATTACCAATATCTTCGTAAGCTTTCCGACGACCTCAAAACCATCCCAAAAAGATGTTGGTCTTTCATAAAAACCGTCAGCAAGAAATCGGCCATCTCTAATGTTTTGCGCAAAGAAGACGGATCGCTGACATCCGATGACGCTGAAAAAGCAACCTTTCTCAACAACGCGTTTAGTGCTAAATTTTCAAACCATACCGTTTCAGTCCTTCCTGACGCACCAAATTATCAGACCGATCCCCTTTCCCAGTTTCATGTTTCGGAAGGAACAATTTTGACCGCATTAAAAACCCTAAAGCCGAACAAAGCCTGCGGAGCAGACAATATTAGCGCCAAAATCATCCTAGAATGTACAAATGAATTAGCCGTACCTCTGACCAAAATTTGTAGCAAATCCGTTCAGACTGGAATCTTGCCGGCACGATGGAAATTAGCAAAAATTATTCCTATCTACAAAAAGTGTGATAAAAAGGACCCTTCTAACTACCGCTCCGTTAGTCTTCTCCCTCCATTTGCCAAAATTCTGGAACGTGTTGTTTATGACCAACTTTTCCGACATGTTTCACCCTCGCTATGCTCAGAACAACACGGATTCATTCCAAAACGCTCCTGCTCCACTAACCTTGCCACCTTCCTCAGCTCGGCGTGGGAGGCTATATCGGGGGATATCAGACAGACGCAATTTATACAGATTATTCGGCTGCCTTTCAGAGTGTCAATCACGGCCTTATCATTCACAAACTCGAGAAATCTTATCACTTACATAGTTCTGCACTAAAATGGTTTGTCTCATATCTCTCCGATAGGCGCCAGAGGGTCATAGTGAATGGCAAAACATCTGATTGGAAGCCAGTTCTCTCTGGGGTTCCGGAAGGATCACTGGTCTCTCCTCTCATCTTTTCTCTCTTCATTAACGACCTCCCTCGGGTGATAAAGTCTGGCTGTTTATTGTACGCTGATGATGTAAAAATTTTCCGCAAGATTGAGGTACCCTCTGATGCGCTGCGGCTGCAGGACGACCGTGATCGTCTTCAGCAGTGGTCCACCCGATGGGCCCTCACACTAAATCCCTCTAAATGCAAAACCTTTATAGTGACCCTCAGGCGCATCCCCGCTCGGACAACATACCACATTGGCGATGTACCCCTGGAAGCAGTAGATGAAATACGGGACCTGGGAGTTATTCTAGACACTAAATTGACTTTGGCTCCACATATATCCAAAACTGTCAGTCAAGCCAACAGAGCACTTGGCCTTCTTCTGCGCTCATTTCAAACGGCTTCCAGGGAGCTAAATTCGATAAAAAAATCCCTCCTGCCATGGTTGCTTATTTCGCCAATGTAAGATCTATACTTGAGTATGGAAGTGTTGTCTGGGCGGGAGAAGCCAAATCCCACGCTGAGCGCGTGGACAGAGTGCAACATAAATTTCTGATTTGGTTAAATAATCACTCTACTCAACAATGTGACTCTATATCTTATGACTCGCTTTTGAACCATTTCGGCCTCCCATCACTTACTGCACGCAGGCTTCAGTTCGATCTCATTTTCCTAAAAAGTATCTTTTCAGGTAAGATTCACTCCATCGACCTACTAAATTGTTTCCCCTTGCATATCCCATCCCGGCTCACTCGCTCCTTTCGACTCTTCGCTGAGCGCCGCGGCCAGTGTCAGCACTGTCAACGGGGGGATTTTCCGTAGGGTGCCGAGAAGCATGAACACATTTCTAGCCGCTTCCGGGGCCGACTTCTTTTGTGATGATTTTAATACTTTCAAGACATGTGTGGTGAGATTCGTAAATGCCTCGGTAGGAACTGCACTATCAGCTCTTATCTGTTTTTTTATGTTTCTGTGTTTTTTATATTTATATATTTTACCTTTTACCGTTTTTAGGAAGTACACTGTCTCGATTCTTGTGATTTAGATAGCCTTTTTTAATGCTTTTACTTCGCCTGTGAGTGGATTTTATCTGTTGGCAATTATTTTGAATAAATAAAATAAATAAATAATAAAAGAGCACCGAAGGAAGGGATTAAGGACGCCTAGACTGTGCGGTGACAATGGCCTGTCAGTCGCCGTTGCGGGGAGGGGGATAGGGTGATGGCATCGGAATTCAGCGGAGGGAATTTTTCAAGGCTTGTGACAGTGTACAGCACACCTGCATATGCACTTTCCAGGCAACACGAAAGGGGATGGCACCCATCTTTAGGTTTCAAACAGCCTCACCAGTGTTGCACAGCAGACGTAGGGGAAACGGGAGAAGCACGAATATTTTACTTTTTAATGCAGTAAATTTGATATCAACATGTCATGTTATCTCACGCTTTTGAAAAAGTTATCAAAACACACACACACAAATATTATATATATATATATATATATATATATATATATATATATATATATATATATATATATATATATATATAATTCACTCAGATCTGGACAACAAGAAACCTAGTCCGAAAGTTGAAAGCCTACAAGAAAAACCAATTCCGAATATTCCTCATATTTAATTATATATATATATATATATATATATATATATATATATATATTTAATGAATATATCTATATATATATATATAATATAGTCCAAGTTAAGCCTCACAAAAAACAATCCGAATATTCCGTCATATTTAATTATATATATATATATATATATTATATATATTTAATGAAATATATCTATATATATATATATATATATATCATTAAATATGACGGAATATTCGGAATTGGTTTTTTCTTGGTGAGGCTTTCAACTTTGCGGACTAGGTTTTTCCTTGGTTGTCTAGTTCTGAGTGAATAGCGCTTATATTTTCAACATGTTCAAGTAACGTTTCATCAATCCAATTGACATCCTCAGACGACATGAGAGACATAAGACGCAAAGTTAAGAATCCATATGATATACGTTATAAATCCAAAAGTAATCGCAGATCGGTTCGGTCAGTAATTATTTGAAGAAAATGGAGCTGACATGGCTCTAGAATTATTCCTGTGTGCAGGTGCTTTTAACGTGGAAGGTATCTCCATTAATAGCAAAAGAGCAAACATTGCTATCAACCTTTCTGTTATATGATAAACGGCTTAAATAAAATAATGCAGGTATGACGAACTATTTGATCACCATGTCGACATCACTAGGACGCATTAACATTACATAACACTCAATGACAATTCGCTATTCACGGATATGCATTACACTGTACGGTTTGAGCTAACCTGTTGGGAGCCGTTTATCATGTCCCCCATCAACTTCATCTGTCTGTTGATTTCTGGGTCCCTGTCTCTGATATCAACGGCCTCCAGGACGGTTAGCCTCCTGTCAAAGCATCGCGCTATGATGGATATATTATTAGCATAACTCTGGGGAGTTTTAGTTTGTGAGTCGTTTCAGTATGTTTTTGGGGGCGCTGGCCTGGAGGTGGAATGTCATACATCTTGAGAGTGTAGTTGTGCGTCCGATGTATATCGAGTTAGCACGGGGCGCACAGTCACTGATGGGGCAATGGTACTCATCTACATGCATCTAATGAAACTTGCATCAGCGAAAATCTGTTCCCATCCTTTACTAATATCAAATACACCCACAACCACCAAAAAAAAAACACACAACACACACACACACACACACACACACACACACACACACACACACACACACACACACACACACACACACACACACACACACACACACACACACACACACACACACACACACACACACACACACACACACACACACACACACACACACACACACACACACACACACACACACACACACACACACAGCTTATTGTACATTTTTTCAGAGAAATCATGAGTGGTTTCATTATTTTCGACTAAAAGTACGCCTAATTGCACTAAATTCCAGGATTCGACCAAGGTGCCACATTCCCTTTAAGAGTAAGGACACCAAAAAGTAGCTTCAACTTCATGCAGTTGTAATGAAACGGCACCATCGTGAGATAGAAGTTGCAACTTTTTTAATTGCAGAATATTTGATTTTTACGCTTTCGCTTAAAAATGAAAATTATTTATCTAAAACCTACACTCTATATTCTCATAAGCGGTGAGTTTATCGCATTCACACACCCATGCATTCATCACAATGTTCTTCACCGTCTGGGCCCTAGAGGGGGCCCATCAAACAGCGACAGTGTGGAGACCTGGTTCATTTGGCGGTTGATGGTGGGGCTCAGGTCCCGGATGAACGCAATTCCAGGGCCTGCGTTCTTCCTTTTGGCAATCGCATGTCTTCCTACAGATAGGATTAAGTCTTGTTATGGTCGCGTTTTATATGTTTTTTTTCCGGGGCGCCTTCTTGAAGATGCATCGTCATTCTCCGTGAGAGACTTGTTGTTGTTTGTCCAACGTAACTATATTCTGGACGGTGCGCACAGTCACCATATGGAAAATTAAATTTGGGTACTACGTTGTTCACCTTCAACTTCGAGTACTCTGCGGACAGGTTGTTTTTCATCACCAGTGTATTCCAATGATGGGGTGCTCTTGTAGAAAATGTGAATTCTGTCGCCTTCCAGTTTATTGCTAGTTTCGGGCTGGCAGTGATTGCTGAGCTGCATTCGGATGATGTCTTCGAGTTTTCTTTCTCGTAGTTATTGCTTGAAAAGATATTACGGATACGGTCAAGCTCTTGGTGGACGAGCTCCCAGGTGCTGCAGTGCGTGAGAGCCCGAGAGAAATAGGCTCTGATCACGCTGTTTCCGTTGAGACATTCGTTTTTTCCGTTGAGGCAATGGCCGGTGTTAGTCTCTTTGCGGTAGACATTGGTTTGGTACTTGTTGTTGGAGGCATCGACCTTTACATCCAAGAAAGGGATTGTGTTTTCTACGCTTTCTTCGGTACTGAATTTGAGCTCTGAGACCTCTTCAAGATTTTTCTTAAGAAGATCCGGTTGGTAGCGTCCTTGATAGCGTCCCCGTAGCGGTAGTACAGGTGGGGTTTGGTTTCCATCGTCTGCAGTGAGTTTTCTTCCACACAGCACATATAGCTTCGGGCGAATAATACTCCCAAGGGAGAACCAATCGCAATGCCATTTACTTGGTAGAAGAGTTTGCCTTCTGGGCATCGGAATGGAGCACTTTTTGTACATATGGATAGCATTTCTTTCAGAACATTACGTGGTACCCGAGGTTGTGGTAGCTCAGGGTGGTTGAAGGCATAGTTGAGGACAATCTGAATAGTCTCATCAATGGAAACGTTCGTGAAAAGACTCTGGGCGTCAAGTGATGCAATTATGCCCTTTCTCTCTCGGAGCTTGAGTATTTCTAGAAATTCCGTAGACGACTTCAATGAGTACGCTCCGAGTATAAACGGAGACAGGATATCTGTGAGATATTATAGGTCTCATCGGGTTGCCAGCCTTGTGCGTCTTTATATTCCCGTAAAAGTACCCAGGGTTAAACTCACCGATGATGCGTTGGAATTTGATGCCTCGGAACGTACTCTTTCAACTCGTCTACGAAACTTCTCCGAGAGAGAAAGGGCATAATTGAATCACTTGACGCCCAGAGTCTTTTCACGAATGTTCCGATTGATGAGACTATTCAGATTATCCTCAACTATGCCTTCAACGACCCTGATCTACCACCACCTCGGGTACCACGTGATGTTTTGGAAGAGATTCTATCCAGATGTACAAAAGTGCTCCATTTCGATGCCCAGAAGGCAAACTCTTCTGCCAAGTAAATGGCGTTGCGATTGGTTCTCCCTTGGGAGTATTATTCGTCCGAAGCTATATGTGCTGTGTGGAAGAAAACGCACTGCAGAAAATGGAAACCAAACCCCAGCTGTACTACTGCTACGTGAATGATATCTTTACCGATATCAAGGACGCTGAACAGCTGGACCTTCTTAAGAGAAATAATGAGGAGGTCTCAGAACTCAAATTCAGTACCAAAGAAAGCGTAGAAAACACAATCCCTTTCTTGCATGTAAGGGTCGATGCCATCAATAACAAGTAACGAACCGATGTCTACCGCTGGAAACCAATGCCTCTTGGGGTCAGTGGTTATATGGCCGCCCGGTAGCTCAGTTGTCAGAGCGTTGGGCTCCCTGCCTGTTGCTCAGGAACATGAAGTGACTGTGCATGTACACATTGTGCATGCTTGGAATCGGTTCCACTGAGACGCTCCGGCGCTCTATGTTTACTCGAAGTAGGTCGGCTGGCAACTGACTGGTGAGCAGAGATGGCCTACGCTACGTTACGTTACCGAATTACGCTACGTTACGGTTCTATTTTGGCCAAAACTACGCAACGGAATTATGCTACCAGGGGCGTAGCCAAGGTGGCGGCAGCAACAGCCAGCCCCCCCCCCCCCCTCTGAGGACCCGAAGAGCCCGCTGAAGACACGATTCTGTAAAAAGCAGAGCCATTTTTACCCATCAGGGCCCTTTTGGAGCTAACCCAGAAGCCATTTTCGCCTCCCCCTGAGCGAAATCCTGGCTACGCACCTGTATGCTACGTTATATTTCATCGAGTACGGAATTACGGTACTTTAGCTACGGCTACGGTAAAGATATTTCGCACTACGATATCAACATTGTGTTCACACATTCATACTTCAAACCTCGTCTCGGTGGGGAGGTGTTTGACATCCCCTCGGGTTTTACCGGTTGTACGAAAAAAACGGCGGCGCGGAGAACCGCCGTACTTGACACATCTTATCCTTGATCAATTCCGCAGCTTTCCCCAAAAATTCAAGCTGGATCATCTCAGGTCAGGTCACCAGGTTAGGTTATGTGACTTCACCTTCAGAAATGTTTAAGGTGTCAGAAGTAAGAAAGGGGTGAATCTATCAAATTGAAACTGCTAGCAAATAATGGGCCTACCGAGTACTAAAAACTATAGGTTCCTGTTGCAATGTTTTACCTGTGACCTCTAAGAGGTCATCTGAACTGCTGGGAGATTTTCTGACTTGGGTCAATAACTTTACAGGAAAGGACGATAAAACTTTTATTTTGATTCCTTTACGTTGACACTGCTTCTACGGTTCGATTGATGTGCATATTGCCTATGTTAGATTAAATAGTGACCTTGACCTGACCTGAGGTGTGACCTGATGACTGATGTGTGTCACCTGATGTTTGGGGCCAATGGTTGGGAATTTTTTGTCACCAGTTGAAAAAATTATAAATCGAAATCAACCGGCTATTAATTTTTACAAGCCCAAAAATGTGTCCGTGATTTACACTATATACCTAAAGATCCCGATCTTAGTTGACAGCGGGGGAATTACAGGACAAAACGGCCAAAAATATTTCAATTTGATGCCACCATGTCTAGAAAAAATCTTAAGCTTTGTCTCCGGGGTAGTTTTGGGCCAGGAAAACGCCTGTGAGAATCTTAGCCCCAGCAGACCAACGGTGACCGAGTTAAAGCTGAAGGTATTTTCGGGAGGTCACCTTGTAAACTCATCTCTGTTGTTTCGTAACTCAAAAACGCTTTGCCTGATTTACAAGTTTTGTATATCATTAAGCTCGTCTTGAACTATACATTATTTTGAAGAAAAAATAAAACTTCAAGATAAAAAATTTAATTCGTTTGACCTTTCCTTTTTCACCTAGCTTGACCTTTTCATACTTGAAATTTCCCTTTTAGAAACCTAGAAAATTTTGTCTCATAAAATATTTTTCGATGATAAATTTTCAAAAATGCGTCCTTGCTATAAATTCCAAATTTTAGCACCTAAGGTAGGTATGCAGACGGTTTTTACCACCGCAGTAGCACAGCCTCATGTTTAACAACGCAAACAAAGCGACTGCTTTTGTAATCGGTTGCTTACAATGATATTGCATTGTCTCTACGAAATTTTCATCGTGCAAGTGTCAGAATTTATGAGAATTAACACGCACCCACATGAGGGAGCGGGCTACTGGCCTCCTCAGGTTTCTACATGTAGTAAAAAAATACCTTCGCGCAGCGCCACCGTACTTCATCTACCACTAACTCGACATTTTTGCAGCTTCTGGCAAAATAATCTAGGTCAACTGGCAGGTGGTGGGTACTGTAAATACCGTAGGTCAGCTGGCAACTGACTGGTGAGGGGGCGACCTGAGATAGATGGCCGTCGTTATACCTTGTGGGACGTTCAACTTTTTTTCCTTAATTAACCCTTCATCGTGGGAGTTGCTCGTTTGGGTGGTGGGGTCGGAGTCTCCGTAAAAAGTCTCTTGATGACTCTAGTGAGACTCCGACTCCTAAAACTGAACTGGCAAGAACTTTGACAGGATTTATAAAAAGAAAAGTAGCAGCCCTTAAAAGTGATAGAAAGGAAAGGGCAAAGAAACTTATTTGTAATGGGCCTTGGAGCCTTAAAAGAAAATTTACAAAGATTTCGCGACTTCATCAATAATTGAAACAAGCATGACTTATCCTATAAACACCACTAACTCACACAATTACATCGTTCCCGGAGATGGAAAAATAGTATGGATACAAGATGCCCAGTGCAGCACAGCATACTTTTGAGAGGATTCATACCATGTAAAAAAACGTGTCTGAAAACCTTTCATTCCCAGGAAATAATTTGAATCTGCTCATATACGCGAAAAAATATCCTGAAATCATAACACATTCGACTTGCTCACTTGAAGAGGTTGCCGCACATGGTATTTTTAAAGGTAATCATTCCATAGCTTCATAGGCTAGGTCTCTTGACCTTGGTTGGCGGTCTGACCTGGTATGACCCAGACCTAATATTTTTCCAGAAGCTGCAAAAGTTTCGAGTTAGAGGTAGATAAAGTACAGTGGCGCTGTGCCAAGGTGTTTTTTTAGTACCTGTGGAAAACTGAGGAGGCTGGTTGCCCGCCCCCTCGTGTGGGTAAGTCTTAATTCTCATAAATTCTGACACTTGCACGATGAAAATTTCGCAAAAACAATGCAATATCATTGCAAACAACCGATTACAAAAGCAATCGCTTTGTTTGTGGTGTTAAACATTAGGCTGTACTACCGCAGTGGTCAAAAAGCGTCTGCATACCTTCCTTAGGTGCAAAAAAACTGGAATTTATAGCATGAACGCATTTTTGAAAATAAACTTATCGAAATGTTTTTGTTATAAATCAATTTTTTTAGGTGTCTAAAAGGCCAATTACAACTGCGAAAAAGTCGAGCTAGGTCAAAGAAGAAAAGGTCAAACGAACTAAAAGTCAAAATGTTTTTTAAATTTTAAGTTTTTATCAAAATAATGTATATTTCAAGACGAGTTTAATGATACAGAAAACTTCTTAATCAGGCAATGATTTTTTGAGTTATGAAGCATCAAAGATGACTCTACAAGGTGACCTCCCGAAAATGCCTCGGGCTAAAACTCGGTCACCATTGATCAGAGGGGGCTAAGATTCTCACAGGCGTGTTCCTGGCCCAAAACTACCTCGGAGACAAAGTTTCAGATTTGTTTCAGTCAAGCCTTGGTCGATCTGTCTTGGAATCCCCCAGCATTTTGAAGCACTTCTCGTGAAATTGAAGTTTGTAATTTTAAAGTAATGGTTTAGTCGCTACTTTTTCAAATACTATCATTCAATTTCAAATTTCAAATTAAAGCAAATCGTTGCCAAGAATCCTTAACTGCGATTGAGATCACGAGAAAGTACTAGTACTTATACATATATGACGTAACTTTTTCGTAGTACGTTACGATACGCTAAACTTTGGCGTAGTGCGCTACAGAATTCGCCCAACTACGCTACTCTTCATTTCCAGAGCTACGGCTACGGAAAAATGATTTCATACTGTGGTGTTTGCCATCACTGCTGGTGAGGATTGTGACCTGAGCGGGGCGGAGCGTCTTTGTGCTTTGTTGGACGTCTAATTTTGGCTGAATTGGGCCTTCATTGTGGGGAGTGCTCGTTCGAGGTGGGGTCGGGGTCCCGTGACTACTCCGCTAATGACTTTAGTGAGCCCCAGACTCAAATAACCGAACGTGGAACAATTTGGACAAATTTATAATAAAAACATGGGTTTTGGGATCCGACCTCTCGCTCCGCCAGGCAGACCCCGGTGACACGCGAAATACGGTCGGCAGCCAGGATGAGAGTCGTAGCCGGGCGAGCGGCTTCCCCAACTCACGCGGGGACGGTTTGTCGATCGGCCCCTCCAGAAAGCATGGGCCGGCTGGGAAGTTAGCCCGGCGGCCGTTAGAGTCCCTGCCGAGTGGTGGTGTCCACGCTACCGGTCCCACGGCCAGCGCGTGGGCCAGCGGAGACGGTCCAGCGGAAACAACAGCCCACCTCCCCTCCAGTACGCGACCGAACCGCATCAGTTCCTATTAATAGCACGGACCCATAGGCGGATCCAGGGGGCAAGGGGGCACATGCCCCCTTCGATCGATCCTCGGCGGCCCCCTAAAATGGTTACGGCGCCCCTGAGATGTCGCTTCCCGCCCCCCCCTCCCAGGATGCAAAAATAGGCGCCCACCGATAGAATTTTGCGCCCATCTGATAGGTTTTGCCGGTCCAAAGTGGCGCCCCCCCGACCGGATGGTGCCCCCTCCCCCGGGAAGGTGCCCCCCCGATCGGAAATCCTGGATCCGCCTATGCGCGGATCCAAGATATCTAATGGGGAACACATGGTGAGGGGGGATTTGGAGCAGAAAACCCTATCAGGTTTGCCCCAAATGCCATCAAGGAGACGCCGATACACGCGTCCTCGGGGGGAGTAGGAAGCTACCTTTCAGGGGTGGGGGGCACCATCGACCTTTCGGGGAGAGGGGAGGGAGTCAGGGATCGATAAGGGGGCAAGTGCCCCTTAGCTGCCTTTTCGTGCATCCGCCTTTGAAACATATGTGTATGATTCCAAAATATTTTGGAAAGTGGGAGCGGGCGTGCTAACTCCAGGCCTTCTTATTCTGAAGTGTATGATATACAACGAAGGTGATAGACATGAGGACTAATAAAATACTGTTAGGGAGATATGATGACTCAACCACGTCTGTTTTTACAAAAGTGGCTCTAAACTCAGCACTGATGCTGGGGACGTGCTCCGTGGCGATAGCATTCCAGTTTCAATTTGAAAAAAACTGAGCTGTGCATAGGCGGATCCAGGATTGCCAAGCGGGGGGAGAGGCCCTTACCGGGGGATTGGACGCCATCCGGACCAGGGGGTGCCACTTTTGGCCGGAAAAACTATCGGGTGGGTGCCAAATCCTATCGGTGGAAGCCGATTTTCGCATCCTGGGGTGAGAGAGTGGGAAGCGACATTCAGGGGGCAACATCGGCCTTTCAGGGGGGGGCACCGTGAATATTTCGCCGAGGGTCGATTGGAGGAAGAGGCACGTGCCCTTTGCCCCCTCTGAATCTGCGTATAGAGCTATGGAAATTGTATAACATAATGCACTTTAAGCGTGTTGGTCTCTTGAATTTGCTGCACTCTGGGTCTTGTGCATTTATGAACGCGCTGCACTTTTGAGCGGACTGAAATTTTGATTGTGTTGTACTTTTGAATGCGCTGAATGTGCTGTACTTTTGAACGCGGAAAAAATAGGATGGGCTCGTGTTCAGCAAATACTAGAGAGATCAACTTCGAAATCCTTCAACCGTGTATGATTACTCCAATCTTGACCATTAAGTTGAGTTTTTGACCATATAACCTCTCAAAGTTCACGCGAGGTCACTGGAGCGTACAGTGATTATGTTGCCAATAACTTCTCACTGAATTGAGATAAAACTTCCATCTTGCTCGCATTGTGCTTATCTTGTCACGGGGATTTGATTGATTTGCAATATAACAATACCGGGTCACCCTGTGACCCTGTCAAGGCCTTTAAATGTAGAGGTAGAACGCTGCACTCTAAAAACACGACAACCCCTGTTTCTAGATATTTTTACGTTTGTGACGTCAGCAGTTGCTCTCGAGGTGGAGCCGCCCATTCATTCAATGAGAATCGACTGCGGATCATGGAGTGTTTTACGGTTTCAAAATGCATATGACGAGGGGTAGACCCAGGATTTATTACCCCACGTACACAAAAAACAGCATTATTGCCCCCAACAAGCAACCTATCTCCAGATAGCCCCGTCTTCTACAATACCCAGCGACAATGCGTTGCTAAGCAGCACTAGGCCATGGCTGACGTCATCAACATGGTGAATGCCAGATTTGAGGTTCCCACTTTTGGCCTAGGCTAAAAAGCCGAGCGACACCCCCTGGACCCTACCCTAGGTGGTTGTTAGGCAATTATCCCCATTTGACCTAGCCATGCCATATTAACTATGCATCTTTCGGTTTTCCGCTGTGAAAGGAATCCAGTGATGTATAAAGATTTGCTCTAGCTTCGCTGAGTAAAAGTCTAAAGAGGAAAACGTACACGGCGCTGTTGTAACCCTATGGGAGCCTTCTTTGACCTATGCTGGCTTCAACATTGACCTGACATGAAATAATTCTGATAATTTCTCTTTGTCTCGAGCACACTTTTCGCCGGCCGTCCGTAATTTTTCTCTAGCTTTCCTGGGAAGTAAGATACGGAAGAAGGGCGAAATGTACGTCTCCCCAACAAGGCGCGTCGTGCCGAGGACCCCGGTGGGGCACATGTTGATATGGTTTGGAAATAATAGGGCTAATCTATGGACAATCCGGAATTTTTTTTTGTAGAGACGACTGCAGGTCAGGTACGAGCCATGGCCTCTCCGTTGGAAATGTATGGGCAAGATAATTTAAACTAAAAAAACATCGGTGGGAATGAAGATACAGTCTTTGCTTTTATTTTTGGGCTTACCCTCCGATTCTAATGATTTCCGTTCTGACCCAATCTATGATTGGCCTGATCCTTTTAATCGGGCTTCACATTTGAACGTGCTGCACGTTTGAGCGGGCTGTAATTTTGATCGTGCTGCACTTTTGAATGCGCTGCAGTTCTGGACATGCTGCACTTTTAAACTTGCCGCACTTATGAACTGTGGAAGTTTTTAACAGTGCACAATTATCTTGCTGTACTTATGAACTGCGGACGTTTTGAACTCTACCCAAAATATCTTGCTGCACTTATGAACCGCTGGCCTTTTGAACACCGCTTCTCTGACCTTGCTGCATTTTTGAACGTGCTGCACTTATGAACTAGCTGCACTTTTGAACTGTGGAGCTTTTGATCGTGCTGCACTTTTGATCGTGCGGCACTTATGAACTGCGGGCGTTTTGAACATCGCTTCCTTAATGGTGCTGCACTTTTGAGCTGCGGCAGTTATGAACTGCGGCACTTTTGATCGTGCTGCACTTTTGATTGTGCTGCACTTATGAACTGTTGGCGTTTTGAACATCCCTTCCTTGACCTTGCTGCACTTTTGAACTGCTGCACTTTTGAACATGCTGCACTTTTGATCGTGCGGCACTTATGAACGTGCTGCACTTATGAGCTGCGGCACTTTTGATATAGCGTCACAAAAAACATTTGGAGTGGTGCTGGACCTACTACTACCCTGTGCTGGACAAAGTGATCTTGTGTGGACGAGGGGGCGGGGGCAGCTGCTGCTGGAACCATTGGGGAGTGCAGTGGAGGGGATAGAGCGAGGAAGAAGGGGCAGGTGTTTTTGAACGCGGGGGCGCTGTTATTAAAGAGGAGAGACGGGATCTTGCGAATAAGATCTGCGGCTCTGCCTCCCCTGTGTCGCTTAGTTCTGCGCCTTGGGGCTGGAGTCTCGTATGCCTGTATTTCAGGATTCGCCGTATTCACTGGAATTCCAGTCCAAGTCGTGCGGCACGTTTGAAGTGTAGTGTTGAGGTGCTTCTGTGCTATGACGAATCATCTAAACTGTAAGGCTCACTTTATCTAAGCTGCCTTTTTTGTTTCCACTTCTTGCTTTTACCTATTTCTGGTGCCAAGTTGCAACCTTAAAGCAGCAAGAAAGCAGGAGAAAAGCATACACATTAAGACAAAGATATGCATGATGGTACTGCTATCATCCTCTGGACTCTTCTTCTGACTCTAGTATGCATCACTACACAAGCAGGTAAGTTGTTGAAATCATTGGTCTAGATACCTACCATGGCAAAATTGTGATCAGGATCAGACTATGGATCCAGGTATATCATTATTTTGCACTGCTCCCGTGACACTTCAGCAGGTATTGCTGATGGATAACTAATTAATGCATTACAGACTAGTTATGATTGGTTTCCTACATAGGTAATTAGACATGCTAGGCACAAATTTGATACTCACTTCCCACACTAATTATATTTTACTATACAATTCGGCACCAACTGATTCATTTCAATATACCTCACAACACAACTACAGATGACATGCACAAGAAGAATGAATACATATTCCGCTTTAGTTTATTGTCAGGTTCAAATATGCAGTTCACACTGTAAAATATGAATACCTACCTATACCTATACCTAAAAATTACAAAAGATTCTAAGGCCGTCACGGCGTGTTGGCTCTGGTCTCTGACGAGCTCATTTCAATCTGAGTCTTAAGTCAGTCTTTCTCAGAGTGAAGTGTCTGAGAGAAAACGGAGGCCCTCGTTAACCGAGCGACCTGCCGAGGTGTTTCTGGAGTGTGTATGGATCTAATGGGTTCCTGTGGAGATGTATAGCTCTGGAAATACCGAGAGGCCCACAGACATTCCGAGTTTGGGTCGATTAATGGTCTTTGTCGGGTACATGGAACATCTGCTGGGCCCAGTGATTGTCCAACCGAGACTTGAATGTATTTAAAGAAGGAGCAGCTATCATATGGGCTGGCAATGCATTCCAGTTGTTCACGATCCGGACACCGAGGGATGCCCTACGCATGCGCGAGACGGCTTCCGGCTTCATCAGCTTCATAGAATGACCATGCATGCGAGATCTGCTATCTAGATGAAAGAACTGGGTATAATCCTGGTCGATGGTGCCATGTAGGAGTTGGAAAACTCTTATCATATCTCCTCTGCGTCGACGATGGTAGAGAGAGGGAAGATTTAGTGTGCGCAGTCTGTCCTCATACGAGTGTCCCCTCAGGGATGGTACCATGCGGGTAGCTCGACGTTGGATCCTTTCGATGAACCTTTGATCTGCCCTGTTAAAAGGTCCCCAGACAGGATTTCTGTATTCGAGCAGCGGGCGAACCATAGTTTTGTACAGTAGTGGAAGCGTGAACGTGTCAATGTTAGCAAAAGACCTCCTCATGATCGCCAGTAATCTGGATGTTTTAGAAGCTGCAGTGGCTGCCTGGCGTCGAAATTTCAAATCCTGATCCACAAAAACTCCCAGGTCCTTCTCAACCTCCAGTGCCTGGACTTTCGTGCCCTCCATTAAGTAGCTGTGCTCTTGGTTATTGTTACCTAAGTGAAGCACACCGCACTTGCTTAGATTAAAGGGCATCTGCCAAGTAGAGGACCAATCAAGTGTCCTTACCAGGTCCAATTGGAGGGATTTAACACAAGTGGGGAGTCTGCTCTGGCATATAGCTTGGTGTCATCTGCAAAGATTTTGATCCCTGAGGTAATGGTGTCAGGCAGGTCGTTGATGAACAAAAGAAACAACACGGGGCCTAACACTGAGCCCTGTGGGCCGCCACTGGTAACTCACACCCAGTCAGAGGCTGAAGAGCCAACCACTACCTGTTGGCGATGACCTGTGAGAAAGGCTCTCAACCAGGTCAGCAGCCTCCCATCAACACCATAGCCTTTTAATTTGGTCAGCAGACGTTCATGCGGGACCGAGTCAAATGCCTTTTGGAAGTCTGAATAAACAGCGTCAATGGGGTGGCCTTCCTCAATTTGTTAACTCCAGTCTTCTATGGCTTCCAGGAGTTGAGATTCGCAGGATCGTTTCGGACGAAAACCATGCTGGTGACTGGACAGGAGGTTTTGCGCGTCAAGATGGCCAAGAAGCGCATCTTTCACCAAAGACTCGAACAGTTTACAAGGAATGGCAGTTAGGCTGACAGGCCTGTAATTCCCTAGGTCTTGCTTATCCCCTTTCTTGTAAATGGGTGTTACGGTACCCAGCTTCTATTCCTGTGGGATGACTCCTGTGTCTAGGGATTTCCTAAAAAGGAGGGCCAGTGGTGAACATAGCGACTCTGCACCGTCGTGAAGCACCCGAGGGTGAAAATGGTCTGGGCCCGGCGAGCTTGTTGTTTTTAGCGAAATCAGTTTTTTGTGAACAGCATCTACCAATATCGGAATGTCAGTCAGAGGTTGACCCTCAAAACGACCTTCAAACACCGGCACATTATCCATATCCTCAACTGTGAAAACGCTGCTAAAGAACTCATTTAGCAGTTTTGCCTTCCCAAAATCATCTGACTCAACTCCACCATTTCTGTTTTTCAGGTCACCGATTGCAGCTTTTGTTTTGAATTTCGAACTGGTATAGCTCCAAAAAGGCTTTTGGGTTTGACTTGACTCTGCATGCCAACTTGTGTTCGTATTCTCTATGAAGCCTGCGTGTCATTGCCCTTAGTTCATTACGACAGATGGTGAAGCGAGCATAGTCGATAGAGTCGCCCGTGTGGTGATAGATCCGGGCTAATTTGTTTTTCTTTTGCTTGAGATGCAAGGCTGGGGCGGTCATGTATATATTTTAAACATTTTTTCTGATCCTGAACCTGGGGATGCATGAGTCTATAATGTGGTTCAAATGGTCCACAAGGAAGCTGTAAGAGCTTTCCACATCTAGAGTAACCATGAAGGACCAATTTACTTCTTGGACCATCAGGTTAAAGAGAGTGAATTCAGCACGATTGAAATTCAGCCTAGGAACCAGCTTTTCACGGTTTACAATGTTACATAGGACACTAAACTGAATGAGAAGATGGTCACTCTTTCCTATACCTGGAAGGTACTGGATATTTTGTACAATATTTTCTTCACTTGAGAAGATCAAGTCCAATATACTTGGTTCCTGGCCCATTCTGTACCTTGTCGGTTCCAATATGTGTTGGAAAAGGAAATGATAGTGCATAACTTCTAAAAGAGCATGGGCTGACTAAAGGTGGCTGACTAAAGCCCTAGAGAAGTCTCCATCCCAATCTATTTGGGGAAAATTGAAGTCACCGGCAACCAACAAGTGAGCTGGAGAATGTTTTTTTTTTACTTAATCAAGAACTCTGGTAAACTCCTGCATACTACAGTATCCATCACTGGAGGGGCTTCGGTAAACACAACCTAAGAGAAGAAAGTTTTGTCTGTGGAGTCTGACTTTGAGCCACAAATGTTCCATGAACTCTGCTGCACTGCTGAAAGTGCCCAGAGAAGAATTAATAGTAGTTTTTACATAGATGGAGATTCCACGCAATCCACTGGTACCTAGGTCTGACTGCTCAGGATCAAAGCTGGTGAATATGTTGTAGTTTGGGATAGTGAGAAAAGCAAGACCCAGAGGAAGACATTGTGCTTTAGGGATAACCTCCGTGAGCACTATAATATCAGGATCAACACCAGCAATTGCCATGCAAAGATCCTCTTGCTTGTTAGTGAATTGGTCACAATTTGAATACCAAACTGTCAGATCTTGGATATTGCTGATTGACAACTGTCAATCTTGATGGGGATGATTTGTGGCTACTGGGCTGCTTGGCACAGCACCACTTTCTGCTGTCAGTCCTCTTGGGTGTCCTGGTTGATGGAGAGTTGTGGGATTTGGGGGGTTAACAGCGCTCCCACTGTTAGTTAATGGCCCTGTTTGAGGCGAATCTGGCATGGGAGGATCCGTGGGTGAGGTGCCAGGTCCTAGTGGCTCACCTTCAGTCTCCTGAGCAACTGAGGTAGAACTCTGTGAACCATTTGGCTCAGTAACAGAGTCAGCCCTAGACTGGTCATATGCCGCAAATGCTTGGGTGGTACCAGCATTTGCTCCTGGAGGAATCATCTTACCATCGACCTGAACAATCTTGCCCCACTTAATGATGAGGTTTGTCTCTCCATTTTGCTTACGCCTCCACAGGTCTTGTCTCAGCTTTTTCTGGTCCTGCCTCTCTTTGTATGTGAGGTCAGGAGTGATGAACACTCTCTTCCACTTCTCTGTGTTCCTAAGCTGGGAAGCCATCCTCAGCACATCATGTTTGGATTCCTCATTGTCAAGTGTCACTATCAGAAGTCTGTTCTTACCAGATACTGGTTTCCCTGCCCTGAATGAACGCACAGTCTTTGTGATGAGGTTGAGCGATTCCTTGACCATGTCAGTAAACAACTTCATGTCTGCCTGAGACTTCTCCAGTGTGGTAGCCCCCAATTGTTCAGGAAGGTTATGGATGACAAGGTTTCGGGAACGCCTGTTTTTGTCCAAGAAACCGTCAAACACCTTTGACAGAGACTTGGCATCATGTTCTGACACTGGACCAGGAAATGTACCAGTGTGAGACATGATGGCCAGTTTTTCTTTAACATCTGATTCCATCTTGTTGCATGAGGTCTTCAGTGCTTCAGAGTAAAGCATTTTCTGTGAGTTTCCTTCGCAGAGGATCCGCTTTAGCATGTTGGCCTGATCGATAGCCTTACTCTCTTGTTCCCTCTTAGAGCTAGCTACCAGTGCTGTGTGGTCCCTGAGTGCATGATCAAGCTGGTCTATTTTTCCCCACAGTGTGTTTCTCATCTCGACTATGCTCTGATTTAGGGAAACAGTACCATCTGACCGGCACTCAGGGACCGAGTCGCAGTCTTGATCCATATTTTTGCAGTCTGCAAGCAGAACCTGAACAGAACCATCTTTTTTTCCCACAGAGGGCACATTAAGTATCTCAAAACCCTCAGTTTGGGTGCCTGTACTGGAGCTTGATGGATGCTCGTGGGCTCCTCTTAAGGATGCATGGGCTTTGCAGTTTGAGCAAATGAATGCAATGACGCTGTGTTTTGCAAGTGCGTTGTATGCAGGCTTTGAAACTGACTGGCACAGTGCATGATACCAATGTTAGCATATGTCACACTCGACACCAAGCTGGCCGTTTTTCACCAGAAGGCCGCACACCTTTTACCCGGGCCCCCTTTGCACTTAGAGAGAGGTGCAATGCCGCCAGATTGTGATTTAGCAAGTGTCGGTGAGAGCGACGTATTCACATCGAGGGGAAGCGAGTTTATAGCTGTTTCAACAGTGCCTGAAGGGGTGACAGGACCGATGAGGTTTTCCCCACTGGCAGAACCCTTGCCAAAGAAAATTTCGCTTTCCTCCTCCCAGTGTCCCAAAACCTGGGGTGCTGGGTGCAGAACGACACCCAGGCAATCAGAATTTTCCACTCACTTTTATTTATTTTTTGCTGAATTTTCCACTCACTTCCAACAATATTTACTACTACTATTGAATAACTTGAACAATATTTTACTACTATTGAATTTTACTCAACAATACTTACTACAAAGCCCAGTTCCATTGCCTTCTCTACCAACGTCAACTGGAAAAAGAGAGCAGCAGAATCGACTGGAAGATCGCCAAATTAACTCTGCTCTTATGCGCTTCTTTCGCTTTTCTGAAAGAGAATCTGGCGATTTCTATTTTTCTGGTCAATTATACCTGGCATCCTTATCTCCACCGATTTCAGTGGAACAATGGAATCGAAATTCTGGCGCGGGCAAGACGCACAGTGCCCCCTCCCCTGCCCCACCGGAGAAAGTTCCAATGGGTGAACACCGCCACTAAATTCCACCACTCGCAAAATTGGTGAGTGGAAAATTAGACACCCTAGCCTTGTGTTGCCAAAAAATGAGCTGACCGCTTTGAAAGATACATTTCTGGAAAGCAGTTTATCTGTGCATATGATTTCTAGGCTTATGTCCTTGAAAAGTTGTTTTTGTATTTCTGGTACCGAGAATAGTGAAAAACCATTTTTGGTCATCTTGCTGTTAAAAGCAATTATCTTGAAATTTGTATGGTAAGCAGCATATTTTTTTGCATTGTATCGTAGAAAATTAACCTTTTATTGCGTAGAAAATAATTTTTATCCATATTAGCCCTTCATTGCTGCGTCCACGCCGTGTGACACCCAAATTCACTCACGACACCCTACGACACCCTAGGCATAAATACGCTGATATTTAAGTTGATCTAAAAGTGTCCGGTACTTTAATACATTGAAACTCTACATTCTCATTAAATGATTTTTTTGGGCAACAAGAATGCATCCAGTTACCCTTCAAACATCGGCACTTTTTTGTATGGCTGGTCTACGGCGTGGACTTACCAAAACGCCGTCTTTACATCTAGTAAATAAAAGTGGCATCTTTAGGCTTTTTGAAAGGCTGGTTTCGTATTCGTTATTGACAAAACATTGTTAGTCTTCCTCTTGGTCTGCTTTTAGTTGTATAATTTTCTAGTCTATAAGGATTTAGAAAATTAATTTAGAGCAAGTTTTGAAATGCAAATTGTGTTGCTCATGCGACCGGCAACTGGATTGCGATCAGAAATTTAAATTAGTAGTTGCTTCGACGCTGTCGCAACCCGCCGCGCCTGGCTGATTGTAGACGAAAGGAAGAAACAACAGAAAGGAGGCTGCATCTATAGGAACCGTGGCTGCAGCAGCAGCTTCGATTAATATTGATAGAAAGCAGCATACTCATATGAAGGTGAGTATATATGTGAAGAGAAGCAGGGGAATTAACAGGTAAAGAAAAGAACCTTTTAGCAAGAGGCTGGAAGAGTTTATTGCCATGATAGAAAGTTTATAGTTTCGTCTGGTTAGTTAAGTGTAAACCAAGGCTCTACTGGGCCCTAGCATAGGTGTATGCAAGGTGCAGTGATTGAGGCCAGGAGTGGCCTCCAAAATTCCGATAGCTATAGGTATAGGTATAGGAGGGGCGTTGTCCCGGACAGAAAAACTATACAGTGTATGCGTAGATAATTAATTTTGGAACTAGGTATTGCATGAAAAAAATCCCTTTTCATTTTTCACCACCTGCCGATCTCGGAGGCCCCTCTGCAGAGTTGTCTAAGGGGGCCCCGATATTTCGTCTCAGGGGCCCTTAAAAGCTGGTCGTGTGGGAGAGGAGGGGCACAAGAGTTGGTCTAGGGAAGCCCCCAAGAGTTTTAGTGGCTCCCAGAGTTCTTTCCCCAAAGGTTGGTCTCAGAGGCCCCCAAAAAGTTTTTTATTTGTGGAAATTCACCAACTCCTTAAAAAATTGGAGACTGCATCAGGGGGTTTCAGCTGGTAAAGATTTACCTGCTTAACCCAAATTTCTCACATGGGAATGGTCAAACAATGCTGTTTGGGGATGATTTAAAAATATTTACTTTGAGAAAATTAAAGGAAATATCCATCCTTCAGTTCAAACAAGGGCTCTGAGAGTTTACCACCTGAGTACAAAATTTGAAATTTTTCACTCCGCCATACATTTTGTGAGGAATTTTCCACTCACTCGCCATACATTCCGAGCTGAATTTTCCACTCGACACCCTAGCGCAAAACCTATTTTGGGTCACTGCCTCCTCCTGTCCAAGTACGAGGCGAAGACCCCTAACATTCAGACCACCCGACCTATTTGGTTTTGCACTTTCTCCGACCACCCCAACACCAGTGTTTGGCGAGGGCAACGAATTCACGCTGCAACTAGCGAGTTCTTCCGAGGATTTCACTGCGCCAGAAACGCCGCTCCTCCCTTCTGAGGGAGTTGTGTTCGGAGATGACGAATGAGTGCTTCCTCTGTCTATGACTTTTTCTCAAAGAGACTGGAGAGTGCTGAATTGGCATGTTTAATTTCCCCTAATACTGATTATGGCCTAGGTGTTGTGGAATAAACCAGGGTACTTTAACTACGAATAAACCTAAAAACTTAACTTGATAGGGATGCCAGCACTAAATAGAAAACACCATGAGTTCTAAATACGGCTGGAGCTTTTTTAAATTCCTAAGTGAATTGTGCGTAAATCTGCTGGTAGATACCTTTTCTTGAATAATCTGGAGTAAGTTCAACTCAGAAATCGTGGTAGGCTTGTTTAATGGTGGAGACTTGATAGGGCTGTGTTATTCTCTATTACCCTGTGTGTTATTGATTGCGCTGAAGAGGGTGTGGTGGAATTTCCGAGCGATGTTTGGATTTATCTGCTGGATGTGAAAATTGCGTGAAAAAATACTAGAGCACTGATAATTCCTTTAAAAAGACGCTATGAAGATTTAGCAGGCCTGCTACAAAAATACTTTAAAGTAACTTCAAACTTAGACTGGCCCTTTTATGTAGGTACATTTATGTCTCAAGGCTGTCACAAAAATATGGAAGGCTGCTGAAAACTTATAGAAAGTATAGTTTTATACCAAAGTATTCTTCAGTTCACCAGCTTTCTAATGACATATAGCACTAAGGGCTAGAACAAAAGTAGCCTGCCTTAAAACATTTCCAAATTCCAAAAATCACTCAAAATTTAGGTATTTTACTCACCACTTTTTTCCTCTCAACTTTCACTGGATATTGTGACCACGTTGACAATGTTGCCATGTGTTTTAGGGCATCTAGTGCTTTGACCTGGAATTTGCTTTAAAATGAACCAAGGCTGATTTGCTGAGTTCCTGCTTTTCAAGTGATTCACTAACAAAGATACCACTGATATCCTGATCGTGGACTTAGATGGCAACGCGACGTTCTTGCTGACGTTCTTGCTGATATTGTCCTGCCAACTGATCTTGTGCTTGGAAAACTTTTTGCATGCAAGGCAAACTAGTTCACCCAGGTCAGACGACATACACCCAAGAGTTCTGTGAGAGGTGGCAAATGAAATATGTCATTCATTGTCTATACTTTTCATGATATTTATCAATATAAGCAAATTGCCTCAGGAGTGGAAACTTGATTTGTGGTTCCTGTCATTAAAAGGAGATCGGCACAGGCCAGAAAACTATAGGCCAGTGAGCCTGACTGCTATTCCCTGTAAAGTGCTTGAATCATTAACCAAAGACAGGCTAATGGAACACCTTCTAAGTTATAATCTGCTTAGTAAGGACCAGTATGGATTCAGACCCAGGTGCTCCTTGTTGTGATCTTGACCTATTTAAAGATAAAGTACTTCTTCAAGGCTTTATTCAACAAACTGCGAGATAGGTTTAGAGAAGCCAGCTGTGGACAAAAGGAACAACACATCAAACAAGGCAGCATGCAGAGCTCATGCTAATGCCATGCAACACCAACACAAAGCTAATGACGAGCGCAATGCAAGCATCGGCTATCATGCATATGTCTGGTATACAGTAGCAAGCATCATGTGCATCCCTTTCCTTGCCAAGATTTGATCACGACAGTCCTGTGATGCTCAGATCTTGGAGGTGATTGAGGAGTGGAGTCAGATGCTAGAGGAGAAGAGTCCACCTGATGCAGTGTACCTTGACTATAGGAAGGCGTTCGATTTTTTCCCTCATAAGCGTCTCCTTCACAAGTTGTGGTGTTACAGGGTGCTAGGGAAGCTCTTGAAGTGAATTAGGGGGTGCCCTAAGACCTTTGATGTCGGAGCATCCCTGAACCCCATGTATGATAATGAAGTGGATTAGAATATTCCTCACCTTCAGGAAACAACGGGTCATCATTGGGTCTTCGGCTTCGAACTGGGCTTCGGTAATGAGCCATTATTCTTAGGCCATTTATTCTTTTTCATTTTCATTAATGATCTCCCCAACCACATTTGATCTTCAGTTTGTCGCTTTGCTGACGATACAAAGTTGTATTATCCGGATTCGACACCTGATTATACTCAAATACTGCTGAGAGAGACTTTCATGTGGGTGTGTAATGTTCATCGCAGTGGCAGTTGCCTTTCAATACCAGCATGTGTTCTGTGCTACATATGGGCCATAACGACCCTAGGTTTGCCTACACTATGGCAGGATCCATTATCTCTGAGACAGACGCAGAGACCATTTTTTGCGAAAAAATTATTTTGGGAAATATCACAAACACGACGACGTTCCATATGCAGCTCTAGTTTGCACATGTCGGGGCTATGCATCGACGCCACCGTCGCAGGGATCGGACGGTGGAACTTCGAGGCCCAGTGAAATTTTTGTCGAGCGCGACAAACGAAGCAGAGGCGGCCTTGTGTGCGACCAGGCTCAATGTATACCCAGCGGACTGACTGGTGTGCTCGCTGGTCTAGATTCTTCACCCGCGTTGCCCCTGAAGCCACGCTTTGGCGTAGACGACATACTGCGTTCGGCTATGTTATCGATACGGCCCTGCGCCCAGGAGTCGTTTGCCTACCATGGAGGCGGCTGGAAAAGGCACACGCGCACCCCACCCTACTGCTGGACGGGTAACTCAGTGGACTGCAGTTCTGGTCAGACAGACCGCCAGATGTCGCTGAGAATGCAGAACGTTCTTGGAAAGAAGGCGGAAATGTGTGTTGCTCACTGATGCAACAACTCGAGCGTTCTCGTTCACAATGTCATGCTCATTTCCATAGTTATATATCGGATAGCATAGCTAAGCATAGTTAAGCTATGCCATCGGTCCATTTCTTGATACACCTATTCTCTGCGATATATATATATATATATATATATATATATATATATATATATTAGGGTGCGCGTTACAACACTTTTTCGAAATCGAAACTTTTTCACGTGGTTTTGGACGGTAGGCACAAATATAAGGACATTCCTGCAAAATTTTCGTAATTTTCTCGAGTTTAAGCAACGGATATTCACTTTTTAACTTTCCCCGTGGGACGGAAGGGTGCTGACTAACCCCCTATAGATTTTTCGTCGTCGCGGAGAAGCGGCGGCGCCAAGCGCCACTGTACTTGGTACAGCTTATCATTAATCAATTCTGCGACTTCCCCTACAAATTTTAAGTCCGGGTCATCTCGGGTCAGGTCACCAGGCCAGGTCAAGTGACCTCACTTAAAAAATGTTTGGGATTGCATAACTTGGAGTAGGATTGATTTATCAATGTAAAACATTTTTGATATAATGAGCTCACCGGGGGCTACAAACTATGTTTCGGTATTTTTGTACATTGTTGAACTAAGGTCAGGTATGAGTCATGACCTCTCCATTGGAAATGCATAGGGAAAGCGCAAATTTTCCGAAAAATGTTTCTTTTTCTGTATATAAAGCTTATAGGAGCTTCTTATTCCCGGGATCGTAGTATCACAGGCCACTCGCAAGGTTCATTTTGCAAGTTTTGACCTGTGACCTCTAAGGGGTCATTTGGGTCTACCTAAGCACGTTTTGAGACTTATGTCAATAACTGCGCAGTAAATTGCAGTAGAGCTCTCATTTGGATACCACTATGTTTTATTTGTCATTAAGAGTCGAGTGATATGCATATTGACTATGTTTAGTTAGATAATGACCTTGACCTGACCCTAGGTCATGTCATTTTTATACTTTGATCTAGTATAGTCATATTGCACATCATTCGAATCGCCATAAAACGAGGAATCGAATGACGTTTAAATTTTGGCTCTAACTTAACTCAGCCAAACGCCAGAGTAAAGTATTCTGAATTGTGCTATTTTGACCTTAAATGACCTCAATATTACTCTGAGCTAAAACGTTATGGGAAGAGTTTCTTAATCGGTCCAATGGTCTATCAAACCATTCTTGCGCTTTTTCGCTACCCCGCTCAGGAGCCGAATTGCCTCCCCGGTAGATCAGGTGGTAGAGCGTTGGACTGCGGCTCGCTGCTCAGAAACATGCAGTGACAGTGCATGTCCAGGCTTGGGATCGGTTCCCCTGAGACGCTCCGGCGCTCAATATGTTATACGATGAAGGTCGGCTGGCAACTGACTGGTGAGAGGGTGACCTGAGCGGGGCGGCCGTCCCCGTGCTTTGTGGGACGTTAAACTTTGGCTTCTAAATTAACCCTTCATTGTGGGCCTTAATCGTTCGGGTGGTGGGGTTGGGTTCCCCGTGACAAGTCTTTTGGTGATTTTAGTGAGACTTCGACTCCGACATCCGTACTGGAAACAACTTGGAAAAATTATAAAAAAGATTCGAGAGGGGGGGTGTCAGCACTGGCCTAGCTTGTCCAAATTGGTTCCGTGTGATGTGCTGTTGGATAAAACATTACAATAAACTACCAACTTATGTATATAGATGGCTTTCACTTTTTAGCTTGGAAATTGTTTAACACATAAAGATCTTATTCCTGTTCTGCCAAAACGCAAAGTACGAATATGTTGCAATATTAAATTATTACAATACAAATAAAGAAACCAGAGTACAGTCCATTGCTAGGGCTGAAAAGCAAAGCGACATCGGAACCAATTTTGACAGGCTGGGCTAGTGCTGCCACCCCCCTCGAATTTTTTTCAACTTTATCCAAGTTGTTCCTAGTACGGCTGCTGGAGTCGAAGTCTCACTAAAGTCATTAATGGACTTATCACGGAGACCCCAACCCAACAATGAAGGGTTAATTTAAAAGCCAAAGTTTAACGTCACAAAAAGCACGGGGACGGCCGCCCCGCTCAGGTCACCCTTTCACCTGTCAGTTGCCAGCCGACCTACGTCGGATAAACTATTGAGTGCGGGAGCATCTCCATGGGAACCGATCCCAAGCCTGGACATGCACTGCCACTGCACGTTTCTGAGCAGCGAGCCGGAGCCCAACGCTCTACCACCTGATCTACCGGGGCGGCAATTCGGCTCCTGAGCGGGGTAGCGAAAAAGCGCAAGAATGGTTTGATAGACCATTGGACCGATTAAGAAACTCTTCCCATTACGTTTTAGCTCAGAGTAATATTGAGGTCATTAAAGGTCAAAATAGCACAATTTAGAACGCTTTACTCTAGTGTTTGGCTGAGTTAAGTTAGAGCCAAAATTTAAACCTCATTCGATTCCTCTCCTTATAACGATTCGAATGCTGTACAATATGACCATACTAGATCAAAGTATAAAAATGACATGACTTAGGGTCAGGTCAAGGTCATCATCTAACTAAACATAGTCAATATGCATACCAATCGACTCGTAGTGACAAATCAAACATAGGGGTATCCAAATGAGAGCTCTATTGCAACTTACTGCGCAATTATTGACATAAGTCTCAAAACGTGCTTAGGTAGACCCAAATAACCCCTCAGAGGTCACAGGTCAAAACTTGCAAAATGAACCTTGCGAGTGGCCTGTGATACTTCGATCCCGGGAATAAAAAGTTTCTATAAGCTTTATATACAGAAAAAGCAACATTTTTCGGTAAATTTGCGCTTTCCCCTGCATTTCCAATGGAGAGGGCATGACACGTACCTGACCTTAGGTCAACAATATACAAAATGCCGAAACATAGTTCGTAGTCCCCGGTGAGCCCATTGTGTGATATAGGTTCCACATTGACAAATTAACCCTTCTCTGAGTTATGCAATCCCAAAAATGTTTTGAAGTGAGGTCACTTGACCTGGCTTGGTGACCTGACCCGAGATGACCCAAAATTAAAATGTTTAGGGGAAGTTGCAGAATTGATTAATGATAAGCTGTGCCAAGTACGGTGGCGCTTGGCGCCGCCGTTTCTCCGTGACGACGAAAAATCTGTAGGGGGTTAGCACCCTTCCGCCCCACTGGGGGAGAGTTCAAAAGTGAAAATCCGTTGCTTAAACTCGAGAAAATGACGAATTTTTTTGCAGGGTTGTCCTTATATTTGTTTCTACCGTCTAAAACCGCGTGAAAAAGTTTTGATTTCGAAAAAAGTGTTATAACGCACACTCTAATATATATATATATATATATATATATATATCTCGCAGAGCATATTTGTATCGGTACCTCGATAATTTGGGAAATAAAGAAGTATTGTGACCAAACCGGATCAAATCCTATATCTTCCCAGATTATGATGTTCCAACTATTCGTAACATCCAAAATTTAATGGTGACTAATTTCCTGCTTAAAGAGAAGAATGGCACTAGAACTTTTGTTTGGGAATACTTAAACAACTCCTACTCTAAAAAAACACTGTTTGATGATCTTTCTGAGACGTTTGTCACGTTGTCGCTCGAAAGTCGAGTATAAATTAATATAGATACATTTGAATCGCGAGCAGTGCTCATTCGTTACCATTGCGTTGTGCGTTTTGTCATCGGTCAGTCGCTGCAGGACTGCCCAAGAGGCATTCACTGATGATTCATATATCCTATGCTACTGCGTGGGGTGGGATAGCCCAGCTGAACGGTACATGGTTCTTGGTCCGGAAGTCGTGGGTTTGAAATTAACAGTGTTGTAGGCTGCTCGAGCTCATGAAGCCACTTCCAAAGCGTCGTGGGGGGATTATTACAGCTGTCCGTCCAGACCCAAATCACGGCCTGCTGGAGCGTGCTTTGCTGCAGTGTGTTACACGTCCAGTTCAGCTGGAAGTGACTGGTACCAGAGGGGATCGGCAGAGCGGCCGGGTGTCTCGGGGTGGGGTTCCTGCTGTCGACGCGTGGCCCTTCACAGTGGTGCAACTCTGGTGCTTACCGCCGGCTACGCCGCTGGTTGAAATGTGAAGAGCAAATGTATCTCCGAGCGAGATATGTTTTAACATTTCTCTGGGCCGTGGGCTCTTAAGCCAGACATACCAGTCTTGTTTGAGAACGGCATTTTAGCCACTGGTGTTGTTTGTTTACGTATTCCTTGAAGTTGTAAGCTTTTCATCGATGCTTAAGTTTTCTTCTTGTAATAGATATAAATATGAAATGGCAGGAGCACATGCTGCTGTTCAGTTTCCATGCTACTGTGTTCGAAGGCGGAGATACCACTTAACCGTGACACAACTGGCGCACAGGTAGACAAGGCCTTACTTCATGTCTCCTTATATGCTCTGCCACTCCCTAAGTGTGTGATCTGGCGAAGGGCGTGGGTTCCGTGTGCCCTGAAACCTATGGTGTCTGCTGGGAGTGCTGCTCTTGTGGCGGTTGAGCTCGGCGGCAGCGGACTCCACGGGAGAGTGCGCCGCGCCGCCGGGCCGGAAGTGGCGTGTGCAGCGACACGCGTGCCCGCGCGTCCTCACCTGCCACCTCCCTGCCGCTGACTCACTGCCATCGCTACTGTCGCTCAGGTGTCAGCTTCACTTCAGTGTTGAGGAGCGGGAACCAGCATTGCTTAAAGCTTATTACATCTTGTATTTCCACGGTCCCAATCTGTAAAAAGACTCATAGCATAGTGATGTCAACTAGTGTGAAAGATTTCGCCGATATGTCGGTGTTTGCTCCGCTATTGTGGCGTGACGACCAAGGCTGACGGCGTGACGGCCCTGCGTGACGTCGCGTTGTCACGGCCGACGCTCGCTTGCGGAGCACACTGCTGGCGTCGCGAGGTGGCCCAGCGGGCGGGATGAAGCTGCCGCGAGGTGGCCCAGCGGGCGGGATGAACGCTGTCGCGAGGTAGTCCAGCGGTTTAGATGAAGCTGTCGCGAGGTGGCCCAGCGGGCGGGATGAAGCTGTCGCGAGGTGGCCCAGCGGGTGGGATGAAGCTGTCGCGAGGTGGCCCAGCGGGCGGGATGAAGCTGTCGCGAGGTGGCCCAGCGGGCGGGATGAAGCTGCTGCGAGGTGGTCCAGCGGGTTAGATGAAGCTGTCGCGAGGTGCCCCAGCGGACAAGATGAAGCTGTCGCGAGGTGGCCCAGCGGGCAAGATGAAGCTGTCGCGAGGTGGCCCAGCGGGCAAGATGAAGCTGTCGCGAGGTGGCCCAGCGGGCAAGATGAAGCTGTCGCGAGGTGGACCAGCGGGTTAGATGAAGCTGTCGCGAGGTGGCCCAGCGGGCGGGATGAAGCTGTTGCGAGGTGGTCCAGCGGGTTAGATGAAGCTGTAGCGAGGTGCCCCAGCGGACAAGATGAAGCTGTCGCGAGGTGGCCCAGCGGGCAAGATGAAGCTGTCGCGAGGTGGCCCAGCGGGCAAGATGAAGCTGTCGCGAGGTGGCCCAGCGGGCAAGATGAAGCTGTCGCGAGGTGGACCAGCGGGTTAGATGAAGCTGTCGCGAGGTGGCCCAGCGGGCAAGATGAAGCTGTCGCGAGGTGGCCCAGCGGACAAGATGAAGCTGTCGCGAGGTCACCCAGCGGGCGGGATGAAGCTGTCGTGAGGTAGTCCAGCGGGTTAGATGAAGCTGTCGCGATGTGGCCCAGCGGGCGGGATGAAGCTGTCGCGAGATGGCCCAGCGGGTTAGATGAAGCTGTTGCGAGGTGGTGCAGCAGGCGAGATGAAGCTGTCGCGAGGTTACCCAGCGGGCAGGATGAAGCTGTCGCGAGGTAGTCCAGCGGGATAGATGAAGCTGTTGCGAGGTGGCCCAGCGGGCGGGATGAAGCTGTCGCGCTGTTATTGATGCCGCATGGTCTAGCTCTCGGAGGTGCCATCTTGTTCATGAGTTCATTGTTCTAAAGTCTTAAGCGACGCTTTTCGCAGCATGATAGAGAAGAAATGAAACCCTCTTCATGCGCTTCGGCGCCTCATACTCCAGGCACGCGTATCGTAATTTTTGGAGAGGGATTTGTTGCACTTGCCCAGGGATGTGGATTTATATCTCTGGATGTGCCTGGGCAGTGTGCACCCCCAATGATAAGTCGAAGTAGTGTTACTACATCTTTTGCGTTTAACTGCTTTTCATTTTCAGAACTTTGACCTGTGTAAGTGCCAAAGCAATTAATATTATGCTATCTCGTAGTATGTGGTGATATTGGACATTGTTTTGAATTCAGGTACCCCAATTTTGAAAATGTCTGTAATCCACCCATACTTTTTTTCGGGAATCCACACCCTTGCACTTGGCACTTATTTTGCTGGTCGCTCATTCCGTCAGCAACTGTGAAGCATACTGAAGCAGCGGGAATAATTTCTTCGCTGTTAGCCTCATTCTAAATTTTTGCGAGAGTAGTAACATCAAGGAAGTTAAAATGCGCTGCGAAATCTTACCACCTTTGCTTTCGAACCCTCGATTTTGATCCCGAGGAAAATTAAAACCGTGTACATTCATTAAGCTAAGCTGTTGAAGTCGTCCAACTAAGGGTTTGTTCCAGCGCCTCCCTACAAAAAAAGATCAGAGCAGCTTAGAGTAAGTCTGAGCAGGCGCAAAAACCGGTGACCGCTGGAACGATTTGGAAGGAGATATCAGCTGATTGCGCCTGATCAGCACCAATATGGCGGGCGTGACAAAGCTAAGAAACTAATCGAATTTGATTAAGGCCTCTGATGCTCATTTAATGTATTTTAGTGAAAATGGCATACAGAAAAACAACGGAATCAAAGCCTTTAGCTGCCCACAAACGTTGTTTCTCTCTATAAAACAACTTATTTCAGTTTCTCAATTGAAATTCACGCGCCATAATTCAGCCTCTTATAACCTGCTCTGAAAAACCACCTTTCGTTTGAGAGGAGGTTGGATTAGATTTGAGATGAGCTTAGATGAGCTTTGAGGAAGTTTAAGGAGGCGCTGGACCGAGCGAGAGGAAGTTGGAGAAGCTTTGAGGAGGTTAGATCAGGTTTAAGGAGGCGCTGGAACAGGCCGTAAGGGGGGAGAGGAGGCAGCTTCCCGACAGATCAGCTGATATGCCTCCTGTTTGCGATGGATGACCAGTGGGGCGCCGAAGGCTCCGTAACAGAAGGTGGCACAGGGAGTGACAGCTCCCCGGCGTCCTTCTTTCGTGACTCGTGACCTGTGATTCGTGATTCGCAGACTCGTGTTTGACTCTGCGGCGCCCCTCTGTCAAAGTTGATTGATTGATTATTGGGGCTTAAGGGCGCGCCAACCTTAGTGGTTGTATGGCGCCCATGCTATATCAAAGTTAGAACATCATTTGCGTATAAGACTTGAAACATCTACCCTTTATTAACACATACAATTGTCGTCGGGGGGGTTCCCTAGTAGTGATCAAATGGCGATCATTGTCCCCATGTGTTCTACGGGTGCCCCCCTGAGGCCTTGTCCCCCGCCCCGGAGCGAAGTCCCAGATCGGTCTCTGTCCGGTGCGGGTCGGTCGGCGGTGACGGCCGTACTTGAGCGGCGCTGCACTAATGCGCGGCCGCCGCCGGCCCGTGCCCGGCGTGCCGAGCGGCGGCGCCGCTGACGACGTCCAGTCATGACTCACGGGGCGGCGGCGCCGGGGCCGACCCCGCCGGCCCGCGTCTGGCCACGGTGGCGGCCGACCTCAGACCTCAGCAGCGCCATCTGCCGGGCCCGCGGCCGTGGCGGTGCAGCCTGGCCGCGCTGCCGGTCAGCTGCCGGAATAACCACCAAATGCCATTTTGAACTGCGCCTGTCGATCCCAACTGGAGTATGTTGACTGCTGGGTATTCCACCATAAATCGAGGCAGGGCTTGGACAAAGCGATGGCGGACCAGGTCTTCCCCACCAACCTGGCCGGCGATGCGGCTAATATCCGCGAGGAAAGCAGATGGACGTCCCACCAGATGGGTAGAGGAGTTTCTCAAACAGCTCTGGCTTGGACTCTTCATAGAGGGCCAGCACAGCTTGTTTCAAGGATGAAAAGTCATGAGCGACCAGGATGTCAGAAGGCAGTTTCATCACCGTGTCAGCTGGGAGAGAGGCGAGGGTATGGTAATACCTGGTTTCCTCGGAGGTAATGCCACGGAGGTGGAATTGAGCTTCCATGATGGCGAACCATCCTGCAGTGGCAGCCTCCATGAATTGAGGAGCCTTGATGCCTACGTGCTGGGCCGAAGCGTCGGGCGCAACACTCACCGTTTTCGTCTCCATGCTCATCACGTCGGGGTCGCCAATTTGTCGCGGTAAAGGTTTTGATTTAAATGTTCTTAATTAAACCACCACAAGTCCTGGATTAGTTTTACACATTGAAACAGCCATAAGTCTTGATTTCCGTTTATTTTTCTTCCATTTTCTAGTTATAACATTTCACCACTTTTGGGCGCTTAAGTCCCCGCATGGTCTCGGCGTGGTCTACATTTCACATCGAAATTGGTAAACAAAACGTCTGAGCGTGCACATAACGGGCAACGAGAGTTTGGTCCAAATTCCTCTAAAAACACTTCAAAAGCAGAGAAACATGGGGGCACTCCACGATGGTACAGCTCCATAGTGACACCTAGTGTCATGTTTGGAAAGTAAGAAGTAGTATATTTAGTGCGAAAGCCGTATTTTTTATTACTTTACCTAAAAGAGTATTTCCAAAGGTATAAATGCTCTTATACGAATTTATAAATTTCACTGTACTGCGGGTCAAGGTCACCGTTCAAAAACTAGGTCACGAGGTCATGACGTCAATTTTGCAGAAATATAAAAATCGAAGATAGCCAAATTGAAATATGCTAAATGGTGAACAAAAATGTAAAATATCGTTACAATCATTTAAAAATGGCAGAACTATAGGCTTTCAAAACAATGCCTACATGGTGAACCCCGAAAAATGCCGGAGGCTATATCTGCCGTACCAAATTTTCAAATAATTTTTGGCGCCATGGTTAGATTCTACTCCTTTGAAACCCCCTTGACACCAACTTTGGAGAGAATAAAAAATAGAAGGGTTTTATTTTACGAAATTTTTGGTCGGTTTATGGTGGAATGGCCCTGCTGCTGTTGAGCGAAGCATTTCGAACGGGGAAAAACTATAGTGTCTGTCCAGTACTTGAGATTGCCCTCTTAAAGGTAATGTGGCACCTTGGTCGAATCTTGGAATTTAGTGTGGTTAGGGGTACTTTTAGCCGAAGATCATGGGATCATCCATGATTTCTATGAAAAATGTACAATAAGCTCAAAATTTGGATTTTTAAAATGCGCCTCTGAGGAAAAATAATTCTCTGCCTGTGGATGATGTCATAATCTGGCAACCACTACCATTTTCCATATGGTTCAAGGGCTTCGATTGGCTGATACCGTGATGTCAGCGTGTGTCGTCACACCAACAGCCTGACAACTGTGGCTTGCTGCGAATGGTACATCAGGGTTACATTTCAGTTAGGTTTTTAGCTTTTCTGTACGGAAATGTTGAGTTTCAGGACAGATGATCTATGGAGTACCGGGTTTTCCGACATGTTTTATAACTTGGCTATCTCAGTTAAAATCACTTTATAAAGGTGCCACATTTCCCTTTAAGAGTGAAGTGGTATTGGCATAGGGTTCCTTGTTGTTCTGCACATAGGTGTCACCATGGTTGTTGAAGGTGGCACCCTGACCAGTTGGTGAGCAGACTTGTGGTGTCGCGGCTGAGAGTCGACTCTGACTCACAACCACTTCTGCTTGAGTCAGTGGAGTTGCTTATTTTTGAATGCTGAGTCAGTGGCGACCCACTAGTTCCAATAAGAAAGTTGAGTAAAAATCACAGGTGCCAGAGCTAGACGATAAGCTCGGCTTTTGTGACTGGGCTGGGAACATTCTCAACCGACTATGACTTAGGGGCGGCGCCACCATGAGCGCCTGCCCCCCATGAAATTTTAGTAGGCCCTCCGCTGGATTCAGGAGGCCCCCTTCGATGCCGGAAGCCTGTGATAGCCTCGGGAGCGTTGCGATCTGTAAGACCGGTATGGGGAGTCCTACTGGCCGGGGAAAGAACTGCATGGAGAGGTTAAGGAGGGCCTGTACCGTCTTGTTCTTGTAGTTGGTTCCCATAACGGCAGAGGTACCTCTATCGTTTTTTATGTCGCTTTCTCTATCAGTTTTGATATATGTGTTCAACGTATATTTCCGGCTCATGGAGTGCGTGCGCGGCTCGCCGAGAGGCAAAGGAGACTCCCAAAACGGTGGATGATGCTTTTAGGCCAGCCACAGGAGTCAGCCGTCACTTCAATATTTCAAGACCAAGCCCTTGAACAGATCAAAGGGGTCTCATACAGTAAGTCAGAGGCACGCCGGCGGCCCAGTTGGGGTAGAAAAGGCCCCCAGCGTCATCGGCTCGGATCTCGGATAGATCTAGGGCCACGGACATGCATAAGAGGCCCGTTGAATATTAAAGGAACCCCATTTAACTATCGGGAAGGGGTACTCTTCTATCAGCCACAAGAGGTTATCGGGTCAATATTTCAAGGGTAGACCCCCAAAACAGGTAAAAAAACACCGTGCAATGACCTAAGTGGCAGACGGAGGTCACAATTTTGGCAGGCAAGATTTCAAGCGCCTCTGGTGGCTTGTCATACTTGTCCGGCTACTGTTGCCACAGTCCCGGTGGTGGCAGATATAGAGTCTGTGCTCTGTTGCACAGTCCCGGTGGTGGCAGATAGTCCGTGCTCTGTTGCCACAATCCGGTGGTGACAGATATAGAATCCGTGCTCTGTTGCACAGTCCCGGTGGTGGCAGATATAGAGTCCGTGCTCTGTTGCCACAGTCCGGTGGTGACAGATATAGAGTCCGTGTTCTGTTGCCACAGTCCGGTGGTGACAGATATAGAGTCTGTGCTCTGTTGCCACAGTCCCGGTGGTGGCAGATATAGAGTCCGTGCTCTGTTGCCTTTACAGTCCGGTGGTGACAAGATAAAGAGTCCGGGTACTGTTGCCACAGTCCCGGTGGTGGCAGATATAGAGTCTGTGCTCTGTTGCACAGTCCCGGTGGTGGAGGATATAGAGTCTGTGTTTTGTTGGCACAGTCTCGGTAGTGGCAGGTATAGAATCCGTGCTCTGTTGCACTGTCCCGGTGGTGGGCGGATAGAGTCTGTGCTCTGTTGCCACAGTCCCGGTGGTGGGCGGATAGAGTCTGTGCTCTGTTGTCACAGTCCCGGTGGTGGCAGATATAGAGTCAGAAGCCGATGACGAACGAGGTGAGTAACGGCTTCTATTCTGACAGTTTTTCGTTCTCTGTTGTCCGTAGAAGTAGTCGTTGTCTGTTCTGAGGACTGATATCAGATTCTTAAAACTTGTCTGCTGTTGCCTCAGTCCCGGTGGTGGGCAGATACATAGTTTGTGCTCTATTGCCACAGTCCCCATGGTGGCAGATATAGAGTCCGCCTCGCGGAGATGTGGGGCGTTAGTCACCCGGCAAACCCGGCACTTGTCTGAGTCCGGTTTGTGACGTCACGCCGGCGGAGGTGGCGCGGCGCCTGGCAGCCGCCGGCTTCCTCGGCGAAGCAATGAGTATTGCTGCAATACTTTGTTTTCGATGTAGTGCAGAAGAAGTAGGGTTAACGCAGGGCGTGGCAGGAGGAAGTATTTCGGACTCTGTCCTCCCTCCTATGCCGGGGTCCTCCAGTACCGATCCGTACGAGATCTTATTGGACAGTTTTGCTACTTGATCGAAGTGTTGAATTGTCTCCAGAGCCTATTTCAAGGAGCAGAATGCTCCCATCACCATTAAAAGGAACAAGGACAATGTTGGGCATTTGACAGCCTACAGGTATCATTTAAGAATAACACATTGCTACAGTTCCCGTTGAAGGCGTGCATGGGACGGGACACGGGATGGAATGGGACAGGACAAGGATGGCCCGGCCTTGTTGCGATGCAATATTGGGACGGGATGAAATATAATTTTTTCAAGATGGTGCCAATGTTCTCAATGGGGGAGTGCTAGGCTGCCGCATTAGGCCAACCATTTCCCGCCTTTTCCCTTTAACAGAAGGAATGACAGTGTTGGATAAGCGCAAGTTAGTTGAACAAATTTTTTTAGGGATCTGGTGTTCTGCCTCAAAATCCATGCTTTGATTCATCTCATAGTCCCTATATCATCAAATTGAAATAGTTCGCCGATTACCCTAGCCGTACTGATTTTTGGAATACCAACTGGTTCCTCCAGTCAAGTGCAAAAATCAGAGTCGTGATTTTTAGGGGACACCTGCAAGTACTTACTGTGGTGGGCAATAATTTGAAATATGCAGGGGCGCACAGTGTGTCCTGAAATTAGGAATTTTGCGTGGAAACTCACACCCAGACTTAGTCAATTTTGACATCATAAACAAAATCATCAGAAGGCCCGGCTTGCGAGGTGGTGACATCAATGACAGCTTATTGGTGTGTCCTCGTTTGCATCTCCTACTGGTTTTAGCCTTGTTTTAACTTGCACCAGCATGATTTTTTATTGCTTGTTGCCGTCACCCCAAATACATGTATGTATCTAAATGAATAAAAATCAGCATTACCAGTTTCCTTGTTTCATAAGTTGAAGAATGGAAGCAGGGCCAGAACAGCAACTGAAGCCAACATACCACTCGATAAAGATGCTGCAACAATAGCTTTGTGAACCTGTTACCTTCATATGGTATGTAGCATTCTTTAAACAGTCCTGCTAGGGTTCATTCCAAGTGAAAATAGAACACTGCATGCATCTTTTGGAGAGAAGGAAGTTTGAATACTGAAAGATTCTAGCAGAAACATTTTATAATGAATGCACAAAAGTGCAAAACCCTTTCAAAGAGAACGTTCCTAACAGTTGCTTCTTCACAAGCACACTGAGACCTCACAGAATGTGAAATATAATGCCTGACAGACACCACGTCTAAAGTGCGGATGCAATAAGCTGATTCAACCATATAACAAAAATAAAAGCAGTCATCGACCCTTCACGACTCTTAGCGTACTAATAAAGTAAGAGTAGTAATAATATGCCCCACTTCATAAACCACACTCTTCTCAATCTCTCTCTCTCTCTCTCTCTCTCTCTCTTCTCTCTCTCTCTCTCTCTCTCTCTCTCTCTCTCTCTCTCCTCTTTCAACAACAAAAGCCCCTACGCCTCACACGCTTGAGATGTACGCTTTCGTCTTAAACATGCTGGGCTCAAAAGAAACGCGAAGACTAGCAGCAGCGCTGATTCGCGGTACCATTGGACAAATGAAATGCAGGGACAAATTACAAACCCGAAATATTGCTTGTAGTTTTGCTAGCCAAAACTGATCCTTAAAACTGCCTAAGGCTAAGGCTGGTATGAGACATCATGACATTCACATTGCTCGAAACCCAAGCAATCGTCACCACACCATTCTTGGAGGATATCACTTACCAAGGCCTTTAAATGCAGTGCTACTGTCGTAATACATACTTTGATGACGTCAGCTTCCAACGACTGAATTTCGACATCCTTAGAAATCGTGCGGGTCAGGGTGAATTATAACATTTATTTTTGAAGTTTCTGTGCAAAAGGAACTTTTGAAATTACCGGAATATGAAATCAGAATCTGTTCTTTTTGGAAAAATATTGTGTAGCCATATTTTGGGTCATGTCACTCGGAACCTGACAGCTGACAGCTGGCTGGTATTCGATTGCCTGAATCTGAAATATTCTGAACAGAAATGGCTCCGTTAAGAGGCTGGTGACTGGTATAACTTCTCCTGTTTCAAGGTATTCCAGAACTTAATGTGGTGAACGATCCCACAGCGTGATGTGAAGCTGGTGGAAGATTTCGTGAGCCATCCAAAGGGGTAAAAATATGCAGCAGGGTTTTTCTTAGCAGTATCAGAGCTCTTAAATAGTTCGCAGGAGAATGAGAAGCACCTGCCCCAAAGACGTTCTCCAACGAATGTTACCAGAGAAAGGTTCGCCTCCGGAAGGCATTCCTGTTCTGTCGGGATTTAGAGTATTTGGGTGCTGAACCATTTTAATTTCAGGTCTTTTGTGGAATAACATGTATTTGTATTGCGCTGCAAATAGATCTGAGAAGTAAATGCCTGCATGTTGAATCCCATCTACTGCTCTTATACGCACGCACATGCCACGCTGTCTTTACTGGTAGGTTTGCACCCCTTTCATGCCAATTAACAAGGGGAGACTGCAACGCCGGGCGGTCAATCGCGCCTGAAACATGAAATCTTTAACCGCTTTTAGGCGATCTTTCCCGTTGTCGTAGATGAATGGAATGTGGCTCATTGAAATCAGAATTGAATATATAATGGGAAAAAGTGGGTTCGAGTCTGAAAAATTAAAAATGTTTTTTTAACGATCCTAATGTGGGAGGCGAGGCGCCCCAGGAGGCGCACCCAGCCCTGGTAGAGGACCCATGGGTCACCATAGCAAACAACCGTAAGAGTAATCTGACAAATCCGAGCCCTTGCAACGCCTGGCTCGAGCCCTGGGTGTAATTTGTAGGAGTTTTGCTAAGCCGGTATACGTTGTCCTGAAATTGGGAATTTGCGTGGGAAACCCACACCCAGACTTGATCAATTTTGACATCCTAAATCTTGAATTTTGACATCCTAACAACAAAATCATCAGAATCATCGGCTTGCAGCATCATCAGCTTGCGAGGTGGTGGCCTCAAGAACAGCTTTTTAGTGTGCCCTTATTTGCATCTCCTACTGGTTTTTAATAGCTTGTGTTAACAGGTATTGGCATCAATACTTTGTTGCTTGTTGCTGTTGTCGCGAATACAGGCCTATGGATCTAAATGAATAAAAATGCAGCATTATCAGGTTCCTTGTTTCAGAAGTTTGAGGGAATGGAAGCAGGAGGCCAGACTGGCAACTGACCAACATACCATTCAAGATAAAGGTACTGCAGCACTAACTTGTAAACTACATGCCTTCATATGGAATGGGCATTCTTTAAACAGTCCCATCCAGGACTGATTCCATGTCAAAATAGAACACAGCATCTTTGGATCACAACATCTTTGGAAGAAGGAAGTTTGAATGCTTAAGGATTCTAGCACGAATATTTACAATGAATGCTCCAAAGGACAACACCCTGTGAAAGAAACATTCCTAACAATTGCTTCTTCACAAGCACACGGAGACCTCTTAGAATGTGAAAGATAAATGCCTGACAGACAGCATGTCTAAACCGGAGATGCAATCCGCCAGATGAAACGCCATAGGAAAAATAAAAGACAAGCCATCGACCCCTCACGTCTCCTAAGCGTACTAATAAGTAAGACTACTAATAATATACCCCCCCTTTATAAACCACACTTCTTCCAACTCTCTCTCCTCTTTCAACAACAAAAGCCCCCACGCCTCCCACGCTTGGGATGTACGTTTTCGTCTTAAACTTATAGCTGAATTCAAAATACGCGTGACTAGCGGCAGCGCTGACTCGCGGTACCATTTGATAATTGAAGTCCAGGGACAGATTAGAGAGCCTGAAATATTACTCGTAATTTTTGCTAGCCAGGAAACTGATGGTTAAAATTGCCCGCAAGGCTTCGAAGCTGGGTATGAGACATCATGACATTCACATTGCTCAGGAAGCCCAAACAATCGTCACCCCACCCATTTTGGAGGCTCTTTCTAACCAAGGCCCCCGAAGCTTTGAAATGCCAGTGCTACTGACGTAATATATATTTTGATGACGTCAGCTCCTTACGACTGAATTTTCGACATCTTTGAAATCGCCCAGGTCAGGGGTGAATTACAGCATTTATTTTTTGAGGTTTCTGTGCCGAAGGAAACTTTTGAAATTGCCGGAATATGAACTAGAACATTTTTCTGTTCAGAAAAAATATTGTTGTATCTGTTTTGGGTGATGTTACTCGGAGATTTTTAATTGGAACAATGCAAGCATTGCTAAATAATTTCGACATCCTTGACTTTAAAAATACTGTAGTTTACGATGTTTTTGTGATTTTAACATATATAAAAAATTGGCTGTCTTGGTTTGATAAACAGTCCCGAATATTAGGATGATTGTTCAATAGTTGTTAAAAGAAATATTGCCTAAATGGCAGGAATCTTAACGGATCATGAAAATTGCACCTCTATGTATTTCTCAGGAATATCTCCTCAAAAAGGCATCAAAGCTCTTGTGCATTTCAGGATGCCTTTAGAAAAACGAAAGATTAAGTAAGATTAGTTTTTTCCTTTACAAACATGAATCTCTGCGTGATTTAAGGTGGAGAATTTCGACATCCTTCTCACTCAGAGGGCCTGCCTGGTCAGTTTACTTGCATTAGAAAAACCTGTACCTTGGCTAGCCGGTGTCAGCAGGCTGGCCTAAATTTGACTTGCGAGATGTCACTGTTACGCATTGTGAAAATTAATTTCCAGCCGCAGTTGGAGATTAGTGTTTGTGTACGTTTCTGGATTGAATGCAGGATTGTCGAAGCTCATACGTAAGCTTGATTGAGAGTTGGTAAGCGTTTTAAAGTGGCCAGTGTTGGTATGTCCTTATGGCTTTAGCTTAGGGCTAATTCTGAGCCTCGACTGTTGTTGTTCTTTATTTATTTCCAATGGGGTAGTGTAATTAAAAATTCGGAAATCCAGATGCCTGGGTAAAGGTAAGTTATTATTTTCACGGTGGCCATTTGACTGGGTATTTTTATTGTGTGATTGCATGCTGAAATTTTCTTTCCATGAATTGCAAGTGAAAACTGAGAAGTGAATGCCGCTGATGTAGGTATGAATTTGAAAATAAATTTGTTTGAAAATATTTTGTTGAAATGGACAAGATTTTGAATTTTCCCTTGCCTTTCAAACATTTCAGCTTAACTAAAGGTTCTAAAGCAAGACTTCCCTCACCCGAGGTATTGTTTGGTAGGTAGGTATTCCAGACTTTGCTTTACCCATATCTCCCTAATGCTGTAGGTTTGCAGCTTATTAATGTATATTCCACTTAGTACATTTTTCCTGATGCTTTTATTTTGGAAAAAATGCTGAACTCGGCAGGAGTTGGATTTGTGGGTTTTTCTCCAAGTTGGTTTAACTTCTGTGTTAATACAGTTAATTTTAATGCTGTTCATCTCTTCTTTGTTTTTGTATTTTGTTGCATATGATGTTTTAGTACATGTATTTTAGTACATAAACTTGTTTTCCGAGATATTCGATCTGATTTTTGCTTTTTCCATTTTTGTCAATTAATTTTGACCTCTTTTTTCCCTGAATTTTGACATCCCCCTCCCTGCAGAAAAGTAATTTCCAGGACACTGCCGGTATATAACTGTTCAGTGCTCAGCCTAGCCACCTATTGTGTATTGGCTGGCTTGTAGACGCATCCCTTCCCCTTGGGCGGGGAAATGTAACTTGGATGTGAGAGTTGGGGTTGTGTGTCTCTTCTAAATTCATTATTCATTGACAAAACTGTATTCAGGAATATAAGTTCGTGGATTAAATGCATACGTCTCTGATGTTCTTCCAATTTATTAGCGATTCAACTGTTGCTTGACACTCTTTTAAAATATAGCCCGAATTTTACACATGAAGAAGAAGCATCAAATGCGTGAATGTCAAAGTGAAACCGTCTTAAAATTGAATTTCACATAGGAAAATATGTGTCCTAAGGAAAGAGAAAATACAAATTTTTCTTATTTTGCAAGGTTCTCACTTGAGCCCTAGCGACAGGCTTGCCTGAATTTGACGCGAGATGCCTTTCTCAGCATTGTGAAAATGAATTTGCACCAGTTGAGATCAGGATTGTAGGCAAATTTAAGCCACGTTCTGGTTTTAAACCGGTTTAAACCATGGGTTAACTCGGCTGGCATCAGAATTAATTTATGCCACCCTAGTTTCAACCACTTACCATGACAATAGTCGAAGCCACTCACGTTAAGTTCTCGCGAGGAACTGTTTTTCATATTTTCAAAATAATATGGAACTTAAAAAGTATAAATACCATATTCATCTTCATAATTGCTTACTGATCTTAAACATATATTTTTAGGAAATTGTACAAAGAGCATAACAACACAACACAAGCTAACCTATCATTAACATTTTAATAATATTTCCATTTCAATAACCAAGCACCAAATGATTTTGGCCAACATCCACTAAAAAGACTACCAAAAAAAAAAAAAAAGGCACGATAGGTAAATGGCCTAAGTTGAACAGCCGGAAATTCTATTACAACTTTCAAATACAAAACTGTCTTTCTGGCCACAGGGGCCTGCATGACCGTCATTAAGCCGACATGATGCTTAGTCGAGCAATGTGATGTATGTTGCTGCTCAATGAATTTTTTTGTATAGTAATTTGTCACGCTTTGTGTGAGACCAATACAGTTTTTGCGCTTTGTTTGGAATTGTTTTAATGACAACGTAAAGTCCATATATCAAAGCCAACCATAATAGCGAAAGAATATGTGACCTATCTCCACATCCAGGTAAAGCGCTGTGATTACGTGAACTGTTGAAACAGTATCACATTCACCTATTCGCAACAGTATGCTCCAACTTGCCATTATTAATCAACATTGACTTTGTGCTCAGCCAACTTGATGGATGACATGCTAAACTCTGATTCTTGAAACAATATGCAAATTGATAATATTGTGCAGTTCTCACCCTTATCTATCTTTGATATGAAGGGGTGTTCTTGGATTGAATGGGTCTTTTTAATTGATTCTGAATTTATAAGCCGGCTTTTATTAATTAAGCCGGTTTAAACCAACTTAAATTAATAAAGCCACTGGCTGGCATAAATTCTATTTAAGCCAGCTTTTTTTTTCCAACCCTGGTTGAGATTAGTGGAGATTAGTGTTTATGTACGTTTCTGGATTCCGCATGCTGGAGGTTTGGACATCGGCAGTTGGTATGATATTCCCCTCAACCCAGGGTTGGAAGCTTATTGCATTGCAGCAGAGTTGTTAAAGCTTTAAGTAGAAAAGTATTGGTATGTCTTATGGCTTAAGATGGCTACTTCTGAACCTCAGCCTATTGTTAACTCTTTATTTCAATCAGAGTAATATGAATTCCAAGTTTAGGAAATGTTAACACGTGGGTAAAGGGCTTTTAAGCAAATGATTATTTCATATTGGCCATTTGACTACGTATTTTCATTTTTATTGTGTGATTGTATGCTGCAATTTCTCCAGGAATTCAAGTTCAAACAGAGGAAGTGAGTCACTCCTGATGTAGGTATAATTTCATAAATAAGTTTTTTGAGAAATATTTTGTTCAAATGGAAAAGTTTTGGAAATGGTCCTGCCTTTTAGACGTTTCCAGCTGCTTGTTAAAGGTTCTAAAGCAAGACCTGCCTCACCAGAGACATTGTTTTTGGGAGGTATTCCAGACTTTGCTATACTTTTATCTTAATACTGTAAATTTTCTTGTTTATTTGTTTATTGCCTGCATTACATGTTTGAGCAACTTCTACTACTAAAAAATGCCAGACTCGGGAGGAGTTGGATTTTGGGTTTCTACAGTTGGTTTAACCTTATATTAATACTCGTTAATTTTAATATGTGTCATGCCTTATTTGTTTTTGTTGTTAATGTGCATGCTTTTTTTTATTTTTTTTTTTTGGTACCTAATTGTAGCATGGGAGAAAAGTAACGTACTAAAGTCAACATGTAACAGAGAAACAAATAAAGCATGAACACATATTAAAATTAACAGTATTAATATAAGTTGGAAGCCAACTGTAAGAAAACAAAAATCCAACTCATCCCTTTTCAGCGATTTCCCCTAGCCGTCAGAAACGTACTGGGCGATAAAACAGATCGGGGGGAAGTTTACGATAAGAAAGAAATTACGGCAAAGTCTGGAATGCCTCCCAAAATGATGCCCCAGGTGAGGCGGGTCCCCCTTTGAAAAAAAAAAAGCGGCTGAAGGCCCGAAGGCAGGACCCGACTCGAAACTTTTTCCATTTGAACAAGATATTTCAAAGAAACTTATTTATGGTGCTGCCTACATCAGGAGGATTCACCTCTGTTTGAACTTGAATTCCTGGAGAAAATGCGGCATTACAATCCCGCAGTGAAAATGTAAGTAAGCAGTCGAATGTGGCCGCTATGAAAGGCTTCAATCGACCTTATTGCGCCTTCACGTGCTGACGGAATTATATTGCTCTGATTGAAATAAAGGTTCCAAATGACTGAGGTTCAGAAGTAGCCGGCAAAAGCCATAAGACACTCTGAAGTACTTTCTAGCAGAAGCAAAACAGCTCTCGAAACTACTGCGGCAAACTTCAGCCCCTGAGTTCCCATAACGGCTTTGCCGTGTCGGAAACCTCCGGCATGCGATCCAGGCATACGCAAACGTAATCTCCACTTCATCGAAACCAGGGAAGGAAAAACCAAACTGAATAAATTTTATGCCAGCCAGTCCCTTTATTAATTTAGGCCGGTTTAGGCCGGCCAAAATTAATAAAAGCCGGCAAAAGGCTCAGAATCAGTGACCCACTTATTCAATCCAAGAGCACCCCTTCATATCAAGATAGATAAGTGAGAATTTACACAATATTATCAATTTACATATTGTTTGAAGAGGCTGAGTTCAGCAGCAATCATCCATCAAGGTGGCTGAGCACGAAGTCAATGTTGATTAATGTGGCCTCATGGAAACGCCCTGTTGCGAACGGGCGCCCGGGTACTGTTTCGGCGAAGTTACCGCATGATCACCGGCGCTTTGCCTCGAGGTCGCCAACCACAGATTGTTTTTCTGTGATCTTTGGTTTGCCGTATGGATTTGACTTCGTCATTGAAGCAATTCCAAAACAAGGCTGGAAACGTGGTCTCACGCGAAGCGTGACAAATACTAACACAAAAATTCCCCCCGCCTAATATCACGCTGCTCGACTATCATGTCGTTATTTCGCGAAGCCTGTCCCAAAGACAGTTTTGTTTGAAGTTGTGGCCCCAATTGCTGGCCCTGTTCCAAACAAAGGCCATTTACTCTATCGTCCTTTTTCCTAAACAGTCTTTAGTGGATGTTGGCCAAAATCGACTGATAACGGTATCCAAATCGCTAAGGCTGACCAAGATGTTGTGATAGGTAGCTTTGTGCTGGGTTTGTTAGCGTTGTGACAGCTCAAAGATTATATGTTTAAGATCCGATGGCTAATTATGACCATGAATATGTTTTGTTACTTGGGTTCCATATTGTTTTTGAGGAAATGAAAACAGTTCTCGCGAGAACCGAACGTGAGAGGTGGCTTTTACTCTTGTCATGCTGAGTGATTTGACCAGGGTGGCATAAATTGGGCGGCCGGCTGAATCCATGAAGTTTGAAACCGGTTTAGAAACGTGTATTGCCAATCCTGCGATATCTCAACTGCGGCGAAGTCATTTTCACAATGCTGCGAAGGCATCTCGCGTCAAATTCGAACAGGCCGCTCGCTAAGACTCAGTGAAAGAACTGCTTGCCGAAATAAGAGAGTTTGTATTTTCCTCTTAGGACACATGTTTTCCCACAATTCTAGTACAAGACGGTTTTACTAACTGTGCATTTTCATATTTGGCTGCTCCTTCCTTTGCAAAATTCGAGCTATCCAAAAATGTGTCATATCTGAACGCTGTTTGGAATTATTGAAGAACATCCGAAACGTAATGCATTTAATCCGCGAGCCGATATTCCCGAATGCAGTTTTGTCAAATGAATGTGCTTTCGAAGAAATTCTTAACTCGCATCCGAAGATTACATTTCACTGCCCAGAGAGAGGGAATGCGCCCGTGGGAAGCAGCCAACCGCAATAGGTGGCTTTGGAAGCTGAGCGCTGAACGGTGCTCTGCCGGCAGTGTCCTGCAAGTACTTTTCTGCAGGTGTATGAGATGTCAAAATTCAGGGAAAAAGAGGTCAAGAGTAATTGACCGAAAATGGCAAAAGCAAATGTAGGATCGAAAATATCTCGGAAGGCTGAGACATTTATCACTAAAATACATGTACTAAAACATCGTATGCAAATAAAATGCAAGAAACAAAGAAGAGATGAACAGCAGAAATGCTGTATTAATACAAGTTAAACCAACTTGAGAAACCCACCAAATCCAACTCACTCCAAATTCAAAACCTTTCCTCAGTAACTGTCCAAGCTTTCGCTCCCCTGAGATCCATAATAAGCTGCTGGAAACCCCCCCCAGAAAAGTAAACGAAGTCTGGAATGCCTACTGCCGACAATACCTCGGGTGAGAAGGAAGTCTTTGCTTTAGAACAGCTGGCAGGCTGACCGGCCTGCGAGACAGGGAGGATTCGAAAACTTGTCCATTTCGGCAAGGCCTATTTTCAGGCGAATTTATTTTCGAATCCTGCCTGGCATTCCCTTCCTCACCCCACGGCGGTGAAGTTTTCGGCATGCAATCGCACAATAAAATACTGAATCGAAAATGAAGCCGCCGTGAATGTATCAACCTGCCGCGCCCCTACGGGAGGGAGAGTAGTTCTCATACCCTCATTGAAATAAGAATGAACAGCAGTTTGAGGTTCAGGAATTAACTTTACATAAACCATAAGATATACCAACACTGGCTACTAAACAACATAGCAATCAAACACGTGACCTTCATTGCCCACTGCATTCAGTCCAGAAACGCTCACGCAAACGCTAATCTCAACGCGGCTTTCACAATGCTAATCTCGCGTCCCAGCCTGTTGACACCGGTTGCAAAGAACGGTTTTTCTGTGCAAATAAAACTGACCAGGTTGAAGCCCTCGCAGCGTCACGCGGAGATCGGCGTTTTGCTCAAAGGAAAGGCTAATCTTGCAACAATCTTTCGTTTTTTCTAAGAGGCGTCCTGGGGCATATGTGACACGATGCCTTTTGGAAGATATTTCGAGAATTCATGGAAGTGCAATTTTCATGTTCCGTGCCCCCTATTTGAGCGATATTTCTTTGGCAACTGTTGAACAGGGGTATCCAATGTTGGGATCGTTTTAATCAGGCCAAGACCCCCCCCCCCAATGTTAAATCGCAAAGGCATCGTAAACTTGCAGTATTTCTTTTTGAAGTCAGGAATGTCGGAATTATTTAACGATAACTGCATTGTTCCCCTCGAAATTCCGAGTAACATCACTTAAGAAATATGGCTAAGAATATTTTCTGAATAGAAAATGTTCCCCCCACTATTCCGAAGTTCCTTTGCACAGGAACGCAAAGAGTAAATGTTATGGTCACCCTGACCCGCGCGACCAGATGTCGAATGTCCATCGAGAAGCTGACGTCATCAAATATATATTGCATCGGGGAAGTATCACTGCATTTCAAGCCTTTAGACCTGGTCGAAAGAGCCTCAAATGTGCTGATAACGGTATTTGGAGTTCGACGGCTTTGTGAATTCATGATGTCTCATGCAGCTGAAGCCTCAGGCATTTTTAACCATCCGTTTCGCCCAAAAAATCGCCGGTTGTTTGTCACGGGACTTCGATTAATCAGATGGTACCGCGCCCGGAAAAAAGTAATCATCGCAGCTTATTTTCAATTCGTATAAGTTAAGACGAAAGCGTACATCCCCAGTGTGAAAGGCGCGTGAAAAGGCCTGATTGGCAAGAGTGTGGATTATAAGAGTGGGGTATAAGTGTCGGAATTGTTTTTGTGAACGCGGCAGGAACGTGAAGTCGATGGCTGACTTTATTTTCCCTATATGTTTGATTCAGCTTGTGCATCTCCGGGCTGGAACGCAATCAGGCATTATTTCACGTCAGCAATAGTCTCCGATGAGAAGCAATTAGGAATGTTCTCTTTTACAGGGTGTTGTCGCTTGAGCATTCGTGTAAAATATTCGTGCTTCAAATCGCAAAACGTCAAACTCGCTTCTCTCCGAAGATGTTGTGATCAAAAGATGCTGTGTTCTGTTACGACATGGAATCAGTCCTGACGGGACTGTTTAAAAGAATGCTCCATTCCATATGAAGGCAATAATTTCCCCAAGCTATTTGCAGCATCTTTATCGAATGGTATGTTGGCTGGTTGCTGGTCTGGCCCTCCTCCCCCCCCTGGCTTCTGAGGCAAGAGAGAGGCTGCATGCTGCATTTTCCCCCCCCCGACAGGTATTCGCGACGGCACGCTTTTTAACAAGCAACAAAAGACCGTCCCGATAGCTATGTTAACACAAGGCTAAAACCGGTAGGAGAAGCGGAAGAAAACACTAAAAACTGTTCTTGAGCCGCCACCCCTCGCAAGCGGACTGATGCTGCAAGCCCCCGGGGATGATTTTGTTTAAGTCCAAGTCAGATTCCAATGTCAAAATTGATCAGGTGCGGAGTGGTTCGATGCAAGGGCAATTTCAGGACAACGTACTTCACCGGCTTCCCCAAACTCCTCTTAAAAACGCGAAGAAATCAAGCCAGGCAAAAAAAAATCCCGGACTATCGAATTACTCTTGCGATTGTTGCTATGGTGACCCATGGAGTCCCCTACCGGGGAGACTGTTCGTGTCAGCTCACTGTACAACTCCCACGTGAGATCGTTCAGAGCATTTTTATTTCGAGACTCGAACCCCCTTTACCCGTTATATATTCGATTCTGATTTCCGATGAGCCACATTCCATTCAATCTACCATTTAATGGAAGATCGCCTCAGGCTTTGATTCAAGCATTTCGTTTTCGAGCGCGACTGACACCACCCGGCATTACTGTCTCCCCTTGTTGTGGCATGAAAAGTGCATAATCTACCAGTGAAGACGGCGTAACATGTGCCCGCAAACAAACTTGTGGAGTAGAGGGGATTTAACATGCAGGCATTGCCCTCTTCAGACGTATTTGCGGCCCGATGCAGCGACCCATTCACAAAAGGCCTGAAGGTAAATGGTTCGGCACCCAAATACCCTAAATTCAACCAAACTAGGTGCCCAACTCCAGGAAGGCAGCCACTCCACTCTCAATCTGGCCTGCATTCAGATTAGAGAGGGCATCGCACGAACGTCTCTCTGTTCTCCTGCGAATTTATTTCAGAGCTCTTGTTGCTCCTTGAAAAACCTGCAACGCACTATTTTACCCCTTTTGAATGTCGCGGGAATGCTCACCAGCTTCGCATCGCATACTGTGAGATCGTTCTGCGATAAGTGGAATATGAGAACAGAGGAAGTACTCACCAGTCACCAGCCTGTAACAGAGCCGTTATGCCGGGATATTTCAGATTCGAAACAGTGAAATACCAGCCATTGTCAGCTGTCAGGAATTCAGTGACATGAGGCAAGGCTATGGCTACGCAATATTTTTCCCCCCGAACAGATTCTGATTTCATATTCCGGATATTTCAAAGTTTCGCTTTTGCTACAGAAAACAGAGTAAATGTTATATTCACCCTGACCCGCATAAGAAGAAATTCAGTCGTTCAAGGCTGACGATAAATCAGAAACATGTATTACGACGTAACGCAGCAGTATTAATCGCCGAGAATGGTGTGGTGACGATTGCTTTGGGTTTCGGGCTTTGATAACCAGTATCAATGATGTCTCATATAACTTAGCAACACTGGAGCGGGCTTTTAAGTCAGTTTGGCTAAGCCTTTGAAGCAACTCGGGTTTCCCCCCCCTGCGACTCATTTGACAATGGTACCGCGAATCAGCGCTGCTGAAAGTGGCTAAGCGTTGAGGCCCAGCTGTTTCCGAAGCCATCTCAAGCGTGTGAAGAACGGCAGAGGCACCTTTGTTGCCCAAGAGAGAGAGAGAGAAAGAGAAAGAGAAAATTGAAGGAGTATTGATTTATGAGGGCAGGGTGCCACTGCTCTTGCACTGATAGTGCAGCTAAGAGGAGTCGATGACTGCTGTATATGGTTGAATACGGCTTATTGCATCCGCGTGGTGTCTGTCGGGCATTATATTTCCCCTATAGTTATATCAATTCGATATATGAAGTGCGCACCCCGAGGCAATTCTCTGAAAGGGTTTGCTTTGTGCATTCGTATAAGATGTTTGTGCTTCAGAATCTTTTCGATATTCCAACTTCCATCTCTCTTAAGATAAAAGTCGCGGTGTTCTATTTTCACTTGGAATGAACAGGATGTTTCGAAGAATGCTTGCATGCCATATGAAGGCAACGGAGTTGCACAAATATTGTTCCAGCATCTTTATCGGAGTGGTATGTTAGCTTCATTACCTGCTTCAACCCAGCGGTGGAGAACAAAGGAAACAAGTAATGCTTATTTTTATTCATTTAGATACATACAGCGTGTTTGAAATTGACTTCCACAAGCAATCAAAATCATGCTGGTCCAAGTCCAAAGTAGGCTTCATTATTGAGAATGAAACGAGGACATAATAAAGCTCTCAATCAGGTGATGTCACCCGCCTCCCAAGTAGGCAGCTTTCTGATGATTTTGTGTGGAATTGACTGAAAGTCTGGGTGTGGTTCCGCGCAAGGACGATTTCAGGACGCTTAGTGCGCTTACTACATACGAACCGATACCGAATGTACTTGCGGAAGTGTCCCCTAAAAAATCCGCGACTCGGCCTTATGACTCACAGGAGGAACTCGGTCAGTATTCCCAACTGAGGCCCCCCAAATCGGCAGACGTGTCATTTGGTGTGCCGAGGACATGAGAGGATCGAAAGCATAAACAGAGGGGCAGAACATGAGATCCTAAAAGAACTGTTCAGCTTCAACCTGCGCTTCCCGAATACGCTCAGCACAAAGATAAAGGGAAAGATGCGGAGAAATATGGCTGGCCCCTAATGCGGCATTACAACGCTCCCCATTGGGTTTTGTTGGCACTGCATCTTGAAAGATTATATTGCATCCCGTCCCAAGTGTCGCGAGCAGACCAGCCCGTCCTGTCACCGATCCCATTCCATCCGTGTCGATCCCATCACCAACGGGAACCTTGTGTTGATGTAAATGACTCACCTGTAATTTATCAGAAATAGCGGCATTGTCTTTGCTCACTTTTCAGAAATGGTGATCCGAGATACTAGCTCGCTGAACTCAGGCGGGGAAGACAATTCAACACTTCGATCAATCAGCAAATGTCCCAATGGAATCGCGAGGGATCGGCATGGCCTCTATAGGAGGACTGGAAGGGTCCCAGGCTCTCACTCACAACACGCCCTGTCAACTTCACTTCTTCTGCATCGAAATGAAGTATTGCAGCATTACTCATTAGCTTCGCCGAAGAAAGGCGGCAGCCGGCGCCGCCCTCCTGGCATGACTTATCGAACAATTTGCCGGGTGACAACGCCCCTCTGCGACTCGATATCTGCCGCCATGGGACGCAACGGCACGGAAGCACTAAATAACAATCTGCCCCCTGAAACTGAACGGCCAGCGAACGAAGTTTTGGAATCTGATATCAGTCCTCAGAACAGACGACTATATACTTGCGGACAACGGAAGACGAAAACTGTCGGGATAAACCGTTACTCCCTTCGTTCGTCATCAGCTTCTGGCTATATCTCTGCCGCCCGAGACAACAGAACACAGCTCTATCGCCGCCTGGACAATGAAACGGCAGGCACAGACTCTATCCGCCTGGTTGATGCAAACAGACGCACCCGGATCTATACCGCTACAGAGACTTTGTGCCAGCAGAATTACGGACTCTACTAATCGCCGCCGCCAGGATTTGGCAGGCGCACGAATATATCTGCCGTTCGGCAACGGTGCCCGGACTCTTTATCTTGTCACCACCGGACTGTGGCAACAG